>CM057847.1:39339998-39353276 GCA_030068395.1 Apalone spinifera
GAGAGGCAGGAGGGGAGAGAAGAAGAAGGAGAGAGAGACAGGAGGTGGAGGAGAGCTGAGAGAGAGAGTGAGGCAGTAGGAGGAGGAGGAGGAGGAAGGGGAGAGAGAGACCGACCAGAGGCTCAGAAGAGAAGGAGGAGAGACCTGAAAATCCATCTTATGATGGGCTAACTGGCTAGTTTCAAAATAACGTGCTATTTTGAGCCATCCCTTATCCCTCATGCAACGAAGTTTGCTGGGATGGCAAAATAGCGAGCCCGTTGTTTCAAAAAATAGTTTGAAACAGGTGGCTTGTGTAGACATGGGGTAGCTTTTCTGTGCAGCGTAGATGTATCCAAAAAGACGGCAATTACAATCACATCTTGAGCTATAGTGCACAAGAGACTTGGGACCAAGTGTTTACACCTCATACTAACTAGAAGAAACAGAGGTTCTCTTAAAAAAAAAAAAAAAGAATCACATTTCAACTTGAAAAGTTCATAGCTGCTTTTACTCTCTATTCTAGAAGTGTTTTTTCTGCCCATCCTTCTTATGCTGTTACATTTATGAAGGGATTTGTTAAAATAATGCAAAGCAAGTCTCAAACGTCATTAACCTAACTAACGACTTATTTGAAAATTCCAAAATTCAAACAGGAAAGGCGGCATTTAACGTATTATTCCCCCTCTTGTTTCGGTTCTACATTACTACTGATGTTTAGCTGGCTAGAGCTAAACAATTTATCTAAACCACTTCTGTTAGAACATCTTTTTGATTAATGCCTGGAAAATCTCATTGGATTTCATGAAAAAAACTAAAGAATGCTGACTATTCCTGAGTTTCAAGTCTAAACAATTCAGTTCTTATATTTGTGTAGTTAGTCAGATACATGTACCTGGAAGAACTCCCCTTTTACCAACTTATGTGCATTTTCAGAGAGTCCAATATTTGTTTTGCTACTACGGATGAAAGTGAGGCAGCAAGCAGGATGGAGGAGCAGAATCTGGTGCTGGGGAGAGCCACCTTAAAAGATGGCTCCCCCAACACCATTTCCACAGAAGGCAGGGGAGGCAGAGGCGCAGCAAGGGAAATGGCATGAGCGGGGACTCAAGCAGGTCCTGACTGCTGCGCCTCTACCTTTTAAATGTAATAAGAGCCCCGGGGGCGACTCTTACTACATTGAAAAGGCATAGGCATAGGATAGCAAGTGCTCCCTCCTTACTGACTACTCGATTAGCTGATTCATCGAAATTTAACATTCCTAGTTGAACCAAGATTATGTTAACTGAATTTCTCTACTTGAAGACTAGGCCAGTGAAAGACAACTACCTTCTATCATTTCCCAGCACATCAAAGAATCCAACTTCAGGGCAGGTGTCTGGATTGTATGGTCCCAACAAAACCTGTTTGTGTAGTGCCACAAGTTTAAGTTTTTCTTCATATGTTGGATGAAAGGCTTTGCCATCTTTCTCTGCCAAAGCAATGAGAAGAATTTGGAATTACAATTTATTCATTAAGAGATAAACATACATTAACATGAAAAAGCCTCACAGAATGGATAGGGTAACACATGCCTTAAGTTGTCCTAATTTTTGCCCCAGAGGAAATGATTTGCCTCTTGCCTTGTTAAGTACAGGTAATATTTTGACCAAATAATAGGACTTAAGCATATTTGTCTAGATTAGAATCAATCAGCTATAGTTACTGTAAAATAATTATGAAGAGTTTTAAATCATGTATTCTAGATTGCATCTTTAGCTGGGTAATTACTAGGGATGTAAGCAACTAATTGACCATTCTATAAGCAAAAGCTCATCGGATAGTCGACACGCTAGTTGCTTCCCCCCCACTGCCTCTATCAGAAAGAGGCTAAGGGTGGGAGAAGTAAGGGCTTAAAAGCCAGTTACCCCAGCTCCAGCTCGGTAGGAACGGGCAGGGGCTCAGCTGCAGCATTCCACCTTTGAACCGTAGCCCCGCTGGGGCTCTTGTACATTTGAAAGATGAAGTGCCGCATGGAGCCTGGGGCTAATGGGCGACTCAGAGTACCCCACTGGCCCTGGGCTTCATATGGCGTTTCAGCCCTGCTGTGGCTCTAGTACATTTCAAAGGCAGAAATGCCCTTAACTAATCAAACCGTCAAAATTCCATCAACTATTCGATTAATCAACTAATCTAATTTTAACCATCCCTAGTAATTACCATATAAATATTGAAGTTACGTGGACCAACATTGTATCATATGGATCTATAGTTTTCAAATATTTAAGAGGCTTCTTAATGTGAATTTTTCACAAGTATGTATCCCCAAGTCCTCTGTAGTGGCATGTGGAAGGATTGCTGTATAAAGAGATAGGATTTTAATTTTACAATCAATAGAGTTTTAACCCTGTTCTGTGCCTCGTGCTTTATACCAAAAACTACAGCAAGGAAGGATACAGAACGTAAACAATTACAATTTAAGAGGAAAAACTTGCTTAAAGCAATTCGATTGCTCCAATGGTGTTGGCAAAGTGTGATAGTACTCTACAATTAAGATGCCAGAGGTGACTAAATTAAGGCTAAAATTGAATGGATTTCAGTGCTAGAGAAGAAATAACATTAAAGCTTATATTCAGAGTACATTAAAATTAATTTCAAAAAAGTCTTCTGATGCTGTCTTAGTCCAGTTACACTGAGCACTTGTTAGAGACAGGCAAATCTGCAGATACCCGGGATTTGCAAACCATGTTTGCAGATGGACGCAGATCCAAACTTTGTATTTAGAGTTCTGTAAACTTTGCAGATACTCGCTTCATGTTTGTGGATTGGGTGCAGATCCAAATTTGATATGCATGCATGGCTCTACTTATTAGAAAGAAAAATGTTGCATGAAAGTTTACTTTCTTTTAAACAAAAATAGTCAACTAGGAATATCCCAGCATGTTTCACTACCTGTCAAAACAAAACAAAGGAACACCCATTATTTCAATTACACTGCTCATTGAGAAGACTTGGTTGGTTCCTGTTACACAGGCTAGAAAAAGGTAATTCATTCTCTTTCTAGAAAGACTAGAGGAAAGCATAAAAGGAGCCATTACTGTAGGTAACCACAATACAGAAATCATGTGAAAGACATACTGCACTCAAAGACTGCACTTGCTGATACTGTTTCAACAGTCATGAATTACAGCCAAAGTACCTACTGGTTGGAGCTGTGAAACAAACAGGAAAGTCTGACTGTTCCAAGGCCAAATCTCACAGCTCTAAAGCTTTGTCTAGACTACTAAGTGCGGCAGCACTTTAACATGACAGTGGGGTCAAGGCACCAGCACTGGGGAAGAGCCTCCTGGCACTTGTAGGTACTCCTCTTATGGAAGTAGTTAACTAACCGCTGAAACACTGGGAGCCTGTTTACACTTTACAGTACCTGCTGTGTGAAAGACAGTGCAGTAAAACGGCAGTGCAGACAAGCCCAAAGTTTCCCACAGCAGCCAACTGGAATTCAGGTGGCTTCCCTCTGCACCTAGCTGGGAGCAGGAAATGGAGAAGTGGAAGGGGATTGGGACAGGAAGAGGAGGAATATGGGGGAGAGGCTGGGCTCCTAGCAGGGAGCTATGTGAGGTGAGAGTCCTGGTCTCAGCCCCTCACACTGCCCCTCTTCAATCAATAGGAGCACTCCTGAGGAGGCCCCACACTCCTGAGAAAAAAGAGTAGTGTGGACATAAGCCAGTGCAGTAGTTGCTGCAGTGGCTGTAAGTCAACCTAACCTACGTTGATTTAAGATTAGAGCGTAGACCTGCCTATAGTTTAAAATAAGTTCAGTTACTCTGAAATGTTTTTCTCTTAAACGAGAGACAATGGAATCTGAGCCATGACACAAACACTGTAAAAACCTAGGAAAACAGAAGTTAAATGTTGTTTGGCTTTAATTGTAATTATTCATCAGATAATTTCTGAAAATAGCTCTGGGTCCACAGATTATTTGCGAGTAATTGATTAGACTGTCCAATTAAACATTCAAGTAATTGAAATTAAGTAAATGTGACTTTAAAAACAGATTTCCAGTGGGAATACTCACGAATATAAATAGCATTTTCAACAACTATGAAGAGAAAATCCAAACTAAACTGAGAAGACTGTACTTGGTCACGGTCTGGACAAAGATGCTAAGCTGACATTCTCTCTAGGTTTATATGCAAAGTACACTTGGTCACTAAACATGGGCAAATGTAACAATGGGAAACTGATTCTTCACTGTTAGATGCCATAGCACAGACAAAGCATGGAAATTTTTACCACATCTAACCCTGCTGTTAGCATTAGCACCTGAGCCCACCTCAAAGCAGGGTTAGTAAAGCAATTGCTGATAGAAACAATTTACTATCAGCAATTGCCCTCTGATGGCCAATCTCCAAGTAGGAAGCTCCCCAAGGGGGAAAGAAATGAAAGAACACCAGAGGAATAACTTTCCACTGAGGGAATATTATGATTGGCTGGGAGGAGAAAATATTCAATGGTTTGTTCATAATATAAACAGAAGTACTTAGCAAATGGTATTCTTCCAAGTTAGTCAGGAAAGTCTAAGCTTTTAATCATTTGAGAGCTTCAAACACTAAACACCCATCATACTTAAGCTTTGTTTACAATGTGTCTTGGCAGCAAAAGGCAGCTTTTGGCAGCAAAATAGTGGAGGTGTGCACACTGCAATCAGGGCTGGATTAAGAAAGCAGCTTTAAGGCCCCGGGCTAAGAGAAGGCCTCAGGCTACTGCCCCTGAAGCTAAGTTCCCACTGAGCTGTGCAGCTTCCTGTTAAGCTCCAAACTTTTCCTTCTCATCCCCAGAAGAGACCTACCGCTGCAGATGGGGAGGAGCAGGGAGCAGTCACAACTGGGGCAGCTGGGATCAGTGGGAACACAGCCAGTGCACTGGGTCCAACTCCAAGACAGAGGGACAATGGGGCTCCACATGTCAGAGCCTCATTCCCCTCCCCCCAAAAGCCAGAAGTACTGATTGCTTCCTGGGTGCAGCAAAGTGCCTCAAGATAAGCAGACACCAGGCAGCCTGTCTTAGCACTACTGGCCAGCCAGGAGCTGGCCAGGTAAACCAAAGCTGCCCCTCCCCCCAGCTCAGTCTCATCTCCTGCACCCCAAACTCCTCATCCTCAGTCTCACACCAAATCCCACACACCCAGGACAGAGCCTATATCTCTTCCTGTACCTCAACCTCAGACCCGGGCTTTTCCCCAAACCTGGAGCCCCCTCTTGCATCCTGACTTCCTCATCCCCTTGCTCTCACATCCTTCTACACACCAACCCCCAGCCTCAACCCACAGCCTTCTGTATTCTGAATCTCTCACCCCCATTATTAAGCCAGGAGCCCTCTCTGGCACCCCAAGCCCTTTATCTCCAAAGCCCTTGCACTCCAACCCTTTGCCCAACCCTGAGCCCTCTCCCACACTCACAGCACCAAGGCCCCACCCCTGCAATATAAATGTTATGTGCACCAATATGAAGGCGATGTGTTGCACGTAAAAGTAATTCCATTCAGGGGTGGGAAAAATTAAAGGGAACACTGGGAGGCAGCGCTGCACACTTCCATTCCCCACCCCCTTCCCCACCCCAGTCACAATGCTGTGATAAGCACTGCACCAGCAAGCTCTGTCGCAGCACTGTCCTTACCTGCAGGCTTTGTTGCCCACAGCTCCCTTTGGCCATGATTTCCGGCCAATAGGAGCTGCAGGGGACAGTGCCCGCAAGCAAGTGTGGGCCATGCAGAGCCACCTGTTCCCCTACACACACACTAAACGGGAGCTGCCCCAGGCAAGTGCCTGCAACTCAACTCCCTACCCCAGCCCTGAACCCCCTCCTTAACTTCCTCACTGACCCCAACCCCCCACCCCAACCTCCTGCCCAGAGCCCCTTCCCACACTCCAAATCCCTTGACTGCATCCTGGAGTCCCCTGCATACCAAATACCTCAGCCCCATTCCAGGGCCCTGGGTCAGAGCCCTCACCTCCTCCCGCACCACACCCACCCTTCTGTCTTAACCCACAGCCCCCATCCTGCATACCTACTCCCTAATTTTGTGTCCAATCCCAAAGCCTACAGAGCCTCACAAAAAATCTAGTAGCCCTGGGACCACAAGAAAGTTAATTAAGCCCTGACTGCAATCCCACTTTTGGTCAGAAGACTCTTCAGTTTTGTGACAAAATAAAACTACTTTGACAAGAGACAAAACTTTTGCACAAAGCCTTACATCAACAAGGCACCAGTGTAGACAATGCCATTCATTATATTGACATAACTTACTTCCCGCAGTATCCCACAATGCCTATTATAACCACTCTCCTCACTGTTTTGAACTTAGCTGCTTTGCAGGCATGTACCCCTCCCTTTTCAAAGCTCCAGGAAGCTTTGACATTCAGTCTGGAGCTGTTGAGGAGGCTGTGGGAAAACAGAACCATTAATGTGGAATCAGCAGGCAGGTAGAGCAGGCTGCTGCTATGGTGGGGAGGCAGCTGCGCAGAACCAGTGGCTTATATGCAGGAGTGTTTCCTTCCCCAGGATTGAAGACAGCATACAGACTCTCCCCATATTCATACATGCATTTCCCCAAAATGCAGCGTCCCCCCCCACTCCCCCTATACACTTCAGTTGACATGCAGCTGGCAATCTGGTAAAACACCCATGGAAGAATGATATTGAGAAACCTGCATCATGTGATGCTGTATCTGCCCCATGAGGCACTGCAAACCCTGAAGCATCATGTGGTCAGTTGCTTAGAGGGATAGCTGCCCAAAGGGCACTGATCTGTGTCAGTGCAAGAGCTGCTAGTGTGGATGCACTCTGTCAACCCAAGGATCACATGTAACGGTGGTTTAATTACGCACTTTAAGCGGCATAACTTTTGCTGACCAAACTCTGCAGTGCAGACAAGGCCTTGGAAACCTTAACAGTTCAACTGTACCAGATAATGAAACAGAGTGGCTGAAACTGTCTGAACCAGAGCTCATGGAAAGAACAACAATTTTGAGTCTTGCTAAACAGGCATCTTTGGTGCCAAGCTCTTCAAGTATCCATGAGACAAGCTCTGGGCAGCCCTGAATATAATTACTGGATCTCTCTACACAGTAAAGTTAGACTTTTGTTTCAATGTAATATATATTTAGTACTTGTGAATGGTTCCAGGCCAAAAGTGGATAATGTGTTCCCCTATTTATTCAGAGGATGTACATGCTGAAGTCAGCAGTGCTACAAGTTACCCACTTCCATTGACATACCTTGATTATGACCTGGGAAAACCACTCTAAGGATGGCAGGAGGTTTGGTGATCTTTATATACCCATTCTCCCCTATGACATGGGCAGAGACCCAGCACTACTCACACCACTCAAGTGCCAAACCTTAGCAACTTTCAGTCACCAACATGGATTGGACTTCAAAGCTCTGTGCATCAGCTTTTTTAAATTCTCCTATTTAATCAAAATGCTAGCACCCTAGAGATCCATTGAACACTCAATGAACTGTCCCTTGAGACAACTCTTCAAACAGGTTAGTCTCTAGGTTAAAGTTAAAGCCAGGCCTATTAACAATGCACTTAAGATGGTTTAATATTAGCCGGCAAGTATGACAACCAGAGAAAAAAGTCAAACCAAATTAAACTAATCCCCCAAAAAATTAATCAAATTAAATGAGCTAGAAATGGAAAGCAGTTGAAGGTGCAATACACACAAAAATTGTCTCCTTTCTAAACACAGAGAATATATATTATTGAAGTGGGTTGTGCCCATGAAAGCTCATGATGCCATCTATATGTTTTGTTAGGCTTAGGTGCTGCCAGGCTATTCATTGTTTTTTAAGTTTTTCCAGTTATAGACTAACTCGGCTATCCCTCTAAAGCTTGTGTTTCATTATTGTCAAGTAGTATCTAAAATGGAATATATGCTGGCAAATTAAAACTCAAGAAACAATTAAATATGCATAGAGAGAGGAGTATTAGTGTATTTATATAAGGCTAAATATCACAACTGTCACTGCTCTTACTTAAAATTACAAATTCTCCAGAGAAATATGGCACTATATACTCATAACACTCCTTTTCAGACTCCTATTCAATTACTGAATTCATTCTGAGTGAAGGAGTTCCATGGGATAGAGTTAATTTGGAGTTATTAGAACCACCTCAAAAATGTTTTTTCCGTTCAGTGTTTTTACAAGTTACAAATCAAAATACTACAAGAATAACTTAAAACCTGTGTACAGTTATTAGCACACATCCTTGCAGCTTATGCTCATGAGGCAAGAAAAGTAGAAATAAAAATCCCAGTTAGGAAAGTTACTCAAGCAAGTCCTTTATCTTTTGAGGGTATCAACAAGGCCTACCACATTCAAAATCACATCTGAAGATCTCTATAGCAGGGTCAATTCAGCCATTTCTGGGAACCAACTGCTATATGCCAAGCAACAGAAGAGACCAGATCATACTTCCTGTCCTGAAGCCTGGGCATGTGTCTGAAGACCTAGATGTAACTTCTATAGTATGATTCAAGGGGGACTAACTAGCTATTATGATATAGGTGCTTCCTATGACGACATAAGAGGTCTTAGGATACTACTGTAGCTTCCTGATAGTAAAATGAGTACTTTTTAAAAAATGCACAGATGGTGCTGCACAGCTGATCATTTTCAGACAGATAACAAGCCTCTTCCTCACCCACTGGTGTACACTGAAGGTTGGGGAGAAAAAAGATAGACATTTCAGGCAGAGAGATTTCCATCTCATAAGGCCAAATCTGTATTAGAAAAGGTTTGCTGGTACAGTTACACTGGCAAACCCTCCTAGCATATGTACAGTGTACAATGGCAAAAAAGTTTACACCAATACAGCTCATATTCATACTTTTGCCAATATAGCTTAAAAGCCACCTGTGAACACCAGCTGCCCTCCCCCCACACGTAAACATGTAATCACTGAAAAATTCAGCAGTTACACATTTACCCCAAAAAAATGTTTGCTAACATCTCTAGAACCAATGGCCTACAGCAGGTCCATGAGAGAAATTAACTACACTGGCAGAAGCACTGTCGTGCTAGTATAACTGCTCATGCTCAGGCTTTTGCCAGTATAGAGATGTCTCAAAACCCTCACTTTCCTAATGGACATTGCCATACTGGCAGTTTTTCAATGGAGACTTAGCCTAAGAAAATGGAAGGTTCTCCTAATGAAAGTGATGGAAACCTCTGCACTGGAGTAATTTGAAACTAGACTGGATAAAAAGCAATAGAATATACAGTAGCATAGATGGGAACAATTTTGCCAGGAACAGGGAAAATGGAAAAAGGGATTATATCTAGTCCACATCTAATTTCTCTCTTTGGTAAAGAGTAAACAAAAATCACCTTTAATATTTTAAGCCTTACCACTCTTAATTACATGCTATCACACCACACAAAGGCAGAGTTTCTTGGTCTATATATACAAACAATGAAAAAGCAAGGCAACCATGGTGATAAGTTACCCAATTGGTACATCAGCGTTGCAGGAGGAAGGCATAGCTCCCAGCTCAGATAGACTAAGCTCTCATCTACATTACAGACCTATATTGGTATAAATCCATTGCTTAGGGGTGTGAAAAATCTACACTCTCTGAACAACTTAGTTATATCAACCTAACTGGCCATCAACATAGCTACTGCATCTCATGGAGTTGGAGATGGCATTTTCTCCCAGCATCTTAAGAGCATGGGTTTCCAAACTGGGGGCCATGAAGAAATTCCATGGGGGGGGGCACGAGGTGACCCAGCCCCTTTCCCCCCCCAAGTTTTCCTGCTATTTTTGTTTTTCAGCCCCGGTCAGTTCCTTTTTTTTTTGCTCCATACCAATATCTGTATCAGTGCCATCCACAGTATAAATTCATGACACAATGTTGTCCTTACTTGCTTTGTGATTGGTGTGAACAGTAAGTATCATAAGCTACCACAATTTATCATCAAGTAAACTTTCAGAGAGGGATAGATGATCTCCCCCCCCCCAACCTCAGTGTTCATGACAACTGCTAAGAAACACCAAAGTCTTCCATCAACACAGTGTAGCTTTTGCAGAGGGCTCACAAGCAACACAGGTTTCCAAACATGAGTCTTCCAGCATGCCTAGTCCTGACCTGAAGCAACAGGCTGTGCATTCACTACTCTACTGTGACTACCAATAAATGGTTCCAGTGTGAAAATGTTTACACACAATGTGGATAACTAAGCCACTGGGAATGGGGACCGAAATCAATTCACTTCAGACATTCCATAGTCACCAGCCTACTTCATATGAGTCATTGACCTGAATGTGAGTCTCTGTAGCCAATTATTAATATGCTAGGTGACAATGTTCAGACTGTTAAATTATTGTGAATGTGTTATAAATAAAAAGAAAAAAGGCACAGTAGTAGGGAATATTTTGACTTACAATGAAAATCATCAGGATAGGAAAGGACAAACCCCAGGTCATGAAGTTCATCTGTATACTTAGACAGAGGTGGTTCTGTAGACTTAATTTTAGTTTTTTAAAGAAAAACAAATCCCACAGTACATATTAAATAATTAATGCTGGTTGAAAAGAACACATGACATCACACTGAAGTTAGTTTAGCCTTCACTGAAAACAAAAAAAAACAAAAAAAAAAAAATCAAGCTTTTATAATCTCTTAAATACAAAATAGATATACAGAATCTGTTACATCTCTACTCCAAACTGAGTTAAATGCTGCTTTTCTATACAAGGAAAGAGTCGGGTGGGGAAGCAATCTAACTTCTGAGGTCAAGTTTTATAAATATAGACATTAGGTTATGTACTTTATTAATAACTTGTTATATTAAATACAATGTATTTTATATACTGTTTTGTGTATTTAACAGCAATAAACATTCTAATGCAGCTTGACAGAAATGAGCAAAATGTTAATTACCTAATCTTTCACTCTTTTCTAGCAATAAGATGTACAATTAAAAATGTGTAAATACTGAAATATATAGCTGCTTAAACACATATTTAGAGCGTATCAGCCTAGATATCAAAAGCAGCAAACTCTGGCAAAAAGGTTCTATTAAGTCATAACTATTAAAGCACATGAGAATGAACCTTTTTTCAGCAAATAACTGAAGCATAGATGGATAAGTTGACTGAAATAATTTTAAATTGATGCAGTCCACTTGGTAATTTAAATGAATGTTTGTTCACAATGTATGATTTTACATTATGTCTTTGAGAGAGGGAAAACAGAGCAATAAAACCATGATCAAGAATGAAAGGCAAAGACAGTTTGAAACTTGTATCTTCCATACATCTAATAAGTATTTTTTTTTAAAGTGTTCAAAAAGCCACAAAAGGACTTACTATATACCCATTTTAATAGATGTAAACAAGACAGAGATTACATGACTTGTCTCAGATGACACAGTGGCAGACTCAAGCCATGCCTTCACAACTGGAAAGATAGACACTGTGGTGGTCCATTTTCTGGAGTTTGATTTAGAAGATCCAGTAAAGACCCACTAAATCAAATGCTGAGGCTGGTACTCCTTGATTTGTGAAGAGTAAAAGAAAGTCAACAGGAGTATTTGCTGCAGTCAACTGTGGAATTGGCAATGAAGGTCAAATTAAGGTAGGTCAACTCCAGCTACACAATTAATGTAACTGAAGTAATGCATCTGAATTTGAATTTCCTAGTAAGTATACACAACACCTCAGGAATAGAACCCAGGAGTCCTGATTCCCAATTCATGTACTTAACATTAGATAAAGACTGTCTGCCTCTTGTATTTTAAAGAATTAAGGAAATCTCTGCTTGTTAGAGTTTTAAGAAAAACACTGCAAAACAACATCCCCTTCCCCAGGTCAGACTGAATGTCTACACACTTGATACTACAGCAATACAGCTGCAGCAGTGCTTCAGTGCAGATGCTACCCACACTGGTCACTGCAAGTACCTAACCTCGTGTGTAGACAGTGCTAAGTCAGCATAACTACATGTGTGGGGTTTGGATTTTTTGTACCCTTGAGACCTAGTGTGCTGATGTAAGTTCCTAGTGTAGACTAGCCGCCATAAGGCAATCCAGTGTCCAGAACACAGGCACCTAAAAGAGAGGCACGAAAATTGCAAGATGAAGACTGCATGCAACAACTTAATCTGGCACAATGGAACTTTCACAAAAAGATTAAAGCTTATCTATCTAGAAGATAAGAGCTTTTTGGGGGGCTAGCTTGAAACTAACAGGGACTAAAAACCACCATAAACTTAATCATCATCCACTTTATGTACAAGGAGTAATTATTTGACCTTGCCTTCTCTAATACAGATATTTTATTAAAACCCCCAAAACAAAGCACTCCACTGCACACACAAGTCTCTCTAGAGCAAGAACAAAAGTACAAACATGTGACATTTGTCACATTGCTTAAAACATTACTCTAAGGCACTGGGATACTATTATGGTGACGAGCATGATATGAGAACTACAGAATGAAATTCTTCCTCAGTATCTGAACAAGATAGAACCTCTCCCTTTGGGAGCAATAAAGATGGCAATACAGACTTGCTCCACCAGAGCAAGGATACCCCCGTATTTACCCAAAAAGATAATCTATGACTATGTAACACAGTTGTCTTTTGGGACAATGTTCACAGGGCTCCAGGAGCAACGAGCCACCCCTTTGAAATGCATAGGGCAGTTTATAACCCTGAGAGCAATTGTCTGGCTATCTGCAAACTCAAGCAGCTATCATTGACATTGCGATGCTCAGTCCACATTTTCAAAGTACTCTTTGTATCATGCAGGTGAGAAACAAAGTAACAACTCCAATTCCAACACCACCACATGCACCCAGGAACCTGAACCTTAAATAAGAGTCAACAGTGCCTGTTTTAATTCAGTATTGCTGCTTCTCTTAGCAGAACAAAAACAGTTACTGCTTCAATTGCTTTTTAAACATAAAACGAAAGCCTGTGAATTTTAGAACGACTTGAAATTACCAACTACAACCCGACTGTTGCAATCCTTGTTAACATATTTACTACTATAACCTGCCTACTTTCTCTAGTGCTATACTAGCGAGAGTGGGAACCGGCGATGGGGCTTACAAGGAAACACACAAGCATGCTATTGCCGGTAATTTTCTTTTCAGTCCAAAGCAAAGTAAGCTTGCTGGCCATTCTCGCTACCTTCCTGCCCCAGCGGCCGCCGCCTTCATCGCCCCGGGGCCGGGCACGGCTCTGGGTCAAGTTACGAGCAGAGTCTCCGAGACAAGCTGCGGCTCCGCTCGCGCCTGCCCGGG
>CM057847.1:39370913-39393016 GCA_030068395.1 Apalone spinifera
TCATGTTCTCTAGACCTTTAATCATTCTTGTTGCTCTTCTCTGGACCCTTTCCATCTTTCTTGAAATGACGTGCCTAGAACTGGACACAACTCCACCTGAGGCCTAATGATGTTAGAGGCGGGTAATTGGCTAATCGTGTAGTTGATACAGTTTGAATGGATACTCGATTAGTGGGGATGTTAAATATCAGTTAATTCAATAGTCGAGTAACTTCATGAATTCTTATTGGTTGTTCAACTGTTCTGTAGTCCCGCGGGGGTGGGGGACTGGCAGCCAGTGTGCTGGAGCCCCATGTCATCCTGTGCTGCTGCCTCTGTATCAGGTGGGTTGCCAGGCAGGAGCTGGTCTGTGAGGGGACCCAGTTTAAAAACCAGCCCCCCTCATGAACCAGTTGCCTGTCCAGGGTGAGGTCTGAGTTCCCAGATCGGGGCAAGTCAGAACTGAGCCAGGCTGCCTTCCCTCCTGGCTCCTAATACACTTTAAATGGACAGCCGAACCGGGGTAGGGCCCGGACCTGGCACAAGCTGAGACCGAGCCAGGCTGCTGGCCAGCCTGCTAAAAAATTTACTGGTGCTGAGAGAGGGGAATGTGTGTAGTCTCTACCATTAACCTGTAAGCTTTTGCTTATTGATTAATCATCTACAGTATTGCATCCCTAATGATTAGTAAGTAAAGGAAGGCGCTCAGTAATGGCTCCTGCCAGGTCCAGGAGCGCACAGGCAGCCCGGCTACGTTTAAACTGCAGTGCTGCAGCAGGGATAGGTCCCAGACCCAGCGTGAGCCAGCACTGAGCAAGCCTGGCTCTATCCCAGTTCGTGCTGGGTCTGGGTCCAGGACCACTGTGGCTCTGCATTTTAAATGTAGTAAGAGCTGGCCTGGCTCTTGCTAAATTTAAAATGTAGAGCTGCAGTGAGGGTAGCTCCTGGACCTGGTGCGAGCTGGGACTGAGCCTCCTGCTAGTTCCAGCAGCCCCTGTCCGCAGGGGGACCCAGGTACCTGCTGGGAACCTCGTGGGTAGGGGCTGCTCTGTGGGATGCAGAGCAGCCTCTGCTTGTGGCAAGCCTGGGCCTGCCATGGGCAGAGGCTGCTTCATGTCAGCCTCCCTTTGTCCCCTTCTCCCCCCCCCCATAGCTGCCTCCAATAGAGGCAGCGGTATGGGGGCAGGGAAGGGGACAGGCAGCACTGCAGAAACAGTGCTTGGTGAGGGAACCAGCTTTTAAGCCTGCCATCCCTTGCTGCCACTGATACAGAGGCAGCAAGGGGGGGGGGGAGAATGCGAGTAGTCAACTCTACTACCCAATAGGCTAGGCTTGTCAAGTACTCACATCCCTACTTCATGTGCCCTTACTTCAGCAATACCAGTAGGGGGGAAAAAATGACAGACAGAAACCAGCAGAATCTGGCAACCCTGTGTGTGGACAATAATAAACAAAATGTTGCAGGGACCCCACACACAACCCTGATATGTTCTATAATTGGATTTCTGCAACCCAATACCAAAATGTGAGTTCCCAAAGTACTAGAGTCGCACAGTCCTGTTAGACAGTTTAGTCTATCTTGCCACCCTGGCAAGCTGATTTTTAGTGTGACCACTTATGTATTGCCTGAATGTTCTATGGACGTCTAGTCCCAAGAGACCAGTCATTCACCTAGGTTGATTTGCATCCTAGCTCTACCACCAAAGACAACACGTGTATCCAGTTCTATAGTAAACTAACTAAAAGCTTTAGGTAAGAAAAAGGAATGAGAGTTATTGAAAGGTTAAAACATGTAAAATGCATGTACTGGTGAAATAGGCTACAATTCCAAAAAGGCTTTTAGAACTACCCAAAGTATCTTTGGGGAATTCAGTCATCTTGTTCCTTTATTCTGATCGAATCCAAACAGCCCAGAGATGAAGGATTCTTTCTTGAGTCCATATGTACAGCTTCGTGTCTCAGAAACCAAGCTGATAGCAACAGTTCCCACACAGGTTCTTTTCATGGCAGGTCGGAAGAACACACTTGGTCATTGATTCTTAATCTAGTTCAATGTGTCCTTGGCATTTAAGGAACAGGATTTAACATTTTGGTAAGAGACTATTAGCATTACACAAGGATTCCATATTGTTTGCTGGGTTACTTAGTTACAGGGCTATAATGCAATGCAAATATTTGCTGTTACATTATAACAGAAGGTATAATTGAGTGAGAACAACATATGCAGCATTTTATAAAACACTAAACGCATTCTTATCAACATACCATCCAATATTTATTTTCATAATAACACATACGTAAGCAAACCTGGTTTCTAGTTATGCATTTATATGTTCAGTGAGGCCTGGCACCTTGGCATGAGCTGACAACTGGTGTGCCAGCATTATATATACACCTCCCCTGAAGAGAAAATATCTCAGGGAGCCCTATAAATCTAGACCTGTGTCTTAAGTTGCATCCGCTATCTTGCAGTACTCCTTATAAGAGCCAAAAGGTGCAGAAGTCTCATTTCCCTGCACTTCGCGTATCTTCAGAACTGCAAACTAAGTGATGTCATTGCTAGCCAATCCACATATATCCTTCCAGAGTTGTTTAGCACTTTTCCCAGAACTGGAGTGCTGTAACAGTGAATAAAGGGTATTAGACATTGGCTGGCTGGCTACACAGTCAAGTTTACTGTCCTACCTCCTCAAGGATCATTCACATAAGGGTATTCTCAGGCAGAAAGTGTAGTCCCTTCTCCAACATGGAGCAAAACAGCAGGTAACTAGCACAAAGGAAAAGGTCTTTTACTTAGTGTACTTCCTTATGCAAAAAGAGAGGATGGTTGGACACCCTTCTCAATATTACAGTCTCCATTGCTTTTTTTGTAAACTGAAATTTCACATTGGCATCCTGTTCCTGGAAAAGGAAATGTGGTTTACAGCTCTTGATGTTAAGGACACATACTTTTATGTGCATGTTCACCTCATGCTAAGGCATTTACTCAGAAATGGTTAGGATCCTCTACAAATCCAATACAAGGTGGTGATATTCAACCTTGCCTACTCCCTGGGATCTTCCTGGTAGTTGCATTTCACATCAGCTGAAATGGCCTCACTATTTTCCCTTTTCTCAGTGGCTGAATTCTCCTTGTGAGAACACAACAGGCCTTATTAATGCTTCAGCATCTGTCATCTTTAGGAGTCATAAACATAGAAAAGTTTATCCTCCCTCTGACAGACCATAGACCTTACAGAGGCAACACTGGATTGATTCATGCCAAGTCAACAGATGGGTTTTGCTCCATTAGTGACCTGATAGAACAGGTTATGTGCAACTCTTAAGCACCACTCAAAACTTACCTTTCCCTCCTGGCTTCATGCTCTTGTTATCTCATTCACCAGACTCTACATTGCCTGTTGCAGGGGTGGGGAACCTTTTTTGGGTCAGGGGCTGCTGACCCACAGAAAAATCAGTCGAGTGGTGGCTGGAGTGCCTGCATGGGCTCCCCAGTGCTGGGGGGCAGGAGCCCTGAGCCCTAGGGGCCAGATCCAGGAAAGCCGGGGACTGCATCTGGCCCCTGAGCCTAAGCTTCTCCACCCCTGGCCTATAGGCATGACTCCAGAGAGCAAGTTCACCAACCAAACAGCGCACATACCTTAGAGATGCTATTCTAGAAGGAATTGTCATTAAGTTGGTGGAAGGGACCCCCATCAAGAATGTGTGTGTGTTCTCCTCCTATATCCCTCACTGGAAAAGACTGTCAATAGATGCTTCCCTTAAGGTAGTAGGGGACCGTGTAGACAGCCACACTGCACAAGGCACTTGGATGCGCTAAGATACCAGGATGTGACTTAGTCTTCTGGAATATCATTCAGTCTGAGAAACATGCAGGCCTTTCTGCAGCTTATCCAGTCCTAGCATGTCCTTATGTCAGATAATACAGAAAGTCTTTTATGTTAGCAAACTAGGAAGGTAAGAGCCATTCCCCGTTATGTGTTAGCTGTATCCCTGTGAAACTGGTGTCAGTTGGCAGCTTACCTTCTGGGAACTTGGAATCTGTTGGCATACCCTTCGCAGGTATTTTGCCATCAATCACAAGTGGGAGCAGTTTGATGGTGAACAGTATCTTCAATATGGAAGCCCGACCTGGGATGTTTGCCTTCCATACCAACCCAAAATGCAGTATTTGCTATTCCAAAGGTGCTCTACAGCAGTGATTCTCAAACTTTGTGGCCTGTGGCCCACCTGGCTCCCTGCAAACCTTTCTGCGGACCACCTGTTGCTAATGGAAATGCACCATTAATTACATAATTACACCCAAGCCATTCTTCTAGTGCTGCAGCTAGGGAGAAAAGTTTAATTTAAATTATTAAACCGGTTAAGAGTTTGAACTTTCTCATGTTAGTTTATCAGACTCATTTTAAATAAAGTAAAATATTAATTTAATGTCCAACACAAGATTTCGATGTTGTCTTTCTTTATGGCAGGGGTAGGAACCTTTTTTGGGATGGGACCACTGGCCCACAGACAAATCAGTTGGGGACCACACAAGTGAGAAGCAAAAAAACTCTTCCAAAAAACCCCAACTGTCCCTGATATGGCCCCGACTGACACACCTCACTCCTGGTGTTCCAGCCCCATGGGGCAAAGGGAAGGGACAGGGAAGACTGAGGGTCAGGGTTTCTCATAAGCCAGATTTACTTTTCTAGGGTTCTGTAGTAAGTGGATTTTGTGGGTCCTCCTTAGGCTCTGGGGTGGGGACAAAAATGAGGTGTTCAGTGGGCAGGTCAGGGCTGCTAGCAAGTGGGATAAGGATGGGGGTGCAGGATCAGGGTGGAAGGTGGGGTGCAGGAGTGGGTGAGGGTGCAAGGTCCGGGTGCAAAAGCAGGCTGGGAGTAGGATGTCTGGGTGGGGTGGGCAGGAGCAAGAGCAAAGGAAGTTAGGTTGGAGGAGGTGGTGTGGGATCTGGGCGGGGGGAGAAATGAATGAGAGGGGGATTTTGGTGTGAGGTCTGGGCATGAGGGGGATGCTTACCAGGCTTCATGCCCCCAAGCACAGCCTCCTGCTGCTCCCATTGGCCAGCCTATGGGAGCAGCAGGGAAAGCTTCCAGCATGGGCTCCCTGCTATGTGGGGGAGAAGAAGGGGAGAGCCAAGCTCAAGCTGCAGACTGCACTTTGAGAACCACTGCTCTAGAGCTACACTCTGTCCTCTTTCTCCTGGTCAGGGCACCTGATTCTGACTTTCTCTCCCCATTCTGACAAATTAGATAGGACAGGGTATATGTCATCCTCATTGCCCGAGTTGGCCCAGACAACTTTGGTTCCCAAATCTCCTTATATCATCTTACCTTCTGATCAGCATCCTGTCCTTTCCCACTCTTCTTGATCCAGGAGAAAGGTCAGGATGCTTTGTCCTGCCCATCTTATGGTTTGGTTTTTGGATGTGCATCAACCAGAACGTTATTGCTTGGAAGCCTTGCAAACTATCCTTAGAAACAAAAAATAAAGTATGTTAAATGCAGCTCAGGCAAGGGGAAGTGTTTCCCATTTGGGTACAGATGAAACCCATATCTGAGGCAGCCCCAAAGAAAGGGACTGGGCTCTCAAAACTGGGCTCTTGCTCAGTTCCCTAAGTCTACCTGGCAGCATTCAGTGCATGCCATCAACAGTTACTCAATTTTCACTCACCCATTGATTAAGATTTTCTTGAAAGGCCCAATTTGAACTTCCCCACCAATAAGGAATCTTACCTCTCACTGGGACTTGAACCTTGTTTTTGGCACTCACTGATTCCCTTCAAACACTAGAAATATGTTCCATGCATCACCTATTTAAAAAAAAAAGTAGATTGTGCCCACAAAAGCTCATACCAACTACATGTTTTGTTAGTCTTTAAGGAGCTGAAAGACTTTTCGTTGTTTAAGATTTTCCAGTTACAGACTAACACGCTACCCCTCTGAAGCAATAAAAGTTGTGTTCCTTCTGGCCATCACCTCAGCCAGGAGGCTGGAGAAACTCCGAGCCCTAATGGTGGATCTGCCATACATTGTATGCAATAAGGACAGTCTTGTCTTATGACCATATCCAAAGTTCACTGCCAAGGTGCTTTCAGAGTTCTCATTAAGCCAGTCAATCATCTGTCATTTTCCAAAACCTCATGTATCTGAGGAGCAGACTGCATTCCACTGACATACAACAGCTGTTGGCTTTTTACCTACCTAGGACAAAGCCAACTAGAAAATAAATTATTTTCTTGTTATAGCAGAATGACTTTGAGGTCATGCTGTCTCTTCCCAGAAGATTTCTAAATGAATCTCAGGATGTATCACTCTGCAACCAGTTGTCACTTCTTGCCCTTCCTCATGAGGTAAGGGCTCATTCTACAAGAGCACAAGCAACATTAGTGGTGGAACTTCAGGAAGTTCCTGTCCTTGACATTTGCAAGGCAGCTGCATGGAGATCCATCCATGCAGTCATGAGACATTATGCTGTAGTACAGGACTTCACCACCAGTGTTCCTTGTAAGCTGTGTGGCCAGGTGATTAATCAGCCCCACCCAGTCAGTCAGCTCCTGAGCCTCTGACTGTGTGGGGCTGATTGATCACCTGTGAAGCTGTGTTACACAGCTTAGAGGATCACTGTCCACTGCTGGTGCAACCTTTGTGAAAGTGGTCTTTCAAACAGTCTGCTGCTTGCACACTCATCTCCTCCTCGTACTTGAGTACTGCTTGATGGTCGTTCACAGTGGACTGGAAGAAAAGTAACTTTGAGATAGGTGGTCCCTATGGCTGTGTCTAGACTGGCAAGTTTTTGCGCAGAAGTGCCTGCTTTTGTGCAAAAACTTGCCAGTTGTCTACGCTGGCCGCTTGAATTTGCGCAAGAGCGCTGACTTTGTAATGTACAAAATCAGTGCTTCTTGCACAAATACAATGATGCTCCCGCTCGGGCAAAAGTCCTCTTGTGCAAATGCTTTTGCGCAAGAGGGCCAGTGTAGACAACCCAGAATTGTTTTGCGCAAAAAAGCCCCGATGGCTAAAATGGCGATTGGGGCTTTTTTGCGCAAAAGCGAGTCTAGAGTGGCCACGGATGTTTTTGTGCAAAAGCATCCGTACCAATCTAGACGCGCTTTTCCGCAAATGCTTTTAACGGAAAAACTTTTCAGTTAAAAGCATTTGCAGAAAATCATGCCAGTCTAGACGCAGCCCATCTGTGTTTCATTACCCACTTTCATTCCCCTCTTTGGCTCATTCCTGGATTAACAGTAGAAAAGAACTTGAAAGGCAGTCAGTCTGCTCTGCCCATGTTACCTTTTGCTTTGAGGCACAAAGAGGAAGTATGTGTGCATGAACCAATGGATGCCACTTGCAAGAATTCTCCAACTCAGAGTGCATAAGTGCATGCTCACCTCCTGTGGAATATAGGTCAGGACCACACATCTCAAAGAACTTCCAGTTCTAGAAGGCAATCAACTTACTGGTTGCTTTTCTCTTTGGTATTGAGGCTCTGTATTTAGCATGCTGTATTTACTGTGAGAGCTAGATTTGGTTCTTGGACCCACTCCCTTCCTTTCCTAAAGGAGAAGGGATTGTGTATAAAGGCAGTTCCTATAGAAAGACACATGTGCAGCACTCCAGTACCTAAACTAGGAGAGGGCTGGATGGGTTCCAAAGAGCCCTGTCCAGTCCACTTGAATTGACACACAAGACCATAGAGGGAAGGAAAGTAAGGTAGACGTTCTGTTGCAGAACTTCTCTCTTAGTTGTACAAGTGGGTATTGATGGGGGTGGTGGGTGTTCATTGAATGGAGTGAAGGGTGTAGTCTCATGGACACTAGAACCAAGTGTCTAAAGGCAGGGACTCTAAAGAAGTAATTTATTCTCTCCTGCCACCGCTCCTCTTTCCGTGAGCCCGATGTATTCTCCTTCCAATCCACCAGACTGCAGCTCCTCGGTGTTCCCTTGGCTCGCAGAAACCTGTTGTTAGTCTGGGGAACTGGAGGAGGAAAAGCAAATCTCTCTCTCTCTCTCACCCCTTCCCTGTAGTTCTGTCTGTTCCTGATCTCAGCAGCAGCACTTTCCTGCCTTCATCCGCAGTCCTTGTAACATTTGGGCAAGTCTTACCAAGAAACCAGGGGCGGGGTCTGGGTCCTGTGTGTAAAAAGCAGAGCAGTTCTGTAGTTGACTACATGTCAAAACAGCTTTCATGTTTAGGAGTTTGTTTAAAGGATTTAAGTGATCTTCTCCAGCTGTCATAGAATCAGTCATTACACTCTGTGCCTGGAATTATAGTGGTAACTCGTATTGCACTGAAGTGATGTCTTGGGAATGAGGTTTTTCCTGAATAAAGATGGAAAGAATTGTCAGTCAGCTTAGATGGGCTGGCAGCCACAAGTCAAATGGAACACTCAGCCAGACTTACATTTCTAAGAGGTTGATTTGTAATATGTTCCAATGCTGTATTTCATGTGAGTTTCCTAGGCCTCCATTACAAGGGCATTGTCCTGTAGCATGAAAGCTCCATTTAAGAAGCCACCTTAAGACTTGCCCTGCAGAGGCTGGATGGTGCCATGTCTTACAGAAGTGACATGTTCTTACATAACTGTATTTTTAAAGACAAGCCCTTCACCTTCCATGCTTTTTTCCATTTTTTTTTTTTAGAATCTGTTCCTGTGATAGCGGCTCCATCCATGTGGACACGACCCCAGATAAAAGACTTCAAAGAGAAGATCCGACAAGATGCGGACTCTGTGATCACAGTAGGCAGAGGAGAAGTGGTTACAGTCAGAGTACCAACTCACGAAGAAGGGTCGTATCTCTTCTGGGAATTTGCTACAGACAATTATGACATAGGTTTTGGGGTATATTTTGAATGGACAGACTCCCCTAACACTGCAGTCAGTGTGCATGTCAGTGAATCCAGTGATGAAGAGGATGAAGATGAAGGTATATTTGCTTATTTTATATACATTTTTACTGGAGTTGGTTGGCTGTGCTCTAAGGGTCTCTTTGCGTGTGTGCATGCTCTCTGCACAGCTGGTGTCCCTCTAAATACAAAATCTGTCCCTTCCAAATTTGAGTTAGTAGTTATTTCTGGTTCATCTGCCTGGTGCTGGGCTTAGGCAGTCATAGTCCAATTGCATCCATTGTGGGGGGAGGGAGAGTCCATGGCCCCATAGTCCTTGAGGTGGATGACAGGAACCACCTATGTGGCTTATGGAGGGGTCACTATTGCTCCCTCATCTGGCAAGATATGCCACCTGTCCAAACTACTGCTCCTTAGGCAGGCAGGGGCAGTTCCTATAGGAAAGGTTTTTTTTTTCTTACCCAAGCAAAGGAGGTCCTGCCACCAGCACCTGAACAGAGCTGCAGTGGGGGCTGATGGCAAGGGTATCAGCAATTCTCAGTGGGTACAGTGTCTGGGGGGGGGCTCTCAAGGCAGTAGGGTTTTCAAAGTGAAAACCCAATTGGAATAAATGTGGTTAAGTGGAAATGTCAATTCTGGTGATCGTTTGGCTTCAGGAGTTATGGCTGTATAGGTGTGTTCGGGCATATGCCTTAGCCCTGTTGCCAGTTTTTATGATTATTTTACTATCTTGTCCTCTTTTGGTATGAAAGACCCAGTAAGGAAAACAAGCATTTAACAGCACAATGTTTGAAATTAGCGGAGGGAAAACTGATAACGTTTTCATCTAATCTAGGATGCTGTAACAGTAACTTCAGAAGAGTTTTTTTTAAAGTTCCTTTAACACTGTTAAAGGGTGCCCATGTAGACAGTGGGAGTCATTATGCAATGCTCTTGAACAAGATGCATGCTGGGATGGAAGGATGATCTTGGTCAAAGCAAGGGGAAAGGCCTGGATTCTGTTTCTTATCCTGATACTTCGTCACCTTGGACAAATCACTTAGCCACTTTCTTGACTTCCTAATTTGTAAAACACATACTGTCCAGGGTACGGTATTGAGAGAGAAAATTACTTCTGTACTGAGTTCCTTGATAGAAAGAGCTGTAAAGTGCTAAGCCTTTATTGCTGTGTTGAAGCCAAGAGTTGTAGCCCTGCACATTGAAGGGTAAGGGAAATCTTTGTTTTAGGATGTGACCTTCAAGCTGTTGGATTTCCTAATATATGACCATGTGGTAAACAAATGTGGATGTTCCTACTTCTGCCAGATATTAACCCAGATAATGCTTGGTGGTAGCTAGAGCAAGCTATTGCTAAGTGATAGTCTCCTTCATGGAAATTCAAAAAAAGGAAGAAAAGCTCTTAAACCTAAAAGGTTACCAAGCCAAGCATCAATTTGAGGAGCAACTATGGTGAAAGCTTTCTTTGAAATTGATCTTCGGGCAATGCTAAAGCTGCTGGTTTCCTGCCTTTCCCTGTTGGCACTGGGTGCATTATGTGCAGTGATTTGAAACCTAGAAAAGAAACCTTGTGTGCATAAAATGTTCACACAGAAATGGAGGTTGGGTAGAGGCCTCTTTGAAAATGTCATCTGTAGAGGAGTTAAAGTATCCTGATGGGAGGGAGCATGAGAAATACCACTCTTAAAAGCCAGAGATGGAAAAGACTAGAGCCCTGTAAATCTGCAGATATCCATTTTGTATCTAGATAGAGCTCTAGAAAAGACTTACTAAGTTGTCTTTTATTCTTCTGCCTCTGACATAGGAGTATTTTTTTTACTGTCTAGTCTCCAGAGTTTTGTCAAATATCAAATGACTCCAACACTCAATGCCCATTTCTGCTATTCCATGTTACTCCAAAACTGAAGATGTAGTGGTGAAAGTCTCCATATGCTTTTTACTCCCATGAAAGATGCAATTCCTGTCCTGCTTACATGAAATTTTACCAGAAGGAAACTAACCTCAATATCCTGTCTCCAAAGGCCACACATTGCAATGACCAGTGTCGCCAAACATATGGACTCAGGTCCGTTTTCTCAGCCATGAGGGGAGTCTGGCATGCCATTGCAGGAGGTTGTGATCTAGCCATCTGTCCTATGCTTCTGCCATCTTTGGTGTACAGTATCTTGTATGCAAAAATTGTGCAGAGGGATTTGTTTGAAGAGGTGCACAACTGCTCTGCACAGAAAAGTGAACAAAATGACCTGTGGTTCACTTAGTAGTGAAATGCCTCAGACTGTGACCTTGCTTCAGCCAGCTGCAGTTTACCTATTAGGTTAGGCACTTCATAGGCTGTCCTTCAGCTCCTATGAACAAGTTAGCTACCCTAACTTGTCACAGATGCATCGAGTTAGCTTGGCTAAGCTTTATTTTACTGTGCTCCCAGTTCTTGAGTCTTATGTTCTATTAACTCTGGTCTTGAGCAAAAGCATTTTTCAAGTGGGAACTCCAAAACAGCTGGACTTTGAGTGCCTTGTCAGGGGACTTCAAAGTGTTTATGGTTCAACTCTGAAATTTGACCACCAGTTGCTTTCATTGACTTTAATGAAGCTGGGGCCCTCAAGTCTAGATGGTTGAAAATCAGGTAAGGATGTTAAGTAATGGTTAATTGACTAGTTGATGGAATTTCCATTGACTAGTTGATAGGCACTTCCGCATTCCTCCTTTGAAATGTACAAGAACCCCTGCTGGGATTCAGAGGAGGAATGCAGAACCCTGTGTGCAGCCCGGGGCCAGTGGGAAGTCCCACTAACTTGGGGCTGCACACCATGTGCCAGCTTTGATGTGTACAAGAGTCCCCAGGGGCGGTTCTTATGCATTTCAAAGCAGCAGCAGAGCATGGAGCCCAGGGTTAGCTAGCAGAGGACTCAGTCCCCTGCTGACCCCTGCTCCATGCCATGCTTCTGCTTTGAGACTCCCCAGCTGATCTTGGGTTTCCTGGAAATGCCATGCTGGAGCCTAGGATTAGTCCCCAGCTGACTCCAGGCTCCATTCCTGGCAGTGCTGCACAGCTGATCCCAGGCTCAGCTGTGTGGCACTGCCCCTTTGAACGCTGTCACAGCATTTCAGAGGAGCAGCATGAACCCTCCTGCCTCTAACGGAGCAGTGTTTCTTAAACTGTGTTCTGCAGCACACCAGTGTGCTGCAAGGCAGTCAGAGGTGTGCTGTGGAGAATAGAGTTCAAAATGGCTGCTCTTAAAGGAGCAAGCAACTTTTTTTGCTTGCTCAATAACTTTCCCTGCCCTCCTTTTGCTCAACAAAAAATCATTGGTGTTCATTTAAAAAAAAATTTTGGTATTCTTTGGTTTTAAGTTTAAGAAACACTGTAATAGAAGCAAGAAGGCGGGGGGGAGGAGGGGGATCGAGTAGTCAACTGAATATCCAAATAAGCATTTGCTGATCTGATAGTTGACTTGTCCTTAACACCCCTAAAATCAGGCCCTGCATCTGTATGAATATAGTTTAGTATTTTACACTAATGAATTAATAAAGATTGATTGGTTTTGATGAAGAAACCCATCACCAGACTGAACCAAAGGCTGGTATCCCCGTCTTTGTAAATATAATGAATGTCACAAAGTATCATCCATTCATTTTTTTTAAACAAAACTTCCTGAGTCTGGAATAAGATTAATTTCCATGCTTCATTTTAGAAGTCATACACAACAGTATGAAGTTAATCTTACTCTTCCTTGAGACTCTCTCTAACCTCACCCCCAAAAATCCATGCTCCCAAATAGTTAAACTCATAGGGGGCATTTTGTTAGTGGAATGTATTTGATTTTGTGTGTTCCTGGTTCCTGTTGGACTAGCAAAAACCTAAACACTCAATTTGACTTTATTCTTGCTTTATTTGTATAAAATTCCCCCTCATGTAATGATTGATTTATTTTTTCTACTACAGAAAACAGTGAAGAGAAAGCCAAAAAGAATGCCAACAAGCCTCAGCTAGATGAAATAGTGCCTGTATACAGACGAGACTGTCATGAAGAAGTGTATGCTGGCAGCCACCAATACCCAGGGAGAGGAGTTTATCTCCTTAAATTTGACAACTCCTACTCATTATGGAGATCAAAAACAGTTTACTACAGAGTCTATTACACTAGATAAAGCTGTTGCAGTGGCAGAGGCTGGGGCTGTGCAGAAGACATCATTTTATTTGGAATTTTCTTCAAATGTAATGGATCTTTTGAGTTTGTATTTTACCCTGTCTGGTATATCTATACGGTTTGTATGTGAACTTTAACGTTAGAAGCTGGGATTTTTCTGCTGCACAACTGTAAAGAAGATTACATTGGGGCTTAGTACACCATCTCCCAGTGCTTACTGGCAGCAAGAGGTTAGCCAATAAAATCACTGACTGTCAGACTAAAGTCACACTAACTGCATATGCAAAACCTCCAAGCTGTTACTTACACATACAAGCACATAGTGTTTGAACAGTTGGTGGGGTGTTGGCTACTCTGTGTGCTTTGGGAATGGAATGGTAACTTAATTGTTGTTTTGGGGGGGGGAGGTGTCATCCTTAATGGACAGAATTGGATATGATTTGCAATGTAGCAAGTCTCAAACTGTATTCAAATGTCAGATTTTTACACTATTAAAACTCGAAACAAGTTGTGTCTCTCCTGTTGTCATGCAAAATGTGACCTATTTGATCTCTTAAAACAGTGTAGTGTATAAAAGAAGAATGGTATTTGTTTTCAGTGGGGCTGCAGAGTCCAGATCAGGACAACTATGCTGTAAAGACAAAGGTCCTTCTCTGACTTCAAAATTGGAAGATTTAACTTGGATGGCAATTGAAAATATACATAACTAGTGACACAACAGAATCTTAGTCCCCCTCCACCTGCTGCAAGCCATGGTGGGATTCTGATACTGAACCACGGGATAACTGTTCTTGTCTTGTTTGCTTATTTGGCTGTACGGGTAGACTTCAAAGTGAAACCAGTTTTCTGCACAACTCTCAGTTCCTGCTTTGTGTGTTTTGTAAACCTAAATCTGCACTTAGTGCATTTAAATGATTATCTGAATCATTTTGGTGAAGCATAGGAATTAATGTTGCACTAATATTATGGAAATCACTGCCAGGGATAACCCATTTTAGTTTAATCTGGGGGTACTTGGGTGCAAACCTTCCATACTTTAATTCTAGTCTGTAATTATGTTTTCCAAGGAAAAGCAGAATGTCACTGCAGATCCTTAATATTTTAGCTTTAATCTATTTCATAATACTGTTAAAGCATTTGCATAGTTCTTAGTCTGACAATAAATACAGATGGTTATCTGGTGCACATCTGCAGTAACAGTGCAGTTTTCTGTGGGGCTCGGTTTTGAAGGGATGAGAGGGTTCAGGCACATTGTAAAGATGAACTGCTCTTTCTGAAGGAGTAATGCACTTGATTAGTGTTGCATCATTCTCAAATCAATTATTGCAGTAGGATTTCCATTGATTAGTTGCAGCTTATACAGTTCCATAAAAATAGGGATGTTGGAGTTTGTGAGGTTTTTGTTTGACTATGTGGTTTGAATGTACATGAGTCACTTTCTTGTACCAATTCTGAAGGGAAAAAAAAATCTATAGAGTGCTTAATTTGTCTTGAAATTTGGTTCAGCAACACTTACCAGCTTTAGAGCTAGCTAGTGCTGCTCCATCCAAAACACTTGTAAAATGCTTTGCTCATGTGTACATACAGTATATAAGCCATGGAGTTAGGAATTACCTAGTTTTTTTTTTTAAAAAAAGCAAGGTAATTCCTATTTAAAATGCAAAAAATAAAGACAGGCAGTAATATCTCTGAGTCTTCAATTTAGATTTTGTCCGCCCCCCCCCCAAAAAGTTTGACTTTTATCTAAAAATATAACTATTCTTGGGAGCGATGTATGTCGCTTTAAATGGCAACATTTACTGTCATGTGTTGGATGTCTGAACCTTTCAGTTTCTGAACTTTTTTATTGCCTCTGGCTGTTTAGTACAGTACAAGTGAGATTTCAAAATACTTTGGATAATATTTAATCTTAATTAAAATACATTTTATCTGTACCTCTGTTGGCTTTTTATTAACTTTCCCACTATATATAAATAATGAGACTACTCAAGTAGAACACGGTAAGGCTTTCTAAAATATCCTTCCTTTTTACAAAGATTCATGGTATATGCAGCCTTTTCTTCCCTGTTCTTTAGTTGCTATACTTACACACTGCCCTGCACATACTAATGATATCAATTAAAAACCATAAGGCCATGTGGACAAATGTGCAATGGAGGTTAGTGGCCTGCTGCGGTGGAGATTTCATGTAATATTTTATTGCAGTAGTGGTGGCTAAGGAGCACTCCTGCCATCCTACTGTGTTAGGCACTGCACCAACAGTTACTGCCTTGAGGTCTGCAAAGGCCAGGGTGCAGTGTAGTGTAATTAGGTTTAGATTCCATGTTAGCACATCCAAAATCACAATGGTTCCTCCTCTACTTAGTCTCACATGCAGAGGGTTATGAAGTCTCAGGAAGATATTTCCAGTATGTGGAAATGGATAGTGAAGGCATCCCAACAGCTATGGTTTTATACCATAGCCACACAATTGCTGTTAATCAGTGTTTGAGCCATTGATGGTCAGTGAAGGTAGGGCTGGGGAAAGGTAAGTCCTTAGCCCTACCCCTTCTGCTGAGGCTCTGCCCTCATAGGGGCCAAGCTGCCTTTCTGTGCCCCACCACCACCACAGGGAGTAAAGGAGAGCAGGTGGGTGGGTGCATGTCTCGGAGGATGGCTTGTGTGTGAGTCCGGCTTCCCTGACAGAGCACATGGAGGGAGGTAGCCATGCATCCCAAACATCCACATCCCCCAAGGTGGGCAGGTACTAGGAGCAGTAACACTGCTGTAGTTTGCCTATAGTAGGGCTACGTCTACACTGGCACGTTCTTGTGCAAGAAGATTTACAGTAAAGAATGGTAAGCAAAGGCTTCTTGAGAAAAGAGCATAGCTCTTGCAAAGGGGCACTACAGACACGCAACAAGCTTCTTGCAGAAGAAAGCCCTCAGCCTAAAATGGCCATCAGCACTTTCTTGCACAAGAGAGCATCCACACTGCCATGGATGCTCTTGTGCAAAAGTACATGGCAGTCTGGATGTGTTTTTGTGCAAGAGTTATTGCACAAGAACTCAGCAGTGTAGACATAGCCTGGGTGTGCTGGGGGCAGAGTGGGCAGGGCCAGGCTGGTAGTTTGTGAAGGCAATGCCTTCCCTCCCCCCCCCATCTATTATGCTACATATCCATGGTTTGATCTTTTGCCACTCAGTCTTAAGGAGAGAGACCCACTTTTCAAGATGTTCACTCATACTTAAGTCAGCAGAACACTGAGTAGCAGGCAGCATAGTTCATTTGTATTATTACATCTTTGTGTGGACTAGGGTAAAGTGAAAGCCAGGACGTTCCCTTGTGTATATGCAAAATAGCTTCCCTACCTAAGTATCATAGTAGTTTTTCAATTTAAAACTATAGCCTGTGAAAGCAAATGCTTATCAGATAGTCAACAGACTGACTAGTCGCTTCTCCCCCTCCCTCCTTTGCTGCCTCTATCAGAAAGAGACAGCCGGGGGGGAGGGGGAGAGGGGAAAAGGCAGGGATACTTCAAAGCGGGAGCACTGCATGGAGCCTGGGGCCAGCTGTGGTGTCCCCAGCCTGGATGTGGCATTTCAAAGAGGCAGCGCTGCGTGGAGCCCGTGATCAACTGGGGACTCCCTGCTGACCCTTGCCTTTAAAACACCGTGGGGCACCCAGTATCAGGCTCCTTGCAGCGTTTCAAAGCAGCACCACCACACGGCGCCCAGGGTCAGAGGGGGAGTCCCCGATGATCCTGGGGTCCACACAGTGCTGCCTCTTTGAAATGCCATGTGTAGCCTGACACCAGGCTCCCCGTGGTTTTTCAAAGCCACAGCACAGAGACCGGGGTCAGCAGAGGAGTCCCCAGCTGACCCCAGGCTCCACGCAGCTCTTTTGCCTTTGAAGTGTAGCAACCCTAGGGCTGTTGCTATGTTTCAAAGGCTGAGGCGCCCTATCAAATAGTCTGCAAATTGCATTGACTATTCTATTAATCAATTACTCAATATTGAACATCCCTAACACTTACACAACCCACTCATATCTTAAAGGGACTGGTGCAACTTGAAGTTACATATTCAAAAATAAGTAACACTGCTGGACTACACATACTTTAGCTATGGTAACAGTAATTATTTAAACTGAACTTAATGCCATGTCTCCAACCCCACTTCATCTGGGATAGTAAAAGCCAGTTTTTTCCCCCAGCTGCTAGCACAAGGCTGGAACATTTGCTTTGAACTTCTGTTCCAAAGAGTTTGGTTTTCAAATCCTTTGTCCTTTTAAAAAATTACTAAGTCTGACTCTGCCACTCATGATTCAGCAATAGAAGTTAGGTTTTAACCTAATGTAGTAAAAACTCTCTCTAAGTATGAATTTAAGACTTCTACAGTTGAGAAACTTGTCTTAAACTATAATCCTCCAGTAAGTGCTAATGCTGCTTTGTAAGCAATTTAACTGAAGTTAAAATGATTTTCTGTATATTCTGCTACTTGAGATTTGTACAAGACACTGATGTGAATGAGAGGTAAGTTAGTTTATTTTGTAAGAAGTAAAATACCACTGTCAAACATACTGAGGTCTCAAATTATGTATTTTTGGAGGAATTAAAATTACATAATGTGGGAAAACTTCCTATATCTTATCTGATTGGATTTAACCCTGCTCTGTACAAAAGAAAAATCTGCTGGAATGCCTCCTTTTCAATTGCCTCTTGAACTGTGCACCATGAATCTGTGTGATTTTCCTCTTGCTTACATTCTGTTTACATGCTCAGGCCTGGTCTACATAATGAATTTACATGGATGTCTCAGGGGAGTGAAAAATCCATGCCTAAGGGGTGTAGCTATACACACCTAACCCCTAGGAAAGACAGTGCTACATCAGTGATGGAAGAATCCCTCCATCAGCCTAGCTACCACCCCTACTGATATAGGTAGTGTCTACATTAAACCACTGCAGTCACACTGCTGTACTGTTAAGTGTAGACAAACCCTTCCTGTATGTGGCTCCATCTTATGCTTTGTACTAATGCCTGACCTTGTCTTACACAGAGTTAACATTTCTATGAATAAACAGGACTACAGCCATTTTGCTTGTTCACCTTACTGATGGAAACAAACATCTTGGCTTGCCCTATTAAAACTCAACTCAGCAGCACTGTCTGGTAGTTACAGTGCAGGAGTCCTAACTATGCCCAGCCCTAGTGCAGCTTCCATGCCTTACGCAGGTCACTCAAAACTCTCTTCGCTGCTACCTACCCCTGTAGGCACCATCATCCCCAAGGCACCTAAGGTTCTACTGGTGAATGTTTATTGTGGCACCTAGCTCACACCTGTCTTACCTGTGGAGCCTGATGTGGTAGGTGTTCTCAGGGGCCAGGAAAGAGCATACCTCCTGAATTAGGTACCACGCAAAAGCTAGCTAGAGGAGGTGGAGCCCACCATTCTTCCCCCTTCTGTGTGATATCGCAGTGGCCAACTCACTCACCTAGGAGAGCAAGAGTCACATCTCCCACCTCACTTATTCTGGAGCAGGGTCTTGTACAGGGTTCCCTCTAAGTAGCACAGCTTCACAGGTGATTAATCAGCCCTACCCTGTCAGAGGCTCAGGGCTCCCTGCACAGGGCTGACTGACTGGGTGGGACTGATTAATCACCCGTGAAGCTGGGCTGCCGCCCAGTTTAAAGTAGGGTTGCCAGGTGTCCGCTATTGACCCAGACAATCTGGTATTTTCTGATTTTTTTTTCCCCAGCCAGGAGGCAAAAATCCCAGGTGCTTACCTGGTTCCACCTGTCTGGCCTGGAGCAGGAAGACAAGACCTTTAAAGCACAAGATCACTTTGAATTTAAGCCAGTCCAGGATCTACCTCAAACCCAAATACCCCTCCCCCACCCTACTCCCTGTGAAGATGAGGTACAGGAGAGGGGGACAGAGTGACATCAACACCCCTTGCCCCCATCTCCCCCACTTTGCACAACAAGCAGGAGGCTCCCAGGGACAGCTCTGAGGCTTTGGGCAGGAGCAGCAGGACAGTGGGGGGGAGGGGCAGCTGCAGTGCAGGCACTTGATAGTCTCTCAGCCAAACCAGTTAGGATCACCTGTCAGAGGCTCCCAGATCTACCAGTGGATCCTGATCTACTGGTTGGTGACCATTGCTCTAGGGTCGTTTTAGGTAATCTCACTCTCCTGTGGAAGCTGTTCCAGGTAGATGGCAGCCAGGTCTCCTAGGAGCATGTACTAAATACTCGGCTAGAGTCCACCTCTCTCTCTCTCTAAATTAGTCACTGGGCTGAAGTGAAACACCTTCACCAGAGCTTGAGAAATTCACCTGGAGCACAACCATTTTTCATTAGACAACTGAGCTGGCTCAAGCACCTAAACCTCCTAGGCAGCCTGATGGGAATGTAAAAAAACCCTCACAGCGTGACAATTCATTTAGCATTCAGAGACTGCAAGCAGCAATTACTAGATAATTTTCACATTAGTGAAGAGTTGGGATTATAAGCCTGATCCTTCAACGCACACATGCAGACACACAAAACCAAAAACATGTAAGAGCCTGCATTTCAAAGTAGTAAAGCCCTTTCCTATGACAGACAAAACAAGCTGCTTTCTTGTACTCAGTATTAGCTCACTGAAAGAGACCTCCTCCCATCTTCAAGCTGACCTTATCAAAATCTGTTTGGAGGAGGGAGCAACGTAAGTCCAGAAGTACCAAGAGTAGTTTATGGTAAAAATACATAGTAGGAAACTACAAATAGAAAAGTTTAAACCAATACAATGTGCACATCTCTTTTGGCAGAAAGCCTAAAACTGGATTCCAAAATTCAAAACCCAAAATGCTGGACTGGGAAATGTCAGGAAGCTTTTAAGCAGCTTAAGGGTGCTCTTGTGTCTGACCCCATCCTAAGGGTTCAGACTACAACAATACTTTCTTCGTCACCACAGATATGTCAGAGCCTGGTGGGGGGGGCCGTTTTGATGCAAACAGGGCCAGATGAACAATTCCACCCTGTTCCATTCCTCAGTAAAACACTCTCTGAAAGGGAAAGCCACTGGTCTGTCTCCAACAAGGACTGCTACGCCATTGTATATGCTCTAGAGAAGTTACGACCATGAATTTGGGGATGACACTTTCATCTGGAGACTGACCATTCTGCTCTGAAGTAGGGAAGTTAAATTTCATTTGACTAATCAAATAGTCAATGCTTTGACTTTTTGATTAGTCGATATGGGCGCCTCCGCCTTTGAAGTGTAGCAACAGGCCCCAGGGCTGTTGCTACACTTCAAAGGCAAAAGCGCTGTAGGGAATATGGGGCCAGCCGGGCAGTCGCCCCACTGGCCCTGTGTTTCTCACAGTGTTTCAAAGCAGCAGCCCCCCCATGGAGCCCGGGATCAGCTCGGGCAGTGTTTTTTAAACTTTTTAAGACCGGGGAACACCAAACAATTTTTTTTATGAGCAAAAAAAAAAAAAAAAAAAAAAAGGGGGCCGGGGAAACATTATTGAAGGGAAAAAAAAAGAAGGTCGGGGGGAAAGTTATTGAGCATCCATTTTGAACTCTGTTATTCTCCACAGCACACTACAGTTTAAGAAACACCGAGCTGGGGACTCCCCCACTCACCCCAGGGCTCCGTGTGGAGCTGGTGCTTTGAAACAGTGTGGGAAGCATTTGCTTATCGGACAGTCGACTGCTCGACTAGTCATTCACATCCCTACTCTGAAGTGGCTTCACACAGTCAAAAAGACTAACAAGAAACTCCTTCTAATTAACTACCCAATAAGCATAAGCTTATCAAATAGTCAAGTAGTCACTGGACTAGTTGCCCCCCTCCTTGCTGCCGCTATCAGAAAAGGGCAGTAAGGAGGGGTAGAACAGAGGGGAGACTGCTTAAAAGCCATTTCCCCCCCAGCACCGTCTCCAAGGGGAGCAAAGGAGGCAGAGGCATCTTTATTGCTTCACTTCTCTCTTTGAAATAGCGAGCACCCCCCTTACTGACTAATCGAGTAGTTGATGGACTTTCCATTGACTACTCAATTAGTTGATTAATCAAAATTAAACATCCCTATGCCCAGACAACTGGACTACAAAAGGGATTCAGCAATTAGACCTTGCCTAATTGCTGCTTAACAACAATGGCACAGCCTCAAGAGGCTACAAGGCAGAACCCATCTTAGCCTGTCCCTTATGTCCCTGACTGAGACTCATGATTGAATGCAGAGCCCTATTCAAATTATTCAGATTATGGATGTAAAATCCTGTTTAATTGGCTAACCCGTTAAACATGATGTTTAATCGGTTGACTGATTAAACGGGGTGTGGGGGAGGCTGGAGTGCCCTCCCCCCCCACCACCGCAGGCTGGGGCTGTTCCAGCCTAGCCTTGTCCATAGCTGGTGCAAATGTGTTGCAGGCAGGGGTTGCTCTGGATAGCCGGAGCAGCTCCTGTCCACAACAGGCCCAGCTGTAGGGCTGGCAGGGGACCAGTTAACCGGAACTGGTAAGCATCACCCATTAAGCTTGATGCTTACCAGTTAGCCTTTCACCTTCCTAATTCAAATCTCTTTTCCTCAGTGCAGCTTATGAATTCTAAGCGACATTTTGAAGTTATTATGGGATTGCTCAGTCCATAATAGGAAAAGTCCCAGTCTCAGTAAGTGTTCATCATGGCTGACAGGACCAGTAGCAGGTACACAACCTGGAGGCCTCTGAGGGGAACTTAACTTTAAGCCAGCGGCAGATATAGGGCAGGGTGAGCGGGGCGGCTGCTCTAGGCCCTGCGCTTCAATAGGCCCTGCGCCAGTGCTAGGGACGGACTGGCCCGGCGGGATACCGGGAATTTCCCGGTGGGCCATCCGCCAAAGGACCTGCTGGTGGCTGCAGGAGGAGGAGGGGCACCGTAGCCCTGCACTTTAAATGCCCCGGCGCCGGCCAGTACGGGCCACGTGGGGCCGAGGGAGCGCATGCACCACGTGCTGAAACGCCGCACAACAGCTGAGAGGAGAAAAGCCCAGGTGTAGCATGACGTCACGGCCCGGGACTTTAAAACCACGCGGCCCAGTGTTGCACCGCTTGGTTCAGCACGTGGTCTGGAGCCTGGGCTGGGGTCGCAGCCGCCCTGCAAACTGGAAGGCAGAATGTGGCTGGC
>CM057847.1:39396742-39408116 GCA_030068395.1 Apalone spinifera
GGCACACCAGTGTGCCGCGAGGCAGTCAGAGGTGTGCCGCGGAGAACAACAAAATTCAAAATGACCACCCTAAAAGAAGCAGGCAACATTTTATTTTTTCTCAATAACTTTCCCCTGACCCTTTTTTTTCCCTCAATAACTTTTCCCTGACCCTTTTTTTGTTTTGTTTTGCTCAACAAAAAATCCTTGGTGTTCCCCATAAAAAAAATTGTTTGGTGTTCCTTGGTCTTAAAAAATTTAACAAACACTGATTTTTCTGTTTGCTATCTAACATGGCAGAAAGTCATGAGCTAGATAATTCCCATCTTTCCCTTAAAATCTCCACAGAGTTTGATGAAATATGGGGCCATTTGATTGCTAAAAAAGAAGAGCCCTATGAATTTAAAAAAAGAGTATGGAGAAACCGGTATATGTAAAGCCATGGCAGAAACTGAAGCACTGAAAAACAGTAATAGTACTAAAAGCCTAGGATTTTGCAACTTATGTTTATGGCAGTGAGATGGCTTAAACAGTATGTCACACTGCTAGCCTCCCAAGTAATTGAACAGACTAGGGAAGTAAAAGAAGCAACCCTGAAAAAGAGAGAAGTGCCATCCCTTGCTGCAAAGCAACAACCTTTGGGAATTTTCACGATACCTGAAGCCCTGGGACAGAAATGGACAAAGGGGGCCCTGGCAAATTTGAAAGATGAAACGGGGTTCACTGCACTGCAATCACAACCATATGATAAAAGCCAGGTTCCAGCTGAACTTAAATGGAGGCCTAGACTGGTGCCTATCAGAATGGGAAAATTAAGTACACAGGAGGGGGAAGTAAACAATACTTGCACTGAATTGGTAAATAAAATGAAGGAAAAAATTGAACAGTTCACAGAGCACACTAGGAGACAGGAGCTGCAGCTTGATCACAAGAATGTGAGAAAAAAAGAATTTCAAAGTGAAAAAGCAAGATTAAGCAGGCTAACAAGAATTGATGCATAACCGATGGAGTTGCCCCAAAACAGTTAACTGCAGCATGCACGGGCACTCCGGCAATCCATCTAGCATGCAGACAACAGCAACAGACACCGGGGGAACAAATTCAGTTTGTACAAACACAGATAACTACCCAACACTCTAATTTTAGAGTCAGGATAAAAATCCACGGTGCAGATTCTCAACTGCTCTGACCCATGGAAGCATACTCTCTGCTCAGCTAAAAATGTCCCCTTTTTTCTGAAATATTCTTACATACAGGTGTGTTTTCCTTTATAGCTAAACTTGCTGCTGCCTTTACTTTAAGACAACTTTGAGAGTTAAACTCTCTGGGCTCAAGACTCTCTACCTTTCTCTCCCAACTCTCCTCTCTTTGACTGACTGACTGACACTGACACTGACACTGACACTGACACACACATTCTCTCTCAAAAGTTAGTTTTTAATAGACATTTTAAAAATATAAAGTAATTGAAAATAGAACAGAATAGGAAACAAAGAAAAAATAAGGTAAAACTACTTTTAATAATTCCTGTAAATTAATTATTTTAACCCTTCAGGAATGCAACAGCTGGAATTACTTCCAACTTTTCTGAAGATAAGGTTGCTAAGCAACAGACATGCAAACTCTGCTTCTAATCCTAACTATTAGAAACATGGGCTTTTCTTATTGCAATACACCCGTATAGCAGAGTTCTAAAATAAAGCTTACTATAAACTAATGAACATTACCATAATTTACTACATTAATACAACATATTTGGCAAATATTAATACAATTATATAATTTTATTAAACATTTTAAATAAGATAAGAACTTGCTGATTTAAATGTTTAACTTTATTTTTTCAATTTTTTTGTTTTTCTTATTTTGTATAGTTATAAATGTACTTTTGTCACCATTTGTTTTTAATTGTAATTTGTCTTATATGCCATGTATGTTGTCTTTGTTGTATGTTGTGTGTCACATGACTATTTTTAATTATGTTTATTTTGTTGTAACAAAAGTCAATTTTATATTTTTTTATTTAAAAAATGTAGTACCACACTATTTATTATATTTGGGGTATAATCATATTATGAATACTATTTTTCTGAAAAGTTCAAAAAGGTTTCAGTTACAGATATATCTACATATATTTTTTGCCTCAACTAATAATGCAATTGCAAACAATTTTTTTCTCTTATTAACCAAACTTTTTTTTTTTTAATTCAAAGAAGCTGTAAAGGAGACCCTTAACATTATGGGTCCAACATTAAGGTTAAGGTAACCTTAACAAAATGCAAATTTTGGTATGGATTTTTATAATTTTTTTTTCTTTTAAATGCAGTTATAAGAATGGTATAGCAATAATGCATAAAGCTAACCAAACTTTTTCAACAGGTTTGCACCTTGGACTCCTAAACACAACAAAGCATTATGAATGTTTGATATCCTCAAAATATTTACATACATCTGGTTTTTTTAAATCTGTTTTCTTTTCTTTAAAACAGTTAACAAAAGTGGAAGTGATATCACAAACAAATTAACTCTAAAAAGCTTGGTAAAAATTATATTACTAACTCTTTCCCCTGCTAAACACTTTGAGGGGAAAGCAATACACCTTCTCATCGAACTTGTGAGTATCTATTTTAGCAGTGAGTTAAGCATTATGTTTGGAAGACAAGATTGGTAGTAAACCTCAAGTGAAAACAGATGTCTATACAACAATTGCAAAAGTTTCATTTGTATTATAAAAGACTTGGTCCTTATTATATTATAAACAAATTAAACTAACCTGTTTATTAAATTTGGGTTACTAAAATAAGATCAATGTAAAACAAGCAAAAACTTTTATGTCAACTAACATAAGTTGTTTAAGGTTTCATCCTATAGACCAAAAACACCAGAAGATATTACACTACAAATATACCAGAAGATATCAGTATACAGTGAAAAAATGCCTAGGCACCAACAAAAGAGAAATGAAGTGCTATATAAATAAGTGACTGTTCACCTCAATCTCCCATATATGGACAATTAAGTTGGCAATCAGCTAAAAATCATTATTAGTTAATTTAAACTTGATTATCATGTCAAACCAATTGTTGATTGCTGTACCAATCATCAGTCAGGGTTTCGGGGTTGTCCTGGTTTGTTCCTGACAGGTTTATGTATCACCCTGACTGATGACACCTAGGTGGTTCCCAGCCAGGAAGTAGCTCTGCAGACTCCCTGCCTGTGGGCTGTTCCACGTGGCTCTGCTCCAGCACAGGGAGGGAGGGAGGGAGTGGGGACTGAGGAGGCTTCATTTGCTGCCCCTGTCTTCAACAAAATTTCTCAGCTCCTATTCGCCAGAAACTGGCCAATGGGAGTTGGATTTTGCTAGGAGGTGGGGACAGCAGGTGAAGCTTTCTCCTCCCTGCCCAGCTTGCAGAGCAATAAGCAGCCTGCTTTTTAAAGTGGCTGCCCCTGCTCTGTAGTAAAGGTGCTGGCGAGGCAGCCATAGGCCAGATCCAGTGGTTTGGCTGACCAGATCCAGCCCACCAGCCTCCTCTTGTGCATCCCTTCTCCAACAGATGTATAAAATCATGAATGGTGGGAAAAAGAGAATAGAGAAATGTTGCAAACACCAGGAATCACCTAATGAAATGAATATGCATCAGGTGTGAGACAAATAAAAGAAAGTACTTTTCACACAGCACATAACTAACCTGTGGTGTTCATTGCCACAGGAGGGTGGCATGGCCACAAGTGTAACAGTTCCAAAACAGGAGTGGCTAAATTCATGGAGGTTAGGTCCATCAATGGCTATTATCCAAGAGGGTCAAGGACACACCCCATGCTCAGCACAACCCCCAGAATTACTCTGTTCTGTACAGTGCCTCTACCTCTGGTACAAGCCGCTTTTAGAGACAGGATCCTGGGCAAGATAACCATTGTCTGACTCAGTCTAACTCTTAACTGCCACCTTTCTTTTACCTAAGAGCCTGCTGTGGTTAAAGTGCTTATCAGGAATGTGGGCAACCCAAGTTCAAACACATAGGAAATTCAGAAGGCTAGAAGAGTGATAATGCTATGCCCATATTTCAACAAAGCCAGTAGGATGATCTCAGGCAACTAGAGGCCAGTTAGCCTGAGATCAATCCTAGGCAAAATAATAATAGAATACCTTATCAACTTTTTTCATTAAAGAACAGGACTAGAAATAATGCCAATAGACATGGTTTTATGGAAAATAGCTTTCAAACAAACCTGAGATCCTTTAAGGAGATTATAAAGTTAGTGGATAAAGTTAACTGCACAGATGTTTAGACTTCTGTAAAGCCTTTGACTTCATACCATACATGCTATTTGTGCTAGGGAATCACATTTTAATCCCAATAGACATTAAAGATGACTGAATGGCAGGTGTTTATAATAGAGTTGTTTCACACATTTAACTTCTGCAGAGCCTAGAAGGTTGATCTAGTCCAGTGCACTATCTTTCTCAGCACTCAGAACTGCCACTGAGTAAACCTCATTGCACACCGTGTTTTTTCTATTAATCCTTGCCCACTTGCCCCCATCACTACATTCTGTAGTCGCAAAGTCTTCTTGCACCAAGAGAGGAAAAAAGACAACTCCTCTGTTCTCCTCTTCATAGGTTCAGATTTAATAGGCTCTGCCTTCCCATTTTAATTAAACAACCAGTGGTATAAGGCCAAGAATTTATTTTGTCCAAGAAATAGAGTGTGACTAACCTGTAACTGCAAGTTCATTTACTACAAAGCCCTGAATCATGAGCCAGTGAGCCAATGAGAGCCAAAGAAATCAATGACACAGATAATATTAATATCTTAGAGTTGTGTAGGAACTTTTCCTTTTGATCCACCCGCCACTAAAATGCAGTCATCTCTACATAAAATATGACAATTGCTAACAGTGCCCAGCAATACTACACCAGCACAACATGTGAAGAATCTATTATCCCATTCAATCTACAGAAGAATCTAGGTTCTTATAAGGCAGCGGAGGAATGGAGAGGGGTAAAGGGAAGAGATTTTAAAAAGCCAGAGACAATATCAAAGAGAACTAACCCTAACAAAAAATATATAAAGAGCCAAACTCTGACAGAGGCTCAGCATGGAATTTGGGGGAGGATTCTCTGGAGCAGGTATCTTTCCCTGTCCATACAGCATCTAGAACAGTGTTTCTTAAGCTGTGTTCTGCGGCACACCGGTGTGCTGTAGAGAAAAACAGAGTTCAAAATGGCCACCCTTAAAGGGGCAAGCGACCTTTTTTCCCCCTCAATAACTTCCCCCTGACCCTTTTTTGGGGGGGGGGGGTCAATAACTTCCCCCCTCCTTTTAAAAAAATTTTTTTTATTTTTTTTTGCTCAACAAAAAAATTCTTGGCGTTCCTCATAAAAAAAATTGTTTTGTGTTCCTCGGTCTTAAAAAGTTTAAGAAACACTAATTTAGAACAACAGCAACCAACCACAATGAGACTAAATAACAAAAGTACCCTCCATTCCAAATATCTGGATCATTCACATCTGGATCCTAATACTGCATCTCAGCCCATTCTTTTGATTAAGTGTAAAAAAACAGAAAGATGATCTTCCTGTCATTTTCTCTTACGTAGGGAATTTTGGATGACAGCCCAAATTAATAGATTCCAGGGCCAGAAGGTACAAATGTGATCCACTAGTCTGAGCTTCTGTATAACAAAGGCCACAAAACTTCATCAAAATAATTCCTAGAACTTTTAACAGAAACATTCAGTCTGGATTTCAAAATTTCCAGTGATAGAAAATCTACCATAACCCTTGGCAGGTTGTTCTGAAGGCCAATTACCCTCACCATTAAAAGATTGCACCTTATTTCCAGTCTAGAATCAACCTCTAGCCATTAGGCTGTGTTTTACCTCTCTGCTAAGCCAAGGAGCCCATTGGTACTCCATGGCAGTACTTACAGAGTGGGAACAAGTCACCCCTTAACCTCTTTCTTAGGCTACATAGATGGAGCTCCCAGAGACTATCAATCACAGTAAGGCAGGTCTGGCACTATAAGATGGCTGAGCTGGCTAGCCAGGGTCATCGCCAATGTTCCCTCTAATCTTTTCCATTCATGTGCAGAATATTTTATGTGCACTGAGGCGTGTGTGGATGTGCACTACCAGTAGACACACAAAACCCAGCTGAGGGTGCTCTGCTAAACAGTTGGGCAGCATCAGAATCTCTCTGAGCAGCTGCCTAAGCGCTCAGCTTCCAGGGAACCCTGGACTAGGCCTTGGTCTACACTCCAAGCCATACTGACATAGTTAAACTGGTGCAGCTCTGTCTATGGAAGCACATGCCTGGCACCCGCTCAATGGGTAAGCCATGTAACAGAAGAGCATCAGCAGGACAAGTTGCACCACTTTAGCACCCTTTGATTTAATTAAACCATTCCAGCTTCTCATAGATAAACTTCACTACGTCTAGCTCTGCTGGAGGAAATCGCATCTCAGTTGTGCTCAGTACCCCTTTGCTTTCCCACCATGTCCAGGAAAAAGGGTTTTCCTCCCTCCAATACTTTGCAAACCAAAGCACTTTAAATATTGCCTGTAATTGCCTGCTGTGTGAGCTACGTGCAGCAGAGGGCGCTAGTATTATTCTTACCTAAGGACCAGGCAGGCAAGAGGCGGTTGAAGTAATACAAAAAAGTTTGCATTGGTGGACATGGTGTAGAGTTAATTCATGGCCACCCAGGAACTTCACAGCTGTCACTACGCAACAGAGTATGTCCACCCAAATACAATAGCAGGGATTCAAATCCCCCTGCTCCTAAAGCACAAACCCCAGCCATTGGAGCTAAGGCACCTGCTCCATTAGCAGCATCAGTGTTATGGCACAGACCTGAGCACATGCAGTTCTAAGAGTCAGACAGCACGGCACATGCTTGTTACATACACTAGGATCTCTCTAGCACTTCCATGTTTGTAAAGCACCTTGAAAAATCTAACCAGCTAATAATCCTCCTCACAATCCCATGGGGTGGCATTGTCCGTAAGGAGTGGACACAGTGTGCATGGAGTGAACAAGAATCAGATGTGTTTTAGTATCATTCTGAGCAGGGGCGGCCCGAGACGAGCTGCTGGCAACTGGAGCCCTAGGCAGAATGCGCAGTTGGCGCCCCCGCATCCAAAGCCCTAAACGGTGGTGCGTCATCATTGGGCGCCTCATTTAACGTGGCGCCCTAGGCGACTGCTGAGTCTCGGGCTGCCCCTGATTCTGAGCAGGAAAAAAAAAATAGCAACACTCTACCCAAATGAGCCAAAGAACTAAAACAGAGTTGCAACACAATACACAGCTTTGAAAATCTTTTGCTGGGGGCTTACTAAGTGCACACAGTGCTGGAGAAAGTGGCTAGGACACTAGTCTAAGACCCTGGAAAAGCAGAGATCAAATCCCTGGTCCTCCACAGGCTTCTCACATGGTCTTGACCAAGATCACTTTTGAAAATGAGACCTAGATGGTGTTAAGTTGAGCACAGCAATGCCTAAATACATTTAACAATATGGGCCTCAACCTCTCTGAGCTTCAGTGTTCCAATCTGTAAAATGAGAGAAGACAGTATGTCCTACTGATAGAAGTGATGTGAAAACAAAATACATTAAAGATAGTGAGGATCTCAGATACTATGCCAGTAACCATTTAAGTACCATAGACAGGCCAGCTTGTTGTTAGACAAGTTGAGCATTTTTAGTTCATGCAAAACTTCAGTGAGAAAAGACCTGTGAGTCTACAGAAACTGATGAAACACATTTTAGAGAAAGAAGCCATCACAAACCTGAGCCCCTTGGCCTGGCTTTCTGTTCAACACGCATTTAATTGACCCATGAGGACTTCCATCTCTGCCCACAGTTCAAATCTTCTGCAGTTAGATACAGAAACAATCTCCTACAAACTTGTCAGCAGCCCATTGTGATTTGACAATGAAACACTCATTCTTTAGGATCCTTTCGTGTTCTGTCAGCTTGACCACTGTTCCAAAATGGAGAGTATTTTGGGGAGTCAGAGGAAATAGAACAGCTGGCAACCCAGTAAATGCAGATCTTAAAGCAGAATGTAAGATCTTCTAGGAGGTAATCAAAACATAACCTGAGACAGTATTGGAATTTGAAGATAAGAGGCAATGGCCTGGGTTTGAATAAGGGACTAGATAGTATGATTCACAAAGTTGTTGTCAGGATTTCTTCCCACAAAGGGTGCTGAACAGAGAACCAACTGTCCAATGCAGTCTGAGGCAGAAATAAGTAGAATCAACAATGTTGCAGCAGAGTTTGGAAATAAGGATAAATTAGCTATCTGGAGCTCTGACTGAAGGAACCAAACATGGTAGGAAGGAAAGAATGAGATTTGTATAACTCACCAAAAACTGTGTGTGACGTTTGAGAGACTTTGGTAAACCCCTTTCCACTCACCCCATTATTTTATTGTTTCTGGACTGAGTGTCTGGAGTCAACAGAGTTGGAAGTGGAAGCATTGAAATACCACAAGAGATTCTTTCAAGAGAGGGCTATTCAAGAGATTTTGTCTACACCCTCCAGTTTTGCAGATCTGAGTGATTAGAAGTATCCAAACAATGTATCCCTGGGTAGGTTCCCCTGGCTTTTAGTTAATGGTTAAAGTCATCTCCTGACTCTGGACTGTAATTTGACACTTTATTGACATGGTTCTCTCCTCCCCCCCTTTTCCCCATATAGCTGATCACACCACCAGCTAAGTTTGTGGGGACAAGCTTGTAGTTCAGAAACATGTTTGTGAAAAGGCATTAGCTAACTTGTCTTCACACAATCCTGTCAAAAGGCAATTTACAGTTTAAAATGTGTCTGCTGGTGAAGGTAAACCCTCCAAAGTGGAGCCAGTGCTACAACATGACCAGCCAACACGCGTCAAATACAAGTTGCCTATCTATGTTGAGGGATTAAAATTTATTAGCAAACATCTTTCAAAATGTTGTCATCTCTCATCTCAGTCTGGAAAAGCCTGTGTGTATAAAACAGTAATCAAAGGAGTAGTTCTGAGATTGAGGCTTTTCTAGTTTTCTATAGAAAAAAGTTTGACTCATAAGAAGCTGATAGCAAATATCCAGTTGACAGTCTGATGAATATAAAAGGAATAGATGTTCATAATCATTCCAACGTACATTGCTAGAGAAAACTGCTCTGAACTATAAAGAACTTCAGTGTAACTCTTTGCACTTAAGGAGCATATGGCAAAATGATCAGAAAATTATTCTCCTGCCATCCCAGTTCTGAAGTAACACTGGGATAGCTAGCAGAGAAGACATTAGCAAATAGCTTATCAATTTCTCCCATATCATATACCATGGCAATTACATTTTGTAGTAGCTGCTTCTGTAATGGTCTTAAAATTGCAGAATAGCTCCGTAGATCTTTGGTACTGAATGGAGCCTTCAGGTGAATTGTAAATCTGGAGTTACTTAGCTGGACAGACAAGTGCCTGTATAAAATTATTTGTTTCACAAACTTAGTTTTGCAATGGGTTCACATACAATTTTTTCATAGAAGGTAGGAAAACAGTTGATTCCTACATACATATTTTGCTCTCTTTTGGAGCGGGGGATTGTGATTGGCTGACTGGCAGTGTTCTTAATATAGAGTTGAATAATACAGTATGCTTATCTCATAATAGGTATCCAGAACGATATACATGTGACCGTTGTTTCCTATAAGCTGAGCGCTTGGGCAGCTACCCAGGAGAGATTCAGGTGCTGCCTAGTTGATTAGCAGAGTGCCCACAGTTGACAACATATGTTTCTATTGCTGGTGCACATGTCTCAGTGCACACAACAAAATTCATTCTGCATGCGGACAGAAAAAATTAGAGGGAACATTGCATGAGTAGGGATTCCCATAGCCACTCAGAATGCTGAGAAGAGTGGCTACGTTAAAATGTTACAATTTAGGAATGCCATTTTTTTTAAGTAATTGCATGTCATGCTGCTTCTATTGTATAACTTTTCCATTTCAGTGATAGCACAACTTCTTGCTGTGATGTAATTGAATTTGATTACATAGTATTTCTTTGAATAGTATTCAGAAAAATCTGTACCTCAGAGGCTGATGAATGGTATCTCTCTACAATCCTAATAGTAAGCAGAGTGCTACAGTTAGTGTATTAAGGGGATGATGTCTTTATCCAGAATCAAATGATAGATCTCCAAGTGTAATTGCAAATGGGGACTCATGGAACAAGTGTTTTTCTATGGAGTCCCACAGGGATCAGTGTTGGCCTACACTATTTAACATTTTTATCAACAATTGGAAGAAAACAAAATCATCACTGATAATGTTTGCAGATTACAGCAACTGGGGGGAAAAGATAAATGATGAAAATAAAGACACAGAGCTCTGGACTACTTGATAAATTGGGCACAGGCAAACAATATGCATTTAATAAAGTTAGATGTAAATGATTACATGTACGAACAATGACCGTAGGCCAAACTTACGGGATGGGAGACTCTGTGCTGGAAAGCTTCTGAAAAGGATTTAAGGGCCTGCTCAATCATCAGCTGAATATGAACTCTTAGGCTACGTCTAGACTGCAAGCCTCTTTCGAAAAATGTGTCTAGACTACAACCAGTACTTTTGAAAAAGCAAGCCACTTTTTCGAAAAAGAGCACCCAGGCAGTCTGGATGCTCTCTTTTGAAAAAGCACAGTTTGCATAGCATAGTGCCTTTTTTCGAAAGAGCACTTTCAAAAAAAAAGGCGTTCTTCCTCGTAAAATGAGGTTTTCTGTGGTCGAAAAAACTGCCACATTCTTTTGATTTACTTTCAAAAGAACGCGGCAGCAGTCTAGACACATGGGAAGTTTTTTTCGGAAAAAGGCCACTTTAAAAAAAACAACAACCCTGTAGTCTAGACGCACCCTTAGTGTGACATTGAGGCCACAAAGTTTTTTTGTGTCTCCAAGGATCATAGTAATGAGAATTGAGAGCAGGAATAGAGATCCCACAAGCTGAGAGATTCGCCGGATCCCTGAACAAGGTGAGGGAGGGGTGGCTCTGTGCTCCCAGAAGGGGTGGGGCGTCAGACAGAAGAGATGGGGCCAGGACAGCCGGCCCTCAGCCCTGCCTGGACCATGGTGCACTACCACTTAGTGCCATCCAGAGCACACTGCCTGGGGCTCTGCAGTGCAAAGCATGGGGATACAGTGGCAATTTAAAGAGCCTAACGCTCTGTCTGTCGCCACTGGCACAGTAGCAGTGTCCAGGAGCTCTGGCTTCCTTTGAATCACTGGGCCCTGGAGTAGCTAACCCCTTTTCCGCACCATCAGTGGGCCTGAGAGTGGTTATTTTACATCTCTATTTGGCACTGGAGATCTAGTGGATATAGTGTACCTGGATTTCCAGAAAGCCTTTGACA
>CM057847.1:39460588-39473286 GCA_030068395.1 Apalone spinifera
TGTAGACATAGCCATAAAGTGCTTTCTAATGCTACGAAATTCTGAAAAATCAGGTTCTAGTTTTTTTTCTAATTGGATACCCAAAATTAATGGCTACTTCTGGCCCTAATCCGTCTGTGCCTTGGCTACCCATCTGTAAAATGCAAATAACTCTCATTTATGTCCCAAGGAAGTTGTGCAAATACATTCATGACTGGCATTTGTGAAGCACTCAGATCATGTGGTGATACGCACCATAGAAAAATCTCATCTAGAGATTAATAATTTTGTCTTCAGAGCAGGGTTTGAACAGAGTGCCATAAAAAAGCCAGGGTCCTCACAATGGGCAAAGAAGAAGAGAAAAAAAACAGTGAAGAGCAGCTCATTAAGGGAGCACAATCAATTTGGGCACTGAATGAGGCATGGGCCCTCTGAAGAACATAGTATGTGATCATATCATATTGAACCCCAGAAGATCGATATCTGGTGCATCAATCTCCAATTAAAACATTTCTCCTAACTATACTCACCTTCCCAAGCCATTATACCTCACTAGTCTGAGGGGCATGTGTGGCCACCTTGCTACACCTCTTTTTCCCTGTTCCCTGGGATTACCTAGAAACCAGGCAGTTAGGTGTGTTTTGGGCCAGAGGCAGGGTGTACCTGGTTCAGGAGGCCTTTGTCATTCACTACTCATCCTGAGCTGTGTGGTGAGGTTGTGGGGCCTAGATCATCTGCTACCTATGGGCCTTCTTATTTTATCATTTGTTTGATTGGCAAAACCCTAGGAAACCTTAATTTGTTCAGTGTCACACCTTTTCTTGATGGGCTTGCTGGGGATGGCAGGTGTGCAGTGCTGCTAGCAGTTCCTTGTAGCAATGCTGAACAAGTACATGTGGCTAGGCAGTCCTGTCTATATCCCTTACCATGACTCCTTGGTTGTGGAGCAAAGACAAATATCTGCCTACATAAGAAACACTAATCCTGTTCTCAGCAACTAAATAGATCTAGTTTTAGGGGTGGATTGATTGGGCTGACTGCTGCCAATGCTTGAAGAACTTTCCCTTCTGGATGAGAATTATTTGGGAGTTAGTGTCCAGTAATGTTTCCATCTGGAAGGATAATGTGATTTGTTGAACACTTGCCAACAAACCTGAACCACTCCCTGTCAGATAATGGGCCTTGTGATCTGGGACTTACTCATCTCTTAAAAAAGAAAAAGACTGCAAGCACCTCATTCATTTTATTTGTTCTGCAAAGCGCCTAGCACACCTATACACTGTAAAAAAAATAATGAAGAAAAAGGAGAAGGCTGGCCCTGTATAAATCTTCATTGCTTATGTTGGTGGTAAATGTCACATACCTTTTTTTATAGGAATTCTCTTATCAGATGAGGGGCGGTAGAGAAATTCAATTAACTGCCCACCTACACCTTATCATTAAGAATGTCTTCTGAAGTTTGATATCCTAATATTCTTCCATAGAGCATTTCAACTAGAAGTCTTTCGATGATTCAGTATTGAGACAGACACCAGTCTTATGTGGTATCATCGATTTTTCATTCTCCATCGCTGGTAACACCCTCTTAGAAGACTGAAAAGCAAAAATGACTTTCACTACCAATTTAATTCTTTTTCTATTGACAAATATTGGTTTGTTTGTTTGTTTCTATCAGGACTGAAATTAACATTGCTCATTTTCTCTGCTTCCTCTTTTTCTGCACCAGCTATGTCCCACTACAATTATATGGGACAACCATTCAGGGTTGATTCAGAGGGATAAATGACATCTCCTGGACCAAACTGCTAATTTGAATATGGTTACAGATGTCCCTAAAGGCTGAGGAGAAGGGAGATGGTTCTGCTCCTGGTCTCCAGTTGACCCATCTTTATTTATCTGTAGCGTGTATTGTGACCCTTCAAAAAAAAAAAAAGGTGAAAGATTGTAGCTTCCTGGGGCAGAGACTTCAACATCTAATTGCTTTGTAAAATGCCTAAGATACTTTGTCCTCTATATAATGATAGGATATTGGGGGAACTAAAGAAGGCAACCTCTCAAGGGGTGGGAACATCTGCCTCAGAACTGCAAGCAGTCATTGGGGAGGGGCGTGTGTGGCCACTGCCTTTTCTGATGGGTGGACTATCAGACCTGCTAAATTAGGTGACTGTGTTGTCCACTAGTGATTGCAACCTACATAGCAGTAATAAGACTTAAAGTTTTGTTTATAGCATTTTTCCTACTCTATTTCTATAAAAAACACATTTTAGACCAAGGATGGGCAATAATTTTTGATGAGGGAATTACTCCAAGAATTTGGAAATGATCAAGGGACACACTTTTCTATTATATTAATTGAGGACATGTGAGGTCTGGGATGGACGTTAGGTGTAGAAAGGAGCTTGAGATAGGAGAATGGGATGCAGGAGGGGAGGTAGGGCCTGGGAGGGAGTTTGGGTGAAAGAAGGGGTTGAGACCTTGGGGAAGGGATTGGGGTTCAGGGTCTGGGAGGGATCTGGGTATAGGAGAGGATTCTGACCTGGGGAACAGGTGTGTGTGGGGGGGGGGGGGGGGGGGGGGGCGGTACAGAGTCTGGGAGGGAATTGTCACCAGGGGCAGGATTGTGGCATTCCAGATCCAAATGTTTGGTGAGTTGGATCCGGTGTGTGAGCTGTATTTTGCCTACCCCTGTTCTGGATTCACACCAGTGTGACTGAGAATGGCCCCGTGATCGACAGTGCCAAAATGCCCATGTGTGCAGAATAAGTAAGGCTACATTTTAGTCACAGGTATTTTTAGTAAAAGTCATGGACAAGTCATGGGCAATAAACAAAAATTCAAAGCCCATGACCCATCTCTGACTTGTATATATACCTGTGAGTGGGTGCTCAAGGCGGGGAGGCCAGGGGTACTGTGGGTGATCGGGAGGGAGGAGTGGCCCAGGACCCATGGAGGGGGACGTTGGCAGTTCTGCAGACTCCCTACCAGCTTCCCTGGAAGTGCCAACATCCTTTGGCTCCTAGATGGAGGCATGGCCAAAGGGTTCTGTGCGCTGCCCCACCCTTTCCTTGGAACTGAGGGATGTCACTGCTTCAGGGAGCCCCCTGAGGTAAGTGCTACTTGGACCCTTCACCCCTTCCTGCACCCAACTCCTTGCCCCAGCCCTTCACCCCCTTCCAAAACTAAACTCCTGCTGCTGGGGGGTGGGGCGCAAGGTGGCCTGAGATTGCCCCAGCACCAACCAGGGCCCCTAGCCAACCACTGCAGACGTCACAGAGGTTCTGGAAAGTCACTGAAGTTATGACTTCCATGACTCTGACAAACTTGCAGCTTTAAATATAAATGATGCCTTTGATAGGATGACCAGATGTACCGTTTTTAAAGAGACACTCCCATATTTAAGCCTCCTTCAGGAGTCCTGACTTTTTCTTTAAAAAGAGCACATTTTCCCATATTTTTTGTTTCCCCCAACCAGTACTGGCTGGTCCTGTTGCTGGCTGGATCCCTGCTCATCAGATGCCAGAACACCAGCAGTGAGTGGGATGGGGGACCCAGTAACTGATGATGAGGATGGATGTGCAAGGCTGGTGGTGCCCATGGGTCTAGCTGCTCCCCTGGCTGGTCTGTCAGCACAGCCCCACTGCATGCCAGCTGTCAGTCAGCAGAGCCTATCCCACATCCTATTTCCATCCGGCATTGGCTGTACACTGCAATCTGCCTTGGTTGGTGAGTGTGCGCAGATGCCAGGCCACAGCCTGTTACATGTTGCCTCTGCTGCCCACCCATCAGCACTTTACATACTCCTCATCTCACTGTCCTCATCTGGCTTTGCCCCTTCACCACCCCTCCCCCTCTTCTGCTGCTGTGCGGCGTGTCCCACTCCCAATTCTGGGTGGAGAACCAGCCCTTGCGTGGAGCGCTCAACTCTCCAACAGCTTGGCTGGCAGGCTGCTTCCTTTCCCCGTTCCCACTAACTGGGCCAGCCAGGGCCGTCCTTAGCATACACAACTGTGTAGAGCAGCTCAAAATTTGGGGTGCCCCAGGCAGGACCAAATTAACACAAGGGCAGAGGTGGAGAGCCAGAGAGCCAGCCCCTGGCTTAATTTCCTCTGGATTGTGGCAAGTCTCTGCACTGCAGACTGGAACCCTGAGCCTTGGTTTCCCCCTAGATGGGCTGAAGCTGTGAACGACAGTGTGCAGCAGCTAGGGAAACTGTGTGTGCTGCCCTCTCCTGCATGCACCACCCCTGCAGCTCCCATTGGCCAGGAACTGCAGCCAATGGGATCTGTGGGGGCATTATCTGCAGGCAAAAACAGCACATGGAGACACCTGCTCCCTTCCCCAGGGCTGCAAAGACACGCTGGCAGCTGCCAGGAGCAGCACAGGGCCAAGGCAGGCAGGGTTCAATCCTGTTCTGCCACCAAGCAGGAGCTGCCCAAGGTAAGTACCACACACTCCAACCCCTGGCCCCAGCCCTGAGCCTCCTCCTGCACACTAACTCTCACCCAGACCCAGCACTCCCATCCCAACCTTCTGCCCTGAGCCCTCTCTTGCACTCCAAACTTCTGATCCCCAGCTTTACCCCAGAACCTGCCCCCCCAGTCAGATCCCTCTCCCCGTCCCCACACCCTAACCCGCTGTCCCTGCCTGGAGCCCCCCTTGTGCACTCTGAACACCTCATTTTTGGCCCCTGCCTGAACCTAGGGGAAGCCCTAAGCCTCCGTCCTCCCACTCATATTTGATCGTTTTGTTTTAAATTAGGGAAAAGACTTGTATACAGGGATCCCATAAAATCCAATGGGTTTGAACCATAGGAGAGTTAATCTGACCCTGGCCCTTGGGACAGTAGGTAAGAGCAGATCAGCTTCCACACAGCCAGTACACACTGCTCTCTCCTTAGGCAGGGGCCGTATTCACAGAGCCAAATGTGCCAGTGTGGTGCATTGTACAGGGGTCTTTGTGGGGAACTGTTTGTGTTGCTAAGAGCAAGTTAGGGGGCCCCACTTTAATAATACTGCATAGACCCCAGAAACCCTAAAGACGGTCCTGGAGCCAACACCCTGGGAAAGCCCAAGACCCTCCAGCCTGGAGCACTGGCCAGCAGGAGCCAAGCTTACATGTGCTAAAACCTTGCACAGCGGTGCCACGGAGACGCCTTGCTCTGCACTGAGTTAAATCTCTGCAGTATGTGGGGGAAAGGGGCTTTGTGCACCCTCTTCACCTGCTCTCCCCCACACACTCTGGGCACCCGAGGGGAGCTTCATCTTCTGAGCCGCCTGTCTGCCCAGTTTGCTGAAGCCCTGCAGCCAGAGCCTTTGGGCCCTGGTGCACAATGCACCCTTGGGCTTAACCAGTGCTGAAAGGCTACTGCTGAACATGTTCTGATGTGAATCCTACAGAAACATGGAAGAGGCCTATCGCCCTTTGTGCCTCCCCCACATGTTGCCTCAGATCATCAGCAGCCCAAAAGAGACACATTCATCACGGCAGCCTGGTGGTCAAAGGAGGGAGAGTCAAATCAGCTGGTCAGTCACCTCACCTTAAACAAGAGAGGCATATAGGAGTGTGTGTGTGCCACTCTCCCTGTGTGTATGAACCTTACAAATAAAAAGACTCTGACTATGCAGTATTTCTTTTTAATAGGTCGGTCAATTTGATGTTAATTTGAACGTGTGTACTGCAGAGTTCTGACCGATGGCTGTTGGACTCCCTTATTTGCGAATAATGTTATCGTGTGTCCAGTATTCAACATAGGGAAATATGACCATCCTAGCCTGTGATGTTGTATGAATAGACATGAATTGCTTACAGCACAGAGACTGTGTGTGCCTTGTGATGTCCTGTGCCAGATGTAGCTAAGGTAGGCTTAGAAATAGTTAATTTCATCTTAGTGAACTTGAATGCTACTTCTAATTATTATTCATTTTGTTAATTTATAAACATCACTGAGGTTCAGGGCCGGATTAAGGGGGGGGCTAGCCGGGCAGCTGCCCGGGGCATCAACCTATGGGGGGCACCTGATGGCAGCTGTAAAGGGTGCCATGTGCCTGGCCACGCGGCGCCCCTTACAGCTGCTATCAGGTGCTGCGTGCCCAGGGCTGGGGGCGCAGCGTGCCAGGGGGCGGGGCCGTGCATACACCGTGCGCCCGGGGGCAGAGCCGCACATGCGTTGCGCACCCGCTGCCCAGGGCGCAGGAATGGCTCGAGCCGGCCCTGCTGAGGTTGGATGTTATCTGTGACTGGCTCCTTCTTTCACAGCATTCAAAGCAACTACTTTTGTGAAAGCAAATGGTCTGTTTAGTCAGAGGATCTTTAAGGCAGAAATGAGATTCCTAAACAGCTGTGTCCATCTCTTGGGAAATTCCTTGCCTTCTAGGCGTCAAGCTGACACCAGAAAGGGGAAAAAATCATTGCAAATGGAGAACTTTACCCAGATTCAATCCATAAAGTGCTGCTGTTTGTTATAGCCAATTATTATTCTGGGAACACAAAAATATCTCTTGAAAATCACATGCAAAGCATTTAGTGCATATAGAAAAATAAGCCAAAAAGTGATTCTTTTCTTTTTTTAATTAAAAATTATTTTCATTTTTTTTATGGAAACAGATGTTGCTGGGATAGCTGTAAAAAGACAGAAATACTTTCATCCAATCTCACAGTAATTTTGAAAGTGATTTTTTGTGTGTAGGTAGGTAGGTAGATGGCTGAAACTGTGGGATCTTGTATATAGAGCAATTGACTACTGTCAATAACATTTTGCAGAATAAAATGAAAAGCTTCACCACGTCTGTTTATCACATGTAATGCGATAAATTGAAACTATAAGTCCCTGTTCAAAACCAGTTTAGGTGAGGAATAATCTAAAATTGATGACTTATTGTCAGCCTGTGAAGTAAGTTTGCTGGTGTCAATCCAGTTCCTAATGGACAAATGTCCACATCAAGAGACTACCAGGACTACCAGGCACACTATGGGACAAATTAGGCAATGGCCCATGTTGAGAGTGGTACAAAACTATATTATGCCAGGGGAAGTTCAAAGACACTTTAGCCCCAACACAGCATCCCCTAAAACAAGGGGAACATGTCTACTACACCATCCTGCAGGGCAGCATAGCATCTGCTTCTCTGTGCATTTGTCTGTCTCCCTTCCATGGTTGGTTATGCCACAGGCTCCTTCCTGCCTGTTTAGCATGGCCAGTGCCCCAAGGAGCATTAGGAAACAGCAGTGACTTGAGCACAAGGGCTGCCATTGTGCCTAGCCTCTGCGCAAAGGTCAGAAGCCTTGTAGCATCCTCCCCTCTCCTTCTGCTCCCAACCTGGCCCCCTTTTGGCAATTTCAACAGAAAGGCTGGCCTGCACGGGACATGAAAAATAAGCCATCTTCATACCATGAGAGGTGCCCCCTCCAGGTCATGCACTTTGGCAGGCTAGCGTGAGAAAGCTTACAATGCTGCTGCCAGTCTGTATCCTCTTTGTGGTTAAGCAAAGGGGCCTGCAGTATTCAGGATGGAGAGCCTCAGCCTGGCACTCTTCCCAAGCCCTACACTGACAGACGGACAGAAATTGTTTGAAATCACTCCAGCCTTTAGAGGGATTGACACATTTCTTTAGCCATAATCTGTCCCAAGGATGCACCCAGCTGGGACTTGTATCCTACCCATCCAGAATTTGTGATCACGTACACCATGTGATAGCCTCTTCGTTGCCTGCATTTATGCCCATGTGTTCACCTGGCAATGTCCCCATTCACAAGCTGTTTAACAAGGTCTCAGCTGCCAGGCAATGATGCATTAACTAAGACACCCAGGCTGCGTCTAGATTGGCATGATTTTCCGGAAATGCTTTTAACGGAAAAGTTTTCCGTTAAAAGCATTTGCGGAACAGAGCGTCTAGTTTGGCACGGACTTTAGCACTTTTTGTGTAAAAGCGTCCGTGCCAATCTAGATGCACTTTTCCGCAAAAAAGTTCCGATCGCCATTTTTGCGATCGGGGCTTTTTTTGCGGAAAACAAATCTGAGCTGTCTACACTGGCCCTTTTGCGCAAAAGCTTTGCACAAAAGGGACTTTTGCCCGAATGGGAGCAGAACAGTATTTCCGCAAGAAGCACTGATTTCTTACAGTAGGAAGTCAGTGCTTTTGCGGAAATTCAAGCGGCCAGTGTAGACAGCTGGCAAGCTTTTCCGGAAAAGCGGCTGATTTTCCGGAAAAACTGGCCAGTCTAGACACAGCCCCTGTGTTTTGACAGGGCTGTAAATGCCATCTCTTTTTGCAGGGCATCCCTTCCCAATTGCATTGGAACCACATCTCTTTACCTGATGACAGCTGCTGTATGTTCCCATATGTACCCTCTCCATCCTCAAGTCACTTGCATAGTAGAGCTACAGCGAATGCCCTGTTTGTGGATTCTTGTGCCTGCCATCAAGGTGTCGAGGGCCGAAGGAAACCCTACAAGTTTTCAAAGTCTATATCAAGCCCTGTACTGACAACCAAACTAGTGCACAAGTTTTAAAAAAAATATCAGTCAAACCAAAGGAGACCAAGTCACAAGGGACACATTTTCCAAAGAAGTCGGTGTATAAAAGCCACCTGGCTTGCTGACCAGTGATGGGCTGGATGTAAAAAATAAATGTTGCTCATATTGGCTCTGCAGTGGAGTAATTTTCATTGCATGTTACAGTGGCAAAGACATGAACACAAAGGAGCGATCATGTGGTGGGAGGAAGTAAAAAGACACAAGGGGACAGAACCTGGAGCTATGAGTACTGGCAAAAGACATCTTGCAGGATTTTAATTTAATTGGGGATAAAGTTTTCTTATTGTACTGGCATTTTTAAAAATGTTTAATCTTGATTAGGCCTTTTAGCAAGCTCTCTAAGCACACCTAGGCTACGTCTACACTCGCGGCTTCTTGCGCCAGAAATATGCAAATGAGGCTAAGGATGGAATATCGCCAAGCCTCATTTGCATACCTGATGAGCCACCATTTTTGTAGAAGAGGCTCTTGTGCCAGAAGGAGCTGTCTACACTGCCCCTTCTTGTGCAAGAAAACCCCTTTTGCGCAATGCCGTTACGCCAATTATTTTCAGGAATAACGGCATTGTGCAAGAGGGTTTTTTTTGCGCAAGAAGGGGCAATGTAGACCGTTTCTTCTGGCGCAAGAGTCTCTTCCACAAAAATGGCGGCTCATTAGGTATGCAAATGAGGCTCAGCAATATTCCACGCTTGGCCTTATTTGCATAATTCTGGCACAAGAAGCCGCAAGTGTAGACATAGCCCTATTGTGTTAGCAACCATGTTGTGTGTAATGGCCTCCCTATTCCGGAAATTAGGGAGATTCTACCCTAGGGGAGGCAACAAAGAAGATTGTATGTACAAAAATTTCAAATCACTAGCTTCACTCTGGCCTGGAAATGCTCGTTATCAAAACCACGGTGGACATTAGCACAAGACTTGTACTTCTCACTCAGATATTATTATGCTCCAATGCTGTGCCACCTTGCCTTGGGGAGAGCACATGCCATTCCCACCTAAACTGAGGCTTTTGGTGCAAGATTCAGGTTTTTGGAGTTTACTCACCAGCCTCCTGAATCTCAGGATTTTCAGTGCTGCAATTGTGAGCAACATTGAGCATAGGAGGAATAGAGATGGATTCTTTCTAGACCAGCTGCAGTGAAGAGAGTTCTTGAGATCAACTGTTGTGCAGTAACTTAAAATTAGGAATACATTTTGCTCCTGATTTTAAATAATTTATTTTACATCAATTTGGTTTTGGTTCTGTGGCAAAGAGTACACCTAACGTCCAAACCATTGGCAAGATTTTGTTCCCTTTCATGGAATTTTGCAAGTGTTGTGGGCAGTGGTAAAATAGGTTTCTGCTGCTTCTAGTAAGGAAATATTGTTTGTAATTAACCATGTAAAGGGCATCCAGATATTGCAGTGAAGCACTTTACATAAATATCCATGATTAACAAAAATGTATAATTATGGCCCAGTTTCTTTTCACCTCTTTTGTGGGAAGGCGAAAGTGTGATTTCTGGCTATTGTCTAACCAAGTGTGACAGGAGATGAGCGTGACAGCAAAAACAAGGCTTTTTTTTTCCAATCACAGTGACTAGCCATTCGAAAAGTTTACCTAGAGATGTGGTGCTGTCTCTGTTGATTGATGTCTTCAAATCAAGATCTTGCTAAAATATATGCGCTAACTAAGATGTTAGAGGCTTGATGCGGGCATACTTGTTGAAAGTCTACATACAACCTGCATTGTGCAGATCAGACTAAATAATCACAGTAGGCCTTGAAATCTCTGAAGCTGTAGGTGGGATGCAGCAATGTTCAGCTCTTGAAATGGATATGGACACCTTTGCAGCAAAACTGTAGACAACCACAAAGTATCCTTAACCACATAGCAGTGACTTTTTTGCTGAACACAATCATTGTTTTTCATCTCTGGCAGCAAACTGCACTAATCAGTCTTTCAACCCTGTGTAGTGCTGATTGTCATGAAGGTAAATGCAGAGCAGAAACCTCTAATCATCAATGGGGTGAGATTTACAAAGGGAATTTATTGTTTCCCAGAGTATTTTGTACCAAAAGGGAGCAAACTAATTTCTATAGTTAAATCTGCATGATTACTTAAGAGTTACATAAATTATAGACAATAAGAGGTGCAGCAGAGACAAGGTAAAATCAAAACTGAATCTGATTTTTAACTCTACCAAACCTTGAAAAAATTTGGATCCAGCCCCAAAACTTACAGCCTGGGGCTCAAAGACATGAATGTAGCAGGAAAATCAACTTGACACAATTCACATCACTTTATGTATGATCTGAAACTGAGCCTGTATTTCAGCTGCATAAATTGCCCTTCACTTTACTCCCTAAAAAATGCGTGATACTGCTTGTGCGGAATGGATGCCATGTTCCATCCCAGAGGCACTCATATCTCAGGGATGAGACATGATCAGGAGCGGCCCGAGGCCTGCTACAGCAGCTGGCGCCCCCACCTGCACGGACATCAATGGCCGTGATGTAATCACGGGGCACCCCGGCGCCCCGTGACATCATCATCGGGTGCCCGGGCAGGCGGCGCCCTAGGCAACTGCCTCGTTTGCCTAGGCTCATGGGCCACCCCTGGACATGATTATACATAGAGCCAGAGTCACTCCTTGCTGATAGGATTGCAAACCCACTGGTATTCCTGACACATCTGTGTTGAAAAGGAAGTTCAAGCCAAGCGAGGTCATCTTAAATTCCAGCAGATTGTCAAGGGAAAACATGGAAACAGTATATCACCTGTCTGGATGGCTTCATGTCATGAACAGGAGGAGTGCCGACCAGCACCCGGTGATTAAGGGGTTAACTCAGGTACCTAGCAGAGGTGTCAGCCAGGGGGCCAACAGAGCCAGTTGAGATTGAGGCTTGGGATTTGAATTGGATATAGATTCCCTGCCTGCTTTCTTTGTGTGAGAGAGTAACACCACCAGTTAAGAGAAACAGAATGATTTAAATCCAGGCAGGACTACCATGCTCCGTCCCCCCCCCCCATCCCCCCAATGGAATTCAAGGTATGGGAGCGGACTTGACAAAGAGAAAATTATAAGTGAGTACCAGTTAAATGAGTCCAGTCGCGTTCAGGGTAATTTTTCTTTATTTTGTGGTTTGGTTTGAACTGCTCTGTGTGATTCTATGCCTCTCCTCCACCTTGACTATCAGCATTGTGCAAAGACTTTTCTCTGTGTTTTGGTTTTCCTTGGTTGCTCTGTAACATCTAGCAACCAAGTATGTTTTATCAAGTTTATCTTTTGTTTTGTAATAAAAATCACTTCTTTTAAGGTGATGATTTGATTATTGTGTCCTAGAAGGTTTGTGTGTATCTGCAGGCCTCTGACTGAGGGGTCAGCTACCAGAGACTGCAGCTTGTTTTTCTTTTCTTTTTCAAGGTCTTTTGGGGCAAAAGGGCTTGGGGTACCCCTACGGAGTGATTTCAAGTGTTCACCCCTGGGTTTTTTTAGGGATCAAAAAGCACTTGATGATAGTGACAGCAAATTCCCTAAAATCTATGTATTAGGATTCTAAGGGGAAGTTTTTGTAACTAGTACTTGTAGAGGCAAGGTTTTGAAGCTCTCTTGCAGGCCCCCACCTTCTGCCTTTGTAGTGCCAGAGTGGGGAACAGCCTTGACACTTCACTTCAGGCTACCTCTAGATTGCAGGCTTCTTTCGCAAGAAGCTTGTTTCGGAAGCGCAAAAAAGTGATGCGCTTTTGCACAAGAGAGCGTCCAGACTCAATTAGACGCCCTCTTGCATAAAAGGCCACCCGGAACCACTTCAGGCAGGGCTTTAGGTCACCAGTTGCTTCCTAGTGCTGGTGCTGGAGCCTTGCAGAGACATGTGCTTAAAGGGACCCCCCTGGACAGCCATTTCTCTGCTTCTGCTGCGTGCTTGCTATCTCTTCAAGGAACAGCAAAGCTCTTGCAGTACCTGCTGTGGTTGCCCTGTTCTTTTTTGGCCGCCATAGCCTTTTCCTTTGAGCCATGGAGCCAGAGCTGCCCCTGGGCATGCAATGGCCCTACATGGCCATGCTGCAGTTTTTGCAGCACTTTTTGCCAGCTGCCTTCCGGGGCCTGCATCACCCGGACCCCGAGCTCATTCTGGGGCCCCTCTCTGTGGCTGTGGCTGCTCCATTCTGACATCCATACCCCACAGTGGAGAGGCGTTTCTGGA
>CM057847.1:39486713-39502519 GCA_030068395.1 Apalone spinifera
GGAGTGGTAGGGCTCAAATGGTGGAGGGGACCCAGCCCCAGCAGCTCCTCTCAGTGGCACAGCCTCCCCAGGGCATGAAGTGGGAGCCGGAGCAGCCCATGCCCTGAGGGAATGGCACCAAGGCTGGCCACAGCAAGAGGTGGAAGGAGGATGCAGATGACGTGATGTTGTCACTGTCATCCAGCTGGGGGGGAGGAGGACAGAGAGAGAGAGAAAGAGAAATAATTTAGCAACAAGCCACCCACCCACTTGACCATTTGGTCCTTCTAATTCCCTGAATACAGAACTTGAACAGAACATTAGCAAGACAAGCAGGCACCATTCTTCTCATTCTGAAGAATAAAGGATGCTATAATACAAGGAGGCTAAACTTGTTGACCACCCCCCATAAGCTGCATAAAATTATCTTAAGAAGTTCAAGAGTTCGCGTCTCAAAGGGGTTGTGCCTGTCAGGGCTTCAGCTCTGTAGGGAGCAGGGTGGGAGGGGAGGTGTTGAGACCCTCAGGAGTTGTATGCTGGGGTTTGAGGCTTCACCCTGTGGGGAAAGGAGGGGGGCGAGGGGTGGGTCCCAGGGCTTCAGCACTGCAGGAGAACCCTGCCCAAGCTAAGGGCTTCAGACCCATTCCTGGGGAAGTTCTGCCCTGGCAAGCACACACTTCAGGGCTGAAACCCCAAGTCTCCCCATCCCATTAGACAGAAGACATAGGCAAAAAATAGGGAGCATAAGGGTCATGTCCCTCCCCCCAGGAGTTGCTGCCAGACCCCCTGCATACACAGCAGCTGCTGGAGCCAGCAAGCTGTAAGCTGCAGCCCTGGGGAAAGGCAGTGGGAAAACAGCTGGCAATGGCAGGGAAAACCCTGTGCTTATGCTGCTGCCTCTGCACATGGACCAAATATCTGGGAGCTACAGGAAGGGGCTACTGAGAGTTAGAGGGGTAATAACTGGGGAGGGATGGCATAATTAAAACTTGGGAGTTATGCTCCCCATCTTTCAGTAGGCACCAGCTGTCTCTGGCAGAAGCCCCAAGCTTCCCCCCTCCTACTCCCCCAGTTTCAGACTGAGAAAGGAGGGAGATATGGAGGTATCCACCATGGTCCACATTTAACTATAAAAGAGCTGACGGCAGCTCGTGAGCCACACTTTGGTCAAGCCTGCCATAATAAATACAATTCTATTATAGCAGCTTTATCCAGTTATGTGATTAAGGTACAGCTGTAATAAAATGTAATATTGAAAATTGCCAAATCATTTTTATGTGCAAAGGTAACAAAAAGTTAACTAATAAGTTGCCCAAATATATCTAAGAGCAGGATCAATAAAAAGCCACCAATTTCCCAATGTACTTTGTGGTACATAACTGATTAATAATTGCATATCTGTTAGCATTTCACTGCTATACTAAATGTATATTATGCAAATGTGTGCTCTGTATAGTTTGTTTGAGTGTCCTGAAACCTTAAATTAAAAACATACAGATTATCTTCTCTCAAAATGCTTGACTTTCAAATGTGTTAATTATAAAATTTAAGTGGGAGGAAAAGAATATATTTTTTTCAGTTTATTATGAGGAAAATACTATTTCTGCATTTGATAAGTTAGGAGATTTTTATGATCACTATTTCCACTTTTAATATATATGGAATTTTTATAAAGTTGTTTCATTGACTAGATTTTATCAAATTATAAAATGATTCAACAACAATGTTAGCTACTTTGGGCGAGTTGAATGCCAAAGCATCAACTCACCTAGAATTGAGTTAGTAGATGCTTACTTCTGAAGTCCACCAATCGAGTGAAGTTTTGACTAACCATAGAAACAGCCTAGCCAATTACATCAGTTTATGGAACTGAACACAGTCTCTCTCCCACAGAAACAAAGGCAACAGCATGGCCCGATCAGCTACTGCATTAAAGAAAATATTCTTTTAAATCGTTTCCATGTTTTACCAGCAGAAGAACACTTATATAAAAGTTACTGCAGATTAACTTGAGTGCATATTTACAGCAATATCCCAGTAGTTTCACTGCAGTCATGACAAAATTTCCTTGATAAGCCTTTTTTCAGGTATTCAAGGTACTCTGAGATCATCTGTTTTTAATCATTTTTAAAAGATATTAGAGGTTTCAGTTAGAGATGCTTCTTTAGTTCTTTGTAATGTTTTAGATCTTTGCATGAGGAAAGGCCAGGTAACTTACAGTAATCAAATTATTTAACATCCACAGGAACATATACCTCATTCACTTCCTTCTGAACATGAATGCAGATGCATATAAATCTAAGCAGAATGACAACTGCTTTGAGTTTCACAAGCTTGTTTACAAACATCCACATATAAGAAATTCATTTAAATTGGGCCTAAACATAAATCCATCTTCCATTACGATTTACCTGCAAAGCACCAATAGCAGCGCTCTGGAAGCGCAGATCTGTTTTGAAGTCCTGAGCAATTTCACGCACCAGACGCTGGAAGGGAAGTTTGCGGATCAGAAGTTCGGTAGATTTCTGATAACGTCTGATTTCACGGAGAGCCACAGTACCCGGCCTTTTAATTAATAAAAAAATTAACATATATTGTGTATCATTTTAGAATATCAAATAACCTATGCTCTTCTAATTTGAACTATGAAATGTTTGTATATCTTTTTAGTAAAAGCAAACAGCCCAGTATTTACAACAAAATCTCTCTTGTACATATTGGCTAGGCATTCCATCTATAGACAAGAGACAGGCCCTCAAAAGCCTTATTCTCAGAATGAAAAAGGGTGTACAACACATTAGCCAATTTAACTCAGAGTATACACATTGTAGTGTTAGCATTAGTAATCTGGTCAAATTAAGCCATCCCCCCCCAACCCAAGGATTTACCTCAGCCAGCTAATTAATGTTAAAAATATGTACCTCCTTCCCCCTGTAGCTCTGACCATAAAGATGGCATTGAAAAACATCATGTCCTTGGTCATATTTTATCCTGTGAACTTAAATTCTCATGTAATTTTCTTACAATAGTGTTTTAACAAAAAAAATTACATTAATACCATTTTTTTTTTTGCAAACAGTTCCTTTCTGGCATCAACACTGGGTATATTTAATTTATTATGCAAATTTTGGGGGTTTGGTCTAAGTTACTTACTAATTTGTAGTACTGATTTCCACCACCCTCTTGTCATCTGTATTCTCTAATACTACTTATGGACCAGGAATGCAGACAAAAACATTCTTAAAAATATGCATTTGCAGTGTTTCAAGATTACATTCGCTTTCCCAAATGTAGTTCTACTCCTCTTCTCAAAAGAAACACACACACACTTGAATAACTAATGACCATCCCTAAAGATGAAGAATTGTACGTTAAAACTCTTGATTGTGCCAGGATCCTTACGGATGAAAGAGTTTATTACAACATAATTGCCAGCAAGAGATTTACCTGTAATTCTAATCTATTTCCTCCTCTATTTAAGTCTTCATTTTAGGTTAACTGAACGTAAAATTATTTGCAGGGGTTCTGCGTATATGTAGACATGTTCTGCCCTCTAATGGTAGAATATCCTAACTACACTGTCAGTTCATTAAATAACAAAATAGCTGTGAAGACAGAATTGTACTGGTTTAAGTAAATTAAGATCAGTTCTATGCATTAAAGTTTGTTCCAGTCTAACTATTACAATACTTATATACATTAAAAGGCAAATTAAACAAAGTGCATATATGCTTGGATGACATTTCTTTAAGCTAAGCAAGATCTTTAATTCCATAAACAGAATTTAAAATTCGTTATCTATTCAATAAAATAAGCCTATTATCACTACAGATAAATTTAAGTCACTGTGTAAATGGTAAACACAAAACATATTGTGGATTATTTAAAACTTGTTCAAAATTAAAGAGTGAAATAATGAAAGCACCGTAAACATCTTCCTGATCCAGAATTAAATTTAAAACCACCAAAATTCCCCCAATGCAAAAAGTTCTGCTCCGATACACGTTTCCGTTTGGTTAAGGGGATGTTGCATCACAAGCTTTGTCCCTGTTAATTTCTGTACCTGTAGCGATGAGGTTTCTTGACCCCTCCAGTAGAGGGCGCACTCTTGCGAGCTGCTTTCGTAGCGAGCTGCTTCCTAGGTGCCTTACCACCAGTGGATTTACGGGCAGTTTGCTTGGTACGAGCCATGTTCCCGCAAACTTCTCTTCCTTACACCTACCGGTAAAAAATTACCATGCGATCACACACTGCAACAAATTAGCCACTAGCTCAAATGTTCCGGAAATGCAGATTTATCTTTTACCCCTTAAAAATATCGTCTAACAAAAACCAAAGGACATACAACATTGAACAATTAAAATGATCCTGATAATACCTCTGTACCATGCAAACGCCACACTTCCCACCACAGAAACCGAGACTCTAGGTAACTGCTTGCCACATTCAGCCTTCCCTTTCAGCTGCTGAATTAGGAGCAAACACACTAGCTTAAAAGCCCCATCAGCCTAATTTATCTAATTGAAAAGAAATTAAGCGTCTGAAGACCTCAGATTATTATTAAAATGCAGTTTCACCCAAGAGTTAAACATGAAAGATGCAGCAGCAAAACCTAAACAGGTCGATTCAAACAGATAAGAGATTGTTACTGCCCCCTGTAGCTCTCCCCCCGTCAGCTGAAAAGTGCTATCAATATTACCTGAAAAACATTGGGGAGGGGGCTTACATCCAATTTATAGTCTGCATTGAGAAAAATAAATCTCCCTCAAAACAAGTGAAGAGGGGGAAAGTAGAGAAGCAGCCCCTCGATGCTTTCTGCAAAGCAACCTGCCTATCGCGATCGCTCGGCTATGCCCGCAAATTAAAAAGCAAATACACGCAAATCTGTATTTATTCTGCAAAAGAAAAGAGCCTGACTTAAGTTCAAGAAAGCAACAAACTTTTTTGGGGGGGCTGTTTTTGGTACTGTCTCTCTCTGTCTCTGTGCAATTGCTTTTCCAAAGGCTGCCTCGCTCCCAAGCGCCTCTCACTGGCAAACTCATCTCCCAGACCCGAACAAAATGGAAACAATCACGAAATGCAGCCCTAGTGCTTTTGCAAAGAGAGGAAAAAATAAAATTGCAAAAAATAATGCAAAAAATACAAGAAACTCCAATCCATATGGGTGCACATCAAGTGGGAAGGGGGGAAAAGTTTGCAATCCAAATGTAAAAAATTACACTGAGTTGGGGTTGTTTCTTTTGCAAATTTCTCTCATTTTTTATTGTTTTTTATGCAATAGGAAAAAAATATGGTCGGTGACCAGAGAAAAGAGACAAGATGGTGAAGCTGAGCAACAACTGTGGGGAGCAAGGGAAGGAAGGCAAGAGAGTTACCCTGGGCTGGCAAGTGGCTCCTCTTTGCAGCTGCTTCCCAGCCCTGATCCGGGGAGATGTTGGGCTCAGGAGGTAGCTAAGGGGCTGGGGAGGGTGCTGGTGGGGGTTTGGAGAGGGGGTACGGGGGGCACAGGGGGGCAATGATCGAGCGAAGAGGGGCTGGGGGTGCTGGGGAAGGGAGCAGCTCAGGCTCCTTGGCTGAACAGGGGAAGGTGGCAAGGGGAAGAGGGACTCCGGATGCTGCCGCTTCCCAACAGCGATTTCACGTCCCCAAAAGTTTGTGTGGCGGGTTGGGGAGCAACCCAGGGGCCCCCCCGCCCGACTGGGGGCGCAGAGAGTCCCGAGGGGAGAGCTAGGGACTTACCCCCGTCCGCTTGGGCTGAGAGCGGCTGCCGAGCAGGGAGGGAGGAAGCGAGGAGGAGCTACAGCTACTGCTGCTGGCGGCGGCGGCTGAGAGCACAATTGAAAGATGGCTGACTCGCGAGGGCCGTCCCGCCGTCTAGCCCCGCCCTCCCCCGCCCCGACCACGCCCCCTCTTCCGCCGAGCGGCCAATGGTGCACAATGGAGGGAAGGTTCCGCTACGCCCCTCTCCCTCCTTTCCTCCTCTCCCCGCAGTCCGCCTCTCGGCCGGGCTGTGTGTGTACAAACACAAAAGACACGCCGCGCGCGCGAGAGGGATTCCCTCCCCTCCTCCCTTTTCCCGCGAGCTGAGCGGGAGGCCGCTCCGGGGACTCCCCCGCGGCTAACGGCCGGGCCTGAACCCAACGGCCAGCGCGAGAGCAGACCAACGGCTACTGGCCCCAGTAGCCGGGCGCCCTTCTCATGTCCCAACTGTAGCCAGCCCCCCACCTCGTGGGCAGCTGCCCCGTCTCCACCACGGCCCCATGCGCCCCCACAGAGCTGGCCAGGGAACCCCACTCTATTGGGCAGGGTGAGCTCCTGCCCTCTTCCATGTCAGGGGGCGTCGAGCCTCAGCTGTGTAGGGGGCCCTATTGCTGAACAAATTCACGTTAGTGGTGTTCCAGCCTCTTCCCTGCAGCATTGCCGGGCTGGGTCACACGGGCTCCTCTAGCAGTGGCCCCTGGGCACTAATGTAAATCCATACACCTCACAGGGGCTTTGGAGAGCCAGGGACAGTCCCTGCCCCAAAGCACTCTGTCCAGAACACAGAGGTGGTTTCCTAGAGGGGACAGGACAGGATTGGGAATGTGGGGAGATTAACATATAATTAGCCCCGAGCCCCAAGATGGAAACACATCTAGAGCTGGTTCTTGACACCTCTAAAATGTGAGCATGCTTAGCTCTGCTGGACTGGATCAGACCTGCGTCTGTGGAAGTGTTTTAGGAAAATTGTAGGAATCTAGTTCAAACACAAAACAAAACCCTGTCGTGCAACCAGGTGAGACTTTTAGAACTGTCTTAAAATTAATCTACAATGAAAGAATTCTATTCCCATGCCCTACAAAAACACACTTTGGGTGCATGAGATTGGGAAGGGATCACTGGTGAGAAGCCCAGTCCAGAAAAGATTGTGGGAGGAAAGGATTATAAAGAGAGATCTGAAAAGAGCAGGTACCACAAAGGGCACTTGGGAGGTTATTATAAAGTGTAAGTGTGGTTATGGTCAGAAAAGTGACTAAAAATGACCCTTCCCCATCCAAGTGATCTGATACCTGTGTTCATTAAGAGTTATACTTGTTGCCTTATTATGTAATGAGAACATGTATTTTATTTAATATTTTTGTTTAACCTGAGAACTGAAATGTCTATGGGAGCATAACCCGGATTCTATTCTGATTTACCCACTATTAACAGATTTGTTAAGTTATAGCTGCAGGGTCAAATTCTGCAGTCAGTTACACTTATGCAACCCAATTGTCTTCAGTTGTACAAGTATAACAAAGTAGAATCTTTACCGCAAGTGATGATGCAAGAGCCAGAAAAAACAGTTTGACTCTCTGATCTTAGGATGAGTTTTTGGAGCTAGCAGTTAGAAAAATATCATTTTACTTGTAAACTTTGGAAAAATCAATAGAGAAAACAAACCTGCTATTCTCAGATACCACTTTTTACAACCACTTTTCAAAGTAGAACTACAGGGTTTTTGCGTAAGAAGCCTTTTGCGGAAGAGATATTCTGCAAAAACTTGTTGCGCAAAAGTGTGTCCACACCTCAAAGCGCATCACAAAAGCAATATGCTTTTGCGCAAGAGAGTGTCCGCACTGCATGGACACTCTTGCGTAAGAAAGCTCTGATTGCCATTCACAGATTGGTCATGAGAGCACCTGTGCTTTTGCCGATAGGGGTTTCTTGCGCAGAAACCCCTCTGAAGCGTCCACACCTGCCTTTTTGCACAAGAGCTGTAGTACAAAAAGGAGTTATTCCTCATGGAGAGAGGAATAACTCTACCGGCAAAAGCCCTCTGTTCTGATGATTTACTTGTGCAAAAACGTGCTTGAGGTGTGGACACTCCACCGGTTTTTGCGCAGAAATGGCTGGTTTTGCACAAAAACCTTGTAGTGTAGACATAGCCTCAGGGTATGTTAACACTACAGAGTTTTGTCGAAAAAACGGCCATTTTTCTGACAAAACTTGAGGAACGTCCAAACTGCAATTGGGTTCTTCCGCAAGAAAATTGAAAGAACAGAGGGATTTTTCTGGCATTGGTAATCCTCATTACGAGGAAGAAGCCTTTTTGCGAAAGAGCTCTTTCACAAAAAGGTGTGTGTGCACGGGAAAGAGGGAGTTCTTTTGGAAGAAGAGGAAAGAGGAAAAGTACAGGTGCCCTGGTGGCCACTCTGTCCATAGCAATCACAGTTTACATGCGAGAGAGTCTGGACAATCTCCTTCGAAAAAGCAGACCACTTTTTCGATGCACTTTTACAGTGTGGGCACTCTCTTTCAGAAGAAGTTTTTTCGGCAGATCTCATCTGAAAAAAGCTTCTTCAGAAAGAAGCTTGTAGTCTAGACATAGCCGAAGGGAAAGCAAAAAAGAAGGTCCAGAATAGGATATTGGAATAGGATTATTATAAAATACAGTATAAAATAATTAAAGCCAGGCACCCAAAATGTACATGATTACTGGCACAGTGCAAAGAGACTTTGATGACCAGTTGGAAAAGTTAACAGTACAAACTATTAATAAATTAGAGGAAGTGCCCAGCCTAAAGGTCATTATTGTTAGCCTTTTCATGGCACTTAGGGTCTGATTCTGCCGTCGGGATTAACATGAATAGTCTTTTTTATTTCAGTAGAAATCTTCATATAAATAGGGACTGCAGAATTGAGCTATTAGATTACAGTCTAGTGAGTAGGGGGAAGCTGTACTCCCATCCTTATTCCATTAGGTTTAATATAATTTGTATTAATAACATTAAACTATGCTTAACTCATGTTCAATGTTGCTTTGAATGACACCTTGTTCTGCTCTCCCAGCCAGGAGCTCTTGTCTTTGGAAGAAATGCCCTGGAATTCCATGATGTTGGGCGGGGAGGGGAGAGGCGGGGAGTGTGGAAGAAAGCATGAAATATTCTGTTTTAGCTGACTCAGTCTCCTGTCTCCTGTTCTCAGGATGCAATTCACAATTCCTTTCCCTTCTCACAGGTCCAAAACAAAAACAAAAACCACAGTTCAGGAGATAATAAATGAAAGAAACCTCTATAAGCAAACCCATGAGCAAGGAAAAAGAGGAAATCAAATGTGTATCTACCCATCAGGTCTTGCAACTGTGCTGTTGTCCTGCTGTTGAACTGAAACACATTTAGGACCAAACTATGCCCTCAGTTAACCAGGCACATTGAAGCCAAATTTAATCACATATGAACATTTGAAGGGAGAATCTGCTCTAAAATCTTTCCGTTTGCTTTAAATTTAAATTATTTACATTTTCTTCTTCTCAATTCCTCTTTTCTTACTAATGTAACTAATATCCTTAAAGGAAACCTGCAAAAGAAAAAAAATGATTTTTTTTTGCTTATTTGAAATATGTAAAGAATATTTGAACCAATATTCAAAACTTTTTTTCCTTCTTGTTTGTACCTTATAAGTACCAGGAATATCAAGTTTTACCTTCTGAGTGTTTTGCTGGAGGACACTTTTGAGAACCAGAGACTAGGTTACAGACCAGAGGATGCTGACTGAGAGTACTTGTCTCTTAAGTGTTTTTCATACATTGAGTTAAAACAGTTAAAAAGGCAAACTGAGAATAAAACAAACAAATGCTGGATGCCTCACAACCAGGATTCAGACTGTACATAGCACAGTAGGTATTCTAGAAGCACTAAAAGACTTGCAAAGCTGAGAGATGGATAGAGGATCTTCCCTCCGTGCTATAGCCCATGAAGCCAAGCACAGTCTATTACTGAACATGTTTTATATTTAGGTCACAGAAAGACCTTTTTTATTTACCTTATGGGTACGTCTACACTACACAGCTTTTTCCAAAAAAAATTTGGAAAAGCAGACACGTTTTTTCAGCATCCCTGTAAACCTTGTTCTACAAGGAAGAAGGGATGTTCTGAAAGAGGTTTTTTTTCTGACATTGCCCTCATATAGATGGGCCAAATGTCGGAAAAGCCTCTTTTGGAAGAAAAGCGGAAAAAGTTATGACTCTTTCCGACTTTTCTTTGTACTGTAGACATAGCGTGAACTACACATTGGTTGGACTACAGAAACTCAGTGAGCCTACTTTGCAAAACAACTGAAAATGAGAAATTTTATCCCAAAAGGATTTTGAAAGATAATGTTATACAAGAGAAAATAGGGTGAGTTAGCACAGAAGATTGAAAATCAGGACTCCTGAATTCTAGTTCTAGTTTGAGATTATCACTGATTTGCTGTGGGTTTGAGCAAGATGAGTACTGCCCCCATCATTATGGCTTCAGTTTTGCAGTCTTATGAATTTGCTTAGCTCCATCAGTGCCAAGCTTAACTTTACACTGATCCTGTGTGCATCTTTCAGGCTCCCCCTAACATCATCACTATATACGCACAAACAAGTTTATACTGCCATTGACTTCTGGGCAGTGATATGTACCCTCTGACCCTTCTAATGGAGGCCATATGGAAGCACTACTTGAAGCACCATTAACTAATCCCTACTTTTTACATATGAATTTCCTCTGGAGGAGCAAGTGATTGCTACTCAGAGCAGGGGACAACCCATATAGCAATGTCCCCTCCACAAGCCTGTCAGATTCTTATAACATCTTTGCTGTATACCATGCATGTTACAGAAGAACCACATAGTTCATGACATGTGGGATCACCCACTGTTTGGCATGTGTATTGCAACTGCTGTTTTTAAAAATTTTATTATATATATATCATCAGCGGTGAAAGTCTTATATATCAATATTCACTGTAGCGGGGGGAAACACCTAACATTTAACAATACAAAAGAATCAAATATTCCTAATACACATTACAAATGTCCTAAACAGAATGAGTAACTTTCAATTAGTTAAACTTAAAAAACAACAGTCTGGTAGCACTTTAAAGACTAACAAAACGTGTAGATGGTATCATGAGCTTTCGTGGGCACAGCCCACTTGGTTTTACACTGTGTTTCCATTTCTAGTGTCTCTTTGTCCTTAAAATCCACTGTGTTTATATTGCTTTTTATTATATGTTAAATTGTTTCAGTGGATGATATTGGGAAGGATAACTGACTTAAATAAATACTACTACTATATTTTTAATACAGCTGTGAGCCTTTCTTCATCATGTAAGTTGCAGCCTCTTGCTGAAGAGTTCTAACTCTCTAAACTTGTGCATTTTGTTTTTCTTTCTCTGCATAGCTTTATGCCACTAAAAACACGCTTTGGACACATTATAGCTGTTGTAACAATGCTAAATCTATAAGTGTTAAATAGAAAGATCTGATGATTATATTCTTGTATAACATTTCTCTAAACAAAAGTTAACATTGTTTTCTTTCTGATAGTTACTTGGCAAGGATTTATAAGCTTGTTAAAACTTGCTAAATAAATAGTTTTTTAAAACCCATACCCTTTTATTAAACAGGATACTGTCAGACCTCCTAAGGTATAAAAGGGCTAAATGAAACAGACATTAAATAAAAGAATGCATGTCAGGGCTCAAGATAACCTCAAAAGAAGATTTAGTATGCCTTATAGGTAAGACAGATGCTTGCAAGGTTAATCAACAACAGGACCAAAGACTAGAAATTCTCTGATAGCTCAGAAAGCTTGTGATTTTTAGGGGAAATATGGTCTAATTTTTAGAGAAGAGAGCTTGGAGTCAAGACTCTGTCCCAACTCTTCCACTGATTCTGTTTTACATAGGGCACACCATTTAACCTCTGACTCAGTTTACCCAAGTAATGTATGTGTGATGTATTGCATGGCTTGATTAATATTTATAAAATATTTTTAGGTTCTTGGATGAAAATTGCTGTACCAACTCAAATCTGTATTAATTGTTAGGAAAACTGGCAGATAAAGAGAAAAATATGAAACTAAGCTCATCAAGCCAACTTATTTTGCACAGATAAAGATATTTTGAGAGAGGTTAAACTATCAAAATATCAGTATCAAAATAATTAACCTCATTCTAGCTGTCCAGCCCATACGTAATCAAGTTATAACATTTTTGATTTTCTTTTAATCATCATGTTTTCCTCATGGTTAGTCCATGAGCTTTGTCCCAATGAAGTCTATTCTAAAATCTTTTATTTCCTAGTACTTAACTTCTATGCTAATAGACTGAGTTTAAGCTGCTGAGGAAAAACAACCAGGATAAAGTTTAATTAGTTCTCAAATGAGATTCCTAAAACTCCAATGATTTATTTTGATCTTCTATTTAGCAGATCCTCAGTGAGTTGGGTTGCCTCGGGACTCTGGCAAACAAGCCCCTGTAGGTTTGCATTAGAAAAAAACACAAGCTTACTAGTTTTTATCCATTTGGGCTAACACTGGCCTGATTTTGGTGCCATTTTCTTATAAAATATGCTCATGTCTGCAGTGATATGTTGTCCAGGCCAGGCTGAAGTTGCCTTAAAAGGCTCTGACTTTCTCCAAGGCACTGTATTTTGGAGAACTGAAAGAGATGTAATATTTATTTCATATTTTGTCTCAGTGGAGTAGACTCAGGAGATACGCATCTCGGTTTCAGGAGTGCCCAGGAGGGCAGCAGTCATAGAGTTGTAATCAAGCATACTGCAGTGTAAGGCAAACAACACAATGCAGGATACCCCAGAAAATGACAGTCCTCAGTATCAAGTCCGGCCCTCAATATCATTTATTTATTTGAAACACTAAGGCTCTTATGACCCAGTACTTTCCTAATATGTTTGTTTCTGTTTCATTGTGAAAATAAAGGAGTAAGATCCTCTTGAAATAACACTGAAGCTTTACAGGTTTAATTTTGAACATCTGCTGAAATATGTTCTCAATGATGATATCATTATTTTGCGATCTGACCCTAATACAATTCTGAGACGCTCTGCAGCATCCCATCTCTTTTAATGAATACTCCCAAGTCTTAAAACTCACCTACAGGAAAACTAGACTCTTAAGGGGCAACTGAAGAGGGAATGAGAGCAGGAATCGCAGGCAGTGTATTTTCAAATGACAGCAAGTAACTTTAAATTCTTCTCACTCTTACGAGCTTAGAGAGTTTATTTTTAAAGAAAACAGCTTCATAGAAGAACAGGTTTTTCCAAATTCTTTGTAGATCACACAGATCACTGTACCATAATTCCCACCTGCCATTTTTTGTTTCATAATAGTTTCCCGCACACACATACACACTTTACCTCAGACTCATGTCTCATGAGGCATCTCAAGTCAAAAGCAGCACTATCACTATGAAGAATAGGAGCCTAGATTATTGCCATATAAATACCACCAATTAGACAGGTTGGCACTCCTAAAACCTGTGCTTAAACAGTGCTCATCCCTGTGCATGCCTATGGCTAGTGTGCTCAGACATAATATCCAGTTCTCTACTCTTCTTCTGTCTACCCATTCCAAGTCAACTGCTCTGATCACCGGAGTGATCCCCAGAGCCAGCATAAAAAGATCTGGAAATTCACTACAATGCCAGTGCTTAGAGCTTATACAGTATTCTTCACCTTCAAAGAGATTTCAAAAAATTAACTTACTAGCTGCCACTATACCTGCAGTTAGATATTAATATTATGCTTAATTTTTATGGACAAATAAATTAAGGCAAAGGTTGGGACCAAAGTTTTCCAGAACTGGACTAGAGAATCCCGGTTAAGAGAGTTTCAACCTGTAGCATGTTGTAAAACTAGCCAAATATCTAGGGGTATGTCTAGACTGCACTCCTCTGCCGGCAGAGGGATGCAGATTAGGCTGGGCGAAATTGCTAATGAAGTGGGGATTTAAATATCCCATGCTTCATTAGCATAAAAATTGCCGTTGCTTTTTTCCGGCATGGAGCATTGTCGGAGAAAACCTGCAGTCTAGAGGCTGATCTATCGCTAAAGAAAGCCTTTTCCGATAAATCCCTTATGCCTCATGTATTTATGCATAGACATATCCTGGATGAGTAGATGTATCCCCTGAAGATCTCTGCATATTCCAGCAGTACATATACCCCTGTTTGAGAACCACTACTATATAGGAGCAACACCCTTTAAACACCAAAGAATCAAACTATTGTTAATTATATATGTGATCACAGATCTGGTATAACCGAAAAAAAGCAAACTGACTGAATCCAAAGCCAACAGACTATTCATGATCGTGATTAATACAGTTTCAGGCCTCCAAAAAAGCAGAAAAATTGATTGGAGCTTACCCATACTGTTATTGTTATGGAGGTGTAACAAAGGTGACCAACAAAGGAAAAAAGATCAGTGTGGTAGATGTGACTGCATAACCACAGTTGACAAAAAAGCTGCTATATAGCTACAGTCCAATTGTGTTGGTTGTATCAGGTCAAGTGACAGTGTCATAAGTTAAAAACACTTCTGCATTTTTTCAGGAAGATTGGCTCTTGCGCAAAAGCCTCTTGCACAAAAATAGAGCCTCATTAATTATGCAAATGAGGCATGGCGACATTCTACACTTCACCTCATTTGCATATTTTTTGCGCAAAATGGGGGCAGTGTAGACATAGCCTCATAGTGTAAATATATGATCTAAAGTATACAGATTATCCCTCTTAGTTCTCTGAACAGCCCCAAATGCTCACTCTTATATTCCCCACCTTTACAGATGCTGTCCAGCAGCACTGACTAGATGAAGTGCAATGGTGCTATCGCCATGCCCCTATGTGTTCTGGCCACACCTCTTCTATCCCCAGCGCTTGCTCCTACACCAGTGGCTGAAATACAGCACCGTGTAGCCATTCCATTGTCTCTGTGTTGTTCAAGGAATCCCTGGCCAGCAGGGGATTAACTAGTAACAGTTTCTGCTGTATTTATGATACTAGTATGGTGAGAGAGCTGGTGTGAAGGGATTACACTTAACTCTCAATGTGGGGCTCTGGATCCAGGTATCCAGCCATAAACCGCCCTCTATTTAGACCTTTTTTCTGTGCTCCCTTTGTTTTATTGCTGCCCTTCCTTTCTGTAGTTTCAGTCAGTGCCCCAGGTGTGCCAATACCAAGCAGATGTGGGTGGGGCACTGTAATTGGGAGATACTCCCAGCAACTGGAAATTCAAGGAGACTCTTAGCCAGAAGTTTCCAAATCAACACTCATCTCAGTTGAAAAACAAGGTCATGTTTGGTGTTTTAATTCAGCTGATCATCTCAGTATCTACATACTTTGGTTTGGTTTGTGAGCTTCAGTTATTTCAGTGTTGTGTTCAGATAAAGAAGCCATATAACAGGGCCATGTAACATTTGCCCTCTCCTATTTCCTAAACTTTTTCATGCTCAGGGGCCTGGCTAATGGATAATGTACTGTAGATAGCATACATCACATACTGTATGTTCATTCTTAAGTTTGGATTTTGGCACCACTGCCAAACACTGAGATGCCAATTAGGAAACTAGAATCCAATGCTTAGAGATTAAGTTATTCAGCACTGTGTCTCTGCACGCTATAATTAAAAACAGAGAACTCCATTATAGGCAGAGCAAAAATAAAGAGAGGAAGAGACCTATTTTTGGAATTGTTTTTGTTCTTTAAAATCCACTGTACTTTGCAGTTTACCCACTTTATCACACCAGTTGTAGTCAGTTAAAGTCCTTCAAAACAGACCAAATCTAAAAAAAAATATACTAGAAAACTAGAGGAGATTCAGAGTGAGCGGTCTATGCCCTAAAAAATCTGACTGATGGAGCAGTATTAATTTATTGAAAATTACTTGGCTCAAGTTGAGCTATTGTTGCCAGAGTTTAAAAATATAAATTCATATTACTATCTGTTGTAAATCACTGATGGGGTTTATAACAATAATAAAACTCTTAGGCTACGTCTAGACTGGCATGATTTTCCGAAAATGCTTTTAACGG
>CM057847.1:39510003-39521310 GCA_030068395.1 Apalone spinifera
ATAAGGTCCATGATCTCCACCCTGGACCAGGAAGGTGCCTGCCTTCTCCGGACCTCAGCAGGCTCCTGGGAGCTGGCAGACTGCTCCTGGGGAAAGGTAGAGGGCTGGCTGCCAGTGGCTTGCCGGCTCATGTTTTGAGGCCACTGGGTCAGTGGCAGTGACTGCTGGCTCTGGGCTGGCAGGCTTGGAGCTGGCACAGGCACTGTGGCCAGAGTCAACCCCTTTAAGGGCTCCGGGGAGGCGGGAGGGAGAGGAGTGTTCTTGGTTGAGGCTGGAGTAGCCACCAGGGCACCCTGGGAAGGCTGGAGGCCCCCTATTTCGAAATAAGTGTCTACACAGCACTTCAAATTTTGAATTTGGCATTATTCCTCATGGAATAAGGTTTACCAAATTCAAAATAAGCGCTCCGCTATGTCGAACAAATTTCGAAATAGCGGTTTGGCTGTGTAGACGCTAGTAAAGTTATTTCGAAATAATGGCTGTTATTTTGAAATAACTTTGCTGTGTAGACATATCCCTATAGACTTGCAGAGAGACGTATGTTACTACATGACACAGGTATGTGTAAACAGCAAAATGTGTACATGGGTTGTACACACAGCACAGAAGGTACAAGCCCAACACAGAACCTGGGTATATACTTGACTCACTCAGGGCCGGACTGAGGAGTGGGGAAGCCGGGCAGCTGCCCAGGGCGTTCACCAATGGGGGGCGCCTGATAGCAACTGTAAGGGGCGTGCGGCGTCCCTTATAGCTGCCATCAGGCACCGCGCACCCCACGGCGCCGGCCAGCAGCGCCCTTCCCCTGACGGCCATGGGGCCCTGCACAGCCTGGCGCACGTGCCAGCAGCAGTGGCTGGGCCAGGCTGGGCAGTGCATGCGCTGTGCACCCCGGGGGCGGGCCCCGGGCTGAGCGCCAGTGGCCGTGGCCGTGGCCGGGCCACTCATGTATCGTGGGCCGTGCGGCCCAGGGGGAGAGGGGGAGCCAAAATGGCTTGGGCCGGCCCTGGACTCACTAGGTCATGCTGAAGCCTGCAAAGCCCTGTCTTTTCTGCTTCTGCTACATGTGCTAGCCGGATTCAAGCTTGCTGAGGTTGGCCAGCCTATGCACAGCTTTTGCTATACAGACAGCCCCTTTGTCACTTTTAAAAATGAGTCAGACTCCTAAGTAACTTAAGTGCATCTCAAAATTTACCCACACTAGAAAGAAATTGTCCCTGCCCTAAGGAGCTTATAACCTAAAATGACGAAAGGTGGAAGAAAAGTATCAGCAGTATTCCTGCTTTACAGATAAGTAAATAAGGTAGAGAGACTAACACTACATCTACACTGCAACGCTATTTTGGGATACCGGAATATCCTGAAATAGCTATCCTGCATCTTCACAGCAAGCCTGTTATTTCAAAATATAACGGGCTCACTATTCAGATGTTCCTGTAAACCTCATTCCACGAGGAGTAAGGGACATTTTGGAATAGTTGGTGTTGTATAGACAGCACCAAATTACAAAATAAGCTATTTTGAAATAAGATATGCAATTTGTGTGGCTCAAATTGCGTATCTTATCTTAAGCTACAGTGCAGTGGAGACGCATCCTAAGTGATTTGTCCAAGCTACATAGGATGTCTGTATCAAAGGTAGGAAATTAATCCAGATGTCCTGAGTTTCAGCCAGCATTGCAAAGAGGGCAGTGAGGTCCAGCACATCCTACCAGCAAGATACTGGTAGTTGGTATGGTGTACTAGGAAGAGGAGCAGCAGAACATGGGGCTGTAGCTCCTCTGATACATCTGCACCATCCCCAGGGTCTCCAAATCCTTTGTCTGTACAGTAGCAGCCCCACCGGAGGACAGAACTCGGGGGTGGTACAGCAATGTCAGAGGAACTGCGGCATAGGGCTGTCCAGCAGCCATGTATTCTGCTCCTTTTCCAGCTGTGGTTCCCAAGAGAGCCCTGTGGTTCAGTGCTCTTCTAGAAGACACAGTGTGGAAAGGAACAGAACCCCCAGCGCTTCCCCCTTGTCCTTCCACAGAGCTGCGGCTCCCAGCAGCAGCTTCAGTAGAGGACATGGTGGGTGGGGGCAATACAGCTGCCAGAGAAGATGCTGGCATTCTGCTCCTTTCCCCACTGCACTTTCTGGGAGGTCTCTCCCAGGAACTGCAGTGGGAAAAGGAGCAGAATGAGGAATCATTGGGTGGCCATGCTGACAGCTCCTCTGGTGCAGTTGTACTGGCCCCAGCTGTGCCCCCAACAGCCCTGTCCTCTGGCAGGACTGGCTGTTGTACAGATGGAGGAGACTCTGTGTGGAATCCAGGGATGATAGAACCATGCTGGAGGAGCTGCGGATGTAGAGCTGTCCAGTAGCCTCATATTTTGGTCTTTTCACCACTGCAGTGCCAAAGGTGCAGTGGGAGGAGGATAGAGTCCACCCTACACCCCCAAACAGAGGTAAGGTGGGTGGATGATGGGGAGAGTGTGGGTGCCCTGGGCTGGGACCAGGGTGGAAAGGAGTCACATGGAGGGTTACCCCATACAGACAAGAAATGGATTCCACTCACATCACAGGTCTCAGCCCAGTATATTAACAACAAGGCCTTTCTTCTTCTCCCGGTGAAATACGTATAAGTAAAGGTCTGCAGGGCTGTGTCCCAGAAGATCTCCTCCTGTATTCCTCAGTATTTGAGGATGAAATACACTCACAAGAGTTACTGATGCCGTAGTAAAAGGTGGGTTAAGAACAAAAATTAAAAAATTACTGAATGAAGGCAGAGGCTGAAAGCCTTTGAATAAAACAGTAAACCCCTGTATATGATGGAAACCACTTCAACCACATACCCAGCACTTCTTGTTATCATAGCCCTGCATGAGGGTTTTCCTCTACTCCCCAGTAACTGGAAATCTATGATTAAGGCCTCCCATTTCCAAGCACCAACTGCCTGTGCCAGCCTCCTTCCTCTGATTTGTCAAGGATTGTGAGACTGGGTGCCTGAGCTCTCTGTAACTACATCGCTTCAGGCTGCACAGCGCCTTTTCACCTCTCCTTGACTGACCTCTGGAAAGAAGCTCCTGTAACTATCTCCCTGGCTGTCAATCAGCCAGGGGAAAATCTGCCCTCCCTTTAAAGCATAGCGAGACCCTGACGTCATTCCTGATCCCAGTTGCTATGCCATATATGGCTATCTGGCTGGGTGGAGTCTTGTACAAATGGTTGGCTAAGCTGGTGCTTGGCAGCTGCTGCAGTACAGAGGGCTGCAATTGTAGCTCTCAGGTCTGTCAGATAGGCCTACAGCTGCTGAGGAAAATTTTGCATGGATTTGATCCTTTGGGTTTCCTGGTTTAGGTTTGTATCATAATTTTAACATGATTAGATTTCCTTTAAAAACAGAGGGGAACTGCATGTCTGAAGAAACTGATAGGGAGCTACAGATATTTTCATTTCTATATTGGCAGTTCAGATCCGTTCAAATAAGCTGTGGTGACTGCATCTGAAGTTTATGCAGTAGCCTCCATAAAATGAGTTGGAGGATCTTAGTCCAGTTCCTGGTGAACACATCACAAAAGCCACCATCAAATTTGGCACTAACTAGTTCCCATCTTGGTACTGCTGCAGCAGCAAAGCCAGGAATTTAATAGGCAATAGAGACTGAGCCACACTCTCTAAAGTCTACTCTAAACCATAGTTCAGGTGGCAAAAAAGGCCTCTTGATAGAGCAGTATGTACTGCTGTTTCCTGTATCTACTTAGACTCAGATCCCAGCAGGTCTGCCAACCAGGGTGTGTGTGGCAAAGGGCATGTCTACACAGCAGGGCAAAAGTCTAATTAAGATATGTAACTTCAGTTACGTTAATAATTGCGTGGCTGAAGTCAAAATAGCTTAATTCAGCTTTTGGCGCTGTCTGCACAGCAGGAAGTTGAAGGAAGAACACTCTTACTCCTCATGAAATAAGGGTTATAGGAGTCAGAATAAGAAGTCCTCCATCTCAACATTACTTCAAAATAACAGCTTTCTGTGTAGATGCACACTTTGTTATTTTGAAATAACATCAGTTATTCCAAAATAATGTGCTGTGTAGACATACCTAAAGAGAGCAGTAGCCCCAGAGCCTGCCACTTCAACAGGACCTAGGGTTCTGGGCTACTATCAAGCAGCAGCCACAGCTGGAGCCCCAAGTGGTGCTGTCTGGGTGGTGCTGAGGACAGACTGGAGGAGGCTAGCTCCCAGCCCCACCCCTTCTTCCTGAATCCCTGTCCCTTCCTAGAGTCCCAGCACCAAAACCCCATACCCACCCATTGCCCAGGGTCTGACAAAGTCTGTCACCAGCCTTGAATGCCAGTCCCTAGAAATATTAATTTGGAACCTTTTATTATTATTGAATTCAAGTTCTGTAAAAACAATTGTTATTTACCATATTTTAGAGATGGTGTGAAACTATATGAAGGTTACAAAGAAAAGCACATAACATTTACTTGAGGTATGATTGGCATGATGTAATTGCCAGTCAGTTGAAGCCTCTTCTAATTTTTACATATTTAATGTGAAAATTACTTATCCTGTCGGCCAAAAGAATAATTCCAATCCAGCTCAGGTAAAGACATCATTTACATTTGTTTTTAAAATGTATATTAGTTACTTTATTCTTTCCAGTATCTCCTGCCTGCCTAAGGATGTTAAGTATTGGGTAATTGACTAATTGAATAGTCGATGCACTTTGCATCGACTATTCAATTAATCGATGGGGCGCCTCTGCCTTCAAAGGTGAAAGCGCCGAAGCCCAGGGTCAGCTAGGGACTGGCTGGAGCTGAGTTGGGGTGCAGCAATCACGGTGAGGAGGGGGGCTCACTCTGGGGCACTGTTTTCCTGCTTTGGAGGAGGGCAGGAGAGCTGTGGAGCCACCTTCCAGCCCCTCAGTCACCTTCACCTGGGAGTCCCATCCTCGCCTCCTCAAGCCCACCGATCTCCTCCCTGTTGTGTGGCCACAGCCCTGCAGCCTCCATGCTCCCCGCTCTACTCGCCTCCCTTTCTGCCTTGTGATGTCCCTAGCAGCCAGGCTAAAGACAGTGCTGAAATCACGCCAAGCCACCAGCACCGTCCCTGGCAGGAAGGTGAGGGCAGCATGGACTGGACACCCGGGGTCACCCATTTACCCACCCCCGCCTTGCCCATTTCCCTGAACCCTTCCCCCTGAGCCACCCTGCCTCCAGCCTACCCTGGTGATCCAGCATCACTTCCCCTGCAATATTGGAGCCAGTGCCCGCTTCCTGCAGAGGGGAAAGCCCCGAGACTTCTGGGGAAGCACACACGCACTGCTCCTCCCCTCCCCACAGGAAAAGCTGTAGCGGAGCCCAGGGCAAACGATCAAGAGAGCTAATCCTGGGAGAGCAGCGCAGTCTAGGGAAGCAAGGTTAAAACTTGGCACACCACTTCGGAAAAGTTGCTGACCCCTAGACTAGCCAGTGGCATTTTGTATACCTTTATGGTCTAGCCTTGCTCTGAACAGGATTAGATGGCACAGAGGTAAACATGTTAGCACCAAGCCTACAGTAGCTATACTCCCATTGCTCTCTCCAAAGCAGGAACTGAGCTGGTGCTTAAGAAGGAAAAAACCATGTTAAAACCATTTTAATATTGTTTGTGCAAGAAGGGCGTTAGAAGGTAACACTGTCGATAGTTTTTCTAGCCAGCATACTCCAAACCATTCTACTACTCTCTGGCATCTTGTCTGAGGGGAAGCTACATTTCACGTTTTCATGGATAACATGGTTCCACACCTAGTATAAGTTCCCAGACTATCCAGAGAATACTGGGCTCTGCAGTTCTTCAGCAATCCAGGCTATGGACGTCTTTGCCACCACCAACGGGGTGGTGCAGAACAACTGGTGTCTGGGAAGAGGGGATGTAGGGAAGGCCACCCAGAGAGGCAGGCAGATGCATAGGGGGCAGCACACCTCCTGAGTCACCTATGACTAGGATGGGGGGTAAAATGCCTCAGTATTGCCAATTTCACATGTTCAAAATTGTGAGTCAAGAGTAAAAACACCATGGCTATGTCTACACTCGTGGCTTCTTGCACAAGAACATCTTGCGCAAGGGTTCTCGTGCAAGAAGTCTTGCGCAAGAAAACGTCCACACTGCCATATGTGAGCTGTGCTTTTGCACAAGTGCGCGCAAGGCAGTGTGGACGCTCTCTTGCACAAGAAAGCTCTGGTGGCCATTTTAGCCATCGGGCTTTCTTGCGCCAGAAATCCCTGCTGAGCATCCACACTGCTCGCTGCAAGAGCTCCTGCGCAAGAGGGCTTACACCTGTTAAAAAAGAGCGTAGCTCTTGCGCAAGAAGCCCTCTCTTACCACCCATACTGTAAATTTCCTTGCGCAAGAGTGGGCAGGCAATGTGGATGCTCTGCATATTCTTGTGCAAGAACGGCCAGACTTGCGCAAGAAGCCGCGAGTGTAGACACAGCCCATGAGATTCGCTTTGAAATCGTGTTTTAAAAAGCAGTGGGGGGGGCTGAGCTTGGGCGGGCAGGCAGGCGCGGCAGATACTGGGGAAGCAGCCGCGAGACACGCGGAGCGCTAGGGGCTGAGGCTTCTCTGTTTGAACCCAGGGGGAGGGCAGGGCACATAAGAGCGGCCGGTCGAGCGTCTCGAGGAGAAGTGGCTGCGCACTGCGCGTGCCAGGAGGCGGCAGAGCAGCACCGAACAACAACCGCTCCTTCAGGAGCCCCGCCCTTCTTTATCGGCCTTCTCCAGCGCTGCCCCGCCCACGGCGAGCCCGCGCGCCCCTTCCTGCCACGTGACGGGCGAGCGGCTTCTCGCGTCATCAGTGTGCGTCGCGCCTTCCGCTGTCGGTTGGGCCGAGGCTGAGTGGGAGGTGATGGCGCTGCTGGTGCGGGACCCGGCCGCTTCCCGAGCGCAGCTAGTGCCGCTGCCCCCCGGCGGCGGCTCGGTGCGGGATTGGCTGCGCGCTCGCTGCCGGGCGCAGGTAGGAGCGGGAGGGCGTTGGCGGCGCATGTGCTCGGGGGGTGAGCCCGACTTTCGGGGGGGGCGCCGCGGAGGAGGGGCGGAGGTGACGTTGCCCTGGACCCTGCTGTTTCATTGTCCTCAGAACCTGGGACCTGCCATTCGCGCTGAGCTACAGGTGGGGGCTGGGATGCTGCTACTCCCCCTCCCTCGGCTCGAAGTAGTGTTCATTAGGGCAAGTGTCACGCTCCCAGCTGCCTGGCCGGAGCAATTGCACAGTCTAGCCTGGCTATCCCGGTTGGTGGGCGGTGTGGTTGTTTGTTACTATTCCCCAAACCCTGTCCTTTCTGTGGTTGCCTCACCCCCTTCGTCCCATGGCACTGCGTCCATCGTGCAAGAGGGAACAGCAAGGCTGTGGTGTCCCAACATCTGTATGTGACAGCAGTGAAAGGCATATGGTACAGCTGCAATATGAGGGGAAACTAATAAGACTGGGACTGTTCAGCTTGGGAAACCTGTGGACTAAGATGGAATATGATAGAGGACTATCTAGGGGGGAAAAGTAAATTAGGAAAAGTTATTTCCTTCTTCCCATAACACAAGAAGAGATCAGATGAAATTAATAAGTTGCAGGTTTAAAACAAACAAACAAAAGGAATTTTTTCTTCACACAACGCACAGTGAACCTATGGAACACTGCCAGAGAGTGTTGTGATGGCTAAGACTTTTAACTGTGTTCAAAAACCAACTAAATTCCTGGAGTGTAGGTCCTTCAGTGGCTATTAGCCAGGCTGGACAGGGATGGCATCCCTGACAGAGGGATGTTTTGTAAGAGCTGGGAAGGGGCAACAAGGGATGGATCACTTGATGATTACCTGTTTTGTTCATTCCTTCTGGGGCACCTGGCATTGGCACCTGTCAGAAAATAGGATATTGAGGTAGATGGACCTTTGATCTAACCCAGTATGGCTGTTATGTTTCACTCTTTCTGGACAACTGCATCTGACATGCTTGACGCAATTACCCCTTCATGTACTGTTGTCACACAGGGAACCAGAAATCTCTGATCTCATCTTTCTACAATTATTGGAGGAGTTGACGATGAACTAGACAAACTTTCATCTTCTGGGGTTGCAGGCATCTTCTATTTTTCCTCTCATTGCTCTAGCTGAGTGGAGAAAGGTGGTGCCTATTTTATTTTTTGGCTAATACAAAATTTAAGCACCTACATTTTAACAGTGGAATGTGTTTGCAGGTGAATGTAAACTACTCTGTAGGCACCTATGATCTTCAGTATAAACTGTTGAAGTATTCTTTGCACTTGGTACTCTAATCGAATTACCGGTAACTTAATTTTAAAATGTATTTATAATGTTTAAGACTATAAATATTCAATGAATGTTTGGAGTCTTAGCTTCTACGTTGTTTTTAATTTCTTATTAAAAAGGAAGTAAAAGCCCATTCTCATTTGTATTCTTAAATCGGGTTACCCAGATTGATCAAAATCAATTTTTATAGACTGAACATTATTGTTTCTAGGGTGTTCCTGAGGACACTTTCTATGTGAAATGTAATGGAAGACTGGTTAACACTGAAGACTTGCTACAAGATGGAGTTGTTTATAGTCTGGAGCCAAGACTTTGTGGTGGAAAAGGAGGTTAGTTTCTGATGCTGCTCTTGAACTATATAGGGGTCGGAGAATTGTTAAATTTGTAATAAAGGGGTAACATTTCAAAGACTCCTAAGTGATGTAAGAACCTACATTTTGAAAATTAGTAGGAGTTAGGTTCTTCACTCAGATGATTTTGAAGGATTTACCCTAACCCGTGACCTATGAAGGTTATTAATTTATTTTATTCTACAATAAACTTGTGAATCAGAAAAATCCAGTGGGGCTTTGCAAAATTCTGTTCACCTATGCAATAGTTTGTTCTGACAGTTGAGTGAAAAGATTTTAAGATTCCATAGCCATACACTTAATCATAAAAATAGTTCTAATTAGAGATGTTAAATTGTGAGTAATTGACTAATCGAATAGTTGATAGAGTGCCTCCGCCTTTGAAGTGTAGCAGCAGCCGTAGGATGATTGCTTCACTTCAGAGATGAAAGCACCGCATGAAGCCCGGGATCAGCGGGGGCTGCCACCTCGAAACACCGCATGGAGCCCAGCATCAGGCGCCACATGGCGTTTCAAAGCGGCAGCGCCACACAGAGCCCGGGATCAGCAGAGGAGTCCCCAGCTGATCATGGGCTCCATGTGGCGCCACCATTTGAAAATGCCGAGTGCACGCAGCCTGGGGACATCCCAGCATTTCACAACAGCAGTACCACATAGAACCTGGGGTCTGGCCCCAGTTCCATGCAGCATTGCCACTTTGAAGTACCCCTTCTTTTTCCCCCCCTAGTCAACTAGCCTGTCAACTATCCAATAAGCATTTGCTTATTGGATAGTCAACTAGTCCTTCACATTCCTAGTTCTAGCCTTTATGATCATAAAAATGTGAAATGAGAGTAACTGCTGTAGTGTTGGTTTACTGATTCTACAGCTCACCTTTGGCCTCAGTTATTCTGAGAGAATGCAAGAAGCTGAATTTTCTGTATACAGTACTTTTCCTCACCAATGGTGGGACTAACAAGATTTTTTCTCTAGTATGTTCTCTCATTGATATAATTTTTATTATTGAGGTGTGGTGGAAGGAAATAGTTATTTTTAAAACCTGTAATGCTCCTAATCCTGTAGCTCTCCCTATTGCATCTTGTAACTGACTTCTGGTAACTTTCAGGTTTTGGATCTATGCTTCGAGCTCTTGGTGCTCAAATTGAAAAGACAACAAATCGAGAGGCATGCCGAGATCTTAGCGGAAGGAGACTACGAGATGTTAACCACGAAAAAGCGTGAGACATTTATTTTATCAGAAATATCATTATAAAATACAATATTTCATTATTAAAAGATGTCAGATGAGGTTGTTATAGACAGTCAGAATAATGAAACTTTATGGATATTAAAAGGAACTTTTAGTTCTTTGAAACCCTTGCCTACAATATGGATACCAAAAGTAGACAGCCGTTGCAAATTAAAAGTGACTATATAATAACATGTTTGTGACAAGCTTGTCTGCACCTGTTGTAGGTGTTTTTTCAGGGAACAGACAAAAGTTCTTTCACAATAGAAAAATTATAGGGTCCTCAAAGCACACTACCCTAGAGCTGCAGACCAATGATATTCACTCATCTTTAGAGCCCATCATTAGTCTGTCTTGCATAAATAAACTTTTCTCCCTCCTGTAGTGAAATTTCCATGAGTTGCTATCAGATGAATGTATGTTTGTTTGTTTAATGTCTAACTCACTTATTTCCTCTCCTCTTTCTTTTTCTTTCCCCATTTCTGGATGAAAGTATTCAGTAACTAAAAAAACAACAATCATTGTTAGATTGACATAACTGAATGGTTCCTATTTCCTCAACCTTTTCTTTGCAGAATGGCTGAGTGGGTGAAGCAGCAAGCAGAGCGAGAAGCAGAAAAAGAACAAAGACGCCTGGAAAGGCTGCAGCGTAAACTTGCAGAACCAAAGCACTTTTTCACTAATCCAGACTACCAGCAACAGTGTCATGAGATGGCTGAACGGCTAGAGGATTCAGTCCTTAAAGGTACTTCTGAACACCTACAACATTTCTTGAAAGAACCATTACCAGTCAAGATAGGATTGTTTTCAGTCATAGCTTATTAAAATATTGCCATTTGAATTAACTCTCTTTGAGAATTTGTTACTGACCTTAAATATTGGGAGGTACATCTCACTATTTTATCTGGGTGAAATAGACCAATTTTGACTTCTAATGAAGACTGGTGGAATTAGGTTTTCCTCCTTTTAAATAAAATGAATTGAAATTGAACATTAAACTTGTGACACAGATATAATTAACAGATATCATTTTACACAAAGATAATCTACAGGTAGGCTACGTGAGTCCTAGGTTAGCAGCAGTGCTATCAAGAAGTCTCTGAAGATAATAACAGGCTCTTGGCAGTAAGAATTGTATGTAAACTTTTTTTGCAGTAAAAAGATAATAGATTAACAAATGTTATGGAGAGTTAAGAAATGTAATAAAAATCTGGATTATATAGGTGTCTTTGCAGTTACTTTGCTTAGCCACTGATTGTTACCCTGTTGGGAGGTTCAGCAGACCACAGTATTTATTCCCTTTCACCTCAGAAGTGCTCTGTCCAGGTCAAGGTTGATGCTCTGCTCCTGTGGAGAAGCTTTTGCTGCTTCCTTCCTCACTATTTATTATCAAAGGCGGTGAGGAGTCCTGTGGCACCTTATAGACTAACCAAAGTGTTGGAG
>CM057847.1:39521410-39540527 GCA_030068395.1 Apalone spinifera
TTTGCAGAATGCTTGTTGAAGATCTTGTAGGTGTAGGTCTCTGTCTGAGGGGGTTGGATCATATGCGGTTGTACCTCAGTGCGTGGCTGTAAACAATGGATCGTGTGGTGTGTCTGGGATGGAAGCTGGAGGCATGCAGGTAAGCATAACAGTCGGTAGGCTTTCGGTAAAGGGTAGTGTTTATGTGACCGTCACTTATTTGCACCCTGGTGTCCAGGAAATGGACCTCCTGTGTAGACTTGTACATGCTGAGGTTGATGGTGGGGTGGAAGCTGTTGAAATCGTGGTGAAATTGTTCCAGAGTCTCCTTCCAATGGGTTCAGATGATGAAGATGTCATCGATGTAGCGCAGGTAGAGAAGGGGCGTACTCCTCACCGCCTTTGCAGATTCAGACTAACGCGGCTACCCCTCTGATACTTACCAGTTTGTGGAAAACTTCACTCTTGAGGGCTTTTAGTCCAACCCCTTCCACCAATACTAAAATAATGCCACTTAAGTATTTACGGAAAGTAATTGGAACTCTAGAGCATCCTCTTCTCCTTTTAAAACTCCAAGTAGCTGTTCAGTCTTCTTATATGGACTTGGTACTCTCCTAACAACCTAATATACAGTAGAATCAATCTGCAAAGATACTGAACTTTTAACTTTGCTTTATAGGAATGCAGGCCTCTTCCAGTAAGGTCGTGTCACCAGAAACCAGTGATTGTCGAAAGCGCCCAAATGAGTCTGAAATTAGTGGAGCCAATTTTGGTAAAAGAAAATATTTTTGGTAAGTGTTATGGCTTGAACTGCATATAAGAAAAGTAACAAATAATTACCAAGGGGAAAGAATCCATTTTTATACCAATGGTGAATAAAATAAAATTCAAAGGATTTTAAAATGTCAGACAGCTGACTGTTACCAGGAACAGTGCTACTGCCATTTTACAGGAACCAAGAAATTCTAATCTGAAGGAGCTTTAACCCCTCTTGTCTTTCCCTCTTACTGCTTCATGTCCCCGTGCCCTTGGGAGACAGCTGGGGAAGGCAAACTTCAGCGCCACACCTTCCACCCAAGACCCCACCCCTGGAGCCAAGTCCCATGCACCCCAACCTGATCCTTCCAGCCACATGGAGGGCTGGTGCTGCCATGCTACAGATCTAGCCCCAGCCCTTCGTGGCAACCGGAGGGAAGCCGTGCTGCCGGGTCGTGGCCCCTGCCCTCTCTGGCAATGGCCCCAGCCTTAGGTGGTTGGGCATGTAGACAGTTTTGGGAAGGCTGTTCCTTCCCTTGTCTATATTACTGACCACCCATGCTGGTGCCTCCTGCTGCCCTGGCCTCAACCTTTCCTACTTTATGTAACCTGAAGACTTTTTGATCTTTCATCTTTCCACTCTCCAGTCTGTTCATCTTTCATAAAGAAAACAATGTGAGGATTACAAATTGTTCTGCTCCTTTAACAAAATGAGTTTTTAATGCCATTATTTAAAATGAAGTCGGATGGTTAAACATAGCCAAGATGCTCATGTGGTCAATGTTTTGCCATGTGGCAGTAGTGAATTTGGCTCATTCTTTACTAGGAGTGCTTTAGAGAGTATATCTGGCTCCTGAAGGAGTGTCTGGAGTTATGTACAGTAATAGTGACTTCTGTCCTTTGGAGTGAGGCAGTTAAATTGGTCTGGAGATAATTCAGTGCAGTCCTCTACTTGGCCAGTACAGTGAGCTCCTTTGGGCAGATGAAGGAGAAAGTGGCTCTTTTTTTGGTTAAAATATTTTAACCAATGTTTTTGTGAAAGGATGGGAGTGGAAGGACTGGAGGATCCCGAGAGCTCAGATGATGGTGATAGTGAAGATCCTCCTACCACAGCAGATGCTAATTGGGAATCATCTGGTAGCCATGTTGAAAAGACTGAACTCACAAGTGCGTGGACCAGTAGCTCAGAAGATTCCACTGGATGCACTTCAACTTCTAGTGCTCCTGAGAAATCACAGGAACAACCAGAAGACCTACCAGAGAAGGTGCCTGCAGGAGGGCAGACTGAGACTCCAGCAGCTGATGAACAAAATGAAGCAGCTGAAACTCTGAAGGATGCAAAGCAAGAGAATGTTCCAGCAACTCAGCAGGAAACAAGTCAGTTGCAGAGCAAGGTAAGCATATTGTATGTGGATGTCTAGAGATGGGCCTGTTGCTGCTTTTTCCTCTGTTCCCCTTATCTTCTTTTGACCACTTTTTGTATCATCTGGTTAGTATATGACCTACCAAACTGACATAAAGAGCCACAGCCAAAGTTGTTGGATCTAAAAATTAACTTGTCTTGATGGTTCTCATGAAAATTCTTATTTATAAAGGTTGCTCTCTGTGGTCTCTAAGTAGCTCCGTACAGCCACTCAAAACAATCCAAGTCACTACATGTACCACTTCAAAACAAATTAGCTTTGATATGCTAGATCCTATAAAGATCTGTGTGCAGTTAGGATGTAAAGGAGTAGTCAACTACCTGATAAGCCTGTGTTTATCAGGGTAGTTGTGTTGACTACTTGCATGTCTCATCCCCACGCCACTTGCTGTCTATGTATCAGAGGCAGCTAGGGGGGAGCAGGAGCTGGTGCGCCACAGTGTTGCCCGTTTTCCCCCGCCTCTATCAGAGGCGGGTGGGGAGGTGCTGCTTCGCGACAGCAGTCCCTGTATGCAGGAGATCCCAAATCCCTGCTGGGACCCCCATGCACAGAGGCTGCTGCCAGCTGGACAGTGGCTTGCACCAGGTGCGGGACAAAACCCTGCTGCAGCTCTGCAATTTAAAAGCTTTAGGAACCTGCCGAGGGGTTTGTTTCCACACCTAGCACAAGCCAGAACTGTGAGCCAAGCTGCCTAGCGACTAATCGAGTAGTTGATAGAATTTTTATCGACTACTCAATTAAATACTCGCATTTTAACATTCCTGGTATTCAGGAGTCATCTTCTGCAGTCAGACAGGGACCAAGGAGTGAAAAGAATTCTTGGGCCAAGAATTCTAATATGATGAATTGTCAAGTCAGATCTTTGGCATCCTGGAATGTGCTACATTTCAAAGGAACATGTTTAGAAAAGAAGCTTTCCTTCTTCCTTAAATTACTTCACATATAAGTAGGCTGGGCTCTTTTAATGGAGGACTGACTGCAAGCACAGTAAAACACAAACTGAACCATGCATTTCTGTTGCTTCTGTAAATGGATCTACAACAGGTTGCTAAATATATTAAACATAAAAATCCGGTTAACTATTTTTAGAACACTTACCTGTCAGAAGGGGTTTGCCTCCAAACATCTGATGAGTATGGATGTGTATAGTAGGGATGTTAAAAATCACGTAATAAGGTAACCATGTAACTGCTGAAAATCTCAGTGATTACACATGCTGTGGGCTTTGCAATATAAAGTTTAGCTTTATATTTCAGAACCCGCAGCAAAGCCACCCTGGGAGCGGGTCTGCCAGCCTCTAACATCTGTAGTATATAGTCAGCTTTGGTTTGCCTTTTGTATTACTATTCATTCAATAGAAGTATTTATAAAAACATACTAGTGTGCCTGGGTTCCTGCAGGGGATGGTAACTAGAATGCTTCTTCACTGGCTATATTGCCTCAATATCATAGTTGTCCATATATCTGTTGGTTAGGTGATATTAAATTATCACTATCCTTCTGTTTTGAGGCCACTTAATTATCTTAAACACACATCGATATTATCCCGAAGCTATTACCTTAACTCAATTGAAAAATCCCATTAGTTGGGATAGAATGAAGAATAATGAAAGGAGGAAGAATAATGCACTATGGAAAAGTTCTTCCTTGAGGAAAATGTAGTCTATTTTATTGGATGAAAGATTTTCTTGTTGCTGTATCAGGTTTGGTCACATCATCTGTAAGGCCAGGTCTACACTATGGGAGAAAGTTGACCTAAGATACGCAACCCCAGCTACAAGAATAGCTTAGCTGGAGTCAACATACCTTAGGTTGAATTTCTGCAGTCTCCCCATTGTGGGGGGTTGGGAGGAGCACCATCAGTGGTCAGTTTAGAGGATCCTTACTAGACCCACTAAATCGATCACTGGGAGATCAGTCTCTAGATCGTTGATCTTGGGGTAAGTGAAGATGAGCCCTAAGTCTAGGTTGTCCTTAATATTCCTCCTTAAAGGTGACCAAAGTTAGAAGTTAGTCACTTGGGGTGTCTGGATCAGACACAAGCCAATTGACTAGTTAATCTCTCTTGGTTTTCTCTTATAGACACTTCTAAGGTGGCTTGTCCAAGCAGTACACTGATTTAGCTGAGACTTGGTTTTCGTTCAGGCAATGAGCTTCGGTTGCCGTATGTCTTTTTGAGTCTACACAACACCCTTAGCTTGAAATAAGCTACGCAATTTGCACTATGCAAATTGCATAGCTTATTTTGACTGTATTTTAAAATAGCTTATTTTGTAATTTGGTGCGGTCTACTCAGCACCAAATTTCGAAATAACTTGCTATTCCGAAATGCCCCTTAACCCTTGAGGATTCCCAGGATGTCGGAATATGCCGCTGATGGGCTTCTTCAGTAGGCAAGGAATAGCTATTTCGGGATACTTCTGGTGTAGACATACCCTTTGACACTAGCAGCTTCAGGAGGATGGGAGCAAGGATGTGATGTGCTGTGCTTAAGTTTATGAACAATAGTGGAAGAGCAGAGCTAAAGAAAATAATGAATCCATTATTTCAACAGTGGAGTAACCTTCTTACTCATGTTTCTTTAATAGATGAGCAACTCAGTACTATGGAAGCTCATTCAGTCACTTCATTGACAGGAGTCAGTTTTAGATGAACTGTTAGCCACTCAACTGACATGGAGTATTATTTTGTTGAATTTTAGTCTGCTACATGAGAGGCCTGGATTAGCTTTCTGGCCAATGAAATTTTCAGTAGTGAGCATGTTGGCACTGAATAAATTGCCCATAATAATGGCAGTCAGATGCATTCTGTCAATATAATAAAACATATCACTGAGCTGAGAACAGTCCAGTTCTTTTGCCTTTGACTCCTACAGAGTCTTTATCAGTCACCGTATCATTTTTGGACGCATTCAGTCTTTCAGAGAGTTGAATCTTGACAATTGACAAGTAAGTGAACAAACGTAATTGAGGGAAAACCCATCACAAAATGTACTTTAGTTTTTATCAGGTTTAATTCAGTCAGCTGAAACTTTCTAATCTACACTTTAGTGCAGGGTAGGCACCATCTTAAACTGGGTTTTATCTTTCCCTCATTATTAGCGGTATTCCCTCGTCTTAGAACAGGAAAATTCACCAAATGCTGAAGTTTCCCCTGAACTGCACAGCCAGGCAGCTTCCCATTGAGCTACGTGCGGGAGCTCAGGGCTGCAGTGGGGCGAGATCTCTTTTCCCAGTCCCTGAAGCTGCTGGGGACAGCGGGATGGGAGGGTGCTCATTCCCAATGGCTCCAGCATAGAGCTGCTGTGGTTGGAGAAGGGGACCCCTCCTTGCCGTTCCCAGCAGGAAAGTGCCTAAGTAAGCCCAAGCCCCAACTCCCTGCCCCAGCCTGGAGTCCCCTCCCACACTCAGAACCTCTTGGGCTCACTCCTGCCATATTATTTTTGTTATGTGCACCAATATGAAGGTGATGTGTTGCACATTACCTCCATATTGGTGCACAGAAGAAAATTCATTCCTTTCAGGAGTGGGAAAAAATTAGAGTGAACACAGCTAGATAATAAATTCTTATTGCAGGTGGCAAAAAGTATAACAGTACCCCAGCATTTTGTAAAAGAAGCGTCCATAGCAATGAGACCTCATAACAGCTCCACTCATTGCTAAGAGACAGTGGGGGGTTGTTTTTGCATGTGTAACTTGGCAGTGTGGTATATTGTACAGAATTAGATCTTGTTCTAAAGTAAATATGGCTGGGTATTGGTCTGACAAATGAACAGTTTCATCTAAGGCATGGTTAGTATTAGCTATGTTAGGTGTCGAGATAAGCACTCCTAGGCTACGTCTATACTGCACCTCTCCTCCGCAAAAGCTTATGCAAGTGAAGCATGGATTAGCATATTGCCACACTTCATTTGCATAATTAATTAGGAGCTGGCTTTTGCACAAAAAGTAGCTGTGTAGATGGTTCCTTTTTGTGCAAAAACCCCCACTTGCGCAAGAGCCGTTCTTCCTCATTTTTTCAGGAAGAACGACTCTTGCACAAGAGGGGGCTTTTGTGCAAATAGGAGCTGTGTAAAGGAAGCGCGGCAGTATGCTAATCCACGCTTCCTTTACATAAGCTTTTGTGGAAGAGAGGTGCAATATAGACGTAGCCTTAGAATTTATTCTCCCCTAAACTCTTTATAAAATAAAAAGATTTTATCTATGGTTCTTGAAGCTTTAAGGTGATTGCAATAGAAATGTAGGCTGTCCCATTCACCTTCCCTGCAACTAATGGTGATTATTTCATCTTGGATATATTTTAAATGAAGTCTTGCAGCTATATATGTCCTGGGCAGTGGATGGGCTGTGCAACTGAAGGATAAAGCTGTTGACCTGCTAAATGTTTAAGAATTCTATAAAAATGAGTAGTCCTTTGGCATCTTAGAGACTAACACAAAATATCCATAGTATCATGAACCTTTGTGGGCAAGACCCAGTTCTTCAGAGTTGGGGTAGCAATAGGTCATTTTCCAATCAGATACTTTCACGTTCTCATCACTGTTGGAGATGAGCCACATCCACTCTGATTTAATTAGCTCTCATGTCACACTGCCTATTGGTGTATCTTTTTTTCTTCAACTTCTGATGAAGCAAATTGTAGCTCATGAAAGTTTATTCCCTAATACTTTAATAAACTGATTAGTCTTTAAAGTGCCACCAGATTCCTTGTTTTTTAGAAAAATAGTTGTCTGTAGATCACAAAATGGACCCTTAGGTTATTGGAATTCAAACTCAATTGTGAAAATATCCCACATGCTGTACATAGATGTTTAATATATTGTCACACTTTGAAAGTGTTTGGGTGACTTCCAAATAAGCCTGAGTAAATATTTTCTGTACTATGAATTCTTGTTGACTAATGCTTATTTGGTCTCCAAGAAGAGCATATTGTAAATCTGTTAAAACAGTGAATTCATTGCATGTTCTCTCTGCAGGAGCCTACACGGATAGATCTGCTGGTATTCAACTCTGCTGCTGAGATGGAAGAACTAGGATTAGAGATGCTGAAATTCGAATTGATGGCTCTGGGTCTGAAATGTGGAGGGACTTTACAGGAAAGAGCTATGAGGCTTTTCTCAGTGAGAGGTCTGTCTAAAGACCAGATAGATCCAGCACTATTTGCAAAGCCTTCTAAAGGGAAAAAGAAATAAAAAGTATGCTGCTGTTAACCTCTTTTTATATCTGCACACTTCAGAAAAACAGCTTCTGTCACTCTGTAATATGCCCCTCACACGTGATGTCTGTATATACCAATACACATTTTTAATGGTCGTAATAAAAGCATCAGTTAACATAACACATGGCATAAGTTGCGAAGTAGAAAGTGCTAAGTATTAAAGGCAGCTAAAAATATAAACTGCTGCATAGTGTCCCAGGAGACTCAGAGAAACTGATGTTCAGAAGCGAGGGTACTTTCCAGAAATGAAGGTTCAACACCCTTAGTACCCAATTAAATTAAACCTCAAACTAATTGTGTTAATATAGGATTATCAGTCTGCTTTAATCTACACTCCAGTTATCACAGATATACCCTTCAAATAATGAGAATGTAGTTAAAACATGATTCAGCCTTGACAGCTGAAGTCTCACTTGAGGAAAATGGAAAACTGTTGCATGGGTGACTTCATTGTGGATAAATACGCTGTTTGTGAATTGGTGTGTGGTGCTGTCAGATGTTAATGTAACAGGCTAATACAAGTGAAAACTTTGCTGTTTAGTATGTGATATGACTTATCAGTGTAAATATGTTTTTATATGAAAAGCAGTTTAATAAAGGAATCTTTACATATGACGCTGTAGAAGAGACTGAATGGGGAAAAGAAGAAGAGAGTACGTACTTCAAAAGTATTTATATAAGTAATACAAAAGGAGGTGGTCAACTATTTGGAAAACTATGGAGCAATTGCTTGAAGCTTAATGAGAAGTCTTTCTAATAACAATAGAGTATGTTTTGCAGGGAGCTGGATCAAACACTTTTGTAGGTATTCAAGGGCCACATGTTGCTATGAATTTGTGGGTACAACTTTCATTGCCTTCAGTAGAGGTTTGTATAAAAAGATAGCAGGATAGATCCCACGAATAGTCTTTCTGCCTGTTGCCAGCTTTAGTATGTTATTTGCCATTTCTATTTTGCTTCTCCTTAGAAGCAGTAAAAGCAAAGGAAAGTTCATTTATGCATAGGATTGTCAACCTATGGAATTGCTGAATGAACTCACTGAGATGGCATGTAGATATCTAATACAGAACTGTGTAATCTTGACTTCTAGAATGTATACTTTAACCAAAGCTGCTGGTGATCCTGCAAGAAATCCACTTACAGCCTGAATATGAACGTTTCTGTTCTCTGCAGGTATGCAGTTCTTGTATAACTACTTACAAGGCTGCTGTAACCTCTTCTGTTGTGTTGGCTGCCACTTCCTTAATCCAAAATATAGTTGCATTAGCTAGAAGCAATAATATAGAAAATAACATGTAGAGTTTATTGTAAATGTAAAATATCGGCAATAAACCCTGTACATGATAGACACTTGAATGATAAGCAGACTGTAAAGCTAGAAACTATACTTGCCAGGCTGATCTTCAAAAGCTCAGCATGGGAGGAGTTTCCTACCCCATAGCCTAGTGTGGTCCTGCTATGATGGGCATTTCCCAGTTGATACATGTCCTAGATATGCTATGAATGCTTTCCCATAAGGGTGACTCCAGCACAGTAGGCAATCTCATTAAAAGTGCTTCCAGCTCACCCTATTGTATGCAGAATCATGGGCTTTTTGTTACAGAAACATGGGAAAATTGGGTGGACAATCATAAATAAGTGTCTCTTATGAGAGCAGTCATTATGCTGTGTATTGAAGCTAGGTGCTGAAACTTGAAGGGCAAAAATTTAACCATTTGGCTCTTGTTTGAATAAATCCCACCTGAGTTCTTTACCTAGGGCAAGAACTTAGTAATTGCGGCTCTGATGTGCTCAGTGATGTTGGATTTTCAGTAGCATCCTTTTCTGTCTTTATCCATCTTAGACTTAATATTGAAGTTAAGCACAGTTGGTTGAGTAATCCCAGAGACACTTGAAAAATAGTCGACTAAATGATTAACCAATAAGCCTAGGCTTATCGATTTAATCTTGTCAGCTATTTGCATTCACACACACACACACACACACACCATTGCTGCCTTTGTATCAGAGGCAGCAAGAGGGGGAAGCAGGAGCAGGTGATATAGGAAGCCATCTTAAAAGCTGGTTCCCCCAGCACTGGCTCCACAGTGCTGCCTCTGCCACCCCCCTCCCCCCGCCCGAGCCAGCAGCAAGGGTGGAGTGGGGGAGGCTGCTGCAAAGCAGTGTCTGTCCCTGGGGCATCTGAGCTCCTTGCGGACAGCAGCTGCTCCGCATCTTCCGGAGCAGCCTCTGTCCACGGCAACCCTGAGCCTGCCGTGGGCGGAGGTTGCTTTGCAGTTGCAGACCCTGTCCATGGGGGGTGGGGTCCGAGCTCCCAGTGGATGGAGGCTGCTTTGCGGTAGCAGCCCCTGTCTGCAGGGGATCAAAGCTCCCGGTGGGCAGCAGCTGCTCCACATCTCCGGGAGCTCAGACCCTTCACAGACAGGGGCTGCTGCTATCTTGTGCAGGCAGCCAGTCCATAAGGGGAGCCGGTTTTTAAACTGGCTCCCCTTGCAGACAGGCTCCCCCTGCCACTCCATGCTGCTGCCTCTGCTGCAGAGTCAGCAGCAGAGGGTGGCAGCAGGCTCCTGGGGAGTGGGGGCAGCCCCATCCCTGGGGACAACTGCATAGTAATGTAACTGCAAAGTGCATGAAATTACATGACTTCATTTACCCAATAGCTAACATCCCTAATTGCAGTAACTAATTAAAACAGTTTCAGGCAACCTGTTCACCTTCATTTATGTTAAAAACATATGCAATACCTTGTATCTCAGTATTCAAGCACCTGCCCTCGTCACCATATTGTGTCATCAGCAGCTGAATCTTCTAGTTGGAAATAACATCACCTCTTGAGTCTTAATCTCTCCCAGTTAGCCATGGGGTTATGCAATGTTCATGCAGCTGCTTTGGAATGTTAATTATAAGCCAATGGCTTTAAGCTGCTATTGCTAATGTGGCCTATATTGTATTTCTTGCATTTTCCCAAATTGCCTGTTAAGCAATCCATGGGATGAGCAGTGTTGTGTCTTGTAAGGAGTAATATTGTTCTAATAAGTTTAATTATTTCTCTAATAGTTAGAGCAGAAGTCTGAAACTAACTCTTGGTTTCTTTTCGTGGCTTTTTCACTGCTTCTGTATGTGGTTCTAGCCAAGATTAATAACTAAAACACAAAGAACTTACTTATCTTTCGAATGTGGGTAGGAGTTATCTTAAGGCTGTTATGTTTAATATTTGAAAAGCACTTTCAGATCACGTTCTTTTTGACAGAATATATCATTTTAATCTTTTATTTGAAATAGCTGTTATGGCATTTCCTTCAGTTTTATTTTTTTATTAAAGTTAAATGTTCAATCTAAATTAAATGTTTAATTTGAATGGATACAAATGTTTCTACTTTTTATCTAGCTTAAATTGTAGTTTCAGGTCAAGCGAAATAATTTTTATTTCCTCAGAACTGAAAAACCAGTTATTGACACAGCTCTAGTACTGACAGTACTCCAGTGCTTTCCCACACTTTTCCTTGTATGCCCAGGCAGACTAGTTTTACTTGTTGGGAAAGAATTAATGCAGCACAGTTCACTGCAGAACTGTGGATTTTGCTGTGAGAAGTTCTAGACAAGTTCCTACAGCATGCAGCAGTGTGGATGCACATGAGATTGGCCCCCACAGGTGATCACAGCTGGGTGCTGCTGACCTGAGTTAGCATATATTTTTGCTGTAGTTACGCTCCTGCTCTGAGGAAAAAAATCTTTGATACTGGTCTGTCAGAGCAAGTGTAGTTTGCAAGGCTACCCTAGAATAATTTACAGTGGAAACTGACGTTTTACTAATTGTTCTCCACTTCAACCAACCATGACTACAAACTTTCAATCTGCCATTCACTATTATTTTGGTGGAAGATTTGCTTTTAGAAGGAGTTGTATAACTTAGTAATCTTGTTTTGCTAATGCCACTATATTAATGGACTTACAACTGGCTCCCACAGTAGGATGTCAGAGAAGCATTTTCCCACTAGATGTCACTGTTTACTGGTAACGATGGAAGGCTGCTATATTGCACAGCAGCTTGAAGAGGTGAAATATAGTGTGAAGTTACATTTTCATTTATAGAAGAGTTTTGGTGTTTTGACTGGCTTTTTTCTTTTTACAAAAAATTGGGTAGATTTCAAATTGAGTTAATAAATTGTAACCCGAACCATAAAATCTAGAGAGTGTCTGATCTCTGCTGTAAATCCAGAGTAACTCGACTCAGGAGTAATTCAGTGGAACCATCTGAATTTACCCAAGTGTACTTAGAATATGAATCTGGCCATTAGGATGTACAAGTGGTTTGTTGGTAAATATGCTGTACAGCAGTGGTGCCCAACCTTATTATATAGGAGGGCCACATAAACCTAAGCACAACCTTGTGTGGACCAAACAGATTCTATGTATTTCAATAAGATTTAAAGTCACCTGTATTGTTTTATATATTAAGTTCAGTTTGTTTTGCATGTATTGATACGTTTTTTCTATGTGCTGTGTTGTCTATTCGCATGATAAAATGCTAATGAATTGGTTCTTCGCATATAGCTTTAAGCAGGCTGCAGGCCTTATGATATACTCTAGTGCCGTGGTCACCAACCAGTAGATCCTGATCTACTGGTAGATCTTGGAGCTTTTGACAGGTGATCCTGACTGATTTGGCCAGGAAGCTATCAAGCACTGGCACTTCAGTTGCCCCTCCACCCACTGTCCTGCTTAGTGATGTTACATTCTCGGGAATAAACTTTCGGAGAATATTCTCGAGAATGTTCTCCAATGTGAGAATTTTTGAGAATTTTCTCTTAAATACTTGTTAAATAGTTTTTAAATAATTTTACTATGTATAATAATGTCTTTAATAAAACTTCAAGAATCATGAAAGTTTCCAATTGTTAAAATGAAAATTCGGGAAAGTAAAGAAAAAAAGAGAGAAGTTTAAATTACTAGAACTTTTATTACAAATCTTCTGTTGCAGGACACACATTTTTAACTTTCTGGATTGAATACAAGTCTAATCAGAATCTGCACTTTCGAATATGACCCATATATTTCTATCTCTTCTTCCTCATACATATCCTCTTCTTCGACGACTTCTTTCTCTTAGCATCATCAATTTCTTCTTCCTCATTTTTCTGGTTCTGTTTCCTTTTTTCTCTTGGGGATTTCAACAGAGCATCATTTGGGTTTTTAAGAAACTTTATATTATGGGCTATGAATGTCAGCTTGCCTGCCCTTTCTTGTGTTAACTTGTTTCCTTTTGCATTATGAATGATACGGTAAGTACTGAAACTTCTTTCAGTTGCTGCCGTTATTGGAGGCATATTCAATATATGTTGATCGCTGCTTTCCCCAATTTTGATCCATAGCAAATACCTTTCCACCATGTTACTGCATCTACTGAGCTAGCTGATTTTGTTACATATGATTTTCCAAAAAAACCTTTAGCAAGATACTCTGCAAGCTCTGCAATGACTTTTGCTGAGTGATCAGTGCCATACATTCTTGTGACTAATTTATCGATGAATTCAGTTCCTTGTATTTGTTCATTTCTAGTAAGGCACTCGCCATTGAATTTTGGATCTAGAGTATTTGCAGCATAGTGAATGTCTTATAGAACCATATCTTTTCTTTTTTCAAAACTTTATCACATCCTGTTTTTTCTTGTTTGGTAAGTGGACTTTTGGGAAGTAGCCTATCAAAATGATCACTTAATTCCGAGACATTCAGGAACTTTGCTCATTTTTGGCTGTTCAGATTCAAGCATCATAATTCATTTAACAACAGGACTTATCAGTGCATGCAGTTTTTGGACCTGTACCCAAAATATATCTTCATCCAAGATTGAATTCCTGGTATGTTTGCTTAGTTTAGTCTGTAAATCTTCATGGACAGCAAGGCATTTTAAGATGTTTTTTGATTTCAATAAGCTTTTCAAACCATATAAAATGGAACCCCACCTAGTTTTAACCAGCAACTTAAGTGCACAAGTTTGATTTTTCTCTTTTTGAAATGCAGTAAAATGAGCTTGTAAAACTTGCGATTAGTTAATTTCCTTCACAATAGTTTTACAGGTAGCTTCAGTTTCTTGAACAGAATTTAAGTAATTATGTCACCAATTAACAAATTTAGTGTATGAGCAGCACAAGTGTACATAGAAATGTGATTGTATTTTTCATTAAGCATTGATAAGGATTTCACCATTGCTGCAGCATTATCAGTGACAGTAGCACCACATTTTTCAGTTCCTATTTGTCATTATTTCTTCCATATGGAATGCCATATACTCAGCAATATGGCATTCAACATCAGTTGCCACTGTCTTGTAAAACACTGGTTGGGGTGTTGATATAATACAATTTATAACAGATTCATTTCTTTGGTTGCTACAAGTATCACACTGCAGTGCAAGAGAAGAGGCTTCAGCAATTTTTGTTTTTATAAGAGCAATTTTTGTTTTTATAAGAGCATCAAAACTTTTGATATTCAGCTTTCAAAAGTTTGTTAGAAAGTGTGTACCTGGATAGCAGCTTGTAAGATAGTCTTAAGTTTTACATGAAAGTAATCCAATCTTCGTTTTCAACCAATGAAAGAGGCGATCCCGATGACAAAATAGCTTGTGCAAAAAATTCATCCAAAACTTTTTCAGTTTCGTTCATAGAATCAAAGTAGCGACTTATAGTGAGACACCTTGGCTGAACTAAATGTGGAAGGTGGTGATGTAAATTCACTAGCTCTATCACAGTGTTCTATAGATGTTGATGGTTGAGGTGATCTGCTTCTGGACTCTGAGAATTTTGTTGCCTTTCCTTGATGTAAGCAGGAGTCAAACAATGGGAAATATGCTTTCTCATCCTTGTTGCGTTTGATGTATTCAGCCTTGTAGTACTTGTATTCATATAACACTTTGTCTTTAACTGTTTTATGAAGGAAATAATCCCGCACATCACTTTTAGGCTTAGTTTTTCTTTTCATACTGATAAAAACACAATTACCTTTCACAAAAGAGAATAAATGTGTTATTGCCTCTTTATATATTTTTGTGATGCTCCCACAAAGATCCATAACAGTCAGAATTCCTGACTCATGAATGTTCTAGAAAGTTCCATAACATTCTGGAACATTCTATAACATTCTCAAACTATCTTGAATGATCAAGAAAGTTCTTTAACATTCAGAGTGTTCTAAAAGTTGAATACAATATATTATTTCAAGAAGAAATTAAAAATTAGAAAATTCTCAAAAATTCTTGGGAAATCTTTTGGAGAATAGTCTCAGAATATTCTCGTTCTCAGAGAATATTCTTCAGAGAATATTCTCACCTTACCGCACTAGTCCTGCTGCTCCTACCCTCTGCCTTGGAACTGCCCACTGGGAGCCTCCTGCTTGCTGTGCAGGGTGAGGGAGGAAGCAGAGGGGGCTGCTGATGTTAGGGTGTCCCTCCTCCCCCCACTTCTGTACCCGATCTCCACATAGAGACAGGGATGGAGGGAGTCTAGCAATGCAAATCTGTCACACACACACCGTGTGTGTATGTGGAAAAACACACTGTCCTTCACTCATCTCCTGACCCAACACACATGTGGAGGTGGTTGTTACTATTTTTAGTGCTTGCAAAGTGCTATTTTTGGTTTTGACTGGTCTGTGCATTTCATAATTTTCATTTCTCTAACACTTAAATTTAATTCTTTGAGTAGTGAGTTCTCAAATGCCTAACCTGCCATGGCTGAAGTAATTATCCCTGTGGTAATTGCTGCTCCTGGAAGTGGCTGGCATGTCCCTGCAGCCGTTGAGAAAGGCAGATCAAGGGGTCTTCACTTGCTGTCCTTGCCTGCAGCCACCACTCCTGCAGTTCCTATTGATTGATAACGGGGAACTGTGGCCAGTAGATGCTGTGAGCTCAGTGCCTGTAGATGAGGGGTAGCACATGAAGCCATTGCTGTAAATGCCAGCTGCTTTCAGGTGTGGTGCAGGGCCAGAGCAGGAGTAAGCCTGCTTTAACCCCACTACTCCACCACCAGAAAGTCATCTCAGTTAAACAGAGCCCAGCCAGAGCCTGCTTCCTGAACCCCTGTCCCAGCCCTGACTCTCCTCCTATACTCAACCTCTTGCCCAGACATGAGTCCCGCTGCACTCAAACTCCTTCCCAGAGCTTGTACCCTGAAACCCGTCCCTGAGCTAAGCCTGGAGCCATTCCCACACTCTGAACCCCTAGGCCCAAGACCAGAGCCTGCATTCCAAACTCCTGCCTGGCCTGGTGCAAGTGAGCGAGGAAGGGGGAGAAAGAGGGATGGAGTGAGCAGGGTGAGGCCTCGGAGACGGGGTGGAGCAGTGTGGGAAGGAAGTGACAAGACTATTTGGGTTTGAGGTAGATCTTACATTGCACTTGAATTGAAAAAAGTGATCTTGTGGTTAAAAAGAGATCGCTGGGCTAGCGGGCTATATATAGTCCGAAGTTCATACATGTCAGCTCTCCTGGGGTGCATCTAGACTGGCAAGTTTTTGTGCAAAAGCAGCTGCTTTTGCGCAAAAACTTGCCAACTGTCTACACTGGGCGCTTGAATTTGCGCAAGAGCACTGACTTTGTAATGTACAAAATCAGTGCTTCTTGCGCAAATACTTTCATGCTCCTGCTCGGGAAAAAGCCCTCTTGTGCAAGAATACTTGCGCAAGAGGGCCAGTGTAGACCGATAAGAACTGTTTTGCGCAAAAAAGCCCCAGTGGCGAAAATGGCGATCAGGGCTTTCTTGCGCAAAATCGCGTCTAGACTGGCCACGGATGCTTTTGCGCAAAAGCACTTTTTGCGCAAAGGCATCTGTGCCAATCTATACGCTCTTTTCTGCAAATGCTTTTAAGGGAAAAACTTTTCCATTAAAAGCATTTGCGGAAAATCATGCCAGTCTAGACGCAGCCCTGTTGTATAGAAAGGAAACTATTCCTACCACTAGAGAGCTGGACTACTAGAGTTGTGGTATATACTTTTTATTAGTTCTCGTGAGCTAATATTCCTTTGGTTTATTAGAGTTTTGGTGGAGTTAGAACAGGGAACTGGAAGTCAGATGGTCAAACTCTGCACTTGACTTGAGTGGTAAGAGGCAAATAATTGCATTTCTCTGTGCTCTGGCTTCTTCATCTGTAAAATGGATATAATACCTCTGAAAACACATGAGGCTATAGAAAAAAAATGCTATCTAAAAGTGTGAAGTGTTATATAATAACACTTAGCACTTGCAGGGGGCTTTTCATCTGAGGATCTTGGAATGCTTTTCAAGCATTCACTAATTAAGCTTCATGATTCCCTGAGGTAGGAAAGGATATGCATACATTTTCACTAGTGTTAATTACATCTGACTGATCAATGGCCTTAAAGTCTATGAGTCCATGATCTCAGCTACTGCTGGGTTATAGGAAGCCCATTTGTGCATACAGTTTTCTGTAATCTAAAGTTAATGGATTTGCCTTTGAGCAGATTAGCACTAGCATAATTCCATTTGCTTTAAAGTGAAAGGACCTTTTTTACCATGAAGAGCAATTATTTATATTGAACAGATAATGACAACAAAGGAAAATGGGTATTTGCTGTCAAAAAAGAACAGACTTGAACTTATGCTCATGTAGCACCTTTTAGTAATTCTCAAGTGGGGGGGGGGGGAAGCTAATTTGAAAACCACATCTCCTGTAGGGACAGGACACAACAGCCAGTGGGAACAAGGAATCCCCACTTGGGGCCTGAAATCAATGGTGAAATCTGTTGAACTCAGAAGCAAGGATGGATCAGAGTTCCCATTTTCCCCAGAAGGGAAACGCTTCTTTGTTTTGCCTGGAAGGGCTTGTCCACACATGGGATTATTTATGATTGGCTCCATATCTGGACTCTCTGCCTCGGAAACAACAGAGCCTGGTCCCTGTTTACTTTAACCCACTGAAAGTTCTCTGCTGCAAGACTAGAATGTTGCGTGCCTTCAGAAGACAGCATGATATAGATATTAAACATAAATGTTACATAAATATAAAAATGATCCTCAGTGAAAAGGGGAAGTGCTCTCAGGTGTTCTGAAAGTCTTCTGAGGCATGAACCCAGATTCTAGCAGCCAAAGGAGACTGTCATCAGAAAAAAAAATGCTATGTGGGGAAGTTACACCTTATATAAATTATAAAGTGCTACTAGACCATTTGTTGATCCTCTCGATAGTTCCTTAATCCCCCAGGCTATGTCTAGACTGGCATGATTTTGCGGAAATGCTTTTAACGGAAAAGTTTTTCCATTAAAAGCATGTCCGCAAAAGAGCGTCTAGATTGGCACAGGTGCCTTTGTGCAAAAAGTGCTTTTGCGCGAAAGCATCCATGGCCAGTCTAGATGCAATTTTGTGCAAGAGAGCCCCGATCGCCATTTTCGCCATCGGGGCTTTTTTGCGCAAAACAGTTCTTCCCTGTCTACACTGGCCCTCTTGCACAAGAGGGCTTATCCTTGAGCGGGAGCATCATAGTATCTGCGCAAGAACACTGACAATCTTACATTAGATCGTCAGCATTCTTGCACAAATTCAAGCGGCCAGAATAGACAGCTGGCAAGTTTTTGCACAAAAGCAGCTGCTTTTGCGCAAAATCTTGCCAGTCTAGACGCACCCCCCAGTGTTTAGTAATGTCTGAAGCCTAGTTTAGTTTTTACTGGAGATTTAGCACCCTTGCCTCCTGGATATTCTCAGCAGCAATGAGTAAGGAGACTGAGGTATGGTCTACATTTTTAAATTTAGATTGACAATAGTACGTTACTCAGGGCTGCAAATATTTCTCATGAATGAGGTGCAGAGCTATGCAGGCCTGTCCCCCAGCATAAGGCACATTTAGGTCACTGGATAAATGCTTCCCTCAACCTAGCTACCAGGAAGTGGATAACCTACAACAGAAACACCCTTTCAATCACTGTAGGAAGCATGTATGGCATTACAAGCTCTGAACCACCCTTTCAACAGCCAAGATATTAGGGTCGAGGCACAATTTGTGAAGCAGAGTGAAGTAAAGCTTACACTGCCATTGTTCATACTTAAAAAACAACAAATAGTCTGAAGAAGTGGATTGTGCCCATGAAAGCTTATGATACCGTCTACGTGTTTTGTTAGTCTTTAAAGTGCTACTAGACTATTTGTTTTTTAAGTTTTTCCAGTTTAACTCGGCTACCCCTCTGAAGTTATTGTTCATACTGTACCCTAAGATTTTTTTTCACAACTTTCATGAGACCTCTTCCCTCCATATAGCTGGGCAAGAGGTATAAATATAGGCACGGATCCTGAAAATGATTGCAGGGTTGGGACATTAGGTCTCTGGTCTATACCCAAATCTTGTATTGATTTTTTTTTTAACTAAAACCTGCTTTCAAATAAATTTGCTTACACTGCTGTAAATCCCTGTAATGAAAGCCTAAGTATTTTACAATTGGCTTGTAAAGGCTTTCCCTTTAGTAATAAGCCTGTGGTAAAGTCAATTTAAAGATCCTGCTATGTAAGAAAATTGTATCAGTTTGACTAAATTGGCTTAAACTAATTGTTACATTGTACATGCAATAGTTATACCATTACAAACCATAGTGTGGACAGTTGTACTGTTTTAAAGATGTCTAGTATATGGGATAATCACCTTTATACTGGTATGACTGCAGACATGCTGGAGGGTTTGCAGCATTTTAAACTATACAGGAAGTCCCCGGGTTACGTACAAGATAGGGACTGTAGGTTTGTTCT
>CM057847.1:39540627-39564945 GCA_030068395.1 Apalone spinifera
TAAGTAGGGATCCGATGTAAGTTGGATCCATGTAACCTGGGGACTGCCTGTATTGGCATAGACACTTCTGTCTGTAGGGAACTTCTTTGTGTAAGTAATTACAACCAATTTAGTTAAATGGATACTATTTGTTCATGCAGACAAGGCATAAGTAGATTTACACAAGTGTAACCTAACTGGTTTACAAATCTACTTTAGTCAAACCAGTACAAGTTGTGCATGTGGACCATCTTTTATGTTCTTGTACTTGGTTGGTGCTTTACACATAATAATCATAGCAATTGCATAATTTATTCCTAAATCATTAAGTGTAGATATTCATGGCAGACTTTTATTAGTAAATAGAAGCTAGAAAAGCAAGTTTTAGGTATGAAATTAGTTTTAAATTATTCTGAGCAGGACTAAAGCCCATGACACTGAAATTTCCTGCAACTTCTCCTTTTAAATGTAGCTGATTGGAAAAGTTTTGATAGGCTCACATTTGGAGAATGCAGTTCTGTTGAAATCAGACCAGTTTGTAAAATTATGTTGATGTTGCCAACATTTCCCTATGTAGGAGAGAAAAGGAAGAAAAAAGCTCCAATCATGTTAAAATGCCACATTTTAAAATTTCAGGAATGAAATGTTTCAATTTTTCCTTTCAAAATGACTTCTTCAGTTTATTTTCTGTTATGTATAATTCAATTTTTAAAAGTAAAAATCAGAACTATTCACTCAAAGCAAACTTTTTTCAATATTCTCCCAGGGGTTATTTTGAAGTCTTTGGAATGAAAACAAATCTCGAAATCCTAAAATCCTATGTAACTATGTAAGACTTCATTATCAGGGAAAAATATTAGTTGATCGGTAGACTAAAAATTGGCTCTTGCCTAAGAAGCAGTGGTCATGATCTGATTACATTCTTTACTAGCAAACAGAGGACAGGCCCATTGCTCCAAAAAGTTAATTCCCCAAAGTGCAGGATAATTATTAACAACATTCGACTGAGAAGAAAAACTGAGACAGAAAAATGTTAATGAAAGTTAGAAGTTCTTAAAGAGTGTATTAGGCAGCCAAAAAGTCCCGATCCCAAAAGATGACAACATTGGTTAAAAGGTAACATCCCAATAAAAAGGTAAGTAAAGGTAGCAATTAAAAATATTTATATAATAAATGGGAAAAGGGTAAAATAGATATCAGTCAATACAAATTAGAAGTAATAAATGTAGAAACTTGAGAAGAGAAACTAAATACATCATGGGTAGTCCCCAGCACAAAGAGGAGCTTTTAAAAATATTTCAGGAACAAAATAAAACCTCACAATTATATATGAATAGATCATTCTCCCTCTGCAATATGACTAGATGGTGCAGGGAGTAGAAACGGATTATGGAATCTTTGTTCAAATCCAGTCCAGATTGTTGATGAACAAAAAAAAAAATCACAAACATCTGTTGGCTAGTTGGTGTTAATGAGCTACTGGGTCTTGGTCCAGTATCCATATTTCCATAGGAGCCATTAACATATCATCTATGCATAGCCTATCTAGTGGCCCAATGCCAATGCTACAAAAATCTTGAACAACCAATGGCCACCACTGTGGCATCAGCTATACATGAGCAGCTGTACCAACAGAGCTTGCTTTTGCAGTGCATCTAGTGAAAATGCTATATGCCGTTGACAGTGAGCTCTCCAGTGTAGGCTGTAGTGCCATCTCAGCTTGAGAGTCTCAGTAGAGCTATCAAAGGCTGATTGAAAGTCTCAGAGGGATAGCCATGTTAGTCTGTAATTTTAAAAATGAGAAGTCTGGTAACACCTTACAGTACACTAACAAACATATAAAGAATCATGAGCTATCATTGGCACAACCCACTTCTAAAGATGAGATCTGAAGATCAAGATTATCTCATCTGAAGAAGTGGGTTTTGCCCAGCACAGCTCATGATACCATCTACATTTTTTGTTAGTCTCTAACATGCTACACTACAGGACTTCTCATTGTTTTTAACGCTGATTGGGCTATGGGAGTGGATTCTTCACATTCCACTCACTCACTCTCTTCTCTGCAGGTGGCCCTTGCAGATCATAGCTGAAGCACTTTGATGTGTAGGGTGTGGTAGTATTTGCACAGATGCTGCCCATCTCTGTCAATCTGGCTCTTTTTACAAGAAAGATGTTCATAGCAAATATAAATTGTATAAAGATAATGTTAAATGGCTCTTTTAAAAATCTGATGACATTGTGCAGTTCTATCAGTGTTCTGAATACTGATTACATGTACTTCCCTTGAGATTTTTTCCTTCCTGTATTTCTCTTGAGTTCTCCTTTCCCAGAGCTCCACCTGTTTTTTTGTAGCAGCTGAGTGGAACTTCACTGATTTGCCACCTTTGTTCAGATGTGGATTGGGCATTTGCCATTCTACTTAGACTACCAATTAAAACCAGGCCCATAGGCTAGTGTCAGACACTTTTTGCAGGACTCTGTCAAATGCAATAAATAAATAAAGAGGAGAGGAAAATAAGGTCCCACTAACAGATAAGGTTAGGACTTATTGAGAAAGCAAGTAATAGAGCAACATAACTTAAAATAATAACAGCTCTGACGATCAAAGACAGTGAGGGCAATTTAATTAATAAAAAATCATATCTAATGTGGTGTGAAACAATGTTTTTTCCCTCCAAAATACTGAAATAATAAAATATAAAAACTCAAGTTAAATAATCTAATCTACCCTGATAAAGTCACATACATTAGAGAGAAAAAAAACCTTCCCACTACTTAGATGAGGGAAAAGTCATATAACACATTTCCCTACAGAATTCCATTAAAAATGCCAGTATGGCACATTTCATCATGTTGGACATATAGATAAAGAGATCCAAAGCTTATTATGACAATCAAGATTAAGTTTAACTCAGGTGCAACAGTAATGACTTCTAGTACAAAAACCTCATGATAGCCAGCAAAGTCCTGATCCTGTAAACACACACATGCTTTATGTTAAGTAAAATAATTAATTTCAATGGGACTACCTATGTGTTTAATGTTAAGCATTTACAGGATTGGGGCTTAGAACAGCCCATGTTAGTGAAAGGCAGAAGAATTTTATAACTTCTTCCTATACTCAGGGCTTGATTCTCCTCTGTTACATCAATTATACCCGCATTGCATCTCCTTAGGGCCAGATGGAGCTGCATTTGTTTCATAGCAACTAATGATCTGGTTTCATGATTTTTGAGTGGAGAGTGTCTAACATTTGAAAAATTAGGACAAAACTCAAGGTTTAACTGATTGATATTTAAGGCCAGACTTGAAGTAAACATTCAGGCTGCGTCTAGATTGGCATGATTTTCCGGAAATGCTTTTAACGGAAAAGTTTTCCGTTAAAAGCATTTTCGGACAGAGCATCTAGATTGGCATAGACGCTTTTCTGCAAAAAAGCCCCGATTGCCATTTTTGTGATCGGGCTTTTTTGCGGAAAACAAATCTGAGCTGTCTACACTGGCCCTTTTGCGCAAAAGCTTTGCGCAAATGGGACTTTTGCCCGAACGGGAGCAGAATAGTATTTCCGCAAGAAGCACTGATTTCTTACAGTAGGAAGTCAGTGCTTTTGTGGAAATTCAAGCAACCAGTGTAGACAGCTGGCAAGTTTTTCCGGAAAAGCGGCTGATTTTCTGGAAAAACTGGCCAGTCTAGACACAGCCTCAGTGAAGACCAACATAAAATGAACCTGGAACAAGTGATTTAGTAAGTTGACTAAGAACCTTGTATTTTTATAGCTAGATTGTAAGGTATCTATTAGTGCAATGCTGTTCAGATGAAAAACTGTATTTGTATCTACTATATACTTTGAAGAGTTTGTTTGTGCAAAATAAAGTCATACTTTGTGATTACTTACAGATACCAAATTTTGCTTAAACAATCCTGCCACTTATAGCTGAATGCACTACTTTTTACATTGCAATATGCTGGGTGAAAGGTTTAAGTCAGTATTTCTCAAAGTTGTCCACAGACCCACTCGGAGAGAGCTGCTACCAGGCCACTCTGGTTTGTTTACTTACTAGCTCCACAACCATTGAGCCTCACAACTCCCATTGGCTGTGGTTTGCTGTTTGCATCCGTGGCTGTGGAGTCGGTAAGTAAACAAAGCGGAGCGGCCTGGTAGCAGCTTTCTCAGAGCGGATCCAAGGACCATTTCGAGAAACACTGGTTTAAATAATTATTTTTGTTTTTCATCAGAAAACGTCATGACTATTATGATTAAAGTTCATAAAAATATTTGATGATAAAATTAAAATTGAGTCACCTATTCAACTGCCATTTTAGTTCAAAGAAAATGTTTACAGTTACAAATCACAGAATAATTTCTTGGTTCTGGACATCCAACATTCTGGTTATCTGAAGAAGTGGGCTGTGCCCACGAAAACTCATGATCCAGTCTACATCTTTTGTTAGTCTTTAAAGTGCCACCAGACTATTTGTTGTTTTTTAAAATAATTAAAATTAGTTACAGAAAAAGTAGTGGAAGCTTTATGAGTTTCTGATTCAAATTTACCATAGATGGTAATTATTCAATAAAATGAAAAATGTTTGAAGTTGAAATTCTACCAATTTAAAACTGTTTTTTTACTTCCCTTTTGCAAGCACATTAATAAAAAATTCTATTAAAATTCTATATTTAATTTTTTTTAACTTTCCTATAAGTGTAATCTATACAAAATGACTGTGCATGGTCAACGCCGGGCCTCACCAGTTAGTTTTTAATATGCTATTGTCTCTTATACTAGTAACTAACAATGGAAGTTGTTTAAAAAAACTGGGCCCAGATCCTGCAATCTGATCCATATTAATAGCCCTTTATGCTCTTACTGAGCACTGCTAAAGTCAATGAGGGTATACAGATCTGCTTGTGTGGATTCAATTGCAGGATTAGTCCCTACTTTCCTTATGTGCATTAATTAGATTTGTTAGATTTCTGCATTTTACTCAGAGCAGTCAAACTGCTTTCCTTGTCAGGTTCATTGTTGCCCACTGTTGTACTTTCAACATTGCAAGACAATGTTTACAATTAAAAAATGCTGTTTTCACTTTTTAAAAAAATTTTTACTTTTATGGAACTATTTCTAGTCACGCTTGGTTTTGTACGCCCTCCCTCTGTTTCTCTCCTTTCTTATAAGAGAACCTGAATGTTGAGCCTAAACTAAGAGGACAGGATGTAGTAAAAGGTTTTCAGGTCTCTCTTCAGAAAAATGACAGCGTAACAAACTTTTAAAATAGCTGTTAAAACAGTAGGATAGCGCACAAAAAAGATAGCAAGCAAAAGGCATTCTGGATGGAAGATGCTGTGCTGGAAGATGCTGGTGGGATAAGGGCTGATGGTGAAACAGCCCCAGGCAAGGATAAGTTTTTCACCTTAGTGCTACATAGTCCTGTATTTTTTTTCACCTTATATTTCACAAACTCCTTTCAACCTAATAGTCTGAGTCATTGTGGGAACTTCTATCCAAAATTCTGTTTTCCTTGTCCCTTCACCTCAACCACTCCTTGGTATCTTGTTTCTTCTGCCCCCAGTGAACTATACTGAAGTTACAGATGCAAAATGGAGTTAAATGAGACTTCAGAAAACATGGATGTTAAGACTAGAATTGGGCCTATATCATTTTGATGCTTTCTAGGTTATCATGCTTGTGTCCAGTGATTATACAAAGGAAAGGAAATCACACACTCCATAGATTGCATTCCTAGCTCTTCCTCTTACTTACAATACCTTTTATATGAGGCTCTCAAAACACTTTCAAATACCAAGGAATGAATGAGGCTTTGTGAGTTAGGGAAGCATTATTACCCCCACAGGGTAACTATAGCTGCAAGAGGTTAGGTGACTCACCAAAGTTTCATCCAAAGTTTCAAAGGCAGGTTTGTGGCAGGGCAGAGAATAGTATCCACAGAAATTGGGATTTTGAGTTCTGTGCTTTAGACATCATCTTTCCCCAAATTCCCTCCTTCCCACCCACAGTGGTTCTCAACCTGCAGCAGGCAGGCCTCTTGTGGCCCAATCAGCATAATCCTTTCCTCCCTCAGATAGTACTGGGTGTGGCTAGTTTGTTGAGAAATTGGCTACTTTGCACTTTGTTATGCTTCTTACTGTTCATCAGAGCCTACTGCCTGAAATGGAATAAAAAGCTGGGCCTGAATTTTAATGACAATAAAGGCAGGCGGTCTACATAATCATAGAAGGAGATAATGGGGCTCACCTATTTATATTCAAATAACTCTCAGAGGGTACTGAGTGCCACAGATCCCCTCATTGAGGACTAATGGGTTTGTTTATTTTTTCTCTCCTTAAATGCCTACATTTTAGTAAAGGGAATTTTATGGCAGAGAAAGCTGTCAAAACACTAATGAAAGCCATTGTTTAACCATAGAAAAGATTGAGCATGGACAGCAACAATGCAAGCGTTCCCATGTCTCATTTCTGACCAGCTCAAAGGTCTGAGAAACGCTTCCCAGCTGGGGCTCGTCTCTAAACAAATTAGAGAAACTCGGACTAAGTGGTGAGGGGAATATCTTTTATTGGCCCAATTTGGTGAGCGCAACAAGCTATTGAATTTACACAGAGCCCGAGCCACAGAGTGGCATGTGAATCAGGGCTATCTACATTGCCATTTTACTGTGCTGTACCTTTCTTGCTCCGAGGTGTGAAAAAACACCACTCTGAGCGCAGCAAGTTACAACGCTGTAAAGTGCCAGTGTAAACAGGCTCCCAGCACTGTTAGCTACTCCCCTCATGGAGATGGTTTACATAAAGTGCTGGGGAGTAACCACACTGCTCCGTTATGACACTGCCGTGGCTGTGCTTTATACTTTGCAGGAACAAGAATGTATTCAATGAAATTGAAACATAACCAATTTAAAACTGATACAAATCGTGCATGGAGTTCATTGCTATTAGCTACAATCTTTAACTGATAGGGTTGAGCACGAAAATTCCCCTATAATTAATTATTCCATAATTCTGTATTGTTCTCTTCAGGGTTTCTTGGCCCTCTTTCTGGAGCCAGGTAACGAGATGATATAATATATTGAACTAGATAGAACACGGGTCTGATTTAGTGTGCCCATTCCCGTGTTCTTATTATTTAAAAGTGTCTCAATTAGTTTTCAAAGTTAACTGCCTTAATCATGAATGGGCCAGTTCACACCTTTCAGAGATGTTCTTTCAAGTAGTAATGCATCAGGTCATTTTCAAAAGGATTTAAAAGCAAATACAAGCCTAAACTCTGCAGAAAGTGATGGAGTCATGAGAGATACACTTATGTTTTGTGTTGCCACTTATTGGCTCAACATAACTGTTGTCTGCATAGAAAGATAGCCTGATAAAAAGTCATCATCTGTTTCCATTGGTCCAGATTCCGATCTCATTCAGTTGAGGTCAGTTGGGGATAACTTTCCATGGAGTTATTCCATGGAATATGTCTCAGAGAAATATAAAAAAATATACAAATCATTACAGGTATATCTTATATGAATGTGGATTTGTCAGTTTGAATTTACCAGATATCTTTCCTTCAATAAAGCACCTTTCTTGCTAGTACTGGTTACCAACAAGAGACTCTTTAATTTCAGACTTTTATTGTTTTCCTGGTGTTTCAAAATATACATGACTGAAGAAAAAAAATCTCTACTCTGGAATGAATGTAATACATACTTTGAAAAATTAAAGGCCTGATCCTGCAAACCCTTATTCATCACATAAGCATCTTTACCTCCCTCCCCCACACATTCCCACTGATTTCAGGACTGAAGGATCAGACCTGGCCTATGGTTCTGTATCTCAACGTCTAGCTGGAATATTCTTGGCTCATGGCACAAAGGTGAGAAATAGACAGCTTTGAGTTGCATTTAAGTGCTTCTGCTCTGTGATTCACGGGAAGAATGTTTTTATGGTCAGGACTGATGCACAGACAAAATTGTAGGGCCTGAGATTTCAACACAAACTGATTGGCTCAACAGTTCTTCAGCTGGAAATCATCATTGCTATTTCTGCTTTCCTCTGCAGGTGTTTGCTATGAATCTGAGTCTAAAGTAACTGAAGTCAATGTTGTTACACTCGTCTAAGGAGAGAGCCAGGTTTCATAGTTATCAAGCACAAAAGGCAGCAAAATACATGTATCTATGGACTGTCTTTGTTGGCTATTACTGCATTAGTGATGGGCACGGAGGGGCCTTGCACTGGAGGCAATGACCAGACTCTTTCCCTAGAGAAGACACAGGCAGGCCCAATTCTTCAACAGGGGCAAACACAGTTCCAAGCAGTTGCCAAACCCTTTTACAGGGTGCGGGATGCCAAGTCCTTTGTGGCAGCTCGACCAGCCAGCTGGCATGAAGGGATGGGAGGGGAGCTGACCCATGTCTCTAACCCCTTTTGCAGTGTCTAGGACTGATGGCAGCCCTTGCCTGTACTGTGCACACAGGGAGTGCAAGCTGTAGGACTGACTCTGCCTTCCTGGAACTGTAAGGGAGGACAGGCCTCCCGAAGGTCCCCTCCCCCTTGCAAGAGCAGCCAGGCCATTGCCATGTGTGTTTATTCTACACCACTGCTATATTGTCCATGACACAGCCACATTTTTCTACAATCATGTTAGGAAATTCAGCCACTTCAATCTCTGTGTAGTTTCCCTTTTTGACGAGGTACATCATGGGCAGCGGGGAGCTCTCCACCACAGCGCAGGTTCTTTCTCCATAGCCAAAATGACGCAACAGGCTCTTGACCTGCATGCAGCCCCCCACACAGAGGTAGGCCTGGTACCCTGCAGGCTCAATAATCCAGTACTGAGTCCAGGTCAGCTCTCGGAAGTTGATGTAGTGTTCCTGTCGGCAGCAGGTGGGTTTCTTCATCACAGTTTCCTCCCTGCAGTCTCCAGGCCCCCTATCAAAAAGCAAAGCCAGGAAATAACATCTCTGTGACGGCAAATCAGGACTCACGCTGAAAGATGGGGTGGGAAAAACAGTTTCTGTCATTAGTATCAGAGAAGGGATTAACCTTCAAAACTTGGCTCTGGATTATCGCCTTGCCCCCAGAATTCAGAGATGTTTAGATTCCATGCAAGGTGAGGTTCAGACCCATTCTTATTTCAAGTACTGTATTTAAGCACAGAAATGAGATCAGTAAACCTGGGGAGGGGAGAGGCTTTAAAGTAAAGGAACTTTCTAGCTATTCCATTTGCAATGATTTATTTCTAACTGGGAAAGCTGCGTCGTTAGACCTGAGTTTCCATTGCTATGCACCTTCTGTAGTTCTTTTACACTGTGCAAAGTGTAAAATGGCATCATAACAGAGTGTTCTATAAACCCTTGCATGTGCATTGCCTCTGTGTAGATGACTACACAAGATGCAAGGAATGGAGAACCAGTCCTGTTCTCTGGCTCTAAAAAGTCAATGCTATCCCAGTCCAGATATGTTTGTCTCCTCTATTCCTTCTGTGTTTCCATTATATAAATGATTACTTGTAAAATATATTACAAATAAAGAGCTAATCAAACCGTCTTGGGATAGTTTGGATTTAGATCTGAATTTCACAGCTGGTTTCTCGCTTTAAGTGGGGCCTAACTAAAACCCCAGGTTTGAATAGTCCAAACTATAGGGAAATTTTGAACCACATTTTTGTCCAAACTTTGTGGTTCATTTCATTCCTAATGTTGACACGTTATTTACCTCAGTCTGTAACTTTTAAGGCCTCCTTGTATTTTCACCTAACCACTCTAGGAGTTTTGCTATTAAATTCTACCTCTCCAAGCCTGAAATTTTATCTTCAGCATGAATTCGCAACCAGATATCAAAGACAATAATAGACTTGGATTTCAAACATACCCATATTCTTCCAGGTTGAGGGTATAAAGAACCAACTCGGGTCTGCCCAGGGCTTTATCCAAAGGATCCTGAGAGGTAAACCGCACCACTTTGGCCATTTCTGAGGCATAGCTGCCTAGTCTCTCTCCTTCGATCCAAATCTCCAGGAGCATTGGTCCTGGCTTCTTGGCTTTTAGCCAGTAATGTACAGCCTGAGTCACATCAAAATTCGTCCAACCAGATTCCATTATTGGAACCAGCCTGTGTGACAAGGTGAGGACAAAAAAAAAGTCCATTTCAGGGAACTGAAAGCACAGGACCTGCAATGCTTGGTGAAACTCTGTTTACAATAGTGGCATTATACCAAAGATAAATTTGGTCCTTCCATTTTGCCATGTGTCCTTACTGTTCAGTAATGGATGGCTATTATTAAAATTTCATAAAAATAATAATTATTTTTAAGAGACATACAGATATACTCATCTAGCAAATGAGAAGGTTCTAACTAAAGAAATGCTATATCCATGCACATCAAATAATTCATTAGTATTTCTACAGAGCTTTGACGATGCAGGAGGACCATATTCAGCCTTGGCATAAACAAATGCAAACCCTTTAAAAACAATGGCATTTACATTTATTTTGTCAGAGCTAAACTGGGTCTCTAAAATTCTATGCAGAAACAAGTTGTATCTGATCTTGCCCTCACTGAAGTCAACTGCAAGGTCGTAGGTAGTGCAGAATTCACAGCCCACGTATGGAATATGCATAGTCATAATGACCATTAAAAGAAATTTTCAGAAGAGAGAAAACCAGGAATCCATTTGCATTTTCAAAACAACAGAGAAAGAAAGATGTGAATGAGTCTGAAGGCTGCACCAGAGCAAGAAACTAGAACTATCAGATGTGATTGCAATTTTTAACCGTATTATAATGCCTACCTCTCAGCCAAATGACATAAATACAGTCACTTCATGATAAATATTGCAATATTTTTAAGAAAAAACACCCTTGCTCTTTGAACTCATTATGAACTTAAAAGAGAAGTCTTATGTGGAAATTGTACCAACACAATGGCTATGGGCCTGATTCTGATCTCACACCAGTTGTTTACAGATGTAACTCCACTGGGTTCCCTGGAGTTTCTCCTGATTTAGGTACGTGTAGGAGACATCAGACTCAGGCCCACTAAAACCAAGTCCCTAAATATAGCTATATCCACAGTAAAGGATCATTTCTTACCTGGAATCAATTAGGGAAGTCCTGTTGGTGCCATCAGCGTGGATCTGCACCCAATACACGCTGACTCTGGCATTAGTGACTGGTCTGTGAAATTGCTTGGTGGTAGGCAAGTTCGTTCTGTTCAGGGGTTTTTTGAAAAGTTTTAGCTCAGCCATTGTGACTTCACTGTTTTCAGGTATTCTTCCTTCCATGTCAAAGACAAGATTCTGGCGTGTAGTATCAGAATAGAGAACTTCTCCTGAAATATCTGTGTACATTGGGAACAACAAGGAGAGCTTGGCTCAGCATCATTTCCATCCTACACAAATAAAGCTCTAACACTTCCCTTTCATTCCAATTTATCACAACACACTCATATCATACTCCAAAGAACGGTTCCTTAGTCCTTAGATAGGTCCTAAACACCTCTTTTCTAATGCACATTTGAATCAATGCCTTGTTAAATGCCCCTCACCTTCACCCTCTGCATGGCTCTCCGTAACCTGGTGGGTAACAGGAAGGTATCTAAGAAGTTAGTATTTTACTCCCCCTCAGAACTCAAAAATGGCTTGGGTGCATTTATTTATGAAAACAGGCTGTGGGACTGTTTTAAATAGACAATCGGCTTTTGTTAACTGCCCTGGAAAATAATGTAAATCTTCTGAACGCTGAACAGATTTTAAGAGAATTTGTGTATAAACAGGCACTTATATAAAATATAAGGCTAGTAAAACTTTTCTGTTGAAATCTTTTCTTACTGAAATTTGAGATTTGATTAAACATCTTTTTGTGCTAAGTAACTGCTTTCCTCACAATGTTTTGGGTTTTTTTTAAATAAAAAAATGACAATTGATATTGTTCCAGTTTTTAGCCAGAAACCTGGAGAGCAGGGAGGGATTGTTTTTGAGTTAAAATGAGTTTTTAAAACTTTTGTCAAAATTTTCTATAGCAAAAAACTCACTTATGGCTATAATATCAGTTGCAGTTCCTCTTTGTTATACTTTAGTCTTTCAACCACCATTACTTTAGGCACATCTATTTATTCACACATTTATAAACAGAGAAGGTCCAGAAATAGATCCACACTGAAATTCCCCGAAGTTAGCCAGTTGGCACAAAGGCATTTGTTCAGCCCATGATATACTTGGAATCCAGAAAGTCTGGATGCATATCTGGACCCGAAGTGCCCCCAAATTCAGTATCTGGGACTTTGCCAAGCTTGTAAGAATACTAGCATTGTTACCTGCATTGCCTGGGATGCCTCTCAGAATGCCAGCCAAACTTGGCAAGGCTCTTCTCTTCACTCTGTGGCGCCTCAACATGGAGATGTATTTGTTCCTGATGTGATCTGGGATAACTAGATTCACTAGATCTCTCTTCTGAAGATTTGGAATCTGAGAGAGCCCCAGTTTCTCCAGCAAAGCCTCCTTGAGCTTTTTTTGAGTTAATTCACTGACAGTGGTGGCTAGGCAGAGTATACAGACCATCCAGCCAAGCCACACGCTCATCCTCTGTCAGTCACCAAACAGCTTATCAGAAGGGATGAACTGATCACTCTCCTGGGAGGCTGTTCTTGGCAGAGATGCCTCTTCAAGCTCCCAAGCTGCCTGAATGGGAAAAGAACCTAATGGGCTGGATTTTTATAGCAAGTCCAGTCCCACTGGCACAACAAATTCCACAAGTGGAGGTGAAGCAGAGGACTTGAAAGGGACACTCTCACATTGATGGGAACATGACATATTAACACCTTCATGTGCTGTGAAGTTAATATAAGAAATATGTAAGAGACTCTCTGGTTATTTTAGGTTGGAAGAGAGTTTCCATTCTTTTTAGCTCCCTTTTCATTTAATTTCAGTCCACAGTTCCTAATGGCCTGCAATGTCTCATATTCAGTCTGGGTCAGAGGAAACATTTCTGAAGAGTATGAAGTTATCATTTATGCACAGTACCACACACAGTACAACTCCTAGGAAGAAACAGTTCCTACCACAAGGCATTCACAACCCAAATTAGCCAGACAATATCTTTCAGATGTGTAATTCATCAGCTGGACAGATAAAACTTCAGTCTCAGAATATTAAAAATACATATTCTAAATCGTAAGGTATTTGGTGCAGGGACCACTTTTATCTTTGTGGACGGTGCCAAACCCATTCTTGGTGATTAGGGCTATGTCTTCATAGCAGTGTTATTTTGGACTAACTGACATTATTCCAAAATAGCATAATCCGCCCAACAAGCAGTTATTTCGACATAATGTTGAAATAATGTCGAGCTGAAGGACTTCTTACTCCAAGTCCTGTAATGCTCTTTTTACAAGGAGTAAGGGAAGTCGGAGGAAGGGTGCTCTAACTCGGATTCCTGCTGTGTAGACAGCACCAAAAGCCTAAATAAGCTATTTCACCTTAAGCTATGCAACTGACGTAGCTCAAGTTGTGTAGCTTATTTCAGCTTTAGCCCTGTTGTGTAGATGTGCCCAAATCACAAATCCTAGCATTTTGATGCCTTATTGCTTTGCAAACTGAGCAAGACACTTTTGAATGATAAGTCCTCCTCCTCCTCAATTTTCTCTCTTGTACATTTAAAACATAGCTTGTGTTTGAAAAAAATGCTGCAGCATAGAAACATAGATTATCTTTTAGCAACGGTCAGAAACCAAACTCTCTGCCTTTGAGGGATACTGTCTGCCCAACCGACCCCCTAATCCATCACGTTATCTCAGCAATATCAGTTATCACAGCAGATGGCTGTCAGTGGGAAACAAAGCTAACCAGGTAAATCAGGTGATGGTTGTTGTTTAATTTACATTTTGAACTTTGAAATGTCTACATCAATTGCTTCCCTGGAGTTTGTGAGCATGACAACTGAAAGTCTAATTCTTCACCACAGAACAAGCCCCACGAGGAGGGAATTGAAAAATAACATCTTGATCAAAGAAATGGTTGAGCAACTTGACATTTTTGTGTGAATTCTACGATCCTTTCCAGACAGTCAGGTTATTATGTGACATTGACAGTTCAATGTAGATGGTCCTGCACCCCTCTTCAGGTGTCATCAGCGTTCACTGCTTTTTGCCTGTTTCTACAGAGATAAGGTAAACTTGAAACAATGTAACCAAGCCCCTTCATGGGGGGGGGGGGGGGGGGGGGGGGGGAGAAGGGGTTGCAACTCCCTGAATAGGGCCTGGTTTGAGGACCTAATACTGAGGTTCTGTCAAATCAAAATAAAACCACCTTCTTTTGGCCCATCTATAGATTACATAAACCTGAGTTTCATACAGCCTTCTGCTATAAGAGGGTAAAGGAAGGGAACAGAACATTTTGAAAAGGGTTCTTTACTAAATAAAGGATAAGATTAGTTAAAAAAAATCTTCAGTAACTGTTCAAATTGTCTCCAAAGGCTTTTCATAAGTAGCTCTCTGTATAGCTTAAATTCTCCACTATGTTATAATGGATAGGAGAACCCATAAAATTCAGACCTATGGCCAGACTTCCAAACAAAAATTTGGGACAGTATAGATTCTATTTATTAAATATGATAATATACACTAAGTATTTGGTTTGTTTAAGCATTAGCAGTGTGCTCAGTTTTCAGAGGCAGCCAGGTTAGTCTGTTTCAGCAAAAACAAGGAGTCCAGTGGCACCTTACAGACTAACAATTTTATTATGGCACACGCTTTTGTGAATTGCAACTCACAATTCTGATCCTCCTGACTTCAGCAGGACTACTTACATGAGTTATGTTTGCAAGTGTAAAATGGGTTTGTAGGAAATTGGCCCTTTCTTGCAGTCTTTTCAGCCTTCCACACTGCTTCACAATTTAAATGTAATGTTGGTTTTTGAACACTGGTACATCGGGCTGCAACCTTTTGAGTTATATCAGTGGTTCTCAACCAGGGATGTGTGTAACCTTGGGGGTATGCAGAGTTTTTCGAGGGATACATCAACTCATCAAGATATTTAATAGGCTACATAAAAAGCACTAGCAAAGATTGAGAGCCATTAAGTTACATAATACTAGCATGGAATGGTAAGGCATTAGCAGTGAGTTGCATATTAATGTCATACAATGACTTCTTTATATTGCTGTATATACACTGTGCACTTAAATGTCAGTACAATATTTATATTTCAATCGACTTATTTTATAATTATATGGTAGAAATGAGAAAGTGAGAAATTTGTCAGTACAGGTTGTACCTCCCTTAACCAGGACTCCCTGGTCTGACTCATCCTGGGCTCTGTGGTCCAGGAACATCTGTGGTCCGGATGTTGCTAGACCACAGAGCCCAGAGAAAGAGAGGTCTGGTGGCAGAGCCAGAGTGCCATAAGGGACACTGACAACTCAGCCGGGACTGCGGAGGGGCAGACAGGCTGCATGGCGGGGAGTTCTGGCCCCATCATTTCCACTGATGAACTCATAACCTTGAAGTTGGGGGAGTTTTGGAAGTGAGAAGAGTCACAAGTTGTAAAATACTTAAAGTCCATGCATTCTGATTTTAATTTGAACCAGTCAGAAGGCATGATCCTGAAACCCTTATCTACCCACCCAGTCCTTGTTCAAGTCAGTAGTCTCTAGTAAGAGCTACTGAAACAAGTACTATTATGGAAAGTGAAAGTTACAAAGCACCAAAAATCTTGATTCTGATAAGAAAATGATTTCTCTCATGGCTGGTGTCCAGCCTATTAGGTCGAGAACTCTTCATTGTCAAATGTGTATTGGAAGCAGATTTTTAGGCTCTACGTGTACAATAAAATTATTGAGCAAACACAGTTGAAGCTCAGCTTTAAAAAGGGATGTGGATTGCAGGCTTTTCACAGGATAGTGATTATCTCCGCCAATTGCAGGATTTGCCATTCTCTCTTTGTCATGCAAACAAGAAAAGTCAGGAATTTTATAATAGCTCTTTCTGTGAAATGTGTATTGGAACCTACATGGTGCATTTAAAATGTCAGACAGGGGATTTAAGGTGGCGGCAAGGAATGAAATATAAGGGACTGACAGCTTTAATGCAAGTCAATAGTTTGTGGTCAATAAATGCAAGATTTTAGTTTAATTCTAATGGCGCTCTCAGACATGGCTGCTTGGTTGGCTGGGCATATCTGCACAGTGTTTACAAGCCTTTTGGTAAATAAATCTAATGGATTAAAAGAGAAAGTGTGAAAGGCTTAGACTTAATTGTGTAGATTTAACCTAAGCAACATGAACATTTCAAAGAGATTTGTTACCCTGTAGGAAAGTGTATTTGCTGAGTGTGGATGAAGATTTGTGTCCTTAACGTTTTGAGATGCATATTTCCATGTACACTATTTTGTGTCATGACCAGATCTGTTTGAACAGCTCCTGATTAAGGAACTCTTAATGTGACCATTTCTGCATGTTAGGAAAAAAGCCAAGTGTGGTTTGTACAGCACATATACTGCTCAAAGGTGGGCCTAGGCTACAGTATGATACCTGGGCCTGGTGTTTATGCCTATGGATCTGGAGCTGTGATGTTCAGGCCCACATACAAACTTCCCCACATTTAAAAAGTGATCCATGTGGGATTTCAGGGCTATCATAACCCCGATCTGTAGAGTTTTCTTATTCTTCCCTGTTTAATTTAAAGCACACTGAGTGTTACACATTGATCAAGAAAACCCACAGAATGTAATGGTCACAGGAAGTGCTGGGCCTACGCCTTTGAAAATGGACATCCTCTTTTTGTCCACAGAACAAGTACATGCAGCAGCTGTATAAACTGCACCCTTTCCCTCACCTCCACAATCAATCTCATACCTGAGTAGGGGAGTGGGAGGGAGAGGGGGAGATTCAGTATTTTATCCTTAATTGTTAGTAAACATAAGGCCAAGCCACACATTATGACTCAGAGTTGCATTCACATTCATTCTTTGGCCTCTCTTGTGACTGCCAATTAGTTCTGGGAATGTTGTCTGCAAATCAGTGGGAGTTTGGACATTTAATTCAACAGGCACAGGATTGGCTCCTCAGAACTGAAAGGGAAACGACCAAGCTTATTTCACAAAGACCACCGATGAGCCATTAGATGGTAGACATTTTTGGTCATTATGGATCTGAGCCAAATTCAAAATGGAGACCAAGAAGAAAAAAGCTCCATATCCTTTACAAACCTTCACTCCTCAGCACAGGAACCTGGGTCCCATTTTCAGATCCAGTTCTTCAACATGGCAGTGTAAAGTACGAAGTTACTGGTCCCTAAGTAATTTTTTTCCCACTGAGGTTCTTTCTTTGAGAAATTATTTCAGTGCTAAAGATAAGTAAGCAGGAGGATACAGGGTCATTATCACACTTGTTTGCTACTTAAGCCCCAAGTACCCTTTTGTAACAGCACCCTCCAATCTAAATTATGTTCCAAGAACTACCACACACAGTCCATTAAAATGGTACTTAGCCCATTGCAAGATACTGTAAAGGAATCCAGCAGACTTTCCTCCATGCTTGTATCTGTAAGCAACTGTTCATTCTTTCAGAGATGAATAGTTTGCTGGTGAAAAGAAACAAACTACCCACTCTGAAGACTTCTATGTGTCCATGGGACAGGTACAGTATGTTAGTAGCAGTGTGAGCCTCCCAAAGTTGTCCTCCAATATTCCTCAAATCTGCCCTGGAAGGATTTGTTCTAGACTTGACAGAAGAGTTTGTCAGTCCTTTGGTACTCTCTGCTGTGACTACCCTTTAACTGCTTTGTATCACTAACTGCTCTCTGACTCGGGATTTCTTTCTGGAAACTCAGTTTTGCAGTTATTATGACAATGAGAGGTTTGCATCAACAAATTTACTAGAAGGTATATTTTCAGTAGGCAAAAAATACCTATTTAAAGGCCAAATTGAAGGAAATTTTACGTGAGGGTCTACTGCAAAATATCTGTGAAGACTAATGTGCAAATAACTGGCATTTTTGGGTAGAGTGTAAATAAGGAAAGAAGCAGTTCTTTGTGGTGATAACTGCAAAAGTCAGATCAAAATAAATTGCAGAGGATGATGTTAGACTATACTACATACAAACACAATAAGAACTGCAGCATACATTTGGCTATACATTCTTTTTTAATGGTAACATCAGTTAGAGCAGGGCTACTCAACTTTGGAAGCCCCAGGGGCCACAATGATACAGCACTTGCCGACGGCTGCAACTTAAGTGTGGTTGCAAATACATGCAAATATATATGCAAACATATGCAAATACATTATTTTACACTGACTGGCATGAATACAAAGATTAAGGCACGACTACACAACACGCAGGCCCCATTTAAGTCACTTCTGCTGATATTAATAAAATGCAATATTTACCTGATTTCCACCCATGTAACAGCACTTTTAATGAGCAATGACAGTCCAGGAATTTAACTACTAAATGCATATCAACACAAGACCATTATATTGACTTGCCATTGTGGAGCGTGTTCCCAGTGGAGGCCATGTTCAAAGGATTTCACTTGCAGGCTGCCTGTTGAGTCCTGCATAAACCCAAACCACACTGTGGGCCGCAAACAAACGGGCCCCCATAGGCCGCATGTTGAGTAGCTCTGTGTTAGACCGTGGACTCGTTGCCCAAAGGACATAACAGAAGTCCCACCGCTTGAGATATTTAAGACTTGCTGGACAAAGCATTAGAAAGTATGCTGGGACAACCTACATTGGCAGGAAGGTGAGCTAAATTATCCTTACGCATCTTTTCAATCTCTGACATATGTGGCTATTATAGTAATTATGTATGTGATTATGTGACAATTGGTTTTAATTTAATTTGTGGGACCCAGATTTATTCAATACCAAAATAATTACTTTGTGCCTGGCTTCTTTTTCTGTTCATAACAGCACATTAGCTCCATAATCAAAGGAATGATGAAGTGGAGTTCTGAATGAATCCAGCAACAGTGCCAAACCTGCACATCTGAGCCCTGGAAGGACCTGAGTAACAGAGAGGAATGCTTGAAAGTCCTTCAGAATGAATGGAGTTAAAGAGATGTGAAACAGTCTTCTAATAAGATGATCTGAGTCAGATTATATTAACTTATGTATTGTTCAGTGGTTTCTTTTTCTTATTTTAGAGACAGTTTTTCTTCGCCATAAACTTGGAAGGATACTATCTGATTAAAAAGTCTGTATTTAAAAATATACCTTAAGTCTATTAATACCATTTCAAATTATTAAAACTAAACCAATGTGTAAAAATCTGACTTACTTTTTATTACTGATACTGATTGTTCCCATTATACTTTTTATTAATCTTGGCCAATGAAAACTGTTTGGCCTGTTTCAATTTTCTCTCTAGTTTCTTTTCTTTTTCTTCATCAAACCACCTACTTTGGGGCCTTGTACAAAAGTAAGCTATAAAATGAAATCCTAGTACAAAGTTTTATTGTCTGATTCTTATGCCCTGGAACAATGCTGCAATGTTTAGGTTACAGAAATTTCAGGAAAGTGTTTATATCCAACAAATTACAACAACCAAAACTGTTTTCACTGAAATAAAAATAAAATAAATTAACAACAATTGTGACAATATATCTAATAACTTTATACATCTTTTTGATGACTCCTGCATTTTGGAGTCCCTATAGCCTTTCTTCTGTTCTACTACTTAACAGGAAAATCACAAAGAAAGAATTAAAATTCTTTGTGTGTTTGATTCTAAACCAGAACACAAAAGAATATTTCAAGACATAGGTTAAATTGTGTAATTTCCTGCCACGTATCTACATGAGTGAAGGCAAAAGGTCTAAAACCCCGGATTTACCATGGTCTTCGCAAGGCAAAAAAATAAAGCTGTGCAACCCACACTAGACTTAATCCATTTAACATCCATACTATAGAGCCCAGGGAGATCTTGCTCAACTGATTTTTAAAGGAAGAGCTAACCAGGCTTTGTCAGGTCCTTTGAAGTGTGAAACGCAAACACGCAAGCATGTCTGCTAATATTTTCTTACCTGACCATCTGCTTATTCAAATGTATTAAATCAGCAGTGGCCAAAGTGCAGCTTGTAAGCAGAGTTCTACAATGAAGCTGGCTGCTGTCCTGATACTTAATTTTGATGTTCAGCCCATGGAAACTATAGATCCCTGGCAGCAGTATCATTCATCCAGTGCTGGAATCTGTGGGCTTCCCATGCTGCACCTTTCTGATCAAAATATTGTGGCTGTAATCTACTCCATTTAATGCAAGCTAGTTGTGACCCTCAGGTTTCTGGACAATTGCTAATCCAGTCTTGATTACAGGTGCTCCTGTAGCAAGTCAAATATAGAGGGGAAATTTTCAAAGGCACAAAGGGAAGGTAGGTCCCCAACTTCCACTGGCTGTCAATGAGAGTTGGGTGCCTAGTTTCCCTTTGTGGTTTTGAAAGCTCCCCCTAAAATTGCAAAACAAGTAGTAAAAGCTCACTGCTAAAAACCAACAACAACAACAAAAAACCACCACCAGATCTGCCAGACCTGGACATTCATTTGAGCCACTTATCTATTTTGTACATCCATGAGACAGGCTACCAGAAAATAGTGAATTTAATACGATCCAGATCCACAAATCCAACAGGTATAAAATGTCAATTGACTTCACCAGGAATTGAACATGCATCAGGTTTGCAAGATTGGGCCCTTAAAGTCTTCTTCAATCTTTGCACAGCTTGATTCAGATTCAGGCCTTCATGACTGAGGCTATGTCTACACTGCAGAGTTATTGTGCAAAAACAATTGTTTTTGCGCAAAAACTCGTAGGGCGTCCACTTTACAAGTGCGTTTTTGCACAAGAAAAAATACAGTAAATCGTCAGAAGACGGGGCTTTTTGCACAAGAGTTATTCCTCTTTCTATGAGGAATAAGTCTTTTTGCGCAAGAGCTCTTGTGCAAAAAGATGCATGTGATGGACAACAGGAGTTTTTTGCGCAAGAAACCCCTATCGGGAAAAACACAGGTGCTCTGATAACCACTCACAGAATGGCCATCAGAGCTTTCTTGTGCAAAAGCACATCTCTTGCGCAAAAGCACATGGCAATGTGGACGTGCTCTTGCGCAAGAACTTTTTGCAGAAGAGCTCTTCCGCAAAAAGTTCTTGCGCAAGAAGCCTGCGGTATAGACGTAGCCCCCCTGTGTGGATTTCATTATGAGCCTGGATCAAGAAGGCACTTAATCACATGTTAGTAAATTGCACATAGGGATGATCTCTTGTATCAGAGCTCACAGTAATCATACCAGATTATTAAATTCTCTACTTCTTGGGCTTCCCTTGAAATTAATCCAGAAACTGCAGTAGTTGAAGAATGCAGTTGCCTGCTTACTCCATCTAAGTACAACTGCCCGCTATGATATGCACTGTCTGCCACATCTTATTTGTGATATAAAACCTTACATACTAGAAATCTAGGAGAAGGATTATTGTGAACCAGCCATCTATCACCTTGAGGTACCACACCCCCAAAGCATCCATCAACTGGTTTATCCTTTCTTTCCATTTCCATGTACAATGGATAACAAATGAACTGGGCAGAGACAAGGCCTTCTCACTGCTAGGGCCTACTTCACTCACGAAACTCTCTGCCCCAGGACAAGTATCAGAATCACACTGTGGGTGATTTCACAATTTGCTTGAAGTCTTTCTGATTAGGTAAATTTAATTATAAGCAGTTAGCATATTCTACTTACATCTGATCACCTGAAACAGTATTGTGTAGCACCAGGAATGAGGAGGTTAGAAAATTGGTCAGTCTTCCCAGCACTGTCAGGAAAAGACCTTGAGCAAATCATAAAGGCCAAAATTAAGTCCATATTTAAACACCTAAATAAGCAACCTGATTTTCAAAGTTGATGAATAAAATTAGCTTTTATCTACAAAACTCTCTTAAGCAATGGACTCTAACAGGCTATAGCACACAAAGTATCCTGGGGAGCTAAACAATATGCCCATTGTAAGCTGCTCCTGCTTATTTATGAAAAAGATATTATTCTCCTCCAAGAATTCATTGATGAATAGTGAGATGCTTGAGCTCTGCTTGTAAGTACTACATTCAGTTTTCTTCTCCTTATTAGACAGCAGACCATACTACTGCTCCCAAGCCAAATATTAAATATCCTGCCTATGCCTGGAGGAGATGCATCAAGCACTTGTGCACCCTTCCTTTATGTTGAGATATGGGATATGGAAGGAGGGACTAGAAAGTAGAGAGAGAGATCCAGAGAAATGAGGCTCACAGTAAAAGGAAAGAGCAGACATATGAGAAAGGAAGAATGAAACAGGAGGAGAGAATACTATAAAATGGAGAGCAGAAATGAGGGAGTAGAAGGGAAGTATAAAAAGAAGAAAAAGGAGAGAACATTGGAAAGAGAAAGGATATGTACAAAAAGAAAATGGGGGAGAGGAAGAGGAGGTACTAAAAGAAACAGTTGACTGAAAAAAATTCAATATATACTAGGTAATGGCATGCATTTTTTAAAGCTGTATGTGGGTATGAGAATCATTGGATAGTCTTTGTTGTCTTTTCTTTTTTTTAATTCTGAGTTTGCTTTCCTCCTTTCCAAGGAAATGATGGTGTTAGTGAGGGCTCCCCAAGGGCCTTCAGTGGTTGTGGTGTATGCAACTGGTAGCTTGATGCATGGGCCCCAGATTTTTTGCTCATGCTTTAATAAAACCAGATCTCCTGGTTTGGGGGTGGGGACCATTTTGCTCCTGATGAAGGCGCTATGCTCTCACTCAGAGCTGTTCACTTTTACAGCTACCCTGCATGTTTTCATATGTAAGGCAGTCTTCATCCTGTCACCAGGATGCCTGCTGCCAATCTGCCTGGGATACTCCTGCCATGTGTTCCTGGCACTCAGCTTCCTGGGTATGCTCAGTAGGATCATCCTGCTGTCATTAGTGGAAAGCTCATACCAACTTTCTGAAGTAATGAATATGCGCAAAGCAGCAAAGAGTTCCTATTGCTATGGGAACCTCAACACTGAATTTCCTGGCTTTTATACAATCAAAATCAGAATTTTACTGGTCAAGCCCATTTCTCATGGCCACATAGTAGGATTCTAAGTTTAATAAAACCTCACAAATACTATTCTTTACAAATCCATAAGCAATGCATGGAGCTTAAATGAAACGGTAGCAGTTTCATTCTGAGTTTTGTCTTTTCTCCTTTGAAAGTTATGTGAAATCCACACAGTCTGGACCTAGTGAGTGTATTCCTGCTCCATAACTTAGGAGGAGTAGCAAAATCACTTTTAATTTTTGTGTAGGTAAGGCTTTTATTTTTCAGTGACATATAGCTGTTTATTTTTCAGGGTCTTTAGAAGGAAGAATAGATAGCTAAGCTGACATCGGAAGTGTAGTGTAAATAGCCATACTGGCTACATAAAATCCTTTAGTGTATTGAGAGGCTTGTAGAACAGATTTCCAGATGAAAGCAAGGATTAAGAGGTAGCAAGGGTCAATCAGGCTAGAAACCTGAATTAGATTCATGAAGATAGGCTTGAATAAGCAGATGTGTAAGTAACAGCAATCTCTTCAGTGAGAGAGCAGCAGTAATGAAAACTCCAAAACCACAGGGAGAGGTGCCATGAATGGTAAAGCCTCAGACCACCTGCTGCCAAGAGTCCTGAGCATATCTGTGTCAGTGTTGGGAGTTCACCCATTGAGGAAAGTCCTACTGTGCAGGAGAAAGCCACAAGTGAGAGGCTGTAGTTGAGCCAGAAGGCAGTTGCATAGAGAGTGGCCTTGATCAAGGATATAAGCCACAAAGGAAGAGTGTTACATATGTAAATGTAAATATCCGCACACTTGCTGAATTGGGCGCTAAGGAGCTGACAGAGTGGATGGAGAACATCCAAAATAAAGTTAACGTGGAAGAATTGAAAATTTTGTTGACCTGCTCCCCACGTCCTCTCTTGGGTTTCCATATGGCTCCAGCAGGGAAATTTAAAGTTTGTTAACTAGTGGAAGGATGTGGTTTTTGCCACCAGAAGAACAGACAGTGTCAAACAAAAAACTGTTTACAAAAAGGGGGGAGGGGTGAAATGTGGTGCTGCTGTTGAAATCAGAGATAAACAAAATCACACTAGTTAGCTAAAAGGCCTGTCTAGACAGGGAAAGAAAGAAGCAAATGCAAAGGCTGTAAGTTACTGACCATTGTGAAAGAGAAACAAAATGTTACACATGGGCAAAAGGTACTAATGACAAGATCCAGTTCAATGTCAAGAAAACTGAACATCACGGCTGCGTCTAGACTGGCCAGTTTTTGCGGAAAATCATCGGCTTTTCCGCAAAA
>CM057847.1:39565045-39579865 GCA_030068395.1 Apalone spinifera
TTCCGTTAAAAGCATTTTCGGAAAATCATGCCAGTCTAGACGTAGCCCACCTGTATTAAACAACAAAATCAGATGTTCTAGCTAAGGTGAAGTTAATTGGGGTCAAATCTTCTTAATCCTAAAAAAGACAAGAAAGAAGACTACTGAAACTAGTAAAATAACCAGCCAAATGGTCTTAGTTTTCAGACTATGTAAAATACACATGGTAAGGCCTTGTCTACAAGGGTATAATTTCCTAGCATAACTATAGAGGAATATCTATTCTTAAATAGCTAGTCCAATATAATTTAGCTATTTCAGAATAAATGAATAACTCATCCATATGAATACTCTATTCTGGAACAAAAATATTTCAGAATAATTACTCCTTTTCCAAAGCAGAGTGATTATTCCACAATAAATTTATTTTCCTTTGAGATAATGTCCATACAGAGAAATTATTCCAGAATAGTTATTTCACTGTAGCTCTGCCAATTAATTTCCTCTTGTAGTCAAGACTTTAGATACCACGCCTCTGATTAAGGTGTGGGAAACTAATCAGAAGAGAATACATACATTCAGGTAAATTCCCATTGGCTTAGTGGTTTAGAAGGGAATTGCATGTGTTTACTTGAGCAGTGAATGTGATCTACTTGTCTTGGGATAGAGTTTTAAATTCATACAAATGTTTATGGCCAATATTTAAATCCTCTAGAGCAACCATCTATAATGGAGACTCTGGCTCACTTAAGACTTAAGCTCTGTTTTAAAATTCTGCTGCTATGTGTCTTGTTATTGTAGATAATCTGGTGCTTTTTGTGGAGGGAGGGAAAAGCAGATCAAGGGAGGACAGACTATGGAATATTAGGTGAAAGCACAGAACTTATGCATTGCACTTCTGGCCCACTGTCTAGCAATAATTGATTTTTAAGGGGGAGGATCCCTTTTGGGTAAGACAGATAATTGGGAGTCTAGAGATCTGGGTTCCAGCCACAGTTCTCTCGTAGACAGAACTAAATAATTTTATGCAAGTCATTGCAACTCTCTATGCCTCATTTTCCTAACTGGAAGGGTACTTCTCTGCCTTAAAGCTGTGTGGTAAGTGGAGGTGAAAGTAAGCCGGTGTGCCCCAGGACCCCACTCCAACAAGAAAAAACAGGCTGGCTGGGCCACTGTCTACAGCTCCCCGCTGGGCTTCCAAAGCTTCCTACTAAGCAGCAAGCAGGCAGGTGAAAGGGGCTGGCTGGGTGTGCGCTCCTGCACCAGTCAGGGACTGCCACAGCCCCAACCCCCCAGGGTGCCATTTAGGGAGGGTAGGACAGAGAGCCGAAGCCCCGCACACCTGAGATTCATAAGCGGAGGCAGCTTGTTCTTCCTCTTCCCCTTGGAGTGAGAGCAAAGCACACAGCCCATGTGCATTTCTCTCTCCGGGCTGCAGAAGGGAGGGGAGGGGGCAGAGGAGTGAGTGACCCATGCTGTGAGCTTCCCTCTCCCTCTCTGAGACTGAGAGAGATGAAAAGGAACAGAAAGCCTCCTGGTTAGGGACGTTAAATATCGGTTAATTGAATAGGCGATTAACCTCATGAATTCTTATCATTTAGTCGACTATTCTATAGTCCCCTGGGGTGGGGCCAGCAGCCAGTGCGCTCTGGCCTCACTCCCAAGAAGCCGCCTGCCACCCAGCACTGCTGCCTCTGCATCGGGAGGGGTGCCAGGTGGGAGATGGGCCGCGAGGGGAGCCAGTTTAAAAACCAGCTCCCCTCACAGACTGGCTGGCTGCCTGTCGCTCCATGCTGTTGCCTCTGTTACTCCCAGTCTGAGCTCCCCGACCCAGAATGAGCCAGAACTGAGATGAGCTGCCTGCCCGCCCAGCTCCTAATACACTTTAAATGCAGAGTCGCAGCAGGCGTAGGTCCTGGACCTGTCGCAAGCCAGGACTGAGCCAGGCTGCTGGCCTGCTAAAAAATTTACTGGCAGGGGTGTGTGTGTGTGGGCGGGGAAATGCCTGTAATCTATACCAGTGGTGTGCAACCCGTGGGTTGCGACCCCCAAGAGGGTCGCGGATGTCTTCCCGGGGGCTGCGGCGCTTAGATTTAGCTGGCCGGGGGCTGGGCATTGCCATTGGTGGCCATGTGGCATGGCGCTTAGATCCAGCCGGCCGGGGGCTGGGTGCAGGCAAACAGCACGGCGCCTAGATATGGCCGGCCGGCTGGGGGCTGGGCCCAGCAGTTGGCGGCCCCTGCAGCGCAGGGTTCACAGATCGAAAAAGGTTGTGCACCACTGGTCTATACCATTAACTTATAAGCTTTTTTCTTATCGGTTAATCAACTACACTATTACATCCCTAGTCCTAGTACAAATCTGAGGTATGGATCTTCAGCACCCCCCATCCTCCTTAAATAGCACCCTTGCCCCCTGCATTCTCTTCATCCACACATACCACAGCCTGAGTCCCTCCTCACACACCCAGGCCTGAGCTCTTCTTGCGTAGGTAATTTTGGGTGGTGCGGAGAAGAAAGATTGGTTGTTAACTTGTTATTGTGACTTATGGAAGCACAAAATTTTAAACTAATTAGTAAATATTAAATACTATAATATTACACTATAATGTATTACACTATTATAATACTATAATTTAGAAATGTCCAAGTGGTTGGAAAAACTTCCATTCCTTTTCATTTCTTGTCTAAGATCTTGTAACCATGATTCAGCGCTGTGTAAAGTGAATATGCTAAGCTTAAAAAAAAAAAAAGAGAGAGAAAGAAAGCGAGAGACCTAGAACCATTACTGGAGTAATGCTATTAATATCACTCATGCTATACAAGAGGAAAATTTGGTTCAAGGTGTTTTAAAGGAAATGCTGGCAGACTCTTAACTCCTATGCAAAGCATTGTGCTGCCTGGCACCATAATGAAAATGGAAGATGTAGTAAACGCTAAATAATAGCAATGTGTTTTAACAGTATTATTATACAGAGCCTTTCCTCTCCATTAATCATGATCACCCCAATGTTCCTGATGGGGAAACAAGAACACACAAGTTGTGGGGAGTGATGTCCCCAATAAAAAATAGTAAACAGTTTGGATCCAGGGTGCCTCAAAGTTTAGGGGTGTCTGGATCCAAGCTTTGGCTTGGGCCTATCCCCAGTTAAGAGATCTAAGCAGATTACATAGGCAGGATATACAGTTTGTAAAGAAACATAACAGAACTCAAGTCTCTCATCTCCCAGTTTTCTGCTTTAATTGCTAGACTTTTTTCAACACACAGTAAATGCTGTACCTACAAACCTTATGTGTGTTCCTTTAAACATATCTGAATCTAGAATATCAGTGTATAGTGTAATGTTTACATAACTGCACCTTTATTTGTTTAACTTTATTTTAGTTCGTGTATAGTGACTAAACTTACATGGAATCAATATGGCAAACACATATGTTTATCCAGGAATCATAAAGAGTTAGAGGTGGGGGAACAGCCCTCCTTTTTTTGCTGAAAGTGAAGTGTATCCTTCCCTCCTTTCCCTGACTTGCAAAGAGGTCCCTCACAGCTTCTCCTCCTTGGTGTCTTGTTTCAATCTATTTTAAGCACTAAGGATACATCTACACTGCAAGGCTATTTTGGGATACAGGAGGTATCCCGAAATAGCTACCCTGCGTCTACACAAGCTGCCCATTATTTCAAAATATTTTTCAAAATAACGGGGGCACAATTTCGCCATCCCAGTAAACCTCATTGCACAAGGAATAAGGGCTGGCTCGAAATAGCACTTTATTTCAAAACCTGGTGGTGTGTAGACATGCCAAATTTCAAAATAAGCTATTTTGAAATAAAAATCAAAATAAGATACGCAAATTGTGTAGCACAAATTGTGTATCTTATTTCAAGTTTAGAGTACAGTGTAGATGCACCCTAAGTAGCTAAGAGCAAAATTAATCTCAATATATATTACAGTGGTGGGTGAGGAATTGCAAAGACCTCTCTTCCATGTTCACTCTCCTCTGCTTCCCAGCTTTGTCTTCATTTTTCTCTTCCTTTCCACTTTGGTGTATCCTCCTCCTGGTCATCCCTTAGTTTGTCTCCTCCCAAATTAGACTGAGAGTGTCTCATCAGTGCGCCTGCTGAACCTTTTGATCAGCATTCTCCATTCCTGAAGTATGTGGATATAAAGTGGAGCCCAGAGCTCTGAACAGGAGAGCTGTCCCCCCATCAGGTTCCCAAATATGCTCATGTGCTCTAATCTGGGTAGAGCCAGTGTGTTCACCCATCAACAAACAGCCCAGCAGCCACAGCAAAAGACTGAGGGGGATTTGCTAATATGCCCTTCTTCAATAAGTACTGTAGTACACTAACCAGGGGCAAAATTATACATATCAGAATCAAACCTTGAACAACACCGGTAAACAAAATGTAACTACCTGAATTAGAAACTGTCCAGTGCACACATCAGGGAATCCTAACAAGTACCATGCAGGGTCTGTAAGGACTGCAAGTTATCTAAACTCTGAGGCTATGTCTATACAGCAGCGTTATTTTGGAATAACTGATATTATTCCAAAATAACATAGTCTGCATCTAGACAGCTGGAGGACTGCTCACTCCGACTCCTGTAATCCTCATTGTATGAGGAGTAAGAGAAGTCAGAGGAAGAGTGCTTTACCTCGAAATAATGCTGTGTAGACAGTGCCAAATAAGTTGAAATAAGCTATTTCGACTTAAACTACTCAATTAGCGTAGCTCAAGTTGCGTAGCTTATTTCGAATTTAGCCCTGCTGTGTAGACATACCCTGTTTTTGTGCCTCATTCTGGAAAACACAGCCCTTCTAGCAGCACTGCATTCCTTGACACCATAGCATGACATTCATAGCCTCAGAGGGAGGAGTGCCTCCTACTGACTCACAACCATCCCTTCTTACAGTACGGCAGATTTTCTATGGTCCCAAGACTGTAGAGGAGATGCCAAAAAATGGGTAATTAGACTAGGATTCAGACTGTGCATAACAGTGACAGCTGCATCTCTTTGCCATGGCAGGTTTGCCTCTGGCATCTGAATCAAGGGCTCCTGAGACTCTGAGTAGCAGAGAGAAGAGGCTTTGAAGTAAGCTCTCAGGAAACAAATGTCTTATGAATCTTGTTCCTAAGGGGCTGTGTTTGCAGATGTGATAATCCTAGTGGGGAAATCTTAATACACTGAAAATGAGATTGCAACTGTCTCATAGATTAATAGATTCCAAGGCCACAATGGATCATTGTGATCATCTAATGTCTAGTCTGACCTGTGCTAAACAGACCACAGAACTTGCCCCAAGTAATTCCTGATTAAATATTACCATATCTTTTCGAAAAGCATCCAATATTGATTTAAAAATTGCCAGTGATAGAGAATACAGCACAGTGCTTGGTAAATCGTTCAAATTGTTAATTACTCTGCTAAAAATTCACACTTCATTTTTCCAGTGTGAATTTTTCTAGCTTCAACTTCCACACATTGGATTGTATTACTGTATATCAGTGTTTCTCAAAGTGGGCTGCAGTCCCTTTTTGAGAAAGCTTCTAACGTCCGCTCCAGTTTGTTTGCTTAACAGGTCCTCAGCCACAGAGCCTCGTGGCCCCCATTGTCTGCAGTTCACCATTTGTAGCCAAGGGGAGCCATAGGAAGCAGCAGCCCAGGCCACACTACTTCTCACAGCTCCCCTTGGCTGCAAACAGCGAACCACAGACAATGGAGGCCACGAGGCTCCCTCGCAGCAGAGCTGTTAAGTAAACAAACTGTAGTGGCCCGTTAGCAGCTCTCTCAACGAGCGCCCACAGCCCACTTTGAGAAACACTGCTGTATACATTTGCCTGTTAGACTGAAGAGCCCATTATCAAATATGTGTTCCTCATGTAGTACTTACAAACTATAAAGTCAACTCATCCCTTACCTTCTGTTCATGAAGCTAAATAAATTTAGCTCTTTGGGTCTTTCCTATAAAATATGTTTTGCAGTGTTTGTGGCTCTTCCACAAACCCTCTCCAACGTATCAACACATGTCTTGAATTGGAGACAACAGCACAAGATACAGTATTCCATTTGCAGCTACACCAGAGTTGACAAAAACAGAGGTTGATTCCCCTGTCTATAAATCCAAGGGTAGCATTAGTCCTTTTGGCCACAGCATGGCATTGGGAGAACATGTTCAGATAATAATTCAGCATGACTCCCAAATCTTTGTCAGATTCACTGCTTCCAGCACAGAATCCAGTAAGTGTGGCCTATATTCTTTGTTGTAACGTAATGTTTGTTTTCCCATTTAGTACTATTAAATTGCATGTTACTTGCTTGGGTCCAGTTTACCAAGCAAATCCAAGTACTCTCTGTCAGTGACCTTTCAGCTTACTTACATACAGCCCCAATATTTGTGCCATCTGTGAACTTTATCAGCAATGATTTTATATTTTGTCAGAGCATTGACAAAAATGTTAAATAGCATACAGACCAAACCAATCCCTAAAGGACCCCTCTAGAAACATACACCATTGATGATGATTCCCTGTTTACAATTACATTTGGGTATGTCTACACATCAAAGTTATTTTGGGATACCAGAGGTATCCCAAAATAGCGACCCCACATCTTTTGAATGTGTCCACTATTCTGAAATATAGCGGATGTGCTATTTTGCCAACCCCATAAACCTCGTTGTACTAGGAGTAAGGGATGGCTTGAAACAGCTTATTTAAAAATAGACTCGAAATAAGCTATGCAATTTGTGCTACGCCGTTTATGGTGCTGTGTAGAAGCACACTTTGAGACCTGTTTCTTAGCCAGTTTTTAATCCATTTGATGTTTGCCTATTATTCTGTATCATTCGAGTTTTTTTCATCAAAACATTTCAAGGCAACAAGTCACATGCTTTACAGATATCTAAGAGAATTATATCAACACTATTACTTTTATCAATCAAAATTCTAATCTGTAAAAGACACATGGCTAGTCCTCCATAAATCCATGTTGACAGGCTTTAATTATATTACCATCCTTTAATTCTTCATTCATCTAGTCCTATATCAGCTACTAAGATTGTCTCTCCCTAAGGGGGTGCAGAGTCTGGGACAACCCATCCCCCACTCCAGGCTCCACCCCTCTATTCCACCCTCCTCCCAATTCCTGGTCCCATGGGTTAACCTCAACATGAGGGACTATCCCATCCATAAGACAGTTGGGGCAGTTGCTGTGGGGTAGGGAACAGCTCGGTCAGCCACTCCATTTTTTGTGTAAGACTGATGTCAGGCTGACAGGCCTACAAATTACCGGGGTCCTCCCATTTACCTTTTTAAAATATTGGCATAATATTAGCTTTCTTTCAGCCTTCTCAAACTTCTCCAGGCAGCACTTCAATCGGGTCTTTTAAAAACTCCCAGCGCAAGTTATCAGAATCTGATCTACTAATGTCCAACTTCAGCAGCCGTGTGCTGCTGTTGAACAGCCTCCGGAGTGACCACTGGCGTAGAAAATGCTTATTCAGAGCGATGCATCCTGTTTTTCTCCCTGAGACAGAGCAGCACTATTCACTGAACTCTTTTACCTCTTCCGCATTGTTCGTGACAACGCTTCCTTGTCAGCGTTGTGAAAGCAAGTAACGAGACCTGCAAGAGGGAGACTGGGGGTCCTTCGCCATCGGGGGGGGACACAGGCGTGCCGAGGGGGGTGCCCAGAGGGGCAGCCTAGCGTCAGGCGGGGCAGAGAGCAGAGCGCGGGGCCCAGGAGGAGCGAGCACTGAGGGGAGGGCTGCGGGCGGACAGTGAGGCCAGAGCGGGCTCTAAGACGCGGAGGGGCTCCAAGCGGGCTGCGGCGCAGCGAGCCGACGCTGACACACCGGCGGGCAGGGACTGGGCGCACAGCCCGCACGCGGGTGCTGAGGGCCAGGGCGCATGCGCGGGTCTCTGTACTTGTGGCTTTGACTTTGTTACTTTTGGGCTCCGGACGCTGCCCCCGCCCTGGGCAGGAGCAACTCGCCAGCGTGCAGGCCCCTCCTCGGGCCGGCCGGAGAGCGGGCAGTCGCCGCAGGTAATGGGGCTGCGGGCGCGAAGTTCTCGGGGCTGCCGCCGGATTCCTCCCAGCCCCAGCTGGGGGGCGGTCCCGGGCGGGGGGGACGGGCCTGTTTCCGGCCCTAAGAGCCGCGGAGGCACCGCGCCCCCCTGCCCAACTTATGGGCGGGAGGCCCAGCTGGGCGCCACGTACCAGCCCCTGGGGCGCGTGCGGACTTGGCTTTGGTGCGGTGCCCGGCTGGCGAAATCCAAACGAGTTTCCCTGCAGGAAGTTCCTGCTTGAGACCCAGGGCCAGCCGCTCTCCAGGCTCTCTTCCTGGTGGTTACCAGCCAGCCATTACCCGTGCTGAGCCCACCCCATGCCTTGCTTGGACCCTCTTCCCAGCCCAGTGTCCAGGCTCGCTGTGGATAGTGGTGGCTCTCTCTCCTCTGTATTACAGGTCAAGAGCAAAGGCCTGGGTACTGACTATGGGCTTAAGGACTAGAAATCTCTGAGCAGTAACCTGGCACTGCCATTGAACGGCTTTGTGCTCTTGAGCAAAGCTTTTCACCTTCCTGTAGCCTTTTTTTCCCCCATCTGTAAAATGGGGACAGTAATACTACTCTATCTCAGGAGAGATGTGTGGTCAACCCACATCACTTTGGAGAAGCTTTTCAATGACTTTAATATGTTTCGTGTGTGCTTGCCAAGCTTTCAAGCTACACAAAGCTCTTCTTCAAGTCAGCCTCATGTGGCTGGAAAGCTTGTCAGTCTCACCAATATAATTAGTCCAATAAAAGATGTCTCCCCTACCTTCTCTCTAAGACTGGTAAAAAGATAAGGAAATATTAGAAATATGATGTTTGGATACAGAGAAAAATGTGTGTAAATATACCTACTTTTGGTTACTTACGTCGCCACTCATGGCAGAAAACTTGAGCTCTCCTGGTAAATGCACATCACTGGACTTGACTAATTAGCTACCAATCTAGCACCCTACTGCCCTCTGCCGGAGAGAGTTGCAGTGAGCTTATCTTCATTACACACAGAAACCCTTACCTTGAGTATAGTGGTGCTTTTGATTTAAGTTGACTGGCCTGCCAGAGGGCATAAGCTAATAATGTTCAAATTAGTGCCACTTGTCAGCTTCTAACATGACCACTCTGAAGCATGGACACAAGCTAGCTCCCCTCCAGTGCTAGAAGTTCTCCAATGCTTTCCCATAATACACCTTGGCTACGTCTACACTGCAGGCTCTTGCGCAAGAACTGTTTTGCTCAAGAGCACTGCCATGTGCTTTTGCGCAAGAGCGTCCATGGCAGTGTGGACGCTCTCTTGTGCAAGAAAGCTCTGATGGCCATTTTAGCCATAGGGCTTTCTTGCACAAGAAATTCATGTTGCCTGTCTACACTGCCTTCTTGTGGAAGAGCTCTTGCGCAAGAGGGCTTATTCCTCATGGGGAGAGGAATAACTCTTCCGGAAGAAGCCCTGTTTTCCGATGCTATACTGTAAAAGTACTTGCGCAAGAAGGCGTGTGCAGTGTAGATGCTCTGCAAGTTTTTGCGCAAGAACAGGTGTTCTTGCGCAAAAAGCCTGCAGTGTAGACGTAGCCCTTGTGGCCAGAAAAGACAGACAAGTTCTGCTGTTCAATGGGGGAGAATTGGGAGTGCTGCTCCGTGTACTGCAGTGCAAATCAGCATGGGATATGGCTGCAGAAATGGTAGCACCACGCAGGAGAGAGTGCAGTGCCAGTGTAGACACAGCAGCTCAAGAGTCATTTCACAGTCTGGCTGCTCTGGCTTGAGCCAGTCTGACTTGAGTGTTGATGACTCAGGTGGACTCTGCAATAAAGTTATTGACTGTAGGAAAGGTTCAAGCTTTGCCTTGTAACAAGGATCACAGATCTGTTACAATTGGTGCTTAGGCCTGCTTGGGGCAGAGCAGCCCTGTCAGTCACCTGCTGGCAGGGGAATGCCCCGCCCCCTGCAGTTCCCTCCAGTTTTCTCTCTGGACAGAGGCTGGCAGGAGACTTCTCCTCCAGCCCTCCCTGCTGTGGTTTTTCAGAGGAAGACTCCAGCCTGCTATTTCTAATTGCCCGTGAGCCATTTGGGCCCGGAACTGCCCAGCAGATCCCCATCCAGAATTGGGGCTGTGGTTGCCTTTGGGGAGATTGTTCCCTTGGCTTGGTTTTCCCTGCTGTGGTGTTGAAGTAGCTGGTGCCCTGACAGGCTTCGGGCAGAGAGCTAGGCCGAGAAAGACAGAGGCAAAAGGAAAGGTCTGTGTCCTGCTCCCCTTCCCTTAGTGTCCTTTTGGAGGTTGCCCAGCTCTGTGGGCAGAAAGCGGTTTTGCCTTCACTGCACACGTTGTGTGGGGTTGTCTCAGGCCCTCCCCGCTTCCTGGGAGAAAAGGGAGGCTGATTTTGCTGGGCAAGGTGAAGGCATGATTTCAGTAGCCCATTCCCAATGGGATTGCTGTGTCTGGGCAGCAAAGGAGGTAGGGAGGATTGGAAAAACTAGCAAAAGGTGCAAAAATACCTGGGCCAGCTGCAAACCCTGTAGCTCTCCAGAGATGTACTTCAGAGCTGCTGCTGCCAGCCCTCTCACTCTAGAACTCAGCAGATTCCCAGTGAAAATAAAAGTGATGGTGCCCAAACCTCCAGCAATTACATTCCCCATTCAAGGTTGCAGACCTCATTCTCATATTTGCAGTAGTACCCCAGTGGAATCCCTGTATGATGTGTCATATTTCCTTTCTCCATTGGTCTTCATGCTAGCTGATGTTTCCAAACTGGGAAGTTTTCCAGTGTGGTTGCAGACTGTGACGAGATCTAGTATCGTGTTTTAATTTAGACAATAGTCTTCACAGCTGCCATAGCACTCATTCCCAGAATAAATGTAGAAAATGCTCTAACTTCCTTCTGTCAAGCATCAAATTCCAATTTCATTGACAGTATTGTGGCAGAAAAGTCATATGTTTCCTGTGATGGAATCAGCTGGATGGCCACCTTACCATTTTTAACATAATTTAAAAAGTAAAATAATGTAAAAATTTAAAATCTGAACATATGTATTAAGCTACATACCTGCTTAAATAAATGTGCATAGATGTACTATATCTTCCTGATTAGTGAAAAAAGTTGTATGAAATGTTGTGTAAAGGCTATAATTAGTTGCAAATCAACATGATTTAATGATTACCAACCAATGAAAATCAGTCTTTAGAAAAATAACTAAAAAGTACAAAAGCAAAACCATGTTAAATTGATATTAAAATTGGTGATATAAATCACTTTGATCACTTAAATCAATCCACCCTATCTCTGATGCCATGACAATGTTACACTCTGACTTGAAAGCTACTCAGCCAATCTGAGAGTCTGGAACAGAAGTAATCACATCTCTCTCTGCTGAAGGTACCACAGCACTATGATTGAAGGGCCTACAATCCTCAATATAGAATTATTGGAAATAGGCCCTAAAAGTCACTAGTTCTGAAATGCTTTATGTTTTACTATTCGCATGGCAGTACCTTGCAGACCATGACAATACTTTGCAGACCATGTGTCAGGCAATAGTACGGATTTTTAAATTTATAATAAGGGGGTACTAGATGGCTTTGCAAATTGATACTCCTTATTGCAACCTTTCACCTTTTGGCCATCAGTATAAATTCAGACTAGTTTGTTGTGGCCTAAAAATCATTACAAATTGAAGATTACTAAAGGGATTATCAGTTTACTATTTACAAATATCTTCCACATTGTGTTCTTGGAATATGTCATTGGAATAGCTAACTTCCTCTGTCACTCCAAGAACCAGAAATCAAAGCTCAAATACTTAGTAGTTTTAATACTTTAGTTGGAAGAATAGGAAACTTTACACATTGGTCTCCTGAAACCTTCATTAGACTGCACTTGTACTTTAAGCGTTTGAGCACTGATGCCTGGTCTCTGCGAGGCCATCTAACATTTTGTTAGATGTTTAGAGTACACGGATAGAAATCCTACACCATAGAGCATATTTGGTATCAGATGTTGCTCAGTGAAGTTAGTACAAAATCTTTTCTCAGCAGTGGTGGGGTATGATGATGAAATGTTTTCTCTGTAAAAGGACACTTTCTTTTGAATCTTCCTGCACTGGGATGTTCCTGGTTTGAATGCTTGTTCTGTTGGCACATTTTGCAGTCATGGGTCTCCTGATAATCCCTTATGCAGGCTTGTTAATGTGACTGCTCACTTCCTTTTTCAGAAGAGACGCAAGATGATTTCTTTCCTGTTTCTGGATGTTGGACGTTCCCATCTAGTCTACTTCTCCAATGGAATTAGAGGTAGCTCCTTGCCAAATGAGAGTTACTGCTACAGCACTGCACAGGGCAGTACTGTGCTACAAGGAGTAACTTTTGGTGGAGTCCCTACTGTCTTGCTGCTTGATGTTACTTGCTTTTTGGTAAGTTTTCTTTTTAACTCTCATAGCTGCAATACTTCCAGCCTATCCAGAAGCTCAGAGTTGTCTAAAATACTTTGAATATCTGATTGTGATTACCGAAAGAGGGATTTGTATCCCAGAATTTATTGAACAGAAGTATTTTAAGAGGTTGCTTTTGCTCTGCTGCACCATTTTTTCACCAGGGAATTTCAAAGCACTTTACAAGTATTAATGAATTAAGCTTCACAATATCTGTGTGATGGGATACTGATGGGTAGGCACAAAGGGGCTAAGGGACTTGTCACAATTATGCATTGAGTAAATGGCAGTGCCAGGAATAATTCATAGACTACTGGTTCTGTATCTTAGTCACAAGAGCATCCTTCTTTCTTATTGATCACTTTTATGGCATGTGAGGGTCAGTTGTCATTTGAAGATTTCTCAAGATAGGAAAGCTTAATGCTGAATACTTTTACAGTATTAAAGAAAAACTTCCTAATGGTGAGATCTATTAGCCAGTGAAATAGTCTCTTAAAGGAAGAAGGTGGAAATTCTATCACTTCAGACCCTTCAAATTACTGTATACAAAACAGTGGAGAAAATGATATACAGTACAATCCTGCACAGAAAAAGGGACAAGATGACAAGGCATAGGGCTAGAATTTAAAAAATAGGCCTAAATATATTTGGGGAGGCATTGCCTTGAACATCTATATATGTACTTACTGCACGCAATTACTCAGTTTGCACTCACATGTAAGTGTGTAGATGCTCCACAGCTTTGCACATGCAAAGAGACCTCTGCCTACTAAAAAGTTGGCCCAATAGTTTATTTAATCTAATGTCAGGGTCATATGAGACTATGGCAGAGGCCATTCAGACAGTCAGAACACAGGAAGAGCATCTTTCTGGTTTACAGTGATTAAGTTGTTAATGTATTCTGACTCAAGATTATTGAACAAAACTAAAGATACCTACAGAAAACTCAGATTAATTCAGAGGAATTAATAATAATTATAGCCTTTAAATTACTAACGTGGATATTTTGTCCCTATTTGAGTTTTCTCATTGTAGCAGCATTTCAGATTTTTACCTGAATTTTTTTCCTGTTAAGAAATATACTTAAAATGTTCATCAGTGTTGAAAAAGTGACCTCCAAGGTCTCATTGATATCCTTATGATGAGAACAGCACAAAATTGAAATTCACAGTTGATTGCTATACCCTGTAGGTTATTTGCTAACCAGCACCATCTTCCAATCTATTGAACTTCCTTTAATCAAGAAAGTTGAAGTCCTTTGACCAGGATGCATTTTTTCCTCGCAGTTTACAGTGTGAAGTCTATGGACTTATGCTCTGAAGTCACTTGAGTGCTTTTGAAAATGCCACCGATAAGTGTCACATTACATTTTTCAAAAATATCTATTGTTCACAATATTTTAGAACATAAGAATGGCCGTACTGGGTAAGACCAAAGGTCCATCTAGCCCAGTAGCCTGTCTGCCAACAGTGGCCAGCACCAGGTGCCCCAGAGAGGGTGAACCGAAGACAATGATCAAGCGATTTGTCTCCTGCCATCCTTTTCCAGCCTCTGACAGGGACACCATTTCTATCCCCTAGCTAATAGCCTTTTATGGACCTAACCTCCATGAAATGATCTAGCTTCTCTTTAAACTCTGTTATAGTCCTTGCCTTCACAGCCTCCTCTGGCAAGGAGTTCCACAGGTTGACTACACGCTGTGTGAAGAAGAACTTTCTATTATTAGTTTTAAACCTGCTACCCATTAATTTCATTTGGTGTCCTCTAGTTCTTCTATTATGGGAACTAATAAATAACTTCTATCCTCCCTCTCCGCACCACTCATGATTTTATTTATCTCTATCATATCCCCCCTCAGTCTCCTCTTTTCTAAACTGAAAAGTCCCAGTCGCTTTAACCTCTCTTCATATGGGACCCGTTCCAAACCCCCAGTCATTTTAGTTGCCCTTTTCTGAGCCCTTTCCAAGGCCAAAATATCTTTTTTGAGGTGAGGAGACCACATCTGTACACAGTATTCAAGATGTGGGTGTACCATAGTTTTATATGAGGCAGTAAGATATTCTGGGTCTTATTTTCTGTCCCTTTCTTAATAATTCCTAGCATCCTATTTGCCTTTTTGACCACCGCTGCACACTGTGTGGAAGTTTTCAGAGAACTATCCACAGTAACTCCAAGGTCTCTTTCCTGATTTGTCATAGCCAAATTAGCACCCATCATACTGTACATATAGTTGGGGTTATTTTTCCCGATGTGCATTACTTTACATTTATCCACATTAAATTCATTTGCCATTTTGTTGCCCGATCGCTCAGTTTCGTGAGATCTTTTTGGAGTCCCTCACGGTCTGCTTCTGTCTTGACTATCCTAAAC
>CM057847.1:39586541-39597812 GCA_030068395.1 Apalone spinifera
CCCCGACAATAGATGTGATTCTTGCAAAGCCCTTCAGTGTGTTTCCTTAATTGGTTGAAAGTGAGTCTGCGGACAGGTCTACAATAGCGTAGAAAATCGATGCAAGATATGTAATTCCAGCTATGTGAATTTCATAGCTAGTGTTGACATGGCTTGTATCAATTTTTCTGGGGAGATCCCACAACGGGAGATTAATGGGATAAACTCTCCTGTAGACTTCCCTTACTCCTCACAACAATGAGGAGTACTGCAATTGACGGGGGGAAGGGAGTGCCCTCAGCAATCAGCAATCAATTTAGCGGGTCTTTACTTGAAGTCTGGAAGATCGATTGCTGGAGCATCAATCCTCCAGTACGTGCATACATAGTCTAAGATTAACGTTTAGTCACCTTCTTCCTCAGTCTTCTCTGGGACCGAGTGTACTCCTACTGTAAGAGCCACATCCCAGTTAAGGTCAAAGTTGAATTTAGCCTTGCAAAACTGCCATAGAAAAGTAACACAGGGGCAAAATAGGTTTACCCATCTTTTCCAGGCTGATAATGAGAATTTTACTTGTCAAAAATATTGCCAGCCCAAAGGAGTAGAATTTTGCTGACCTGGTTTAATTCTTTGTGTATTCCATACCCCAGTGGGTCAGTAGAAGACAATAAAAATAAAATCCCTTCCTCCCTTTTACTGGCACAAAGCATTTTTCGAATACTCTGTCTTTTGCTGTGTATTCGGTAATGAAGATGTATATGTGAATGTTGCTCTAAGTGCCTGTTTAGATTTCAAAATAAATTCTCATTAGGGATTGTACATTCATATTGGCAGAAGGATCCTTTTAATACTAAAATGTTACATTTATTTTATTTTCTTGCAGTATTGTAGCTGTGTTGTTCGTATGATATGGGACAGACAAGGTAGGTGAGGTGATATCTTGTATTGGACCAACTTTTTTTGGTGGAAGGGATGTGCTGTATGATATTACCTCGCCTACCTTGTTTCTCACGTTTATTTTACTAAACTATCCCATGTTGGCTTTTCACTTCGCAGAGTGTAGTAGAAGGTAGAGATTTGTAGGGCTTATTAATAAATCAGTGTTTTATAAGCACAATCCAACTGGGAAAGCATCTGGACTGACCTGCTGCTTTTTTGTCTTTGGTGCAGTGATGAAGAGATTCGCGACAAATGTGGTGATGATGCCATACACTACCTTGCCTTTCAGCGCCACATTATTTGCCTGCTGGTTGCTGTCAGCATTTTATCTGTTTGTATCATATTACCTGTCAATCTTTCAGGTGACTTACTTGGTAAGAAAATCTTTTCATCTCCTGAAGACAAGGATGCATTCTGTGTTGCATCAGAGCTCTCAGGGTACCTCCTATTGTAATAAATTTGATAAAATATTCCCCCATTCTGAAGTGTAACACTATGCAGCTAGATGCACCTGGCAAAGGCCACTGTCAGAAATAGGATGACAGACTACATGTTTTATTTCTTTGTTCTGGTGTAGCAGTTCTACGTTTATATGCCTCAACAAACATTGTAATATGCTGGCTTGGAGATGGGTTTGTGTGTGCCCTCCATTGGGTGTAACTGCTCAGTTGTGTCGTAGGCCCTCTCTACTCCTGACAGAGAATCTCTTTTAGCTCAAATGGGGCCTGTACTTTTTGGAATAAGAGGATCCAAGTTCTGCTCATGCTGCTGCATTAAGTTCTGAGTAGTCACAATGTGTAGCATACTAGGTGGACCAAAATTTGTCACTTTTATATGTCTCTGGTGCTTTTTGCTATGGTGATTTAAAGAGTAGTCAACCTTGTGATATGATTAAGTATTTTATCTAACCTGTGGTGGAAGGCCATTTTTTTTCCCAGAAATATTATCACTTTTTTCTTTCCTTTCTTTGACAAACCAGTATTTCCTTGGATTGTCTGATTTCTTGTTATTTCTATTAGTAATCTTGTCAGTACAGTTCTGGAACTAATAAGTTTCTGTTATTGAACAAATATTTGACAGAAAACATCAGTAAAGGTGGGAAACTGGACTATAGATAATTCCCTAACAAAGATTTTTTTTAAACAAACTTGTAGCTATATAACATCCAGATGTTTAAAAATCAGCTGCTGTTTCCCTTTGCAGGCTGAATGCCTTCTTGTTCTACTCAATTTTATCCGTATTATTTGTCTTATTTTGCGTATTTTTACCATTAAATGTGATGAACATTAATAAACATAAATAAATATCTTTTTGAAATGTTTTATATTTTTTTCTTACACTTTTCATAAGAGTGCTGCATGAGATAACTATACCATGTATTTTGTCCTTTTTTAGATAAAGATCCTTACAGTTTTGGGAGAACCACTATAGCAAATTTACAAACTGGGTAAGTGTATGTTGGAAAGTATTAGATTATATATTATATTTGCTGGAAATATTATGCTTTTCATCTGAGGCTTACCTTAGTCTTAAAACATTAATTACATTTTAAAGTATGCCTGTTGATGGTGGAATTATTTATTGCCATTTTATGGGTGTGTAAAGTGAAACAGAAATTAAGAACATAAGAATGGCCATACTGGGTCAGACCAAAGATCCATCCAGCCCAGTATCCTGTCTGCCGACAGTGGCCAATGCCAGGTTCTCCAGAGGGAGTGAACCAAACAGGTAATGATCAAGTGATCTCTCTCCTGCCATCCATCTCCAGCCTCTGATAAACAGAGGCTAGGGACACCATTCCTTACCCATTCCTAATAGCCATTAATGGACCTAACCTCCATGAATTTATCTAGCTCTTTTTTAAACCCTGTTTTAGAATCCTAGCCTTCACAACCTCCTCAGGCAAGGAGTTCCACAGGTTGACTGTGCTCTGTATGAAAAACAACTTCCTTTTATTTGTTTTAAACCTGCTGCCCATTAATTTCATTTGTGGCCCCTAGTTCTTATATTATGGGAACAAGTAAATAACTTTTCCTTATTCAGTTTCTCCACATCACTCATGATTTTATATGCCTGTAACATATCCTCCCTTAGTCTCCTCTTTTATAAGCTAAAAAGCCCTAATCTCTCTTCATATGGGACCCATTCCAAACCCCTAATCATTTTAGTTGCCCTTTTCTGAATTTTTTCTAATGCCAGTATATCTTTTTTGAGATGAGGAGACCACATCTGTACTCAGTTATGTGACTTGCTTAAAGCTACACAGCAGGATAGTTATGGTGTAGGGGAAAAAACAACCTGGAGTCCTGGTTTCTATATTCTCTTACCACTAGACCACACACTTCCCTTGAATAGTAAATGTTGATGTAGCAATCTTGCTATCAGAAATTTCCACACTAGAAGAAACTATACTTTTCAGCAGATTTAATACTGTATGGATTAATTCATTAAAATTCTTACACCTGATTTATGTCTATCTCTCTTGAGAAGACTACTAAAATCAGTCACGTATTGGAAGAACTTCCATGAAATAGTTGGGGTGACTAAATAGGCACAGTACAGTACTTCTATTATGCATTGATCTCATCTTAAAAAAAAATCCCATTCCTAAAAAGTCCAGCTAAGGTAATTGCCAATTTGTTATATTTTTTTAAGCAACATAATACTTAGCAAATGGGTATTTTAAAAAAAATTAAGTATAGAAATCGGACTGTCTTATCAGCCTTCAAACAGAGGCTTTGAAACCATATTTTAATTACTGATTCTATTACGATAAGCAGATTATTAACAATCCATATTTTGTTATGTAAATTTTGAAACAGGCTGACAAACACAGAACATAAGGGAGTTCAGCAAAGTTATATAGGCATTAGCTTAATTATAAGCTGTAAGTCGTTCTGTTTCTCTTAATTCTTCTGGTCAATGAAAATTATGTTTTAGATTTGGATAAGAATTGGGCCAAGGAAAATTCAGCTAGTTGCTTAGGACAGTGAATTGTAATAGCTACAGAAAAGTTATCTGTAAATCAACTGTGTGGCAAAGAGCTTGATGCCTTACACAGAGCTTGAAGAAGGCATATGTGCTACCCAAAAAATGTGGAGTTGCTTGGAGAGCTACGACTTCTATATGATGGTTAGACCAGATACCTGCCTGGGCATAGCCATCCATCAACCATTCAGAGACTAGTTTTTCTACCCTAATGTTTGATGAACTGTTGTATTCTTAATAGTATTTTAATAATTACCAATGCAGATGTGGCTCTAAATTCCATTCACTTCTAATATTCTGAAATGTTTTGTTCCACAGCAACAATCTTCTTTGGTTGCACACAATTTTTGCTGTTATTTACCTGATTCTGACTGTTGTCTTCATGAGACATCACACCATGTACATTAAGTATAAAGAAGAAAACCTAGTAAGTTCATTTCCTTGGAGAAATATGCAATACATATGAAAGAGGTAAACAATGAAAAATCAAACAGAAAAAAATTTCCCACCCTGCCAAAATGTTAGTAGATCTGAAGGAATCCAGTAAAAGGTAAACACTCTTAATATAATAGGTAGTAATCACAGCCAGAAAAATCAGAGTAAATCACAAGACGGGTAAAAACACATTTTATTTTGTCCTGTTATCAGTATAGGATATTAGTGCTATAGTGAGGGATGCAACAATCGCTGAAGTTAGAAGCTTGTTTAAGATATTTTGATGTGCGATGTCATAGTCTTCCCCTGTGGCCTCCCCGTGTTCCTTTAGGCTCTCTTCCTTCTGGTTGTTGTGAGAAACAAGATGCTTTTTTTCTACAGGTCAAGCGCACACTGTTCATAACTGGCCTTCCCAAAAATGCAAAGAAAGAGGCTATAGAAAACCACTTCATGTAAGTCAAGAATTAGCTTGTATATAGAGAGAGGTTTATGGCAGTCTTAACTATCCAAACTAAACGTGTCCTTGTTTTTAAACTATTTAAAACCTGTATTCTTACTCCCATCTTTGGAAAAATCTTATTAATTTTGTCAGAATATAAAGTATCAGCTTTTCAAAGCAGTTAATTATTGTCATGCTCTCATCTGGCCTTTGTCTGAAAGCATGCAGCTTATGTCCTGTTAATCATAGTCACTGTAAACTAAATTACAGCAGCTGTTTCCAGTTCTCTAGTATCTGCTTGTCAGTAGTTTGTGTTGTGAGTTAAATGACTGATTTTTCTAATGTTAATTATAAATTAACCTTAGGAGACATTTTCCACTCTTCTAATGTGTCTCTTTTCCTTTCCAGTGCTGCCTATCCGACCTGTCATGTGCTAGAAGTCCAGCTGTGTTATGATGTAGCTAGGCTTATCTATTTGTCCAAGGAAAGGTACCCATTGTTTAATCTGGCTATATTTATTATAGTTCTATAGAAACAGCCATTATTGAAAATATGACAAAACAGAAAACCTGTAGATGCTAGAGATGGACTTGGACAGGTGAATTCATATCTAAATTTAAAAATGGTGCCATAGGGTATTCAGAAATGGAGGTTTTGCATTAGTCCCTCTCTGGTAGGTACTACATGGCTCACATGAATGAGTTGCCCTGACTTGGTGATGTGACAAGGCAGTATAATGATTGTCAAGGTATGAAACCTTAGTTTTGAATTATTAACTTTGGCACACAGGTTCCTAGAACAGTGAGGCTAAGTGCACAAAGGAGGAGTTACACTCCAAGGCTACATCTAGACTGCAAGCCTCTTGAAAAAGAGCGTCTAGACTACAACCAGTACTTTTGAAAAAGCAAGCCGCTTTTTCGAAAGAGAGCACCAAGGCAGTCTCGATGCTCTCTTTCGAAAAAGCACAGTTTGCATTACATAGCACCTTTTTTGAAAGAGCGCTTTCGAAAAAAGGCATTATTCCTCGTAAAATGAGGTTTTCCGTGGTCGAAAAATTGCCCCGTTCTTTCGACTTACTTTCAAAAGAATGCGGCAGCAGTCTAGACTCAGAGGAAGTTTTTTTGAAAAAAACCCTGTAGTCTAGGCACACCCCATGTAACAAAAGCCAGATTGTTTTCCAGACACCTTGGGTTTGCTGAGGTAGTCCTGGTCTGGGAGAGAAGTAACTTGATTTAAAATTGTGTATGCTGAAAACTCTTGAGTAAGCACTGCTGGATCCATTGAAACTTTTAGCTGGGCGGGGAATACTAGAACAGAAAACAGACTAATGTGTTCATATTTGTATTCTTTTTTTAAAGCTTTGTTTTTTAAATCCTTGAGGTATCTTTCCAAAATCTGGCACAGTTTAGGGTAAGACTTTGACTCTGCTCCTGCACCACAAAATAATATGTTAAGGAGGAATTTTTAAATACAATGAAATAAGATAATCTGTAGTGAATATCCAGAGTGCGTATGTAGGCAATTCTAGATTAGATGTGGGCTGGCACTCTAAATTAATGGTAATTCTGAAAGAATTCTGAAAACAAGCACTGAAGCTCTTTTTTTAGTGTGTGTGTGGGGAGAAAGACTCAAAAGAATCCCATTATGTGTACAAACAACAAAAAAGCAGCAGCCAGAATGTTTTATGTGGAGATTTTTTTAAATTTATTTTTGGGGGCTGTGGGAGGGATGAGTTTGAGTTTATTCGTTGTCTCTTCTGTTCATTCAATGTTTCTTTGATCAAATCTTTGGGCAAACTTTTTCTCCCAGAATTATACTCCCCTTAGGTTTGTTACTGGGCTGTTACTTTGCAAAATCTTATTATTTTTTTTAATCCAGAAAAAAGGCAGAAAAAAGTCTTATTTATTTTACACACTTGTGTGAGAAGTTTGGCAGACGGGTCCGAATCAATCCAAAGCCATTTGGTCAGTTCTGCTGTTGTGAAACCAGAGGGTGTGAAAGGGTAAGAGATTTTTTTCTATCACCTGGTTATGAGCCAGAACAATGCAAAACTATATAAAAAAAATTGCAAAGCTTACAGGAAACTCTTCCTCATTTTTACAAAGAATTTAGCATCCTCTTTCTTGCATATTTCAATTTCTGCAACATCCTTCCTACCAAGTGGTAACTAGAATTGCCAATATTTGAAGTGTGGTCTTGCTGGTACATTACTATGTGCAAGAAAAACTGCCTGTTTTTTACTACACACCGTAATGTGGTTTTTAATCCATGGAATGTGAGTGAGGTCTGCAATTTGTGGAGCTTGTTTTTGAATGAATGTATGAGCCATTTGACATTGATATGTAACAGGAATCAATTTTCCAACAGGTGGATGCTATAGATTACTATACCCAAGTGACAAATAAGCTTCTGGATGAGTTCTTGAAAGAGGAGGAAAGTGTTCATGATAGCCCACTGGGAATGGCTTTTGTAACATTCCAGGAGAAGTCCATGGCAAGATAGTAAGTTTTGTGTAGTGTGTCTTTGTTTTGTAAACACTATAGTAATGACTGAGCAAGCCCTTGTGTAACTTGTATATGTAGGTCAATTTCTTCATCCACTTCCTCAGTTCGGTTCATTTTGCTCACTTGTATGCTTTCCTAGAGTTGCACATCAGGTACCCAGGTTTTGAATTATAAATAAGTGTAGCAAGGAACTGGTTAGTCTGAGGACTTCATGGGATAAAGAACCTTTCAGTTCTAATCTGGATTCCAATCTAAGGGAATCTTGGACCCAAATGGGTGTCTTATGGGAAATGAGTTATTGATCTCTGTTAATTTTCTAGTGAGCAGATACTCAGTCACTAAACCACCATCACTGTGGCACAAACTAGCACCCTTCTTAGTAGCTTCAACAAAAGAGAAGTTGCCAGTTGAATTGGTCATAGAGGTTGAAGTGTTCTGTCTTTTATAGGTACATCCTGCATATTAATGGTGTGGAACTTTGTCAAGCTAGCATGGAGATTTTTTTGCTGTCTGTCTTACACCTGTTCTGGGAATAAACAGGACTTCAGTGAACTTTGCACTGATGCTAGTACATATTTGTGTATGTCCAAATTTACATACATATCCAGGTCTACCTTAGACCCGGCAGCTTGGCTTATGGTATGCAATTTCAGCTATGTAGAATACATAGCTAGAGTTGGCCTACCTTAAGCCAAGCTTAGCAGGGTCCCTGCAGCTGGAGTCTCACAGGAGCAAACACTCCTGTTGGCTTCCCCTACTCCTGGCAAGAGCAGGATTACTGGGCATCAGCAGGGGCACCCTCTGAATTCAATTTCTTCTTCGAGTGGTTGCTCATGTCCATTCGAATCAGGTGTGCGCACCGCGTCTTCCGGAGCGTTTTCCCTAGCGGTACCCGTAGCGCCGGAGTGGCGCCGCCATGGCGGGGCATAAGTACCTCTGCCGGCGCTCCCCCACCTCAGTTCCTTCTTACTGCCCGTGATGGTCGTTGGAGCGTGTCTCTCTCTTACATTAGTTAATGGTTCCCGTTTCTCTTAGCATTGTAAATAGTTCAGTTAGTTAGGTAGTTAGTGTTTACTTCGTTCTTTGTTCTTCCTCCCCCTACGGGGGTGAAGAATGCCAGGGCTGCAAGGCTTCAAGGCGTGCGCTATCTGTGCGAAGTTCATGCCCAAAGGGGACCCTCACGACAGCTGTCTGAAGTGTCTGGGTGAGAGCCATCTTACGGACGCCTGTAAGATCTGTTAATCTTTCAAGCCACGCACAAAAAGGGAGAGAGTTTCCCGCTTAAAACTCCTCCTCATGGAGACAGCTCTACAGGAGGTACCGGCTGGGCACACTGCGGTGCGCAGTGCACCGGCATCAACGTACGATGTTCCGGCCCGGGCCCCGGCGTCGAAGACCCGGCACCGGTCTCACTCCCTGGCGTCGAAGAAGTCGAAAAAGGCTCGTGGGAGGTCCCCCGTCTCGAAGGACCATGCTGGACCTGCACCGCAGTGCCGTCTCACGGGTGCACAAGTCCTCTGCGGGGCGCCGTAAGCGAGCGGAACGCCCCTCTAGTCCAGGACAATTGCCCCCGCACCGCCCATCCACGCCGGATACCTTTGAAGCGGCGCAGGACCTTATCAGCCTCACCACCTCCCCTCCATCGTCGGTTGAGGCGGAAGGGTCAAGGTCACCTTCGCCAGAGGCTGTATCGGCTCTGGCTTCGCCTCCGCACCGGGAAGACCGGCAGGCTCAGGCTGTTTATGTGACGGGACCGTCCCTCGTGGGGCCAGTACCGCTTGCCTCGGCATCGACGCCGTTCTCAACACCGGCTCCCAAGCCTCACTCGGCACCCGACTGGGTTCGACCTACCTCGGTGTTGGGATCCCTCCTGGTCCCCCTAATGGCTGCACCGGTGCCGTACCACCCTAGCCTTGTGGCAACGTCTGCGGCACCGTCATCTTTGACTCTGGCTCAGAGTACTCTTCCGGGACTGCCCCTTCTCACATCGGCACCGAGCTCTTCAGCACCGACGCACGTCATGGCACCGTCGCAAGCACCGGCACCGACCTTGTGGACCCTGCTGGTGTCCCAGCCTACGGTGATGTCAACCTCTTTGGGGTTCACCTCGGCACCGTCGTGCTCCGCACTGGACATGCAACCGGCACCGGGCCCTCTGGCGCCTCCTTTGGGTTCAGTAACCCTCTTGGCACCGGGACTGGGTACCCCGGTACTGCTGCAGGGTTTTGTTTCTCCGGTGCCACAACAGACATCGGTGCTCCCGGTGCCGCAACCCTTGGTACCGGAGCAGGTTTTTACTCCTCCGGCGCCTCAGCAATCATCGGTCCTTCCGATGCTGCAACCCTCGGTACCGCAGCAGAGTTTCGTTCCTCCGGCACTGACACGTCCCCACCGTGCCCATGTGGGCAAGCCTGAGTCCATGGCCGGGTTTGCCCCCCTGTCGGCCGCACGTCACTCTTCGTTGGCCCCCCCTTTGCCCGACTCTGATTTTTCGTCCGATTCCGATGCATCATTGCTCAGGTCCGGGTCCTTGAGAGCCTAATTGGTCCATAGGTCCCGTTCCCGGCACCGACGTGACCGCTTGCAGGTACAACAGACATGGCCGCCTGATCTGCAGTGGCCTTTCTGGACACCGTGGGCTTACCATCAGTGGCAGGGACCCGTGCCCCCCTCGGTCGTGTCAGGAGCCTCAGGTTGCCGAACGGAACCATCGGTGTCATTGTCGCGACCCCCTCCTTCTCCCCAGAGGCTGCCAACGTTGGACCCTGTGGCACAGGCGCAGGCCTTGGTGCCGGAGCCATGTACCCAACCGGTGCTGCACGCAGCTCCTGCGTTACATCCGGCACCGATACAGGAATCATCATCATCATCATCATCATCCTCTCCCGATGAAGCCCTGGCGGATCCTGCATCGGCGCTCCCTACCATGGATGCCTGAGCGCATCAGGAGCTGCTTCGGCGTCTGGCTTCCAACCTGGGTGTCCCGGTGGAGCCAGTCATGGAGGACACTGACCCTATGGTTGACATTCTTTCTGATGATGCACCCGCCTGTTTGGCTTTGCCGCTTAATAAAACAGTGGCAAAAATTACCAATGCCCTGTGGCAAACACCGGCAACCCTGACCCCTACCTTAAAGGGTGTCGAGAGGCGCTGCTATGTCCCCCAGTCGGGGCATGAGAACTTGTACTCCCAACCTGTCCCTGGGTCCTTGGTTGTCCAAGCAGTGGCCCAAAGGGAAAAACTCCCTCAGCTAGGGCCGTCCCCGAAAACTAGGGAGCCCAAGCGCCTTGACTTAATGGGTCGGAAAGTGTACGCCACTGGTGGGGTGCAACTCCGCATCGCTAACCAACAAGCGATTTTAAGTCGTTACGCTTTTAATATATGGCAGGCCATGGATAAGTTTAAAGATAAGCTCCCTGCGGAGACCCATCAGGAGTTTTTGGCCATGACTTCTGAGGGTAAAACCATCGCCCGCACAGCCCTCCAGGCTTCCCTGGATGCGGTCGACTCCGCAGCCCGCACCATGGCGTCAGGTGTAGTTATGCGCCGTGGTGCATGGCTGCAAGTCTCTGGAATACCTCCTGATGTCCAGTCTACTATCCAAGATCTGCCTTTCGATGGCAAGGCGCTATTCTCGGAGCATACAGACTCGAGGCTCCATACCCTCAAGGACACAAGGTCTACCCTTCGATTCTTGGGGATCCACACACCGGCTCCTTAGCGTCGCCAACTGCCCTACAGACAGCAGGGGAGACTGCAGTCCCAGATCCCCCGTGGGGATTACTGGAGACGCCGTCTTTGTACTTCCAGTGGGAGTACAGGGGCGGCTTCGGGCCCTTCCTCCTCAAGGGGGCGTAGGTGTTGCCCGAGGGGAGACAGTTCCCGTGGGGCTGGCCAAGGGCCCTCCTAACTGCAGAAACACCAATTTTGACGGCTTCCCAGAGAGTTCCGCACCAGTCCCCCACCCTGGCCCCCCGTTTGGGGCCA
>CM057847.1:39597912-39623998 GCA_030068395.1 Apalone spinifera
GATCTCAGGGATGCTTACTTCCATGTGGCGATAAGACCCTGCCACAGGAGATTCCTCTGTTTCATTGTCTCCCGATGCCATTTCCAGTTTACTGTGCTCCCATTTGGCCTCTCTACAGCACCCACGGTTTTACGAAATGCATGGCAGTCGTGGCGGCTTTCCTCCGCAAATCAGGGGTGCAAATCAGGTGGATGACTGGCTAATCCGTGGTCGGTCCTACGAACAAGTAAAGGCCCACGTGTCCCTCATGAAGGCCCTCTTCGTAAGGCTGGGACTCATGCTGAACGAGGAAAAGTCATCGTTGACCCCCTCTCAGCGCATTGAATTCGTGGGTGCCCTCCTGGACGCCAGGTTGGCGAGAGCGTTTCTCCCCAGAGCCAGGTTCCTGGCCATAGTGGAGCTGGTCTCCGAACTGACCCGGTGCCCTATCACGACTGCTAGGGTTTGCTCGATGTTGCTGGGGCACATGGCGGCGTGCATGTACGTGGTACGCCACGCGTGAATGAGACTCAGAACTCTACAGGCTTGGTTGGCAAGGGCATTCAACCAATACAGGGGTCTCTGGGACACGGTTCTTATGGTGCCCCCCGAGGTAATACTCTCCCTACAATGGTGGACCCAGGAGTCTGTGGTGTGCAGCGGGATTCCCTTCTCCATGCCTCCCCCCTCGCTCATTATGGCCACAGACGCTTCGAACCTGGGTTGGGAAGCACATCTGGGGTGCCACAGGATCCAGGGTCTCTGGTCCCCTGCGGAACGGGCCCTTCACATAAATGTACGGGAGTTCAGAGCAGTCAGGAGAGCGTGCGAGACCTGCCTGTCCAAACTCTCTCGCCACTCTGTTCTAGTCCACCTGGACAACATGGCAGCTGTTTTTTACGTCAACAGGCGGGGGGGCCCGGTCGCCTCCCCTCTGTCAAGAGGCCCTGTGCCTCTGGGACCTCTGTGTGCAGCACAACATAACTGTGCAGGCAGAGTACCTACTGGGGTGCAAAAATCTGCTGGCCGATGCCCTGAGCAGATCCTTCGGAGCCCACGAGTGGTCTCTCAAGGACTCGGTTCTTCACCAGGTCTTCCGCAGGTGGGGCTATCCCCTACTAGACCTGTTTGCCTCAGCACACAATACTAAATGTCAGAGTTATTGCTCCCTGCTAGGCCTCAGGGAACACTCCTGGGGGGATGCCATGACGGTGACCTGGCTGGTGGGCATACTTTATGCTTTCCCTCCTTTTCCCCTAATTCCCAGGGTTCTGACCAGGGCAAGGACCTTCGGGTCCACACTTGTCCTGATAGCCCCCCCGCTGGCCCAGGCAATTCTGGTTCCCCATACTGGTGGACATGCTCGTCAAGGAGCCTATAACGCTCCCACCGGCCCGGGATCTCTTGACCCAACCATGGGACGGGGGGACCATGATTCACCACAATCTCCAGTCTCTACACCTAATGGCCTGGTTTATCCATGGCTGACTCAGCCGGAAAGGGAATGTTCCCGGGAGGTACAGATGGTGCTACTAAGCAGTAGAAAACCATCTACCAGACGGTCATATGCTGCCAAGTGGCAGCGCTTCTCGTCTTGGGCATCCCGAAGGGGTGTGCACCTGTCCTGTGCACCTGTCCCGTCCATTCTGGACTATCTGTTTGAACTTAGATCCAGTGGCCTCTCTTCCTCTTCTATCAAAGTCCATGTGGCATCCCTCTCCGCCTTCCATGTTGGTTCGGCAGGAGTCTCCCTGCTCTCTGACCCTGTGGTCAAAAGATTCCTTAAGGGTTTGGATAAGTTGTATCCCTCGGTTAGACCCCTTCTTCCCGCGTGGGACCTTAACCTCGTTTTGTCTAGACTTGTGTCGCCCCCCCCCACCCCGCCTTGAGCCGCTGGCCACTTGTTCCCTGAAGCACCTCTCGATGAAGGTTGTGTTCATTGTGGCCATTACATCGGCTCGCAGGGTCTCTGAGCTGCGGGCCCTAACAATAAATCCACCCTACCTGGTGTTCTCCGATCATAATGTGAGGCTCCGCCCTCACCCGGCTTTCCTCCCTAAGATGGTGTCACCATTTCATTTGTCCCAGGAGATGTACCTCTCGGTGTTCTTCCCAAAGCCCCATGCCTCCCCTAAGGAGCAAGTGCTACATTCCCTGGATGCTAGGCGTACACTAGCTTTTTATATTGATAGGATTAAACCCTTTCGCAAATCCACACAATTGTTTATTGCTGTCGCTGACAGAATGAAAGGGCTTCCCATATCGACCCAAAGGTTGTCCAGTTGGGTCACGGGATATGTCAGGGAGTGTTATGCCTTAGCCGGAAAGGTCCCTTCCCGGGTTACAGCTCATTCCACCAGGGCGCAGGCATCCTCTGTAGCCTTTGGGGCACAGGTTCCAATTACTGAAATCTGCAGGGCAGCCACGTGGTCGTCACTCCATACCTTTACGGCGCATTACGCGCTGGCACAGCAGGCTAGGGAGGATGCAAGCGTGGGTGCTGCAGTCCTCAGCTCTGTCTTGTAAATATGCCATTTCCTGTACTGTTGCACTTTCTATGTTTTTATGCTATTCGCTTAGTTGAATACATTTGTTGGATTGTTCAACTCTTGTGGACATCTCTCTTTCAGTGCTCCGACCCCTCCTCCTTAAAGTGGGGTTGGCTTGGAAGTCACCTGATTCAGATGGACCTGAGCAACCACTCGAAGAGGAAAAGAACGGTTACTTACCTGTAACTGTTGTTCTTTGAGATGTGTTGCTCATGTCCATTCGATTCCCCCCCACCTCCCCTTCGTCGGAGTGTCCAGAAAGAAGGAACTGAGGTGGGGGAGCGCCGGCAGGGGTACTTATGCCCTGTCATGGCAGCGCCACTCCAGGGGGCCAGGGGGCGCCCTGCCGGCGCTACGGGTACCGCTAGGGAAAACACTCCGGAAGATGCGGTGCACGCAGTGCACACACCTGATTAGAATGGACATGAGCAACACGTCTCGAAGAACAACAGTTACAGGTAAGTAACCGTTCTTTTAGCGAGTCTTCACTAGACTCATTAAATCGAACTCCTGAAGATTGATCACAGCAGTTTGATTTTCTGCAGAGTGAAGACACTGCCTGAGCCACTTTGCTTTCTTTTTAGTTATTGATATCCAGGTTACTGGGATGGTGAATAAATGCAATTCAGACAGCCTTGAAGTAATTCTTCCTCTATGCTAATTAGGCCTCAATTGAAGTATTGTATTCAGTTCTGGGCACCACATTTCAAGAAAGATGTGGAGAAATTGGAAAAGATCCCAGAGCAATAAAAATAATTTAAGGTTTAGAAAACATGACCTGTGAGAGAAGACTGAAAGAATTGGGTTTGTTTAGTTTGGAAAAGAGAAGACTGAGAGGGGACATGATAGCTGTTTTCAAGTACCTAAAAGGGTGTTACAAGGAGGAGGGAGAAAAACTATTCTCCTTGACCTTAAGCAATGGACTTAAAATGCAGCAAGGGAGGTTTAGGTTGGACATTAGGAATAACTTCCTAACTGTCAGAGTGGTTAAACACAGGAGTAAATTGCCTAGGGAGTTTGTGGAATCTCCGTCATTGGAGATATTTAGGAGCAGGTTAGATAGAGGTCTATCAGGAATGATCTAGACAGTGCTTGGTCCTGTGGTGAGGGCAGGGACGGACTTGATGACCTCTTGAGGTCCCTTCCAGTTCTAGTATTCTTTGATTTTAAGATATAGAAATGTACAATAGCTAAAGTAATCAAGCAAAAGGCTAAATATGATACTGTTAAGTAATGATGTTACTACTAAATATGATGAGAGAGGTTTACTTGACATGAATTCATAGTCTTTCCAGATACCTTATGTTTGCAGTGCACTATTTAACCCTCAGAGTTCAACTCTACAACTTACATTTCCTAGGTCCAGTTAATATGCTTGACATTTATTTATGCCTATAGATGTTTCTGAACCTGGTCCGGTAAGTTGCTAAGCACCCTTCATAATCAGTGAGAGTGAGCATGCTCAGCATTTCCGAATTGGGTCATTGGTAGGGAAATTAATTTAGTCCCATTTTTTCTTAGTGGGCTATTAGCTGTCTGCTTGTCTCTTATTAATAGGCTCCCAAAGAGGATTAAGGAAGGAGGTCTTTGTTTTATAAAAATGTAATTCTTGTAGGACCACGGATCCGTCTCTGTGGGCCCCTCAGCTTTGCCATTCTTGTCTCCTTTTGTCAAAATATCCATAATCTCTTGACCTTCAGGACATGATGTAAAGCTGGTCTTGAATGTGGATTTGAAGAAGCATAGAATGTGGTCTTTCTTGTAGGAATTTGAGGTGTCAGGAGATTGTACTTGATTTTTCTCATTAGCACTAGCAATTAGCACAGCAAGAAGAACTGATAAAAATGTTGAAATCTGTTTGGTGGTTTCATTTAGATTTCGGTCAATACAATAGACTTTTTCTTTTGGAAAACTGAGTTGTACCTGAATATGAGTTTCACATCAAACAACCAGGCAATTGCATTCCAATGGCAGTCACTGCTCTGGAGAACCCAGTAGTGGAATGGAATAGGACTTGCAAGCCAGAATTGAGATGAATTGATTCATTTTAATGTGGAAGCTTAATCATCATCATCATCATGCTTGGACATCCCATACTAAGGATACAAATTTTTACTTAAGATGTTGTTTGCCTTTAAAAAAGTACAAGAGCAGTCACTAATTAAATATCTTCTGCTGCAGTTGTGGAAGTTTTATGGCAATGCTATTATTGCAGTAAGGAAAGAATCCCTCTTTTCCTGGTTATATGTATATGGGTTGTCCGGTATCTTTTTAGGTAAATGAAGATTAGACATTATTACACTTAAGAATTTCAGAGACAGACCATTTAAATGTAGTGCATAGCCCTTCCATGCTTACATATCAGAGTTCATCTGGGACAGGTTTTTTTTTAAGTGTCATAGTTTTGGAATTTATGCCTGAGACTAGTGAATTTGGGAACGCTCTAAGTGCTCTCCGTCTGTGGCCAGTGTTCCCTCTAATTTTTTCCACCCCTGAGCAGAATGAATTTTCTGATGTGCACCAACATGGTAATGATGTGCCACACCTCACCTTTATGTTGGTGCACATGATAGAATTCATGAGTGTGGGAGGGGGCTCGGGACTGGGGCAGAGGGTTAGGGTCAGCAGGACTGACAGCCATTGTAGGCCCCAGGGCAAAGAGGGGGTGTGCATGGCTTGGTGCCACCAGAAAGAGTGGGGCCTCAGGTGGAAGTGGTAAAGCTAGCCCGTAACGCACCCGCCCCATCCCTCAGACCTGCGCAGAGCAGCACTCCAGCAGCAATTCAGAGGGGCTCAGGGCTCCAGCCACCGCTGCTGCTTCAAATCGCTAGGCCCCAGAGCAACTGCCACCTTTGCCTCCTGTTGGTGGGAGTGTGGGGACTCCAGTGTGGGCTCTAGAGTGGGACTGAGGTTGAGGGACTCCGGGCTGGGATAGAGGGTTGGGGTATAAGGGCTCTGTCTGGGTGGGGCTGGGGATGAGAAGTTTGCTTGCAGGAGGGAGGCTCCAGGTTTGGGAAGGGTTGGGGGCTGGTGTGCAGAAGGGGGTACAGGCTCTGGGCTGGAGGTCTGGCCTTCGGGATGGGGCCAGAGATAGGGCTTTAGGATTGATGAGTATGCTCAGGGTTTGGGAGTCTCAAGCTGAGGCAGCGGTTTGGTGCTTTTGGGCTTATTGAGCCCGTGGCACATTGCTGGGGACAGTGAGAATGGGCTCTTTTTCCCTGTCCGTGGCAGTTTGATGCTGGGGCTGGCAGGGAAGGGCTCCTCCTCCCTGTCTTTCACAGCTTCAGGACTTGGGAGAGATCTCTCTCCACTTCAGCTCTAAGCCCCTGCGTGGCGCTCAACAGCAATGTGTGCAGCCACACAGCTTAGGGGGAACTTAGCTTGTGGCCATATTTGGGTGGGGTCTCAATGCACCCAATGGCAATCAGATATTAATTCTAGAAGATATGATGAAGTTTTAAGGTTACGCTTTGGGAAGGGGAAAAAGGAATTTCAGGCAGTGAGAATAATCAGAGCAGTAAAAATGTGCTAAAAAATGCTGTTCTAAATTAGTGGCTGGTGTTGGTTTCATTGTCATCAGTAAGAATGCACGCACATCCGCAGCTTTGTGATACTGGCCTGCAGAGCTTTTTTAAAATGCATCCAGAGCACTAAGAAGTTTTTAAAAATATATTATTAATTGTCACAATCTCTACTTCCACGATAGTGCTGAGCTACTCAAAGCAAGGCTGGGTTAGGTGTCTGTAAGATCTGATCGAGCCAGATGTGGGTTATTATTTAAATGATGACTTTATATGCATGTGTATCATGATGGTGATGTCCAAATATTCTCTCAAGAGGGTATGATAAAACCTGTTTAAACATGTGACACGGCAATCTCCTGCTTAAACATGTGACATTTCTAACTGTAAAACTACATTGCTTTTTCTTTATTGCAGTATTCTGAAAGACTTCAATGCCTGCAAATGCCAGAGCTTTAAATGTAAAGGGGAACCTCAACCGTCAACCTACAGCAAAGAACTCTGCATTTCCAGCTGGAATGTTACATATGCCACCTATCCAGAGAATATTTGTTGGTAAATTCTTCATCTCGTTACATCAATTTATAATCCAAAATATAAATTTGGAGTTGGAGGTATTGGCTTATTTGTTTCTTCCCAGAAGAAAATTATTCTTTGCCCATATATTGAGAATTTGAGCCATTGTCACGTTGAGCAGTTGTGACCTAGTGGACTGAACACAAGACTGGGAGACAAAATATCTGGGTCTTATTATCACCTCTAAAAAGTGCCCAATTGACTTTATGAAAGTCATCTATGGCCTGATATTTTTCTGGATACCCATATCTCCTATTGACTTCAGGGACAATTGAAATCCATGGGAGCTGTGGTCGCTGAGCACACTTGAAAATCATTCCCTTAACACCTGTGTCTCAGCTTTTCCATCTACAAAATGAGGCTAATGCATACCTATTTTTGTGAGATGTATGGATGAAAATGCCCTATATTAGTGCTAAGTATTATAAAAATATCTCACTTTTAATATTAGATGCTACATTATTGCTGTCACAGTGAATTTCCAGGTATTATGTGCCATTTGGAAGGGAAAGTTTGGAAAATAAGCAAATGGTCTCGAACTGCTTTTTCCTCTTTTCCTGTCACATTCAAAAGCTAGAGGGGTACACCAAAGATCATTCAGATCTTTCCAGTTATCTTTCAAGTGGCTTGCCTGTGATTTAGTCTTGCTCATAATGCAGGTTACATATTTTTTCAGAGGTCATGGAAATCACGGAATCCGTGAATTCAGCCCCAGCAAGTTGGGGAATACCCCTGCTACCTGACAGCAGGACCCCTGCAGCTCCTGGTCCAGGGGAGAGGGAGACCACCCAAATTCTGAGCCACCAAGGGAGCAGGGACTGCAGCTTGGATGGGCTTACTCCAAGGTAGTAGGGTGTACCTCCGAGCTCCCAGGAACTCCACAGCTGCCCAACCTTTGCCTACAGCGAGGAACCCTGCAGCTGAGCTCCCCATTTTGTCATGGATATTTTTAGTAAAAGTCATGGATGGGTCATGGGTAATAAAGGACTTCCCATGACTTTTACTTAAAATGAAGCCAAATGGCTAAATTTTATTGATTACATAGAGATTAAAAGTGACTCTTCCAGAATTTAGCCCATGCAGTTATGTTTATTTTTTCTTTACTAATTTATAATGGTCATTTGTGCTTGGTTAGTGAATTTGTGAGGTTTTTGTATTATGATTTCAAGTTAAATGCCATTAAAATCACCTGTTCCTGACCGTTAGTATACCTTTGATATACCAAAGACTTACTGATTGTTTGTTTTTTGTTCTGTCTTTTCACTTGACAGGAATAATTTTTCAGTGCGTGGGCTGAGGTGGTGGTTTAGATGGTTTTGCATTAATTTGCTCCTATTTATTGTGCTGTTTTTTCTGACTACTCCTTCCATAATCATCTCCACCATGGACAAATTCAATGTCACCAAACCTATTCGTTACCTTAATGTGAGTATCACCATGCTTTTGAGTTTTGTAGTACACCAGTATCAAAATGTTCTACAAATTGGATCTCCCTGGGCCGGTACCCTCAGGACCTTAGCGGTCTTGGATCAGGGGAGATCAAGGCCCTTCTCTGGGCTGTTGGGATCCCTGGAGCCTGGGCTCCCTGCCCTGCTGCCGGCCCTATGACAGGTCTCCTGGGGTCAACCTCCTTGGGCTGGGACTCTCCAGCCACCTCCAGTCCTGCTCTCGCTGCGTTTCTGGCTGCTGCTGGCCTCTCTCCAAACTCCAGGGCCAGGGATTCTCCCCAGTCGCTGCTGCCAGGGTTCCGGGCCAGAGAGTCCTCCCGGCTGTTGCTGGCCCCACTCTCAGGCCAGGATTCCTGGCCTGGGATTTCCCCCCAGCCGCCGCTGGGACACTCAGGGGTTGGACTTCCCACCTACTGCAGGACCTGCCCCTGCCAGCCCAGCTGGGGCTCCCCAGCACCCAAAGGGTTCCCAGCTGGCTCATGCTCCTTGCCTCTGGGGTTCTCTGGTCCAGCAATATCCATGGTCCTTCTGGATGTTGCTGGACCAAAGAGTCCTGGATTTGGGAGGTTCAGCCTGTAGAAAGCGAATAATGAAGTTAGCTAGCACAGATGATATTATGGCTTTTCACACGAAGATCCTGTGGACAACATCAACTGGTGTATCCCATGGAGCTATAGTTACCAATTTACACCAGCTGAGGATCATCCAGGCCTGTGTGTTAGTCTCAACTAGCTCAACCCCCCAGCCAGGGTTGAAACTGGTGCCGATTTAAAAAAAAAATCAAAACAATGTCCTCATATTTTGTTTGTTTGTTTGTTTCTTGATAAGGATTAGCCTGAAATCAGTGGACCTGAGATTTTCTGCGATCATAAGTTTTAATGGTTCATGTAAAATAAAAATGTATCTTAAACTACGTAACTTAAAATATAGTAACGTGGGCCAAAAAACCTCAGAACCTCCAATCCAAACTGCTTTTAAAGTTTAGAATTGTGGGGGGATGACAACTGTGATCTGAAACTCTAAATTTAAACTTCAGTCTTACTGTCCTAGTTTTGGATCCAATTGGAGCCAAAATGTATTTACATCAGTTCAGTTCTAGCTGAAATTTCACACAAACCGATTTCAATATCTTAGAATCTAACCTTAGCTCTGGTTTTGCCTTGTACCCAAATTCTCAATGCTAACTGAACCCTAATCTGTATCATAGAATACAGTTTCCTCGATTGAGCTTTAATATAAATGAGTTGGTTACCTATAAAAGCTAATTTCTGTGGCATCTATTCTATAGTCACGTTGGCATTTAGAATATTTGCATCTCTCTTTAATTTGTATTTAATATTAATATTTAATTGTATTTTTTAGACTCCTATCATTAGTCAGTTCTTCCCAACACTCCTCCTGTGGTCCTTTTCAGCTCTGCTACCAACAATTGTGTACTACTCAACGCTATTGGAATCCCACTGGACAAAGTAAATAATCAATTTTCCTCTGATTTTTAATCCTGTTGCTTACTAAATCATGGGGAAAACTGGAGAAAATATGTAAACTTCATAATAGCTCTTTTCCAGCTACAATTTTAAATCCCATCTAGTCTATTCCTTGCCCAGTACAAAGGAAGTCTGTCCTTTGTCCACTGCTTTATCCAGTGGTAGATTATTCTACAGAGTACTAGGTCTTCTTGATGATAAACAGTCAAGGAATTTTCTGTGTTTTGTAGGAGATCCAGTGAATAGCATCTGGCTTTTTTGTTTGTTTTTGTTTTCCCCTTTTGATTGCCCATAAGGTTTTTATTTCATAGAGAAAATCAGTGCTTGACTGAAAGCACTCTGCCATTCAGAAGTAAACTCTCCATACAGCTCATTTTGACCTCTGTCCAAGATGCTGATGATCTGTCACAGACTAGTCTGAATTACAAAAGTAATCCCTTCCCCTCTGTCTGTATGTGGAAAATCACCCTTACTAAGTGTCACATACATTTGTCTTGAAGAAGCATTCCCAGGGACATGGTTATAGAATACTAAGGGAGCACAACCACAGCCCATTGTATGTAAAGAGAAATGCATGGTTCTTGATTTGGTAGCTGGAGTTCTAATGGACGTCCCTGGGGTTTGGTACACAAGATGTCTTGATGTACTTCCACCTGAAGCTTGTGGTGGATAGGAGCCAACTTAACAGTCTCCTTTTCTGCCTCTGCCCATAATGTTTGCAACTAAGGTTTCTTAGATAAAAAACATGTGCCCTTTTTTTTGTTTAAATTGTGCAAATCCTTCCCAAAAAGGACATTCAGACTCAGTTGCTGAATAGTCATGGTTTTCCACCAGCTGTTTCACCTATCATTTGGTCTTGGGACCCATGAGATATTTCTTGTCTTGTTTGAAGTCGTTTCCTGGAGCCATTGTTTGTCGTAGACTTGATTTTTTTTTTTCACATACAGTTTTCATTCCTAGTGTAACTGTACTAATTAATTTGATCCACAGTCCTTAAGGGCTATATGCTTCTCTAGTAAATCTCTGAAACTGCACCTGGTTTTAATGGGTTTTTAGATGCCTGCTATGACTTGTTGTGGCTCTTTTCTTGCAATAGTGGATTAATGATCAGAAACAGTTTCCATGTCTCTGTAAAGAGAGACGTGGATCTGTTTGGCTCAGGTTTATAGAGATTCTTGTACACTCTCTTGCCTCAGAGAAGGGCACTCAAAAAGTTCTCACAGCAGCTAACATGTTACACCCAAAATCCTTCAGGAATAGAGCTATGTTCCATGTAGGGATATAAATGAGGAGAGGGATATTTGGAGACCTCAGTTAGTGGAACTAAGAGTGAAGGGGAAATTCAAAAATAACTAAACTAGTTTGTTTAGAAAACATTCTTGATTCCTCCACTTATGACAGCAGAACTAGTGGAGTTGGAAGAGGATGGAAGCTTGTTTTTATCATTAACAGTCTTTTACTCAGTAACCCTTTTCCTTCTTGTTAGGTCAGGAGAAAACAGAATAATGATGCATAAAGTGTACATTTTTTTGATCTTCATGGTGTTGATTTTGCCTTCTCTTGGTCTGACCAGGTACTGACCTTGTTCTTTTCTCTTAAAGTTGAATGTTTTATAATCGCAGTTAATCTGCTTTGTTTTTGTAGCTAGCATTCCTTTGAGAAGCACAGCTGTTTTGTTTTTTTAATCTGTGTTGTATAGTCATGATATCCAAAATTGCCTTTCATCTGAGGATCTCAAAGCAATGTCAAGCACATAATTAATTGGGGCTCACAAATCCCCTGTAAGGTTGGAAAGTATTTTCAGCTGCTTTCTGTAGATAAGAAATATAAGGCATTGAGAGATTAAATGGCTAAGGAACTGAGTTATATAGACAGTAAATGTCAGAGCCAGGAACCCAGACCTCCTGATTCCCAGTCTTGTGTGCATTAGCTGCAAAATGATCCTTTTCATTCCCCACCTTCTTGGTTCCTGTCCCACCCATTTGGCCGTTTCCCTGAGCACTGTTGATGTCTACCTCTTGCACACTGTCTGCTGAAAATAAAACTTAAAAACATGAGCATCAAATCAAATGCTTCAGTTTATTGTATTTCAAGTCACGCTTCCCATCTTTGACCGAACGATGTTCAGTAATTACAAAAGGCTAGAGTAAACAGCATTTTGTACAGTTAGAAGAGCTTGGTTGGTTTTGTTTGTTACCACCATGCTGAACTATGGAGAGTGAATGATGTTAACTTTCTTTCTTCTAGTCTCGATTTTTTCTTTCGTTGGCTGTTTGACAGAGAGTTGGCTGAATCTAAAGTCAGGCTGGAGTAAGTATGAGCTACCCTCTGATATGTCAGTGGAATCTTTTTGCCAACTAACCTTTTCTAGTGCATAAGGAGTTTAGGGCATCCAGAATGACCTATAATATAATGTGGGGATTCAGATGAACAGTGGGATGCGAGCTCCACCTAGGTTATTAGGAGTAGGAGCAAGGATTAGAGCCCCTTTTTGTTGGACACTGTAGACAAACACATAACAGAGATATTCCCTGCCCCAAGAACAGGGGGAAAGCAGTAATTTTTAGAAGGGGGGCCCCTTTATAAATTTCTGAAGTGGCCCTGAGCTGCCCCAGAAGGGGTGAGACCTCAGGCAGAAGGGGCAGGACCAGAAGACCTTTGGTGTCTTCCTCTCCCTCTCCCCTTCCCCCCCCCCCCAAGAATCGCCAGCTGTTCTAAAACAGCTGGCAGTTCCCTGTAGGTGCTGCAATGGGAGGAGACCTCGCATGCTCTCCCTGCCTCCGAGTCCTGATTGGCCTGAGGGTGGGAAGAGCGTGTGAGGTCTCTTGCCCCCTCCCTGCCAAGGTTGCGCAGTGGCCAGAGAAAACCACCAGCTGTTTTAAAACAGCGTTTCTCTCTAGTTGCTGTGTGCCCTTGGCGGGGTAGGAGACTGTGCACTTCCCGGGCCTCGGGTCTTGATTGGCCTGGGAGCGGGAGAGTGACAGAGCGGCCACAGGCCGGATCCAGCCTGTGGAGGCCCCTTTGTCCACCCCTGCCCAAGAAGCTTACAATCTAAGCTAGGGATGTAATAGTGTAGTCAAACTCATTAACTGATAAGCAGAAGCTTATAGGTTAATAGACTACACACATTTCCCTCCCAACTAGTACATTTTTTAGCCGGCTGGCCAGCAGCCAAGTTCAGTTCTGACTCAGGCTGGGTGCAGGACCTGTCTGTGCTGCATTTAAAGTGTATTAGGAGCCAGGCAGGCAGGCAGCCCGGCTCCGTTACGCTTTGCACTGGGTCTGGGAGCTTGGACCCCTCCCCCCCCACAAACAGGGGCTGCTGCCACCCCACACTGCTGCTGCTTTATCAGAGAGAGCAGCACAGGGCAACAAGCAGCTGGTCCTCAAGAGAAGCTGGTTTTTAAATTGGCTCCCGTTGCAGACCGGCTCCTGCCAGCCACCCCATGCTGCTGCCAGCCCTGCCCCCGGGGACTAGAGAATAGTTGACTAACAGATAAGAATTCACGAGGTTAACAGATAAGAATTCAACTATTCAATTAACTGATATTTAACATCCCTAATCTAAGCATAAGACAGAAGATGGATGCAACAAACAGATTGGTCAGGGAGAGAGCCCAGTGAGACAATACTTTTAAGGTTGTGTCATATGATTAGAAGAGGAATCTTCCCTCTAACCATGTAAGATCTCATAGTTACAGAAATTAATTTAGAAGAGGAAAAGAAATCTTCATATAGTCTGGCCTACTGGGATGACAGAACAACATTTGCAGATGTTGTTGGGCAGAGGCTGTTTTTTTGTTGTGTTTGTACTACGCCTAGCATGATAGAATCCTGATCAATGTCTAGGGCACCTAGACAGTTGTGCAGAACAAATATTTAGGCGTTTCTGGTGAAAGACACCACGAGTGTAGCATCTTGCCACCAATAGTGAGTGACTTGAGGGGTCAAATGATTCCTCCTTCCACCATATGCCACCATATTGTCTTTTCAAATTAGTGTAACTTCAGATGCTGTTTATATTCTTATGTATCCATGTTGGATAGCATCCTGTACGCTACCTCCTTACTACTGCATGTAGAGAATTCAGCAGTAGGCATTTGTAATTAAGCCACTCTATCATAGATTTTGCAACCATCTTTTGCAAAGCTCTGGCAGTGTTTGTTCCAAAGAGAAGTTATTTCCAAATGTAACCTGTCCCCATTGCAAACCCTCTGCCTTCCAGTCACTGACTTTGTGTCCTTGTAGATGTGTCTTCCTGCCTGACCAGGGAGCCTTCTTTGTGAACTACGTGATTGCCTCAGCTTTCATTGGCAATGGGATGGAGTTACTGCGCTTGCCTGGCCTCATCCTCTATACCATACGCATGATAATGGCCAAGTCCCCTGCTGAGATGAAAAACATTAAACAGGTATATAGCATGGAGCAATAAAACCCTAACCAGCTTATAAGAAACGACAAGGCCTTACACAGGAACAGTATGTGCCCTCATACTTCACCATTGCTAACTCTCATCTGTGGCCATTCCTTGTGGCCTTTGCTTTGCTCATACTAACTGGTGCTTATTCATGTGAAGGTTGGACTGGGGGAGGCAAGCCCCAAATCCTCCCCTCCCCCCAAGCATCACGGGTGAGCAGTGCGTGATCCCAACCTCCCTGGCCCCAGAGCACAGGGAGGGCGGGGAGCACATGGCCCCAGCCTCAGTAGGTGTTCTGGGGGCAGAGTATGGGTGGGGCCAGGCTGGTGGTTTGGGAAGGCAATGCCTTCCTTTGCCTAGCATACCCGCCATCCATGTTTCTGTCCCCTCTCTGAGCAGCACAGCCTAGGTATATAGGAGACTGTACAGCTTGAGCCAATCTCTGGTTAAAACAAGCCCTTCTGGGCCAATTCATCCTTGCTTGGTGCCTGAAAATCAGGTTCTCCATCTCCACATCACCTCAAAATGAGAACTTGAATTAGGGAGTTGGCAAACAAGCTTAGTTTAAACCTACCCGAAACCAGCACTTTCTTCCCCCCTTTCCTCAAAACTTTATCTGAAATGGGTCTCTTTGTAGGTTTGAAAAAAGTTGGCTTAGTAGCTTTCACTTCTGTTACCCTCTGCTCTGCTCTGAGGCTGTGAGTGAGGCTTTGTCCTAGGTCCCGAGCCTGAGAGGTTCAGCTAATCACTTGAACACTTGGGATATTTGCAAGCCAAACTGGAGCTCTGAAAGCCAACACACCCAGCCCACAGAGGTTAAGCTATAGAGATCAAAGTTCTGGAAACACATGCACAATAGTTTTCTGCTGTGTGGTTGGACATAGCTTTTCCCCAGAGCTGAATTTAAGGAGACCAAAAACAGGCTCCTTGAGGAATTATCTTGACATAAATATCAGTTTGCTGCAAGCGTGCTCTGTGTATGTTTTCAGCTTTTCTCTCTCATGTCCTGGAACCAACATGGCTACAACACTGCATACAACAGTGCTGAAACCATGGAATTAGTTTGAGTACCACTTGTGCATCTGTAACTAGTTTACCTGGATGTCTCCAAACAAACAAACTTATTCTCTCCTGTTTTGAGGAGAGAATAATTAAGGGGCAAACTGAATTGTTTTCTTTGTGAATCTAGTTTAATCCTAGTTGGAAAGTAACATTTGTGTTTGTTTTTTCCCTAGCATCAAGCATACGAGTATGAATTTGGTGCAATGTATGCCTGGATGTTGTGTGTATTCACTGTCATCATGGCTTATAGCATCACATGCCCCATTATTGTCCCATTTGGTAAGTTTGCCACTAAGTTGTATGCAAAGTGCAGAGAAGAGAGAGGTTTGGTCTGATCACAGGGCCAGGAGAGAGGAATTCCTGAGTTCTTATCCCACCTCTGATGGTGACTTTTTGTGTTCTTGGAACAAAGCACACATCCACTTTGCCATGTGGTAAAATAGAGCAATACCCAACCTCACAATGTGGTATTGGGTAAATGAACACCTGTATGCTGTTTTGAAGCTGAAAAGCAATACATACGTGATTATTATATTTCTACAGCTTGAGGAATATATTAACTTTGTCTTCTGTACAGTTTTAACAATTAAGGATGGAATTTTAAGTTGAAAAGGTTTAGTACCATGCTTTTCAAAATGTTAACTTTCATTTCTGCTTGCCTCTGTGCTATAAAGCTCCAAGAGAGAACATAAGAACGGCCATGCTAGGTCAGACCAAAGGTCCATCTAGCCCAGTATCCTGTCTGCTGACAGTGGCCAATGCCAGATACCCCAGAGGGACGAAACACATATGTAGAGGATGTCTACATACGACTTTCAGCTAAAGAGGTTCAAGAAAGTAGCCAAACTTTCAATGGGACTTGTGCTTCTAAATCCCTTAGTCACTTTTGAAAGTCCCTTCCCAGAGTTCCATCAAAACAGATAGAATACAACATAAAAACAAACACTGCAAACCAGTGACATGATCAGAATCATGCCTTCTGGCCCTGGTATCTATGAATGTTTTAATGCTTTAGGTAGGGATGTGAACATTATCCATGTCAGTTAATCCTCATGGTAACAAGGAATCCCCCCTCCCTCCCGCTGTTGCCTCTGATACAGAGGCAGCAGTGGGGGCTGGGGCACGAGACAGGCAGGAATCAGTGCTCTCGGGGAGCTGGCTTTTAAGCTCCTGCCTGCCGTGCCCCTCTCCCCCATGCAAATGTGTCACCACTGAAATTTTCATTTTAACATCTTTAGTCCTAGATGAATAATAAGATAATAAAAGCCTAGCTAGAATCCTGAAGACCACATGAGCAGAATGCTGATAGAAACAGAACAAATACCTAGCTGCACAAACATGCCATTGATATAGGCTCCAAATAAACATAAAAGTAAAGCTGTTTTCTCAGGGAAAATATTGTGAAATAAACCTCATCTATTAAAAGACAGTGGGGAAAAATGTAAGATCAGGTCTAAACCCATAAAAGTTGATTCCAGACTATATTTTAATCTCCCTAAATTGTCTGTGTACCATATTGTAAAGATTCAGTTGTACTACTACATACTATCAGAGCTAGCTACCACCGGAAGACTGAACTTGGACCATCTTGGTTTGTATAGCGACAGACTTAACTTGAAATTGTCATTGTAAAAAATTAAAAATAATTTTGGATATCTCATATGTCAAGTCTCCTTACCTAGTTATGATCTGTTTTCACAGTTTTCAATAACCTGTCTGGCTCTATCCCCTTCTTCAGGTTTAATATATATACTGCTGAAGCATATGGTTGATCGCCACAACCTTTACTATGCATATCTCCCTGCTAAACTGGAGAAGAAGATCCACTTTGCAGCTGTGAATCAGGCTCTTGCAGCTCCAATCCTCTGTCTGTTTTGGCTCTATTTTTTTTCATTTTTGCGACTAGGTAAGGGTTACCTTTTGGTGATTATATTTCAAGCTTGTCTACAATCTTGTGATTGAAGCAGAGGGATCATGATTCCAACCCTAATTCTGTCACTTTGTCTTAAGTGGAAGTTTAGGGAGGTTAGTTTAGCGGAAGTATGTAGGAAGTGTCTTAACCTCTCTCTAGTTGTGTATTTTTAAGGCAGGGATAATAATCTTTACCTGTCTCATGAGGATATTGCAAGGCTTACTGTCTTCAGAGTACTTTGAGATCCTCTGAAAGGAGGTGATAGGGAAGAGCAAAGTATTGCATTTAACTTTTAAGATGTTGGTTGATACATTCTCTCACTGATCCCCATTCAAATTTGCCTCAGATGATAAATGTTCATTGTGCCACAGAGTTGTTGGAGGAAGTTAGTAACTTAGCTCTGGGTGCCCAGAACGGTATGGGAGGTTGTTTGGGGTTTTTGTTACTCTGGAGGCGCTTGTGGCTTTTTCCCCCTTTGGGTTAGAATGGAAGTGACTTTTTAAATCCCAGAAACTTATTTTTTAATGAACAATACAAATATTAATATGTCCATAAATGCCTCAGTCTAGCTGGAATATATTGTGAAATTCCATTCCCTTGGCATAACCACTTATAACACTGTAATTACTTTTAAAAGTATCATCTGATCTAGCAGTAATTAGGAGCACTGCATTTACCGTATTAGATGAGACACCAAACTCCAGTATCCTGCTTCTAGCAAAGGCCTATTCTTGATGTTTCAGAAGAAGGCAAATACCCACAATATGCACCGACTAATCATTAAAAACACATAATTGTCTTCATCTATGCAGTTAAATGCTGATTAATCTGGTTGACGTTAACAACCTGCTCTGTGATAGTGTTTTTTGTCTTAGGATTGCACCCAGGATGAGCCAAGCACTTTTCTAAAAGGATGGTCCCTGCTCCAGTTAGTTTACATTCTTAGCCTTGGAGTTTTGGTCTCTAGCACAGTACCTGAGAGTTCAGTGACAGAAGCTCAGGTGGCCTAGGAGGGTGGTTTGCATCATAGCACAAGCATTTCTGTGAATGCTCAGATGGCATTGTCTGGCACTGAAAGCAGCTTTCTCTAGTACCATATGGATGCTGCCTAACATAGGGGGTGTCTGACAAGTGGGGAGAGAAAATGGGGGAAGGCCTTAGGGCTCAAGACATGGACTTAGAGATCTCCTCCATATAAGGATCAAGGAAAGATCCTTCTTTTGTTCTGTGTGTAATGAGCTGGTCATGAAATCAGTGTGTCCCGCATGGCCGTTTGTTAGCTATTTTTTCCTCTAGATGAATTTTTCTTCTGTTTTGTTCCATTTCCAATGAGAGAATATTCTTTCCGTATAAGCTATTTTGTGATCAGTGTGATCTGTGTTTGGTTTTTGCCTACCTGAATCAGACAAGTACATTCTATTTTGTATTGTCTGTTTGTTTGTTTTTAAGGTTTTAAAGCTCCCACGACCCTCTTCACGTTCCTAGTTGTCAACATCACAATTGTCGTTTGTTTAGCTTATTCCTGTTTTGCCTGCTTTAAGTATCTGAGCCCGTTGAATTACAAGGTAAACTCATATGGAATGTATTGGGGAATTGATGCTAAATAGTCACTAGCATTAGCACTGTGCTTGGTACTGCACAAGCTAGTTCCAGGACATGAATGGCAAAACTGCTGTTTACTTTAGTGGGAACAGGATCTGGCCACAAGGGGTCAGTCCACAAGGGGTCAGCCAGATGGTGAAAGCATGCTGCTGAGTAGAGAGGCCGGTGGCTTTGCACACAAGGGGAGGGAGGGAAGAGTTCCAAGCATGAAGAGCAGTATGGGAGGCAAGTAGGAAGTGGGTGTTTTGGAGGAGCACAGGTAGCAGCTGTGGTTTCAGTGTAATTTGTAATGGGACATTGTCCTGAAATTGTATACCAATTACCTAATGTTTATGATCAATTCCATGATTTACCCATTTAATACTTCCACCTTACTGCCTTTCTGTAGGTAGAAGAATTGCCAGGTGCACAAGGAAGTGACACAGATGTAGAAACAGTTCCACGATCTGCTGTAAGCTAAAAATAATTTTTACCCTTCCAAGGCAAACAAGCTCCTGATATGCCCAGCAAAAGGCTTGTGTAGGAGATTACTAGTTTGAACTGTGTCAGGGTAGGTAGGTATTAGCTGACTTGAGGGCCAGATGAGCAGAACACTGTGCTTGCCTATTTGAAAGGGTTGCTCTAACCCTTCTAGACTTAAGCGTGATAGGAATAGCAGGGTGATTTTTACTGAAAATCACCCTTTACTTCCAGTAGCTACATGTGTTGTGTTCTGATTAGTTGGGTCTCACGCCAAACACTGTACAATTAGCTGCATTTGAATGCTATGCAGTCACACTGCTTGGAGACCGAGTGAGAGGTGTGATATGCATGATAGAGCTTCAATGCCATGTCACCAAACATGACCACAAGACTTTGGCATTTGCACTGGGATTTGAAATGCTGTCTGGGAGAATACAGTAGGGGTGTAATAGTGTAGCTGGTTAAACGATTAACCAATAGCTCAATCCTGAGAGCTACGTGCATGTTATTGCAGAGCCGCAGCAGGGGTAGCTCCCAGGTCCCAGTGTGAGCTGGGACTGAGCCAGGCTGCCTGCCCACTGGCTCCTAAAATACTCTTAGTGCAAAGCTGCAGTGCAGGTAGTTGCTGGGACCTGGCACAAGCCGGGACCAAGTGTTTGCAGAGCTAACCCTTATTGATTAATTGTGGAGTCGACAAAATTTTTGTTGACTACACAATTAATGAATTGCATACTTCTGAGCATCCCTTGAATACAGATATCTCAGTATGCCAGAGGCCCACATGACCCTGGAGTTTTGCTCTAGAGAATTTACATTGAGGGTCAAAGGGCAGTGTTATGAAGGCGATAGAAGGGGGGGGGACAGGAAAAATTGTAGGGAAAGATTTTTAAATAATATATTATCCCAGTATTTTAAAATTATACTAAAAACCAAATAATAAAATGCCAGATGTTTGCCCTTTCAGATGTATGTCCCACGGGTCTTGCTTAGTCATCCTACAGAAAGAACAGCACTGGCTCAGAAGGGGCAGCAGTCATATGGCACCATAGAGGATACTGATGCAGAGGTAGAAGACAGCGTAAACTACTTTGTGGGACCTGCGGTAATTGAAGAGGCATAGGAGTTATTTCTGCCAGTCTCCAGGATAAACACAAGGTGGTGCACTTGGTCCAGCCTTTAATGAAACTGATCCCTCGAGCATTCTGATTCATTTACCCTGTCTGCAGAAGAGGCATAGAAATAATTCAGTGTGTGAGCTTCCGCTCCACTTGGAGATTAAAAAGCAGCCACCTTGGGATTGATTGTTTTACAGGCCATCAACACACATTGTGAAACAAGGATGATGACCAGTATGAAGGAGATAATCCTCAGGGACTACTACTTTGGGTTTACTATGTAATCACTTGCCTTATGGAGAGATTTCACTCTTCACAGAGATAACAGGTCATTGAAGCAAAAGCAGTTCCCCAGTTGCAAAGTGTCAGTATATTTGAAATGACTCCCCTTGACTTTTAACCAGTGTCACAGATTTATTAACCACTGGGGATTGATAAATCCAGAAACTGTCAGTTTTGTTGAAAACTTGAAAGCGACTATTACTCTGCTGGTGTGAGCCAGGAAAAAGGTTTGTGGTGTGGTGGTGATCTCTCCCATCACCCTAAAATACCCAGTCCACACAACATAACTTTTTTGAAGGAGAAGAGGGCTTTGTTGTGCACTTTGATTGTGAATATACCAAACTTAGAGGACTTGGGTGAATAAGGGATCTGCTATAACTTTTATATTATTTTTGCAGGGGATGCATTTGTTACTTTCTGGTCACTATGTTAGGGGCCTTGCACAAGAAACAATCACCTGCCAACAATAAAGGATGTAAACATTTTATTTTTTTTTTAATCTCTCTGGTTACAGTGACAAATTTCTGCACTTCTCTGATAAGTGCCAGTCGTATGAACTGTAAGATGTTACATCGGTTTTAAATTATGTAGTAGGAGCCAATTTCTCCTAGAGCTACATTGTGTCAAAGCGTAACTAAGCAATAATCACATGAACAATAAAACACTGAGTTCATGAAATTCTAGAGCTATCTTTTCGACTGACTTTCTTTGCATATTTAAACGTGTGCCACCTCAGAGGCCTGCCAATACTGGGACACTGACCCAGTCCTGCAACATGCCAAATGGTTGCTGAGACCATGAGTACCCTTGACTCTCTGGGAGTGAATCTTGTTTATTCATATAGAAAATCCTTTTGTTCTTGTACCCATTTTTCTGCTTGACTCTCTTTACAAAGAGCTCCTCAGGCTAGGCCTGTTGTTTCTTGAGTGTCTGAAAAATGACTGACAAATATGACTCAAGTGGTACCTCAAATAAAGAAAGGTGTTCGGTCTCTCACAGGAATAGCCCTAGATTCTTAAAGATCTGTTTCCTGCTCTTGTTGGACAAATGCTGAGAACATCAGAGGAGATGATGGGCCTTGCTACAGTCATGTCCCCTTCAAGTCCTTAAGGAACAAATTGGCAGAGTTTTGGAAAGGAGTCCTATCCTGTGAGTCAGAGGATACATACAAATTTCTGGTTCTACAGAAGTAAGTGAGGGGTGAAGTAAGCAAAAAGGACTGCATTTGTGCCAGACTCTTCTGCCTTGAGTCGTTTATATGCTCTTCCTTACCTTTTTCAAACTGTGATAGAATTGCCAGAAGTGAAATGCAGATTGGCTGCAAACCACAAAAAGGTTAGGACTGAAACCAAGTGAAAACGGATATTCTGAGCTAGAGTTTCTACTCCACATTCTGATTTGTGCAGATATTACATGTGGTTATGAGAATCCTGCAATTCATGACCATGGTAGAAGCAATACCAGAAGGGAGCATGGGGATTCTGCCATCCTGTTGACTTTTCAGTTCTCTGGTTCAAGTTAAACTTTAACATCATCTTCATATGCATCTATGTAAGCAGTTCTCACCCCTTGTATAGGCACCTCCACTGATTATCATGATGCTGAAGGGTTTGGCTCCCACACTTGTCCTGTTACCTGTGGCAGGACACCAATCAAGAATCCTAATCTTCCATAGTAGAACTTAGTTCTTTCAGGTTTGTTGCCACTGATCTACTGAGTGAGATCCTGGGTCTGATCTCGAGGACAAGAGCTCAGTATTTAATTTCCTTTTGGTGTCTGTCCTCTCTGTGCTCATGCAAGGTGGGAGGCTGACAGTCCTTGACAATGAAGCTTCTTATCCTCAGGACAGATTAATCATTGACGCTGGCAATAACAGCGCCAGCTTCCACACATCAGTCGGCTTCAAACCTGCTCTAGATTGAAGATGAGTTGAAGAGGGGAAGAATTTCTGTCTCACTGTATGATCATTATTGGGCCTCTCCTGAGTGCTAGCAAAGGATCTGACACACAAGCTTATTTTATTTAGGCCAACAAACCATCATGTAGCAGTCAGTCTTGCTTACCACCAACCTACGATAGTGTTGAATTTGCAAACTGTTCCTGTGAGACTGTATCCATTACCAGTTCCCTTAGCTATCCGCTCCCTTTCTGTTTTTGTATCCACATAGTTATAGCTGAGCTGTAGCATGACCCTAGTGCACTCACTTTCTCAATTTGGCTGGGGGATGGAAACATCCACTGGTAAATTACAAGTCCTCTGCCTAGCAGCACAGAATAAAGGCTGCTCTGACCTAAGTTTGCTATGTTGTCCTTTGTATCTATTTCTGAGCTGGAAGACATTCAGAAACTGCACTGATTGTAGTTCATTCTTTTGTGCTGGTGAAAGTTTCCAAGTGGATAAAATTAGATCAGTAATAGGAACTCCCCACATTCCTTGATGAGTCTGAGAGGAAAAAGCATTTAACAGTAAGAGATGGAAACTTCAGCAGATGGGGATATCGGATTGTACCATATGTGAAATTCATGTCTAACGGCATTGCATGTTCTTTACTGAATCTCTTACAAATCTTTTGGCAAGCAAACCTTAAACCAGGCAGACCGAGCCAGAGAACCCCCAGCAGCAGTGGGGCCAGGTGGCAGCAAGAGAGCCTTGGCTGGGGAGCTCCAGGGAATCTGCCATCTCCAGTGGCAGAGAGGCTGGTGGCATCTGAACAGGGCTGGCAGTGGCTGGGTGGCCCCTCCAGGAGAAGTCTGGGTGGCAGTGGGGCCGGCAGCAGCCAGGCAGTCCTGGCCAAACCCCATGAACACTGATGGCAGCGAGCGGGAGCTCCAGCCTTTGGAGACTGGGAGTAGGGCAGCCAGCAGGGGTCTGGCAAACTCCCTGGTTCGGGAACACTCAGGTCCCAAAGGTGCCGGATCAGGGAGGTCCAACCTGTACTTTTCTTTTAATGATCTATAACCTCTCTGTCAAACACCAGTGTCCATTTTTCTGGCTTGCTACCGAACAAATACGTGTCAGATCCCAAACTGACTGGCAGCTGTGCTCATACTCTGCCTGTAACAGCTGCAAGTGTCGCCTTCAAATTGTCTAAAGCTAGCAAAGCTTGGGGACTTTGTACCCGGAGGACAGCTGTTCCCCAGGTCATAACAATGAACAAATCAATAATGGCAGATGCACTGAAAATTGATGCTTTGAGTCAAGTCTCTGGCTTGCTGATATATCTCCTAGCTCTTGCTAACATCTGACATCAAATTGATTAGGTCTGTGTGCAGAGCTCTCAGATGCGGCAAGTGTGACTTCCCAATTTTATGTTCTTAAGTACAGAATTTCTGGATTGTCTTCAATTGGTCTTTTTTAATACAGTCTATAAGTAGTTGCCCTTTGGGAAGGGCATGAATCGGGGCCAGCTGTCTTGGCTGTCTACACTAGGCATTAACGTCTAATTCTTCTGATGGCACATAGAGAATAGGGCTCCCTGAATTAGCTGGAATCATATGCAAAACTACCCTTCCATATTCGGTGTGTCTCCATTATTAATCTCTTCCGATTTGGAGCTTGCACTTCCCAGTGCAATGATTCTGGATTCCTGACTGTCACTGCAAGCTGCCCCCTCTCCTGGGAGGCTAGGTTTAGTTTGCTTCTTTGGTGGCTTAGTCCCTTCTTTCCTGGAGAAGCTCTCATACTGCAAAAAATTGAGTTTCACAGTCCTGCCTGGACTGAAATTCCTTCCCGGACACCAGGTTTCATGACTACAGGATAGTATGTTGCTTTTTTTGTGATATTAAGTAAGCTAAATACTTATATGTGCAGTGTCAATTTTGGATAAACAGCTGTAAGTAGAGCCCTGTGTGGATACAAAATATGTATCTGCAAAAATGAGCCCTGGATATCTGCACTGACATCTGCGGATATATAGCGGACATCTGCAAAGTTGCAGGGTTCTAAATACAACATTTGTATCCACAGCTGCATCCATATCTGCAAAAAATGAGCTGTGGATATCCGCATCCACATCAGCTGATGAGGAAACCTGCAGATATGAAGTGGATATTCATGGATTTGCAGGGCTCCTGCTATATGTCTTGTTTGGAAATGGCAAAAGCAGCACCATGATTTTGCTTCAACTCTGGCAACTGCATTTAGACCAATTTAGAATGTCCTTTTAACATACATTCAAATACGTTCATTTTTAAATAATAGTCAGGCCCACTATGTATATGCAGAGTATATGTAAGTTGAATTATTAGACTAAAACATTGTACGAGGTAGCATGGTCCAAGGGCAAGACCTAAAGCATGAAGCTGAGAGCCTGGAGAATTGGTTTAACAGGAGCTTGACAAGGAGAATTTTGGCCTGCTCCTCTTTGTTATAGCAAAGACTAGTCATACTAATTCCCTATCCTAATATCACTATCCAATCCCTCTCTCCTACTTGTGTGTTAATATTACATCTGCATTCAGAAATGCCACTCGCACTTCAGCTGCAATCACTTTTCCCTGTGGCTTGCAGGAGAGTTATGTAGATAAAAGGGTTTCTAAATATGTTCTCCCCCAGACAGCAATGCAGTGACTACCCCCAAAAGAGTTGCTGGGGAAGAGATTATGGCCCTATCTCTGGGACTGGTCAGACCCTACTGGCACAGTGTTAACACTTAAAAAAGGATGTTGAAAAGAGGAAAGGGTTCAGAGAAGAGCCCAGTGAACGAATTGAGGCAGCAGCAATTTACTGTTCAGGATGGCTAAAGTTGGGCTTCAGTAGGAGCTGTTAGTGCTTATACCGCTGAAATCCACCTGTTGATTTTTGAAAGGTGCTGAATACCAAGATGTCCCATTTAACTTCAGTTGGATTTTTCAGGTGCTAATGCCCTGTCAGAAATTTGACCTGAATCACAGTCTCTCACAAATCCATGGCAGAACTGTGGCAAGAACCTAGGTCTCCTTCTTCTAATTGACAGCCAGGCTCCCCCTCCATGAGTGCTGGAAAGGAATCCCTTTCTGGTCTATTCTGTTGGGGGGGACGGAAATGCTAAGCAATAGGTCCCCAAATGTCCTTTCTGCTTCATGAACATACAAGAGCACAGTGGGTTGCTGAAAGAGGAGGCTGGGATGGAGAGCAAACTTACCCCACAGTAGCAGCTCCTGTCTGCCATGGCTCAGCTAGAGTCCCCACTCTGGGCCTTGCAACCTGGTCCACCAAGCTGCAGTTCCGTTCAGGTTTGGTCTGGCTGTTTCTAGCTACAAGAGGAGTAGGGCTGCAATGCCACCTAGTTTGGAGGCTTCATCAAATGTTTTTAGTCACTTCCAAGATTTTACAGACTTTAGTCAAGTTCACGATTATCAGGACGCCTGTGCCCTATGCACAAGGGGGTGCTGGGGTATTAAGGTTTGACCACCCTGCATTATTCATGAGTAAAACCATACCTCAGTTATACAAATCCCCCTAAGTGCCAATATAACCTCCATATCACTGCTCTGTGTATCTTACAGATTTTACTGCATCATACTCCAGAGAGATTTTTAAATGTATTGGTTCTATTTCATCCTTTGGACTATAAAACCAGTTTTGTCTTGGAGCATGTCTTTGTCTTTTCTATGACTCCATAAGGCATTGCTTCTAAGACCTGGGCTACGTCTACATTGGCGCGCTTTTGCACCAAAGCTATGCAAATGAGGC
>CM057847.1:39659367-39674285 GCA_030068395.1 Apalone spinifera
GGGTTTTTTAGCGTGCATGCGTGCGTGTGTTCAGCATTTTTTGATTGAATAAGGAACCCATTCGATGCTAAACTAATAGCTAGTACACTCACTACTACTGAGGAGGAGCAAATCATTGATATCTCTTCTGACACTGCTTTAAAAATAAAATTCTCAACAATGTCTCTCTCTGAATTTTGTATCAGTGTGCAAAATGAGTGCAAAGAATTAAGCGAGAAGACTATGAACATACTGATCCTGTTTGCAACATCTTATTTGTGCGAGTCAGGGTTTTCTGAAGTTGCTGTTAAAAAAGCAAATATAGATCAAAAGTAAACGTGGAACAAGAACTGAGAGTGACTATCTCGACAATGAAACCCAGATTTCAAAAATTATGCAACAATAAACAAGCTCATCCTTCACATTAAAACAATGATTCCAAATTTGGTATTTATCTATTTCCAATAAAAATGTAGTTGTCTAAAGTTATTGGCATATTTATTTCTTGTCCAATCCTAATCCCAATAAAATGATTAGCTTTACTCGTGGAGCAGTGAGGGTGGGGGGTCACACAAATTCATTTAGCATTTTAGGGGGTCGCGGTATCACAAAGTTTGAGAACTCCTACCCTAAAGATATTACCCTCTAACTCAGGCCTGGGCAAAATACGGCCTGTGGGCCAGATCCAGCCCACCAAGCCAGCAGAGGCAGCAGAGAGACCCAGACAGGCTCCCCTGCTTGTCCCGCAGCCCGGGTGCCGTGCAGAAACGCGCCTGCTGGGCTTCCTTTCTGTTTCAAAACAGGAGGGGAGGGGGGAAGTTTCAGGAGCTGCCCCACCACCAGCACAATCCCATTGGCCGATTTCTAGCCAAAAACCAGCCAATGGGAGCTGCTTGTTGGAATAACAGGCAGCCAAGAAGAACCATGGCCCCTCTCCTTGGCTCAGTTATTCACTGAAGCATATGGCTAGGCAGGGAAATGTTTTAAGCTCTGCAAGCAGGCAAGCTGTTTGCGTGCTAGCTGGTAAGTCTCCTGGCCACAGCTTGCCTCTGGCATCTCAGCCCCTCTCTGCCCCAAACCTCTGCTCCCCCCAACATACCCAAACCCTCTGTCCCCCTTGCATCCATACCCGCTCCCAGATCTGGCACCCCAATCTCCTGCCCCAGATCACAATCCCCTCCTAACTTAGGTCACATCCCAAACCCCTGCACTCTTGTCCCCTGCCCTAGGTCAAAACCACCTCCTTCACCCAAACTACCTCCCAGACTCCAGTCTCCCTCCGGCACCCCAATCTCTTACATCCCAACCTCTCCTCTGCACCCAACCTCCATCCCAGACCCCGCATCTCCTCCATTAATATTGTGGAAGAGTGACGCCCTCGACACTTTCCAAAATCTTAGAGTGGGCCCCTGTCAAAAATTATTGCCCACCCTGATCTAATTAGACAAATGCCAGGAAAAAGGGATAAACAACACAAGTAGAATGAACATTGTGATGGTTATAAACAACATATTCCACAGGGTTTTTTTGGTGATTTTGTTTTGTGTTCCTATAAGTCATATCGGAGCAATGAATTAGACACATTCTGCTCTACCCATCCAATTCTTTCTTTCAATTCAGCAGGCGTGTTGGGAAACATTAATATTAATCATTAATGATTAAGACAACCAAATGGTCTCTGGTGGCCCTTGCAGAGATCAGGAAGCAAAGAAAGTCTTTTAACCTTAACCGAATCATTGTCTTACTGTGTTAGCCAAGAAGAAGTCATTTCAATTCTTTGTGCTTCAATCAAGAGGGCAAGAAAAGTAGCTGACAGCCAGATGTTGCATCCCAGCTGAATTTTCAGGATACATTACAAAACAAAATAGTCTTCTCTGTGTATATCCTTGAAATAAGTCAGTTTTGATCATCACATGAATGTAAGATTGTTAAAATAAATTAGATTAAGTTGGAGAAAGAGAGGCAGAATTATGCATCATACTTCTAATTCTGGGACCCTTTTCCACCAAGGTGCAGAGTTCAGAGAACATAGTGAATTGTACCATGATACACCACAAACTGCCATAGATTTGGTCAAACCTGGATTGAAATGGAAGTGCCTGAAAATAATTTCTATTCTTAGCAGCAACAAAAAGGCAACAAGTTATTTATAAAAAATCAGTTAAAATAACAGGCAAACAGCCTGCCTTTGCAGAAAATGTACAACAGGATGAGTAAATGACAGACTAGAGATGTAATAGTGTAGTCAATTAATCGATTAACCAATAAGCAAAAGTTTATCAATTAATGCTATTGACTACTCATATTTTCCCCTCATCCTTACCAGTAAATTTTTTTAGCAGGCTGCCCAGCAGCCCAGCTCAGTCCTGGCTCATGCTGGGTCTGGGACCTACCTCCTTTGTTGCTCTGCATTTAAAGTGTATTAGGAGCCAGGCGGGCAGGCAGTGGGCTCAGTTCTGTTTCATGCCAGGTCTGGGAGCTCAGACCCCTCCTAGACAGGGGCTGCTGCTACCCCACACTGCTGCCTCTATCAGAGACAGCAGCACAGGGCGACAGGCAGCCAGTCTGTGTGGGGCACTGATTTTTAAACTGGCTCTCCTCGCTGACCATCTCCCGCCTGGCACCCCACACTGCTGCCTCTGATATAGAAGCAGCAGCATGGAGTGGCAGGGGGCTCCTCAGGAGTGAGGCCAGAGTGCATTGGCTGCTGGCCCCGCTCCCAGAGACTATAGAATAGTTGACTAACTGATAAGAATTCATGAGGTTACTCGACTATTCAATTAACCGATATTTAACATCCCTATTACAGACAGGACTTCAAAACTCACATTAGTCTCAGAGCTGAAGCTCTCCTCCTTACAAAAAAATGCCACTCTAAAAATGTAAAGGATTACCTCACCCTTCTTCTCCCAGACACTGCAGCACACATCTGGTTCTAAGAGATTCTGTTAAACACTCAAGCACAAGAATGTAAACTACTCTATGGACGAAGTATTAGTTTAAGACAGAGCTCGCTACTTTCAGTCAGGTACCTGAGATTATTATTACTTTGATTTACGATTTAATATGTTTTATTGTCACTAGTTTTTATTCACCAGCAGACCATGAGGTTTCTGCAAGCAGACTGAGCATCATATGAATGTCAAATGCAAGTTGCATTAGTTGGTCTGTAACTGCTGTGCTGGAAAAATAATTCAATCTGGAAGTTATTTAAGTTTCAATGTATTTTCATGCTTTTATACAAACACTCCTTATGTTTTATTGATAACACATATGCATTAAGTCGCTTTATTTAACAGATTTACAAGGAGGCCTTACACTGGTATCTCTCCAGACTGATCCATCTTTGCCAATATATCTAATGGGACAAAAATCTCATTACAGGATCTAAAAATGTAAAGGGGCTCACTGACTTGAATTTGCTCAACTAAACAGCTGGGAGTGCTTGACCATACTCTGCAGTTATAAGAAGTCAGGAGCAGTGCCGTGGTCTTATTTTCCAGTGTGCTCTTCTGATGCTAAATAGTAATCTGCTGCCTAACTCAAAAGTGCTACTGTTTTGCTCCATCAGGCACTGCTATTTAATTGAAACTAATTTGATTACAATGTGGATCCTTGAAGGAACAAGCAGCAGAGAAGTGGGGGAATACATGGGTCTCGGGAGTTCAGAGGACAACCCAAGAGAAAAAAGTGAAAAAAAACCCTCGTGAGTGGTGTTGATTTAATATATCACTATTATCTGGCAACCTCCTTATAATTAGAAACACAACAGAATTATAGGTGTATTTTTCAGTTTTAAGTAAAAAAACCCACCTCTATAATGTATGCAATTTAAAAAGTTATTATTGATGTATTCCAACAGCAGAGTTATAAATTTAAACATCTGCAACCAAACATTAGTTGGCATTGTGCATCTATCTGTGACTGTATCTCTGCAATCCTACTAACTTCAGAGTCCAATAAAAGTTTGCGTGGTTGCATGGATGTAAGAGAACAAAAACTGATCTATCATCTCTGCACGTGTACAACAGTGATCCAAGGATGAAGATGAAGACTTGTCTTTGAAATATGTATACATTTCTCTATTTTCAAACATTTCTATTTGGGACGATATACATACAACAGCTGCTGGAGGATTTCTACGGTGCCAGAATTTCATCAAACGGATTTTAGCACAATCCACCAGGCTGGAAAATTTGTTTGGAATTTGCCGTGACTCTACAATAATTGGTTTTGTACCCAACAACAAAGACTGGACTGAGTAGGATTTTAATTTCCATTATCCCACTAAATAAAATTCAGACTGTAACACCAGTTTCTCACACCCACATAGAGAAGTAGCTCTGTGGAATTAGTCTAGTAAAACATTCTGGCACAAAATATTATAGAAAAGCCCTTTATTTAGCAAGTAATACAGACCAAAGTTTCCTCTCAGTTATGTGACTTTAACAATCCCCAATTACTCCACTGATAGCACACTACATGCACATACATATACCAGGGTTTTTAATTAGGAAGAGGGGTTTTATGAATCATCTCTAACAGTTTACCCTTAGTCTATTTCCCTGGCAAATTCGCTGTTGCATAACATTTTCCAGTAAATCATCCAGTATTCAATGATTAATGTCTTGTCTTTCACATGCTACTTTTATACAACTTCATAATACATTTCTGTTGTATACTCTTCAAAGTGTAATCTTGTTGTGGGTATTTTTTAATTAATTTAATTAACCTTTAGTACCAATTTCAACATTCCGGCCACATAAGTAAACAAGATGTATTAAATGTCCTCAACTCTGGCATACAATTTTACACAATTACCTCCACTGGGGTTCAGTCCTGCAAGTCCCCCATTCACAACTTCCCATTGATATTTCAGGGAGTTCCATGTGCAGAAGGTCTGCAGGATTCCTTTAATTGCTATACATTCCTTTAATGGGTATACATTCCCTGATCCTCACAAAATAGGACAACTCAGTCAATACAATTCAATACACAAAAATTAATATGAAATAATTTTGCTACTATGTAGTCTGTGAGTGCCAATGGCCGACACTTTCGGACACCTAAACAGGAATAACTAAAAAGTCACAAGTAAATTAAAAAAGAGTGCAATACGCATGTAAAAATCAATGAAAACCAACAACCAAGATTCACCTAGAAAACCTTATAATCCAAAGTAAACTCCCCAAAGAACTGTCTTAATGTCAGAGTTTAAGGCCAGAAAGGACCACCATATCTTGATCCTTACTTTAACAGTTAGGTTTCAATATATTAAAAGAAATATTATCAATCCACATTTCCAATAGCTCCTTCCATCAGAATCTCAAAGCACTTTACAAACACTAATGTAATTCCCTTTGAGTCACAGCAGTATCTTCCTGCTATAGGTAAGAAAACTGAGGCATAGGGCCAACTTTATTGCAAGACATTAAAGTAAAATTCAGACTCAAGTCAATACATTTGATCTCAAAACATTAACATTAAAAAAGCTGAAAATAGTATCTAGGTCTCTTAAACCCAGAATCCTGCGTCTAACAAGTGTCTTTCTTCTTGGACCTTATTCTTCCTCCCCTGTGTTGGTAGTGTCAATTCTAATGCTTCCCTTAGTTTGGTCTTTAAATAAATGAAAGAGACATATTCTATGCAAATTGGTATTAGATGTGATTATGTGCCTACGTATGTCCTCTGTATACAATGTGATATTCATTTGCTAATTCTTTATGATGATTCCAATCAGATCAGAGTGAGAATGTCTCTCTCATTCAGTGAATCTGTAAAACTCTTCCTATCCCACCACCATTTTCAAACTAAATCAGTAAAACTTGCTCATATATTAGGAATCATTTATATAGCAGCGTAGTGGGGTGACTACCCCACTCTGGCCAAGGGGTTAAAAGCAGGCTGGAGGGAGCCTGCTCAGAGCCCCAGCCAATGAGGAAAAGGCTCTTAGAAGGAGCCTGTAAAAAAAGGCAGCTTGCTGGGGCAGTCCTGTTATAAAGAGCTACTCAGCAGCTCCTGGGGGTTTGACTAGGAAAGGTGCAGGACTGGTTCCCAGAGAAGCACTCTGGATAAAGCAGTGCTGGGCAGGCTTAGGGGAGCAGACCAAAAGAGGCTCCAGCCTGATATCTGTCAGGCTGCAGGCCTTGATATAAGAGCCAGCAGGGCGCAAGTGTCACAGGGGAAGTGGCCAGGGAACAGAAGGCCGTGTTAAGGGAGAATGAAAGATGGCAGGACAAGGCTGCAGCCAGAGGATCCCTGTGCTGGGACCCAGATTAGTGGGTGGGATTAGGTGCCCCCCACTTACACCACACTTTGCCACCAAGGATGATGGCCATTACAGATTACAGCTTGCCCTGAGGTGAGGGGCTAGGTGTTGGCTGCAGTTGGCCATGGAGGCCAGTGGAAGACTGAAGACTGCAGATACCCCCAAAGAGGGGCAAGAGACTAGTGTAGTGAGCACTGCTGTAGGGCAATATCCTGAAAAAGATGCTGTCCTGGAAGTGACACAGGTCCAGAGTATGAACGTGGAGAATGCAGCGTGATGAAGGGCAAGACACCAGCGAGAAGGGGCACTCTGTTTAGGATAGGGATGTTAAATTCAGATTAATCGGCTAATCCAATAGTAGATGCAATTTGCATTGACTAGTCGATAAGGGTGCCTCCACCTTTGAAGTGTAGCAACAGCCCCCAAGCAGTCCCCTGCTGGCCCCGTGCTCCCTGCAGTGTTTCAAAATGGTAGCACCACATGGAGCCCAGGGTCAATAGGGGAGTCCCCAGCTGGCCCTGGGCTGCACACAGCATTTCAAAGCCTCAGACCCCAGGCTCCAATCTTATTGGATAGTCAACTAGTCATTCACATCCCTAGTTTAGGACAGAGATCATTCCTGGAGTAACTAGCAGGAGGTGTTGTGGCGGTGAATCTCAATCCTGTTACAAGTGGAGTACATAGCAATGTATATGGTGTTTTTGTAGAATGAAAACATTTCACACCCTGCAGTTACAATCTAAGCAAGGAGAAGACAAGATCTAGGACAACAGTTCAGCAAAGGTAAGGTGTGGAGAAATGATTGGTGAGATCTGGCTAGGATTACTGGAAGAAATTGGTTTTAAGGAAGCACTCACGGGGGGTGAAGATGAGGATGTGCCTGGTGGATTTAAAGTAACGGGATGGTTTCAAACAGAAATAGACAGCCAGAATGACAGTGTAAAGCTGAGAGTAGAAAACAGGAAAGTTTATTTTAAAAAAATAATAGTGTTCATGGAGAGAGGGATAGAATCTCCCCATGAAGAGATAATTTTCAGTAAAGAAGGGAATCTCGGATGATAAGATGGGAAAGAACAGATGGTAATTGGCACTTTCTGTTAGACACTGCAGCACCAGAAGAATGTGCCAAAGTAAATATGTAACAGGCACATTTCTCCTTGCTATTTCAGCTTTTCTGTCAGCAACAACTGAGGCACTTACATTATGCTAGGATTTAAAAGCTGAATTTCTAAATGTCATATCTGTACCCACAACAACATCAAAGTAATTACCACTAAGAGAAGAGAAGAAGTAGAAGGGAAACAGTGTTCTCAATTAGAGTTTACTTTGGCACATCCTTACAGTACTGAACTGTTTAATTTGAGAGCAAGTTTTGTCTCACATCAGTTTCGTGGGATGTGTTCAGAACACAGATGCATTGGTAGTCTTGCTTCAAAAAGAAAAATGAGAAGCCTTGTTTAAGTTTCTTCACATCATGTTCAAAAGAAGAAAAAATCAGTTCTGTTGTAGACTAGAACACAATTAAGAACAAATTATTTGGTGTTATAAGAGAATAAATAAATCACATTATGCAAACATCCCATTCACATATATCATGGTGCTCTTAATTAAAATTTATTCAGAGAAAAATAATTTGGGAATTATTCAGATGGGGAAAAGTATTGTCAGTATTAATTATGAGTAGAAGACTAAAACTCTTCAGAAAGTAGCATGGGATTATTTTCCAAGTGACTTTTTTCTTGGGGCACCTATAGTCATTGGAACTCTATTTGCCATTTTCTGAGTATGCACATTAAAGGAAATTGTTCTTGTTCTGGATTTCATTGTGTGCTGTTAGAGAAAAGCTTCTTCACAAACTGTGTCTGACACAGGCTACTTAGTCTCAGTTACAAGGATAAGATTTTACTTCTGTCTGCTTGACTATAGAATTCTAATGTTCCTTTTGTAACATAAGAAATCCCCAGTGAAATATATGTATGAGATAATCCATTAATTTTGTTAAGTTTCCTCTACCCTATACCTCATTTTGTTACCTCTTAAGCCAAAAACTGTACCTTACTGAACAATACCGTTACCCCTGAAGCAAAATTTCCTGAGAACTCTGGTTTTGAGAAGTTAATTAGCCAAACTTTTTCAAAGTAGGTATACTTACCAACTGCAATTAACTATGATGTAATGACTATGTGTGTTTTTAGTGTTATGTTATAACCTGCTTCACAATCCTTCTCACACTAAGCTTTTGTGGCTATAAAGTTACTTAAAGGATAATTACATATCTATGGGTTTTGCTAAAAGTAATTTTGTTATATATGTATAATAAGGATGAGAAGATTATACTACAGGACATACTTTTAAGGAAGGATTATAATTAGAAGAAATTCATGGATGATATCATATGTATAGGTTTTAGAATGCAATTACAGCAAAAAACCCCACCCCACATTACGTGCATCTACTATAGGTAAAGGTTATGTTGGATTTTTGGCTAGGTTGGAAGACTTAACTTTTCTATCTACAGTTCCCAGCTGGTAGGGGTTGAAGCCCTAAGACCCATGTCCCACTTAGCAGAAGCCAGATGTAATACTTAGAGGGGTTATATGCCCCTCTGATCTTTGCTGGCCCCACTTGGTTGCATGGTGCTACCAGGACCCCTCCCTACACAGAAACTGCTGGAACCAGCAATCTGGAAGTGATGGCTGGAGAGGCAGCAGCCAACAGCTGGTGCTGCAGAGAGACACTGCTTTCACTCCTGCTTCACCCCAAGGAGTGAAAACAGTGGCTCCTTCCTGTAGCTTCCACATGTTTGCTGCTGCCTCTCCATGGGAGCTAAGAGCTGCAAACAGGGGCTGCTGAGGGTAAGAGAGCAGGAATGTGTGTGACTCAGATTGTTGGGGACGTGACTCAAATTGTTGGTGGAGGGGTTCAAGTCTTCAAATTCTGTCCCCCCCTGCCAAAGGCACCAGTCTGGCACAAGGCTCTAGCCCTACCACCTCGCCACAGGGCAGAAGGCCCAAGGCCCACACACTCCCCAGCTTAATAGGCAGAGAATGGGGAGGAGAATGTGGGGAGCTCTATGGACTACACTTAAATTGTAAAAGAGCCGCGTGTGCCTTGTGAAACCGTTTTATAGTGATAAACCAAGTGTAACACTGACAGGGGGGAACTGAACCCAGGACCTCTGGAACTTAGTGCATGAACTTGTTCAGCAGAGATCGGTAGGCAACCTATGGCTTACAAGCAACATATGGCTTACCTATGAGCCAAATATGGTTTGCAGCTTGAGCTCAGCCCCTCTTGTCCCTCCACCCCTCCACGCTCCAGCCTTGCGCCCTCTGCAAGATTGGCGCCAGTGCCAGCTTCCTGCAGAGGGGGTGGGGATGGGAAAGCCCAGAGCCAAAATCCAGCCAATGGAGCAGCAGGAAGCCATGCCTGGGACTAGGGCTGTCAGATGGTTTAACCAAAAATACCGAAAACCCCCCCGCTCCTCCCAAAAAATAATAACAAAACACTGGCGGAAAAATTCTGTTGAGGGGGGAAAAAAAAGGACCCTAAGAGTTATTAAGCAAAATAAATGAATAAATACATAAATAAAATAAAACAGCATGGCCCCTTTAAGTGCGTGCAGAGTCAGAACAGGGATAGGAAGAGGAGCGGTTGAGCACTAAGACCCAGGGAAGGCATTGCTTCCCCTTGCTCAGGATTTTAGGCTTTTTGCCAGCAGCCATCTTGTTTTCTTGGTCGAGCCAGAAGGGAGCTTCCCTGCAGAACCAGGTAAGCAGGAGGTCTGGGGGCAGGGGGCAAGCCCAGTTGCTGAGTGTGTCATAGGGATGCCAGGTGTCTGGTATTTTCGCCTCCTGGCAGGGGAAAAAAACCAGAAAATACCGGACATTTTAGGTGTCTGTTTTTTTCTGAATTTTTTTACTGGACAGGAGGCAAAAATACTGGTCGGTCCAGGTCAATATCGGACACCTGGCAACCTTACCTGGGACAGGAAGCCTTAGGGCAATGTGGGGCACAAAACGCCCAAACTGAGGCCCAGCCACCATCTGACTGCACCCCCCCACACTTCAGCCCTGAGTCCATCATACACCCAGACCCCCTGTCCTAAGTGCCTCATATACACCAACCCAGACTACTGGACCCTCACATCCCCAACCCCCTGCCATAAGATTGACAGAAGACAACCTGAATGCGTGCATGAAGCTGGATTTGACTAGTTATGATTTAAACTTCAAAGAAATGTACAAAAAGATGCAGCAGCAGAAGTCCCATTGAATAAAGTCTGTGAGTACAATGATTCATTTATGCTATTATTAATTAATGTCAATTATCAATAATATTAAGTTGTATATTTTCAAATGGGCATTTTTATATGACTCTTTGTTAACCATCTGTTCTGAATTTTGATGTAGTTTGGCTCTTTGGTTTGAAAAGATTGCTGACCCGTTCTACAGCTTGAGCAATTAAAGACAACTGGCTCGCAACTAAGGCTGTAAAGCAGACTCATTCTCTCCCTCTGCAAGTGGTCTCAGTACCACCATGTGGGACAGTGAACTTACTCAAGCAAAGTGTTTGTGATACATTTAAGATTGCTAAATTATCTCACTCAAAGAATGACTGTAAAATGAACAATGAGATTAAAATAGAAATATGTACCAAATGTACATATAGCAGAAGTGCTATCTAAATGTAGTACTACAGCAATTGGTTCTAATTACAGTCCAACGGCAATTTCAAAAGTTAAACAAAAATGCCACTACAAAGGTTTCAGACTGTGTAATAATAGGCTTTTTTTGGTTCCCTTATGTCAGAGGTTCTCAAATTGGGAGTTGTGACAGGTTATTGCTGGGAGGGGGTCATGAGCTCTCAGCCTCCACTCCAAACCCCATTTCACCTCAAACACTTGTAATAGTTTGAAATATAAAAGCTAAACTTTTAATTTATAAGGTGGGACACACTCATAATCTTGCAGCGTGAAAGGGGTCACCAATCCGAAAGTTTGAAAACTACTGCATTATACTGTTTGCTTTTAGGACAGGTTGAAATGCTCTAAACTGGGACTTTCTGGTCCGGCAACATGTTCCAGGACCAGAGAGTCCTGGTGGAGAGGACTAGTAGCAGGGAGCCCTGCAAGCTGGCAGGGCAATGTGGCTTCCCGGTAGGACTGTGGGAGCTCCACATGCAGCAGGAGGAGGACAATGCAGAGGCTGCGGGGCTACCTGGAATGGCAGGAGCCAGGCTCTGTGGCAGGAAGCCAGCGTGCAGAAGCAGTGGAGTGGCACTGAGAGCCCAGTGCCCGAAGGCAGAAGGGCTGCTGGGCACTGCAGCAGGAGCCTGGTGCGCACACAGGTGGCGCAAAGGCAGCAGGGTTGCTGGGCATGGCAGTGGGAGCCCGGCAAGCAGAGGCAGCGGGGCTGCCTGGCACAGCAGGAGGAATTTGCATAACAGCAGGAGCCTGGTATGCAGAGGTGGCAGGGCTTCCCGGTAGGATAGCAGCGGCTGACAGGACCAGTGAAAGGGGAGAGCCCGTTGGGAGGGCTGGAGGGGGCTGGTGCCAGAGAAGCCAGAAATGGCCATCCCTGGTCCAGCAAAATTCCTCATCCAGGATGGGTCAGGTCCCGAGGGTGCCGGACCAGGGAGGTCCAACCTGTATTACCTTTCAGGAGCTTTGTTCCAGATCATGTGCTATGATAGTGATTTTAACGTAAGCTACAAATGCAACATTATCTGGCTCAGCAGGACTCTGAAAAAAATAGTTCCATTACATTGACTGAAGCAAAGAAATTATTTCCTCTCTTACGCCTCAATGGTTTGCTTTGAAATTAGGAGGGCATAGCTAGTGGGGTCCTGCAGGAGTCAGTCCTGGGCCCGGTACTATTCAGTAGTTATATTAATGCCTTAGATAATAAAGTAAAGATTATGCTTATAAATCTGCAGATGATAATCAAGCTGAAAGGAGATACAAGCACTTTGGAAGACAGGTTTAAAACTCAAAATTACCTTGACAAACTGGAGAGCTAGTCTGAATTCAGTAAGATGAAATTCACTGAGGACAAGTGAAAAATACTTTTAGGGAAGAAAAGCAAATTGACAACTAAAAATGGTGAATAACTGTGTAGGTGGCAGTACTACTTACAAGGATCTGGGGATTATAGTGGACTGCAAACAGGATATAAGTTGTCAACGTGATGCAGTTGCAAAAAAGGCTAATATGATTCTGAGGTGTATTAACAGGAGTGTTGTATATAAGAAACAGGGAGGTAACTGTCCCACTCTACTTGGCACTGGTGAAGCCTCACACCAGTCCAGTTCTGGACACCATAATTTAGGAAAGATGTGAACAAACTGGAAACAATCCTGAGGAGAACAACAGAAAATGATGTGGATAAATTGGGGAGAGTCCAAAGTTGGCAACAAAAATGATAAAAGCTTTAGAAAACCTGACCTATGAAGACAGTTTAAAAAGCTAGCATGGATAACATTGAGAAAAGAAGCCTGAGGGGAAACATGGTAAGACTTCCAGAATAACAAGGGCCGTTATAAAGAGGACTGGTGATCGGTTGTTCCTCATGGCCACTGAAGGTAAGACAAGAAGTAATGGGCTTCATCTGAAGCAAGGGACATTTAAGTTAGATATTAGAAAAACTTCCTAACTATAAGCGGACTTAAGCACTGGACAAGGCTTCCAAAGTAGGTCATGGAATCCCCATCACTGGAAGTTTTTAAAAACTAGCTGGACAAACACCTGTCAGGGATAGTCTAGGTTTAATTGGTCCTGCTTCAGCACAGAAAGCTGGACTCGAGGACTTCAAGGTCCCTTTTAGCCCTAAATTTCTATGATTCTGTACTAGGGTAGTGTCCCAACCAAAAGCTGCATGCATGATTCCTGCTAGCCAGCTAACGTTTAAATTAAAAATAGATATCTAAATTGGAATATACTGCACTAATCCTGAACAATATAGCAACATACTTACCTTTCTAAGTTGAACTATGAATCCTCTTGTCTAAACAAAACAAAGTTTCAGTATCATTTCTGTCTCTCTATAGTTCTCATTATTTCATCTCTTCTTCCTACTATAATATTCCCCAAAACATAAAATATATACACATATTATAAAAAAGTAGCATCAAGACTAGAGCTTCCATTTAGCAAGAGTGAATCTGTTCCACTGGATTCAAATCTCCAGTTTCCATTTACACTTTCAAGTGTCAGAATTCTGCACAAAGCCTGTCTGCACTTGAAAGCTGTTGCAGGTTTTGTGTATCTGCATTAAGTGATGTAGAGCACTAGCTGCACAAGCAGTTTGTCAATGCTGCATTGTAATCCCCAGCTAAGCACAGCGCTGCATTGTTTCAAAACAAGAGGTCAGCATTCTGGGCAGACATCTGGTATATTACTTCTTCACTAGATTCTAACTATGTGCAGTAAAAACAATCCCAGAATGCATAAATACGTGACGCTGCAAGGCCTGCAAATGATAATGGGATTTTCAACTCTGGCTTGTTTTCTGCAATGAGAAACACAACTTTTGTTTCCATAAACCACTCTAGACACTGATGATGCTATCACTCTCCTATTATTACCCTCTACTTCCCTGGCTTATGAAGTCTCCTACTAGATACTTGGATTGGAGAAAGGACCTGTTAAACTAAATCCCAAGTGGCTGCAGAATGACAGTGCAACATGCACTTGAAAGACTGATGGGTAGATGGAGGCGCCTGATGATAAGGCTGGAGGCTGATGAGCAATATCTGGCTTGTGTGATAGATGCTTGTTTTGTTTTGCACAACCCTATGTGAAGATCAAACGACACAACTTTGCCGAGGACCGGAAGAAGAATTCCTTAAGTTTTTGAATGGCCAGAGAGGCAGTAACTACCAAGTACTACAATTGGTCAGGGATTCATTATGCTTCTACTGTGAGGCTAAGATGAACTTGTGAACAATGTATATACCTTTGTGCAAGGCTTTTATCATGATCCGTGCAGGTGGGGATTTTATTGAAACATGTAAAGCTCATAATTTTTTCAAACAAAGAATGTCATGAACTTTCTATTAATGGTTAATAATTAACAGATAATACACCAAGTTAAACACTGTGAATAGTTAAAAAGAAACCCAAACACTTTATTGAATAAGCATAACATGATTCAAAGTTAAAAGTCCAGTGCAAAACTTAAAATGCTGAGTGCACTTATGTGTGTTTAAAGTTGCAGATTTGTGTATGTGAGAGGAGTCAAAAATGTTCTCCACATTTTGGGGTGTTGGATGGCAACAGAAAGGCCTGCCCCTTGCAGCTTGTGATGGGCCAGCAGCGGCCCGCACTCACGCCACCCGGCGGACCCTGCCTGCTCCGGAGATCGCCGCGGGGAGGGCGGCGTTGGGGGTAGCCAGTCCGGGGGGGCAGCCCTGCGAGTCCCCGGGGACGGAGCGGCGGGGGCTGACGCAAGGGGGCCGGGCGAACGTGCCGCCCGCCTGAGCTGCGGGGGCGGGGCCTCTACCCGGATGCCCCGCCGGCAGGATGCCGGGCGTGGGGGCGGGTCTGAGGACGCAGCCTCCGGTAGGAGGCTCAAAAGCAGCCTCCAAGGGAGCCAGCGAGGGAGGAAGCGGCCGAGACGGTTCCTCCCCCCGCGGTGGCAACAGCCGGCCCTCTCACCGGGGGAGAGACCGG
>CM057847.1:39685698-39696137 GCA_030068395.1 Apalone spinifera
GGGGGGGAGCAGGGGAGGCAAAGGTGCAGCGGTTTGGGTCTTGGACTGCAATACCTCTGCTTTTTAAATGTAGTAGGAGGCAGGCAGTTCTTACTACATTTAAAAGGCAGAGCTGCAGTAGGGGTAGGTCTGGGACCCGGCGTGAGCCAGGTCTAAGCATCCTGGCTCGTGCTGGATCCCAGACCACTGCACCTCTGCCTTTAAAATGTAGTAAGAGCTGCTCGGCTCCTGCACCTGTGCACCCGGCTCCTATTACATTTAAACTGCAGAGCCGCAGTGGGGGGTAGCTCCTGGACCCCGCCTCCTCTTATTGACTAATCGTGTTGTCGATGCAAATTGTATCAACTACACAATTAGTCAGTTACCCACTTCTTAACATCCTTAGAACATGCAGTTACAAGAGGCAAAGCTTTGTTATATGGTAGAAGTGGATTAAGAGACAGAAATGTACAAGACTGTGTTTGTCTCTGCTTCATATTCCCCTATGGAGCTAAGCAATGGGGCCTGGCAGAAAAGTGTGATAATGCACAAGATTTCACAGAAATCCTCCAGAGAGTTGTCTAGGAAACCATCATGGAGGTACTCGCTAATCCTCTGTGGAAGGTTCCTTGGCAGACAGGGTCATCCCTAGCAGGTCTGACACCCTGTGCAGCCTGAGCACCTACACCCTTCCCTGCCCCCGTGAGGTGGGTGCACTCAAAGGCTGCAGGGGAGTGCAGGGAGGGACACTGTGGAGGAGTGCAGGGAGGCAGGAGAGATCAAGCCCTCCCCCACACACATCAGCAGCAGTGGAAAGTGGAATGACACAACCCCAGCCTACCCTGCCAGCACCCAGCTACATCACTCGGGGAAGAGGCTTGAGAGGCATGATCAGCTGCACAGTGTTCATAACACTGATTGTAAAACTAGAGAGCAGTGCAAGATCCATGCTCAAGCAAATATAGTCGGTGCATAGTTTACAGGGACTGTTGAAAAATGGTGCTAAATGTAGTCAGAAGCCCATGGAATGAACAGCATCATGGGATGTCAAGATGTCACCCATGATGCACTGTAATCCACTGCTGAAGGTGGTAAATTGCACAGTGGGATAGCTGCAGAACTCCTAGCTGCAGAAGGTGGTAAGTTGCACAGTGGGATAGCTACCCACAGTGCACTGATCTCTTTGTCAGTGTTAAAGCAGCAACTGTGTTTGTGCTTCACCTACACAAGGAGCTTTGTGTGAACAGGCACAAGCAATATAATTATAGCAGTTTATGATTGTTGGTGTCATTTGTGTCAATAATCCCCACATTGTTTACATTATTAACATCCTCCTCACTGGTAATTGAAAAAAAGTTCTCTCTTCCCCCACAAATGGCACCCAGATCTTATGGGCACCTAGCTTAATTTAAATTGCATGTGCTGTATTTTGGCTTTTTTCTTGTAGGGTGGGGAAGAGGCAGAGATGGAAATAGTGGGACTCATGGAGGAGCACTGTAGTGGAAGGTGGAACAACATAGCATCACATCTGGTCCTTTCCTGACTATATAATTAAGGCTAAAAACAATGCTTTTCCTCCATACTTAGGGTGAGCCTTTCTGAGAGGTTCTTCATCCTAGGCCAGGGTGACCAAACTTTCTGGGCTTCTGAGCTGCATACAACAATCTTCAGAAGTTTGAGAGCCATGACACACTTATCCAGGGCTGGGGATCAGGGCTTCAGCCCTGTGGGAGGCATCTTACAGGGCTTGAAGCATCAGCCCCACTTCTGCTGAAGCGCTGAGTCATCCTTTCCCTGCAGGGATGAAGCCCTGAGCCTGATGGATAGAAGCCTCTACACCACCAACCCACTGTAAGACAGAAGTTTCAAGCTTCTCTCTCCACACACCTCCAGTCTGGTAGATGGAGAATAGGTGGGGAGGGAAGGAGAGCTCCACAAGCTGCAGTTTGGCCACCCCTGTCCTGGGCTAAAGAAAATTATATCACACATAATAAAAATCTTTTAAAATATTTCAGATTCCTATTCCTAGTGACAGACCTCTAATGAAACTAATTCAGGCTAGTTCTGCTAAAAGTCATCACTAAGTTCTGATGTCTCTGTTCTTCTGTTTCTGTTTGGATCCAGAGCCCTTTTCTGCGCAGACAGCAGCAGAATGTTAGGAATTCATTCTCACTTACTAAAGAGCTAGTAAGAAGTGAAGAAAAATGTTAGCAAAGTCACAGGGAAGCTAATCTTCAAGTGGCAACCCCCTAGTAATAGTAAACAAGGCACTTTTGTAACTTAATCTGCACACAATACACAAAAGAAATAAAATGAATCTCAGTGACATTACTGTACTTTGCTACTTACTGCTCTCTGTGTGCTCAAATAATTCTCATCAAAGGCTAGAAGAAACTGGATTCAGCTTGGATCTTTCTCTGTGACCCTCAAAACAGAAGAGAAAGTAAAAGTTTAGTTGTAAGAAGGGAGGCTAGTGAAGTACCAAATCTCTGGAAATTTCCAATGAAGCTGCTCATACATGCATACATTGGAGAGCTAAAGTGGGTCTTTATTGCCCATGAATGGGAGTATGATTACAAGATGTCACTCACTATAAAAAAAGTAAATGTTTACAAAATGTGACACTAAGGGAAACAACATCATAATAGCTTTCTCTAGAGATGAGTCTTCAGGGGAAAGTTTAATGCATTCCATTGCAGTATTCATGACCAAAACACTGAATATTGCGATAAATGCATAAAAACATGAAAGTTCTGTTGACTAGAAAATAAAAGAGAGAGTGACCCATTTTTTTAGCGTCTAAACTGAGGAAATATGAAGTAAATTAAATATTTAAAATTATGTTTTAATGACTGAAAGTGGCCAGAGCAGAGTCCAGCCTGATGACCATTATGCTCAATGCTCGTTGGAAAACATTTTCCACCCCACAGAAACATTCAGTATTTTTAAAAAACCATTACGAATCATGACAAAATGGTAACGTTTCAAAAATGTTTACAAATTTTTTTAAAAAACTTTGTGTCACATCTCATTTTGACACATCTGAAATGTTTCCGCTTCAACCCTTTGCGATTTTATAGAATATCAACATGGGACATTGCTACATTTTTTAAAGTCTTATTCTGTTTTTTAAAATGTAGAAGCCAATATAATTTTGGGGAAAATCCCGTTTCATTTTTGTGTCGCACTAACAGCTCGTTTAGCAATGACACGGACTCTGATGGTCCCGCCGCCGGAGGCAGAGTTACAGTAACAGCTCCGAAAAGCCATCCTTTTCATTCTAATTGTACTCATGTTGATTCGTGCCTTTCTCAGCAATAACCAACTGCAGGGCACTTCCAGGCGGGCCGGAGGCGCGCAGGCCTTTTGCAGGAGGCTGGAGGGTTAAATCAGACCGCTACGTGTGCCCAGATTCCCAGCCCCGTGGCAGCGCCAGCAGCAGGTCTCAGCCCTGCCCCACACCCCTCGCGCGCAGGGCGGCCCGGGACAGGCGAGCTGGGGCTAAGGGGCCAGTGCCCGAGGCACAGGAGCTTCGCGGCACGTAGAGGCTGCAGGTACCTGCGAGCCGCGCGGGCCTGGCGGGGGCGGGTCCGTCCCTGGGTCTGTGGCGCGGGCCTGGCCCTGCGAGCTGCGCTCCGCTCTGTTGCGGCGCGGGGGAGGGAGCAGCCCAAAGCCGCTGGGCCCGCCCGGGCGAGGGGAGGGCAGGTCACACGCCCCGCCCGCCGCCTGAGAAGAGTTGCGGGGGAGGCGGAGAGTGGCCGCAGTGACGGGGTGAGGGGACCCGCTTCCCGCCGACAGGCTGAGGCTGGGAGTCCCGCCGGGCTCCCCGCCCGACCTGGCACGTGCCCTCCCTAGCGGGAGCCTGAGAGATGGCGGGACGCGGCGCGCTGGGGAAGCGCCCAGCGCCCGTGGAGGGGAGTGAGGAGCCCACACGCCGCAGGGACAGGACCCTTAGAAATCCCAGTAATAATAACAGCTCCTCCAGCCAAGCCCAGCCCTCGCAAGGCCCCAGGGAAGAGCAGTTTGTTTTCTTCAGTGGACTTGGCGGCCAGGCGTGTGCCGAAAACACTGCTCGCCCTCCAACCTCCATTGCAATAGCCCCTGCTTCTTACCTAGGGCTTTTCAACAGCAAAGCTCAGAGCACTTCATAGTAGCGCATTTATCCTTCCTCATTACTCTCCCCATCTCACAGCCGAGGAAGGCACAGAGCTGCTGAATGACTTGATAAGGAAACAAAGAGGGAGCAAGGGAGGTTTAGATTGGACATCAGGAAAACTTCTTGTCAGTCAAGATGGTTAAACACTGGAATAAGTTGCCTAGGGAGGTTGTGGAATCTCCATCACTGGAGATATTTAAGAGGAGGTTAGACAGACACCTGTTAGAGATGATCTCTAGACAGTGCTTGGTCCTACAGCGAGGACAGGGGACTGGACTCGATGACCTTTTGAGGTCCCTTCCAGTATTCTGTGAAAGAAGTTTGTGGCAGAACAGGGACCTGAACCCAAGTCTCAATGTGGTGCTCTAACCAATCTACCCTACAGTATAGATTAATTAACATGAAGCATGAACTGATGTTGAGAGGTCTTGGAATCAGCACCACATACACTTGCTATCATTGTGTAACCTTGGACAAACCACCAGCCTCGCTATGCCTCAGTTTCGCTGTCTCTAAAATGAGCCATTGGAAGATTTAGCACATTATCAACACTTAAATCACTTTGCAAACAAAGCAGTGTTTGTCAACATAGGGGTCACAGAACAGGTTTTGGGTTTGCATGAGGGAGTAGGAAGCAGGACAATTGTCTGAGGCCTCATAAAGCTAATGTATATGTTTCAGTCCCCACTGCCCAGGGCTTAAACCTGAACCCCACCAGGCTTTTAAATCCAAAGGTTGTGGCCCACATGAAAAGGTTGAGAAACACTGTTCTGAAGGAATGTACTTTAAAAATACAGAATTTTATGTCCTGCAGTGCCTTCATGTTGTGAGATTATTAGGGCTTTTATATTAATACTTACCCAGGTCTATTTACAGGTAGACATTTAAGAGCAATGAGTACAGAGTAAATTGTCATACATCATGAGAGATAAAGCAGATAACAGACCTATATCCAGAACAGAAGAAATGTGAATGAAAGTGAAGGAGTATGCAGTTCTCTGGGGAACATGGGCATGCAGATACTACAGGTTGGACCTCTCAGGTCTGGCACCCTTGGAACCTGACCAGTCCCAAATGAGGGAATTTGTCGTACCAGATGAGGTCCCCTGCTATCAGCTGCCCCAGCCCTGCTGTTGGGATTGCCATGGCTGCCATGTCTCTAGCGCTGCTACCATAGTTGCTGTGACTGCCATGTGCCCAGCCCTGCTACTGGGGATGCTGCAGCCCCTACTGCGCTACCGGGGTTACAGTGTCGATCCCAGCGCCAGTCCCGCGGGACTCTGAACCACCAGCCCACTTGCCACTGACAGGGGCTCTCAGCCAGGACTGCCTGGTCCAGGAATACCCATGATCCTGCTGGACCACAGATGTTGCCGGATGAGGGAGTCCCCGTTTTGGGATGTTCGACCTATAGTGTAATAAAAGCTAAAAAAAGAAAGAAAACATGAGCAACTACAGTAGAAGACTTTGGGGACAGTAAATGAAGGAGAGAAAACTGTAGATGACATAGTAAAAAACCCCAGTCTCACTGGAAAATGTGCTAAGTCCAAGACTTTTAAATGTCAGGGGGAAAAGGGATATTAAGCAGGTAATTGATATAATGTAACTGTCACCAGGCAAATTTGAACGTAGGACCTTCAGCAATAAAGCCAGCTAGCGCTCAGCCTGGGCTGTAGAGCTCCCTTGTTCTTAGCACTCACTGTAAGTGGTCTAAGTGCCACTACATGGGACAGTGAAGCACTCTAGGGCTACATCTACACTGCCAAGTTTTTGTGCAAAACCAGCCTTTTTTGCATAAGAACTCGTGGAGCGTCCACACTACAAGCGCATTTTTGCGCAAGAAAAAGTATAGTAGATTGTCAGAAGACAGAGCTTTTTTGCACAAGAGTTATTCCTGTTTCTACGAGGAATAAGCCTTTTTGCGCAAGAGCTCTTGTGCAAAAAGGTGTGTGTGGACGGACAACAGGTTTCTTGTGCAAGAAACCTCTATCAGAAAAAGCACAGGTGCTCTGGTGGCCATTCTGTGAATGGCCATCAGAGCTTTCTTGTGCAAGAGCGTCCATGGCAGTGTGGACGCTGTCTTGTGCAAAAGTACATGGCAGTGTGGACCCACTCTTCGCAAGAACTTTTTGCGGAAGATCTCTTCTGCAAAAAGTTATTGCGCAAGAAGACTGCAGTGTAGACGTAGCCCCAGTGTATCAGTTCAGTTACACAATGAGATAGATGCAGAGAATGATGGTATGGCAACAGTAGAGACTATTACAGGGCTATCTGTGAAAGTGCAAAGAATTCTGATAAACCAGAGAAGGGAAAAAAATTGATGAAATGGAATTATAAATGTTGTTAGACATCTGCTTCTATCTTCTGGGAATAATCAGAGTGGTTTAGAAAAGCCCAAACACTAAGACTAGCTGTCTGTGATAGAAATGTCTCTAGAACTGCCAATTGGGAAGGCGCATCAGGTTCTCAGAAATGTTGGTGGTACCCACAACTCCCAGAGTCTTCACCCCTTTTCCTCTAACTCCCTCCCCCACACCTACCTAAACCTTTGGGAGAGAATTTGGGTGTGGGAGGGTTGTGGGCTATGGGAGGGAGTTTGGGTGCTGAGTACAGGCTCTGGACTGTGGCAGGGGATTGAGGTGCACGTGGAGGTTTGGGGTGCAGGCTCTGTGAGGTAGTTAGGTTGCTGGGTATAGGGTCTGGGCTGGGACAGGATAATGGGGTGCAGGAAGAGGTGCAGGGTACATGCTTAGGAAGCAGGTTGGGTGCAGGAAGAGGTGCAGGTTTTGGGATCGAGCCTGGCTACTGGGTCCAGGCTCTGGGCTAGGGCAGGATGTGGGGGTACATGAGGGGATGAGGGAGGTAGCTTGGACACTGGAGGGGGTGTAAGGAGAGGGGGTCATGCACTTACCTGGAGCACCAGGTGGAAGAGCCAGTGGGTCTCCCCGTGCTGCTACCCGCAGGCACCATGCCCACAGCCTCCCATTGACTGCAGAAACACTCAGGGTGAGCAGTCAGGAAGCTGTTCTAGCCCCACTATGCAACCAATGGTGGCAGTAGGACCTCTCCTGGGCACTTTTAAATTTCCTCTGGGTGGCAGGAGGGGCGGGGGGACACACCGGGTGAGTGTGCAGAGCTAGCAGGCAGGCCCAGAGGAGAGACCCTGCCCCAGATTTTGGTGAAGAAGGGCCTCCAGGTCAAGAATTATCCTGATGCCCAGGCACCATGGGCCACCTAATGGTGAGAAGCAGCTTATAGATTAATCAGCAAATGAAACATGTAAAAGCATCAAAGAGCATGGAATACAGGACAGACAAAAATAGACTTCTGAATTTTAACAAGACTCCAGTAAACAGTTTGAAAATAATGTATATTTTCAGTGTCCAGTTTCTTGAACAGCTTACAGACTGCTCTTGTGGAAGCCAGGAAGAATAAGTTTACTTTCCACAAACCCAGGATCCATGTAGTCCATGGCTATAATAGCTGTAGAGATGCCATTGGTGTATGCCAGGAGTGGCTGTAGCCAGACATGAACCCCATCTTGTTTTCCCCCCCCAGAGAGCAAGAGAAAGGCAGTCAGCCTTTGATGCCCTGAGAACGCAGGTGTGCTGCCTGTCTCAGACTCTACCATAAACAGAAACTAGACAGTAAATGGGCTAGCTGACGACCGGGGGCCTCCCACCGCCCTGATGGCTAGTACCAGTAATTGACACGCCTACACTGTCCCAGGAGAGGAATCTTTGCCCATCACATACTAGAGGTGCCCATTGTCTGCATCTTCTCAGGTGTGAATTGTGCTTTGCACCCTTCCTGGGAAACTTGGCATTCAAAGCCATTTTCCTAATTGGCCACTTGAGACCGGGAAGAAGACTAAGTGACCCAAGGGGTATAAAGATCGGTTTAGTAGCCCACCCAATTTGAGCTCCAATCATCTATACCTGCTGGCAGGTATTGATTGTCTCCCAAGGTCTGTGGGACGCCAACCTCGCCCTACTTCTTCTCGAGGGATTGAGAGAAAGACACTGGCCATGCCAAGTCTAGAACGCAGGGGTGAGAATATACCTGCTAGGTGTCTATTTTGCATGCATTTAATAAGAGCTCAGAGAACCAAAAGGGTTTCATGGTACCTGTAAGTGACTTTTAAGTGTAATTTCTGTCCTGTCCTTTTGTAGTGGCTGTGTTATCTGTAACACAGCAGTAGCATTTAACAGCTAAGTTTACCCTGTAACAATAAAATAGTAACTGTCTAAGCTGTGACCTGACTCCTTCAGTTGCTGTAACAGAACCAAGCACAATTTTAAAAAGAACTTCAGCAGGTCATAAGGGACAGGTATAGGAAGAGCTTGGGCGTTTGGATCGTGTCACTCCCAGGTGACAGATCCGGTGGGGCATCTTTCAGTCTTCCCTAGACTGCCTGCTGCAGTCAAACTATCAGGGAGGCATGATAGTTTGAGACCCTGAACTGGAGGAAAGCAGAAGAGGTCAATCCTCTTGTGTCCTCTATCAGAGGGAGTAGTCTTTGGGTGTTGCTGGTTGGACTGCTCAGAAGCCATTTGTATCACCTCGGCTGGTGAAAACGACAAAATTCCTCCTGGAACCATTGAACTGGCTCACCTTCTTCCTCCAAATACTTCCATGAGGCAGGCTGTGAGTAGACAAGTGATGCCAAATAGGGTTCATACATCAATCTTGGGTGTTTAGGAGCTGGTCTCCAATATTGCCAATGGTGGGACCGATAGCATAGGATAGCACATGTCTCTTGGCCAATTGTGTCTGGATAGAGGCCAGAACCCTGATCTTCTAGGGCTTCTGTCCATGCCATCTCCCTTCCTGTGGAGGCTGACTCATCCAAAGAAAAGGCTGGACCTTGGTAGAACTGACAGTACCAATAGCTGCTGTGCCTTGACATTAACAGGTTGTTAATGTCAGGAGAACTCCTCTAAACCCTCAGGATAGTGTCTTCTTCAGGACATTGTTAGACTAGGAATAAAGTTGATCCTGACAGGAGGGATGACTGCAGCTAGATCAGATCAAAGGTCTCAGACCAACCTAGAGTATGAGGAAGATTCACCTGTGAAAACTCTCAGAACAGGAGCTTCCTCATTCTCGCTGGAAGTCAAAGCCACATGGGTCCATGTTGTTACAGGTACAACATCAGCTATAGAAGTGGATGAGAGCACTGCAAGCTATTTAGCCTGAGTCTTTGCTATTAGAACAGTCAAATCCCTACCCTTGCACACTACCTGCTCCTGATTGGCATATGGAATGTCTGTCATCTGAGGAGAGATTAGTAGACTGGGAATTTTCAGGCTGGAAAGAGAAATGACTAAGGGGGGAATATTGTAAAATCATAACTGGTGTGGAGAAAATGAATAAAGAAGAGTTATTTAATTCTTTCCATAACACAAGAACTAGGGGGCACTAAATGGAATTAATAGGCAGCAGGTTTAAAAGAAAGTACTTCATATAATGCACAGTCAACCTATAGAACTCCTTTCCATGTGAAGGCTAGGATTATAACAGATCAAACTAGATAAATTCATGGAGGATAGTTTTATCAATGGCTATTAGCCAGTATGGGCAGGGATGGTGTCCCTAGACTCTGATTTTCAGAAGCTGGGTAGGTACTATAAGGGATGGATCATGTGTTCTATTCATTCCCTCTGGGGCACCTGGCATTGACCACAGTCAGAAGTCAGAATAATGGGCTAGATCTGGGTGAGCAGTCATTTTTGCAGGGGGTCCACTTCATACATTTTGGAAGTGGTCATGGGCCACACCCAAAGGGGTGGGGTCTCAGGCAGAAGAGGGCTGTTCCTTCTAAGTGCAGCCTGCCTCTGGTGGAATGAAGACTTTGTCTGCTCCCCCACCCCCAAGGCCTTGATTGGCCTGGGAGTGAGGGAACACATGGTCATTGCCCCTGCCCTGCCAGGGCACACAGTGCCTAGAGAACTGCCAGCTGTTTTGAATAGCTGGCAGTTCCTTCTAGTGCTACACGCCCCTGGTGGAGCTAGATGATTTCACGCCCTTCCCTCAGGCCTCAATTGGCCTGGGGACAGAGGAGTGGCAGGGTGGCCACAGGCCAGATCAAATGGCTTTGCTGGCAGGGATCCAGCCTACAGACCTTAATTTGCCCACCCTGGTCCAGCTGGACCTTTGGTCCAACCCAATAATGGCTGTTATGTTCTTTTCTCTCAAAGGACTAAATGCATTTCTAATTTAGTCTAAGGAAGATAATACGTAGAAGAAATGGGCTACGTCTACATTGGCACACTTTTGCGCCAAAGCTATGCAAATGAGGCTT
>CM057847.1:39696237-39713395 GCA_030068395.1 Apalone spinifera
CTAAGCCTCATTTGCATAGCTTTGGCGCAAAAGCGTGCCAATGTAGACGTAGCTATGGAGTGTGATCTTAAGCTTAAATTTACAGCAAAAGTACATGCTGATGATCACATCTACACTAGACCCCTACTTTTAAATTTAGTACTGAAAGGTAAATTGAGAATACTCCCTCTGTCTATATTAATGGCTTCCAGGAACTATTTCTGGAGAAAACTATTAGTGCACTTTGTCCCCTGTAGCCACTCTGCTTGCAGAGAGCATATTTAAATCTGGCACTAGTTCTAGTCGGTGGGCTTTTCCTGTATGCAAATAACCATCAATGAAAGTGGTTTTCAAACTATGGGTTGCAACCCAGTACGGGGTCTTGAAATGTCAAGCACTGGGTCTCATTACTGCAGGATGATCAGTTGACTAGCAGGGGTGCTAAGGTAGGCTACTTACCTGCCCTGGCACTGCAGACAGCACTGTATCCCAGAAATAGATGGCAGCATGCCTGACTCCTAGGTGGGGAGGGGGCAAGCACACAGGGCTCTGCTCACTGCCACGCCTCAACCACTAGCTCCACTCCCCCATTGGCTGGGAACCTGATGCTGGCTGTTTCTGGTGTGCTGCATGATCTGTAGTGTGACAGCACCCCCACTGCACTGCTGACTGGGATCTGCTCAAGGTAAGCTACTCCTGTCCCAGCCCTGACCCTCTCCAAAGCTCTCATCCTCAGCCCTGGATACCACACTAGTCAAATTATGTTGGGTCACACACATCAACAATTTTCTTCAACTGGGTCACGAAAAAAAAGTTTGAAAACCACTGCTCTAAGAGATGAGAAAGTCTTAGTGTAGAAGAATTCTTAAGGCTTAACACAAACTACTCTAACACCACTACGTTGTTCTAGTACTTGTGGCAAACTTCATAGGTACGTCTTCTGTAGACAGCCCTCTTTTTCCAACTTTTTGTACTGTGAGGTCTTCCACACAGCAAGCATCTGATTGTGACCCTCCTCCTCCCCACTGAAAGTGTTAGCAGTAATTTAGTGGGAACTCAGGGCTGTCACCTTGTGAGCTCATGTAACCACCTGTGACTCCTGGAGGGGTTACAACTCCCAGTTCAGGAGTTACCCTGTATTAAGAAAATCCAAAGCATAGGGTGGCTGTAGGTAACTTTTTATCCAAGTTTAGGAGTTTTACATTGTGTCACTACCTTTAGTTTGTTTTATGCTTAATTTATTGCAGAAATATATACTAAGGATGTTAAATATCAAAATTGACTAGTCAATGCATTTTGCATTGACTACTGGATTAGTCAATAGGGTGCAATTAGTCAATAGGGTGCCTCCATCTTTGAAGTGTAGCAACAGCCTTAAGGCTGTTGCTACACTTCAAAGGCGAAACCACCACATGGAGCCCAGGGTCAGCTGGCCCAGGTTCTGTGTGACACTACCACTTTGAAACGACACGGGAAGCCTAGCATCAGGCTCCTCGTGGCATTTCAAAGTGGCAGTCTCAGGTGGAGCCTAGGATCAGCTGGTCCCAGGCTGCACACAGCACTGCCACTTTGAAATGCCACGTGCAGCCTGGGGACAACACAGCTGGCCCTGGGCTGCACGTGGTGTTTCAAAGCAGCAGTGCTGCATGGAGCCCGGGGTCCGGCCCCAGGCTTCAAGCAGTGCTGCTGCTTTAAAGTACTCCCTCCACTCCTCTCCCCCTCCGTTGTTGCCTCTTTGATAGGTAGCAATGGGAGAAGCGACTAAATAGACTATCCTGTCAACTAGTCCTTAACATCCCTAATATATATGCAACCTAAGGCCATTATGCACAGCCAATCTCAACAACATTCCTATCAATTAGTATAAGGAAGTAAAGTTGAAATAGAAATCAGTTCTTTTGTAGGGGACAGGAGAAAAACAAACAAATCCACAAAGTCTTGTATGCCATGACAAAATATCCAAGCAATAAAACTTCATTAGAACCACTGTGTTGGTAAGAAATTTATTTTGCTGATCTCAAACCTTTCAGGCCAAAACTCAAGATGGAAAATGGCAGTTCACCATACCAAAATATTTTCCAATAATATGTAACATTTTACTGAAAGAAGAATGTAATGGAATATCCAAGAAGTTTATTTTTCAAACCTTCAGCAAAAATCTGGGAATTCCATTCCTTTTAAGTAACATTACCAGTTTTTAAGAACTCATCTGCTGTATTTTTATAGAAACAATTAATTGGCATAAGTACAGCATAACTCAGCATTGTAAGCCTCTTTGCTTTTAACAGTTTGGAGCTGGCAAAAATACTACCCTAGGAAAAACAGCTGCAGCAGTTGCATGGTTATATACAGGAAGTCAGCTTGGCATTTAACAATATAGGTTGAACCTCTCTGGTCCGGCAACATCCATGACCTGGCAGGATCACGGATATTGCTGGCCAAGAGACCTCCAGCCACAAAAGCTGTAGGCTAGGAGATGAGCTGGTAAGGTGACAGACAGCCACGCCCCATTGGCAGGCCAGTCAATCACAGAAAAGCCCTGACAACAATTGGAGTGGGGCTGGTGGCCATGGGGAGTGGAGTCTGGCAGGCAGGCCAGGACAGCACATTATCTGGGGCCGGAGGCCAGGAGAGGACCCCTGGTAAGGCAAACTCCCTTCTTCAGGGCACCTCAAGTTCCCAGGATGCCAGACCAGAGAGGTCTAACCTATATATAGTATCTATTCAAAGCAAGTGCCCAACTCCAACATTTTGGTCTTCAAGCAGGATGCCTTCAAAGGAGAGGTAGAGTCTTCTACCATTAAACAGAGGTAGCAATAAGAAGCAAGTCTAAGCCACATGAGTGTCAAGATGAATTATACTCTTGCTTCAAGGAATGTGCTTACCAAATTTGTTAGCATGTGTGAATTCAAGTTAACAGTCCACATGCATATTTTTAAGTAAATTTAAAACTGGTGAGTTACCAAGACCTGAAAATTGACATAATTTATTCATAGAATAGGTCATATTCTGGGCATTACTTGTGCATGTTTCCAGTGCCCTTTCTAGTATGCCTCAATTCTGTGCTGAAAGTCAAATCTTTAGGAGCAAGAGGGAAATTCAGTCTGCCAACTACTTCTAAATATGACTTTAGTTCTTTTTATATGAACATTTGCCTGATAACTGGATTGAGAATTTCCAACTACTCACAGTTACTGAACAGTTTTCAGATAGATAGTGATGTCTTAATGAATGACAACTTTGTATTGAACTAGCACTCAAAAATGTGTTCTGTGGAACGATGATGCTTAGTTATAAGAATAATACAGTTTATGGCCATAATATTAAAAGCTAGAAACTTTGTAGAACAACTTGCTAGCTGCACAGTATTAATACACGATTTTTGGCAATTTTAGTTTAGAACATGTCTGTTTCTAAATTATGTTATAATATCTCAGTTATAAAGGGTTATTAGATCCAGTTTTACAGTATTAGTTGGTCAAATTAATATACATTTTCTCCTTTGTGAGACTATAACAGCACAGGAATATGAATGAAAGTAAGATCAATTGAATCCACATGAAAACATGTGCTCACTGTCCAGAGTGATACACTTGTTTCTTCTCACTTTCATTAGAGTATTGTAGATTTACAAAAGAAAATATATACAGGTTACAGTATGTTAAGCAAGACTTGTACGAATATTTTCCACAAAGGATATATTTTTCTTGCTTAATTTTCAAAAATAAATACAGGCTTTCAACTGAAAGCATTTATTTTCCTAGTTAGTTGAAGAGGAGTCTGGGGAGGGGAAAAAAGCTTCAGACTTTTCATAGTCCACTTCGTTACATAAAATGTCTCCTGTCCCAAAGCTCGCTCAAATCCAAGTGATATTTTCTTCCTGTGAAATATGACTGGAGCTTTCATTTTCAACTATTCAGTCTGTTTCCATGGCAGCACTACGGGATTCCTTAGCTACCATGAGTCGCATTAGCTGACTGTGGAATTTCTCAATCTTCTTTACATCTTGAGCCTGGTCCGTTCTATATAGCAGACACTGTCAAAAGAAAGTTATTAAATGTCAGGTTTTATTTCAAGTTATTTATCTCTGTGATTTAGAGTTTCCATATTAATTTCACATATTTCTGACACCAGAAAGCTTACACTACAAAGTGAAAGACTTCAAGGACTCTGATCAGTGCCATATGTACTTTGTCCCACACTTGAAGGGGCAACATAAAGCTACTGTAACATTAGCTACCCTTAACTCAATCATCAATTATTGTAATAAAGTTTTAAAAATTTATATCTATATAGATATAAAATACTTCTAAAACAATCTTCCTTTGCGTCCTCTGTATCACATATCTGCATTAACACTGAAAACTCTTGATACCAGGGACTGTTGACAAAGTCACCAAGCAGTGATTTGCACTTAGAACTCCATTGTCAAAGCCTTGCTGTAGCTTGCAAGATTTTGGGTGCCATAAAGCTACCAATGAATACAGTGAACTCTATTAATGTTGTATACAGATAACATTCTAAAGTTATCTGTATAACACTAAAAGAAAACCTGGAATAAATTAACATGTGCCAACATAACGCTTTTTTACAATTGACATTCTTTAGAGCACTATTCATAACATTTTGTATAATGTTAAACAGTTTTATTTAACTTCCACTCAAAACTCAGATTAATTGTTTTATCTTTCCCCTTTAGCAAATGCTCTCTACATGTTTATACTTGAATATTCTAGCAGTTAAAGTTTAACGAGTTTTCTCCCCCAATCTAACTTGTTTTAAGATTACGCAAGTACTACTTTGCTTTCACGTGTTTTCTACAAAGAACCACAGTCCATGTGGTTAAGCATAAGATCCCTTGAACTACAATTTAATTGAATGAAAAACTTAAGCAGAATACTTAAGACTGAAATCTGAATCAGATAAATGGTGCATTTTAAAATTAAAGGAGGTTCATATTGATTTTCTTTTTCCTTTTCATGAAAATTTAAGCAAAGGTCTCTTTTCATAATAACAGGAGTTCTCAAAAAAAGTCTCAGCAGCAGGCCAAAAGCTGCTCCTTAAGAGGGAATTATTGTGTTAACACATGAAACAGATTATTTCCTTGCGGGTTCTGTAGTAGATTTTGAACATGAAATTAATCTTTCCTTGGATTTTCTCACTATAGATCTTCATACTTTTAGGATTACTTATTGTCACCATCAGCTCTAGATTAAGCATTACTTACAAGTAGTGAAAAAAATTCAAGATTTTTTCCTCCCATTTTTGAAGTACACTGTCTCTATGACCAAGTAGTATTTCCATATGCAAAAGTCATAAAGAATCAAAGAGCCACCTTAGTAAGATAGGGAGAAGTTCTCTTCATGTGATACTTTTCCTTCCCTATTGCACATTATCGACAGAAGTAGGCTGCCATTATTTGATTGGTCATCATGATCACATACTTGACACTAGTACTGATATGCAACACGTTGAGATTTAAAATTGGTTGCAGATGGAAGCCACAAATGCTTTTGTTTGCTTAAGAGGCAGCTCGTGGATTTGGGGACACCAGCTGAAATAGCAGGTGACTTGGAATGATTAGTTCCCTCTATCCCATTAGCATGAATAGAGTAACACAGCTGTCCAGACTGATCTACCAAAGGAATAAAAATAGAAAGCTTCAGTCTCCAGGGATGTCAATACAGCAATTTTACTTGCATTAAATTCACATAAAAACTTCTTTAAACTTTGAGGCATGCAGTATAAAATCTAGTTCAGTCTTTCTACAGCTATTCTGCCTCTGCAGAGGTAACAGCAGCAAAATTAGCTTTGTCAGTAAAGTTTGCTACTTTGACATGGTGACAAGCAGATGATTGTAAAAGGGGCTGTTTTAAACTACATGTAAGTTCAGGGCTGCATTTATCCCCAAATTTCCTACTTTACAGGATTTCTTCTAACAAATCTGTGTTAATGCCTCTAATTGAATATCCCTTTGGGCTTCAGAGCCTCTCTTGTACTGTAATTACCTAGCCACAGACATCTGACTATTTCTCCACCACAGTCTGGACTCAGACACTGACCAAACCTTCTAAGAAGAATCTGCAGACTAGATAAAGTTAGTCTCTTCCCTGAGGAAACAGTATCTTAAAGACAAATGACTAGTAATATGGATCATTGGACTGCGTTCACATGTCCTGTTCTCCCTTGTTTATTGTTCTGTGAGTTCCTCATTCCTCTTAGACCCTATCCCCTTTCCTAAATATCCCTCCAGTGTTTCCCGATAGAAATCAGCTAGAGGAGACATGTAAGTGCGTTCAGCTTGACAGTAACACAGTATTTTTTTAAAGACTTTTGTATTCTAATTCAGGGGAGGAAAGGTTACAAAAATGCATGAGAAACACTCCCAAGAGATGCCACCAAACATACAGCTGGTCACATAATACTGTAATAAACCATGCAGGCTCTAAGATCAATTTTTTTATTTAGTCTGATACCAAATGGCAGGTATACCCCCAAAGTAAGAGAGAACTAGGCTTAAATTTAGAAGAACTACTGACCCTTCCCTTAGAGAACAAGGATGACAAGAACTACAAAAGCCTTTTATCTGGGAAGGATGTAGTAACTGCATCGGCAGTACTGCCAACTTTGAGATCAGAAATCGTGACTCACACTGCTAATGAGATAAAAAATAATCAAATCATGTTTTTCAGTCTGTCTTTTTTACTTTGGCTGTCATTCTGGTTTATGGGCTAGGAATAGAGTTATTCTGCCTGTAGGCACAGCTATAGTCTAAAAGCAGGGGGAAGTGGTAAACTTTATTAAGGGAAGCTTTTCCACAGGTAGATGGATGTCATTTCTCTATCATCTATTTTGCTATGTCAGCCCACTGACAACAACAGGAGATGGGGCCATTTTGAATAGAGGAAATTTTTGAGTTGGGAACCTTTCATCATATTTTTAGACAAGTTAAAACATGCCCCCAAAAAAATCACAAGAGTTGTGGGAAAAACTCATGAGTTAGCAATACTGCATTTGTTCATGGAGCTCCTTAGCCAGATTCCCGGATTTCTCCATGCTTCCGAGGCCAAGAAAAGGTGATGTTGGGCGAGAGACTTCACGTCTAGGATTTTGTGTTTGCTGTTTGAAGTTTGTTGTTTCCTTACTTCAGTGAGGTTTCTTTATTATGTTATAAAACATACTCCACTGAGAGTCTCTTATTTACATTATTTGCCTATAAACAAACATGTACGTTACATATTTAAAAGTTTTAGACTTTCAGAAAAGTTCAACACCAGAAACTTTTCCAATACAGTATCAAGAAGGGGTGTAAGAATAACATTTGTATGCTGGCAAAAGTCTTAGTGCAGATGGATTTAAAAGCCATAAACGGGCTTTTGCTAGTAGAGCTTATTTTATTAAAATTAGTGCAAGTTATATTGCCAAAAGCCTTTTATACTTGTGTAAGCGGTGTCTGCAATAAGAGGGTTTGCTAAAATAGCTATACAAGCAAACCTTTTTCTACTTTAGACCTAGCCTTTCATTCCCCTTCTCCAGTCATTCTTTAGTTTGTACAGCAATGAAAAAACAAAAAGGAGTTACCTTTAACTGCAAGACTTTTATACAAACAAAAATAAAAATAGCATTTTCAGTTGTATTCCTCAAAAGAAACCCAGTAAGTCCCTTACAGTGAGCTAAAGGCTCACTCCTTCTCCCCTTGAAATCATTAGGAAATTCCCTCTCACGCTCAATGGCTGCAGAATGGTATATCAAGCTAGCAGCTGAGGGTCTCACACAGACAGAGTAAAAGTAGTTCAGTGGTTTGAGAAAGTTAGACAAGCTTACAGAACCATCTATATATGAAGTTCTCTCTAGTAATTTTTATTCTTAATCAAATTAAATGTTCGCCTCTTAAAACACAAACTTGCAGTATCAAGATCTGCAGTCACAACATTATTTACTTACAACTACATCATCTGTTACTTTGATACACAGATTCCCATCACAGTGTCGGTATTTAAGAACCACACGCACCTGAAATGAGAAAACATTTTAGGAATTATTGATAGACAAGGATAAGGGTTTTCACATCACACATTCCTAACATTAAACAACTTGATATTTAAGAGTGTCATTTTATACTTTATTCAAGGAAACACTTTAATCCATTTCACTTAGCACCCATACATTGCCAAAATATTTACTGTTTGGATTTCTCAATGCTCAGGAAAGTTTTAGTTTCAACAAAAAGTGGAGTTTGCCCACATTTTAAAGTGGTAGGTATTTCCCCTCAACAAAGCTGGGAGACAACCTTCCTGAAAATATCCTGTTAACTTCAAAGTTTCAAATTTATCATATGCTTACTCTTCATTCCTCCCTCAGAGACATTAGGACTGTACAGCCTCAGAGTTATGAACAGCTTGGGAATGAAGGTTGTTTGTAATTCTGAAATGTTCGTAATCCCAAATAAAACACTATGATTCTTTCAAAAGTTTACAACTGAACGTTGACAATACAGCTTTGAAAGTTTACTATTCAGAATAAAAATGCTGCTTTCTTTTTAATAGTTTTTATTTAACCCAGCACTACACTGAGTTTCAGCACTACACTCTCTCAGCACTACACTGAGACACCCACGCCGGATCTCTGCTGCTGCCTAACTGTGCACTTCCAGTTCCAAATGAGGTGCATGGTTGACTAGTAAGTTTATAACCCGAGTGTTCATCATGCTGAGGTTGAAGAATATTAACATTGTTGTATTTAATCAGATTGGGGAGAGAAGATTTTTATTTATTTATATATATATATTATATAAAAACACACACATCACTTCACAAATATTCAACATAAATCAACACTGCTTTGGGTCTGGAATGAGAGAAGTTATGGGGAAAAAGTAATGTTACAGGTCTGACACCAAGGGTACATGTACAGAACTAAAACACCCACAGCTAGTCTGTGCCAGTGGATTTAGGCTTTCAGGGGTCAGACTATTTCGTTGCTACACAGACTCTAGGACTCAGACCCTTGGACTTCGTAGGGTCCTCACGTGTCCAAGCCAATCCCAGAAGCCTATACAGCCTGGAAAAAGCCCCATATTCTGAGCTGGCTGGTATAGGCTCGCCGTGGGTTTTTTGTTTTTACTATGCAGACATTCCCCAAGACTTATAAGGATGGGGGAGGACTGATTAGCAACTGGGAATTACCCAGTTATCCATTTGGCTTGTGGGATGAAGATCATTGTGGGCCTGGTTCACAAAAGGGACCAGAAATGCTAAGAAGTCTTTACCTTAAATCATGATGCATCTCAGGCCATGTCTACAATACAACAGAAGGTCAAATTTATTAAGGTCAATTTCAGCACCCAATTCTATAAGGTCCCCCAATGCTCAAGAATTCAGCTTAGTTTGAAGTAGCGTGTCCCCAGTAGGATGGCTACCATCAACTGAAGGTGATTCACTGCGGGTAGCTATCCTAGAGTGCCTGCACCTCTTTGCTTTCTGGGTTATGCTCCCAGTGCATGCTGAGACCAAAACTGTGCAGCAGGTGGTTCTGGGTACCAATCATCAGCATCCCATAATGCACTTATTTCCTCCCTCCCTTCCATTGCTTGAGAGCAATGGCAAACAGTCTTTTCACACTCTTTTTTCTGTTGGTTATCCGTAGAGACCATAGCAGCATAAACATGGATTCCATCATGGAACTCGTTGAGCATCAAAGTATTATGATGAAGATTTTAATCTTAATGTTCCTAACGCTGGAGTACGTCCAGAGCATATTCAGGGTCCGCAGGCACAAGGACGAAGGTCCTGAACATACTGTTCTGCAAAGCACTTCAGTTGAGCAACTGGCAAACTCCACCAGCATTCTACTGTAAGGCCACTTGAAGGAAGTTTGGGAATTGCTTGCCCCAGCCCTGACGTGCAAGGATATCAGAATGAGACCTGCTCTGACAGAGAAGTGGTAATTGCCCTGTGGAAACTAGCAATGCCAGACAGCTACAGGACATTTGGGAATCAATTCAGAGTAGGGTAATCTACAGTAAGGGCTATTGAGATTCAATAGCCAAGGCAATCAATACCCTTCTGCTATGGAGAGTAATAACTCTGGGAAAAGCGGAGGACATAGTAGAGGGCTTTACTGCATTGGATTCCCCAACTGTGGTGGGACAAAGAATGGAATGCCCACCCTCATCCTGGCACTTAACCACTTTGCTAAGTAGTACATAAACCACAAGGGGAACTTCTCAATGGTGCTGCAGGGGCTTGTGGATGACTAAAGCCATTTCACCATCAATGTGGGAAGGTTGGAAAAGGTGCATGACATCTTTAGGAACTCTTGCCTCATCAGCAAGTTGCAATTTTTTTCCTCAGACCAGAAATGTGACCCAACCTACCCCTTGCTCCCGTGGCTCATGAAGCTGTACATGGTCAGCCTGGACTACAGTAAGGAGCAGTTCAACTAGTGGTTGAGCAAGTGCTGAAAGGTGGCAAAATGTGCTTTTGGGCATTTAGAGGGAAGGTTCCTCAGTCTACTGACTCGGTTAGACATCAGCAAACGCAACATTTCCATTGTTATCGCAGCCTACTGTGAGCACCATAATATTTGTGAAAGGAAGGGGGAAGAGGGGAGAAGGGTGGGGAGGGGGCAAGGCAGAGTGCCTAGCCAGGGATTTTGACTAGCAAGCAACAGGAACTAAGGAGAGCATAGGAAGGGGCAGCGCAAATCAGAGAGGCTTTTCAAGACAGTTTTATGACTGGTCAGTTTTGAGTGTCATGCACATTGCTTTCAATGCAGTGCTCCTACATTCAGTGTGCTTGCCTGTAAACCTTCCCTCCTCCCCCAACACAAGCAATAAGAGACTACTATTCAGAAATCATGCATTTTTATTGAGGGAACACAGCAGGGACAGAAGAGAAGTCCAGGGTGGGAAGGGTATCAGAATGGCAAGGAGGTCAGCCTTTTGCTTTGCAATGCATCCCTGGGGGTTGAGTGTGAGGTTGCCCTTGACTCCTCCCAACCCGGCATTCCAGGGCCCCTGGGAGAGGAGGCTATGGAAATCTGTGAGGGGGGAAATGTTGGTCTGCAAGCCTGGAGGGGTGCCTATGCATGTAAGTATCCTGGAAAGTTGTCATGCGGTCCATCACATCCGCCATAGATGACAAGACTCATGGTGCTTCACTTCCAGTTCCCTGCACACTTTCCTCATGCTCCACTTGCATTTCCTCCAGCAGCCTTCTCCTCCACTCGCTTACATGCTCCCTGTCCAAGTTGGCAGATTACATTTGCTCCTTGAACATCTCATCCCTAGTCAGTTTTCGCTTGCAGATTTGTGCCAGGCAAGGGAGTGTGCAGAAGACTCACTGCTATTTCTGCTGAACTGAAGTGAAGGGCAGACTTTACAAGAGATGCATTGTAGAGCATAAAACCTCATCTGCTAGAATAAAATGAAAGTCTGTCTAAAGACAATACGGATGCACTATGTACAAGGCCACAGTTATGCTTTTAAGGGGCCACTATGCAGCAGGTACACCTCTGTTCTTTGGTGAGAGCTAGACTCGGTTTGGTGGCAGGCATGATAAGGGCCATGCTAGGGCAGAGGCACAAACCTGGAGAGGGGAGGGGATCTGGGTGCTGTGGCAAAGCAGGGCCTCACACAGCACCCATGTGTTTGGCACCCTTGATCCCTCAATTGCAGGAGAGTGGAACTGTCCCTTCCCAAAGGAGCAGGGAGGAGACCGCGGGGTGGAGGAAAGGGGGGGGCGGTTACAGACAGGACAGCCAGGCAGGGGCTCAAGTCATGCTTCACTGGAGAGGAGCAAACAGAGATTTAGCTAATGCATCTGCAGTAACAGCTCCCCCTAATTCATCCAGATTGCAATGCCAGATACCAGTCTCTTCCAAATCACACAGATAGTGAGCAGATGCTGACTGAATGTGGCCAGAAACCTGGACCTTATGCTGCAACACTCTGTGCTGCAATAACACCAGACCACTTACTGTGGGCTTGACATGGAAAGATGTCCAACCATGGAGGTAAAAATAAGGCAGGCCTCCCCAGAAACCTTGTGAGGAGGATTAAATAGTTCCTGTATGAGAGCTTTCTGGAGATGTGCAGGGAGGATTCCTGCTCCATCTCCATACACATTAACAAGCTGTTCCGGAGACAACCCCCCATGTAGGCACAGTGTTTGCCACAGATCACACCTAACTATTTTAACCACTTTTAGCAAGATGAAAAAAAAAAAAGTGAACTCACCAAAAGTGCCCTTCCCAGGATCAGTGTCCGACAGACATCCTGGGAAGAGGGGATTATCTCCAAGGTTATAAAAAGTTTTTGGCTCTTGGTGACATTGGTTGCCCCACTTGTCTGCTGACTATTCTCCTCCTCCATGGTGTCTTCTTTGCTGCTCCTCGAGTCTCTTGGGAGGAATTCACAAATTGGCTAGGGAAGCTGATCGGGTCCTCCCTAAGGATCGCATGCTCATAGAAGTGGCATGTTTGAAGTGATGCTCCAAAACTTCTGTTTGCCTCTTTTTGGTATGACTCTCTCAGCTCCTTTATTTTCACTCAGCACTGCTGGGCGTTCCTGACATATCCTCTCTCCTCCATGCCATTTGCAATTTTCACGTAAATATCTGTTTATTTTGCTAGTTCGTAGTTTTGCAAGAACAGATTCCTCTCCCCACACAGCAATGAGGTCCAGAATTCCCTACACACTCCATGCTGGTGCTAGTTTGCAAGCCTGGGAACTCATGGAGCTCAAGAAAAAGGGTGCTGCCTGCTCCCCACACAGGAAATTAAACAAGTTTTTCCGAGACTTTTCCTGTTCATCTGGAGAAGAGTAGAGTTGGAAGTCATGGCCAGAGTGGTCCCCCAAAGGGTACTGTGGCAAACCACTGGGAAGCCAAGAACATTGACTTTCACAGCACTCAGTCTGCACTAGTGCAAATTTGACAATGCACATTCGAATTTAGCAGTTACTCCTTGTGAAAGCAGGCGTGCAGAAATAGATTATAATGGCCTTTAAAGTCAATGGAATGTTCTTGATGGCGAGGACTCATTGTTTAGAAAAAAAAAAATCAACTTAACATGGCTAAGTTCGACCTAAACTCCCAATGTAGTCCAGGCCTCACACATTACATCACTTGAATATTAAAGGAAAGTTCTCCCTTCTTCCTTACCATGGAGCTCGAGTGGCTAGAGGTCAAGAAGACTAGAAAGGAAGTGTAATAAGAGCCTGGTAGGGCCAACTATTTTCTGTGCCAGTTTTAACACCAAATAGTACTTATTGCAACTGATATAATCACTGGCATCTCGAATACATTTTGTGATATCTTCAGGGAAAAAGCAGGATTTCATAAAGGAAAAATGATTGTATAGGAGACAAATTAAAACTGTTGAGAGATATCTCTTCTTCCCTAGTCACCTTGGTGGGGACATATACTAAGTAGGGACGTAAGCAAGTAGATGAATACCCAATAAGTGTAGGCTTATCGGGCAGTCAAGTCAACTACTCGGATCCCCCTTCCTGCTGCCTTTGCATCAGAGGTAGGGGAGGAGGAGCAAGCAGCTTAAAAGCCAGTTATACCCCCAGCACTGTCTCTGGGGTGCTGCCTGGCGCCACCCATGCTTCTGCCTCTATCAGAGGCAACAGTGCAGGGGCAGGAGAAGATCAGGAGAGGCTGCCGCAAAACCTAGGCTTATTGGTTAGCTCCTCACATTCCTCCCCCCTTGCTGCCTCTGTATCAGGGAGAGAGGGGGTGCGAGAAGCAGGAGCTGGTGCTGAGGAGAGCTGGCTTAAAAGCCAGTTCCCTGCCCAGCACCACCTTCGTAGGACTGGCTCCATGGTACCGCCTAATGCAAAGCAACCCCTGTCCACAGGGGGTCCCAAGCTTCCCGCAGATGGTGGGTGCTCCATATCTCCTGGAGCAGCCAGTCTGCCACCAGCATGGGTCTGCTGAGGTAGAGGCTGCTTCATGGTAGCAGCCCCTGTGCGTGGGGAGCTCGGACCTCCCATGGACAGGGGCTGCTGCCACCCCGTGGTTTGCCTCTATATCACTTTAAAAACCAGCTCTCCTCATGGACTGGCTCCCCCTGCCACTCTCCACTGCTGCCTTTAATACAAAGGGAGCATTGCAGGGTGTTAAGGGGCTCTCCGGGACTGGGACCTGGAGTGCACTGGCTGCCAGCCCTGCCCCCAGGCACTATCGAATAGTCGTGTAACCGCAAAGATTTCATGCAGTTACACAACTATTCTGTTTCCTGATAGCCAACATCCATAGTTGTTAGGTGCACACCTGTGTGGCCCCAGCTCCAGTCCCAGCACACTGGGCAGCCACCCACCATGTGGCCCAGCCCCAGAAGCAGCTGAGCCTGGGGCTGCATGGCAGCTGCTGGGGCACTAAAATTAGCACTGCAGCCCAGTTACAGTCCCCGCACACAGGGCAGCCATCCACCATGCCTTGTCACTGTCATGTGACAAACAACTATATACCAGATTTGATGTAATCCAGCCAACCTAAAAAATTAACACTTCAGTGGAAAATGGAGCTACTGAACTGGTTATGGTATATGCATGTCCTGTGCAATACAACTGCTGCCATTAAAGAACTTTGCTACTTCCTTGCAGTATAACCTTATCTCAAGAAAATAAAAACCATCCTACTTCTAGAAGCCAAAAGCAAGAAGTTTAAGGAAACCATTTCCCTTCTGAAGTACTAATGCCAGATTAAAATGTAAAAAGCAGAGATATCAGACCCCCCCCCCCCTCCAACATTAAATTCACTTTTCAAGAATTAGAGCAAAATTCCCTACCTTGTTCAAATGCAGGAAGGAGGGGAAATGAGCAATAGATGTAATTATTCCAATAATAAGAGAGGCCCACCCATTCTAACACAGCTGGTGCTGACAAGGAAACTGTTAAGTTTAGTAACCCTTTCTGAAGTCACTTCATTTTCCTGAATAAGTTTCATAACTTGAGACATACTGTATGCAGTAACTGCATACTCTACCTTACTGACCAGAAACAAAATGGCCAAAAATAGAGCTGCCATATGAAATTTAGACAAGCATCTAAAAAACAATACATACCTTCTGTATTTAAAGCTTTTTAAACACAAAGAGCATGGCACTGATCCTGAAAATGTTATGCTCAAATACAGGTGTCAAACTAGTTACTAAATCAAATATAGCTATGCTTTTGACATTTAAGAGGGCCAAGTGTGCTATGGCCAAGCGTGGCATCAGATGGATTAAATTATGTGTTGCTAAAGTAAAAGTTTATTTTTAAAAAGTTTTAGTGAAGGGATAATACTTACCATTTCATTTTACACTTTGTTAGAAAATTAGATTTTGATTTAAGATAAAAGGGTCTCAATATTAGGATACATGTCATAATACTGAAAGACTAAGAGCTAAATATATAGTTTGACTGAGTGATCATTAATGCCCTAATCCTCAGTGAGCTTCACATAGGCAGACCATAGTGTCCACATGAAGCTCCACTGAAGTCAATATCTTCCTATGAACAATCCCATGAAAGGGTCAGTGTAAGGAGACTCATAACCATTCAAGAGTATCTGAAGAATAGACATAACTTCTCCCTTCTTGGTGTTAGGTCTAAGCCAGTATCACCAAGAGCAACGGAGCAAAACTAAGACAAAAGCATTAACATTATGAAAGAAAACTTCTAAATAGCGAGATACTGCTCCATAAGAATGACTCAGCCGACCCGACTGCTCACCCCAATATCAGAATAACCAGTCCTGTCTCACCCCGGCGGTGGAGAGAGGCAGGCAAGACAGAGCTAGAATTCTTCCCTTCCCTAAGGTCTGCGGCTAACAGGTGGACGTTTGTTGTGCTTGGTGTAAATAGCAGAATTGCATCGATAGCTTCGTGGCTTATCCGTGGCCCGGGCAGGTTCACTTTTCACGGCCGCTACGCGGTGCCCGACTACCCGGTGGGGGTGGGGGTTATTCCTGCCACCCGAAGTGACTCAGGCTGTTCCCAAAGGCAGGCAGTTCCGCTGGGAGACCCCAGGCACCCGCCGGCTCCGTGCTCTGCTCGGGAACGCACAGGCGGCTGGCTGGGGGCGCGCCCCACACAATCACCTAAGCGGGGCTCCAGGATCGCTGGGCTCCCCGTCCCGCCACTCCTACCACAGCTCACTCTCCCGCGACCGGCCCCGCCCCCCGCACCTTCATGGGGTCCGCGAGGTAGAGCTTCTCGGCAGCACGGCTGAACTCCTCCCAGGTCTGGTAGTGCGGCATGGCGGGAAGAGCTACCTCAGGCCAGCTCACTCTCACAGCTCAGCACTCCCTCCCTAGCGCACACGCAGCAAGATGGCGCGGGGGAGGGGCATGGACTCTGTATCGCTCGTCTCTATTGGGCAGCAGGAAGAGACTGTCCAATCAAAAAGTACGTTATTGAGTTGTTTTTCCCCCTCCCGCGCCCGCAGATAGCGGAAGTGCGGAAAGGAAGGAAGTTCTCTTTGCGGGGCGTAGCTACTCTAGGCTCACCGGTCACAGCGCCACCTGCAGGCCTGGCGAAACAGAACTCTCCGGACAGCCTTCTCCGCTCAGAGAGCCCCTTGCCGCTTGTGCGGGTTGAGGGGGGGTCAAGCGCACTCATTGGCTGCTGCGCCGCCCAATCAGGACGGGGGCTGTCAGCTGTAAGCGCGAGGCGTGAAGCTGGCTGCCCTAGTCGCAGGTTCTAGGCTCAGGGTGGCCTCTGCTGCGGACTCGTGTCTCTATCCCCCAGCCACGCCTCCTGGCTGCTGTATCCCCGCGGGCCTTGCCCGGGTTGGTGGCAGGGCACGAGGCTGCTACAGGACGGTCAGGCCCGGGCGTGGCTTTGAGTTCCTCTGAGTCTCCCACCTTCCGGGGGAGCTTTGCAGTAGTGGGGGCCCCTTGGCTGTCCCGGGAGATTGGGTCGGAGTCTGCTCTAGGTCAAATCAAAATATGTTTTCTACCCCCACAGACAGTCTCTAAAATGTGAAGTAACCACAGCGGGAAGGCGTGGAAACAGGCCAAAGTCTTATTTTTATTTTTTTTTAAATTGTTTTGTTTTGATGGAGAGGAGAGGGGGCTTTAGGGTTTTGAAATATTTGGTGTTAGCAGCACAGCACTCCTGTGCATTTGGACTATATGGCTGTGTCTAGACTGGCCAGTTTTTGTGCAAAAGCAGCCGCTTTTGCGCA
>CM057847.1:39747919-39761864 GCA_030068395.1 Apalone spinifera
CTTTGCATGGGATAACCTTTCATCCAGGAGAAGGTTTTAAAATACTTTTGGACCTGATAGGGGTTCTGCTCTGCCCCCTGTGGCACCTGTGGCCCCGGGCGTGAGCTGGGGCGCCCCTCCCACGTGTAGCTTCCCGGGACTTGCCTTCTCCCGCCTGTGAGGTTACATAACTGACTCTTTTCCCTTCCCTCCCCCCGCCAGCACGCAGTGCCCCCACCCCTATGCGCACAATGGCTCAGGCACCTGCCCTGCCCCCCGCGGCACCTACAGCCCTGGGCGCGAGCTGAGGCGCCCCTCCCACGTGTAACCTCCTGTCTACCCGGGGTCGCTCCTCATCTGCCACCCCCTCCCTCTGGAAACCAAAACCAAAGCTGGCCAGCCTTTCTGCTCAGCTTGCTGGGCTTATCCGAGCAGAAAGAATCCATGTGTCTGCTGCAGCGCAGGGTGGAGGGGCTGGGTTAAACCCTCAATGCGTTACACCGCTATGAAGCCAGCCGGCTGCTGTTTGTACCGTGAGTGGGGCTCTTCTGTGTCTGGTTCCAGCCATCGGGGTTAGATGTGAGCTCTGAGCTTTTGCTTGACAAAGGAGGGCAGGTGGATCCCTGAGCCAACCTTGCAAAGAGAAGGCCCCTTGCTGCTGGCCACATGACTGTGTACTGTTCTCCTGGGGGCTGGCAGCTCGGTCCTGGGGAGAGGAGGGTCCTGCTGCTCTCAGAGAGTCAGGTGTGGGCCAGGAGCCTTTAGCCCCCAGGGTCTGTGGCTCTGGGGGTCCCCTGGCTCAGGTCCCCTCCTTTCCTAAATTTTGTTCCTCTGGTTTCCCGAGCAACGCCAAATAAGTCCAGCTAGTTATTGTATAAAACAGTCTTCCAAGGGAAGGTGGTGAAAGCTGCATTGGGGGTTCACAAGATTTTATAATTTAGACTGGACAACATCCTAAGTAAGGTACAATAGGGAATTATTCTGTACTGGATGGATGGCCTTTGCCATCTCTAATTTCTATTATTTTAACATTCCCCCAGAAGAAAAAGTACCTTTCTCACTGGCCAGTAAGAAATCACAGCAGTCAGAGAGCTTGTGGAAGATGTACTGAAAAATGTCCATTTCTGACTGTGGGCTGTATGATGAGGCAATGATTTGTAATGTACTGCTACCTACTGCTTCTCTTTTCATTGAAAAAGCCAATCTCCATTAGCAGTATGGAGCTATGACACATCATTTAACAGTTCTGATTCCATCCACTTGAGGTAAGTGGTGTGCATAGTCAGTTCATTGTAATATTTACATTATGCCTATAAGTAACTAAATCCAAATGGTAAACAAGCTTTTATATTATTCTGTTTATAACAAGTAGATAGGATTACAATACCAAGAAATAGGACATCAGGTCTGATCCTGCTCCACTAAGAGCAATAAGTGCAGTAGAAAGTCCATTATTATAGTTCTGTGGTTATTTTATGAAAAATGGGAACTGAACTAATGGAGGAAGTATATAATAAATGTTCAGTGGAGTTAATATGGTTTAAATATGGAAACATTCTTAAAAATATAGTGGAGGTTTGATTACAAGTTATTCATTATAATTTATGTTATAGAGTGTACCTTACTCTGGAGCTTAATGTTATAGCTAGTTATAGTACTGATAATAGCATGTGTTGGTGTTACAAGATCTAATAGAGTTCATTTCTCCTTGTGTCTCTCTATAGAAACATTAATTCATTTGGCAACATTCTTGTGAAGTACTTCTGAAACACTGAAGAAGGATATTTTTACAACTGCTGCTTTGTGTATTTTGGGTCTTATGGATGATTTATCACTTGCTAAATTTGAAATCCAAATTGTGGATTTGGCTGTAGCTGTTGCCAAAAAGCAAATACTGCAGTGCTGGGAAGAAGTGAAGAGGCTATCATCATCTCCTTGGGTTTTATCTTTATTCAGACAATGTTTTTATTTTATGTTATATCTAAACATATAGTCCACTAACACCAACCGCTGTCAGTAAAAGAGTTCTGTTTCTTTCACCAACAGAAGCTGGTTCAATAAAAAAATATTATCTTACCACCTTGTACCTCTAGTAAAATTATTTTCATATACCCATGGTAGGGAAGGAGGCAAAACAGAAGGATGAGCTCGTTACCACTGAAATCAAAGTAGAATCTTTCCCAGGGTCAGCCCATACATTTTGGCCTGCATTCTTTTGTTCGCTAAGGCCATCATGCACAGTGCAAAGTAGCTTTAATTCAACTGGAGATTTGTGAAGACTTCTCCATTGTCTCACTGCTGTTAGAAGCAAGGTGGTTATCTCCTGTTCTGATATAAACTCTATATAACTCTAATATAAAGGCAAAAGTTTCAGAGGGGTAGCCATGTTAGTCTGGCAAAGACTAAAGGCAAAGACTATGAATGGCAGACCTGAATCTCTGATATACTCAGTCCTCTGTTTCCTTAAGGGATCTTATGCCAGCAATTCCAGCAACATACTCCCTCTTGTTCTAACATATGCTTGGGATAAGGCAGCCTTATCTCACAAAGCGGTAACCATTCCCCCTGCAGTCACTCCCGTCCAAGTGCACTATTGGCACTTAATAATAATCATAATAATTCATTAATGCCCCAGATACTTCAAGGTGACAGAGGAGCACATAACACAGTTCAAGAGAAAATTGGACAAAAATGGCTTTAAACAGTTTTTTGCACTTGTGTAGTATTGAGCCAACTGTGTGGTTGGCCAGTTTCCCAGTGAGAGTTAGAGCAGCCAGGTACAATTTTTCCTAAAACATTAACAAGAAAGATTAATATAGAAAAGTACATAATGATTTTATTTGTTTAAAAAAAACACAGTTTGAGGGTACTAAACGGGACAGGAAAGGAAAAATGAGATGGAAAGTTAAAGATGTGGTTGATATCATACAGGGCCTAAATTAAATGTCACCCCAGAAACTACAAAAGAAGTCAGAAGTACCAATGCAGACACTGGGCAGAGGTGAATGAAAGACAAGGATCAACACAATCATAATATTTTTGGATGTCTGGGAAGTATTTGCCACAGCACACAATTGAATTATATTTGGACAGGACTTGAAGAAAGATTTTTGCCCCCACAAAATAGCCCACAGCACAGCACAAAATAATATGAGAAAAAAATCTCTTCACAAACTTTAACTTTTTGGGGAAAAAATCAAAAATATTTGAGTCAGTGTTGGGAATGGATTGCAAGACACACAGTGCCCTGATATGTGGTTAGTTTTTTTGATCCTTTATAATGTGTGATAGGATGTAGGGGCACTCCCCACTTCCCAGTGAAAAATGGGTTAACAGCTTGCATTTCCCTTTCTGTCACTGAGGGGCTAGAATTAAGTTCTATAGCTTGTTTGCTTGGCTAATATAGGAGAGAGGATGTTCATGTTACAAAGGCTGAGCTTCAAATTTGCAGGTTTTTGGACTGGGTTGAACCCCATCCTGGGGAGTTTTGTTTCCTTTTCCACGTCTGCTTATGTTTATTGTTTATAAACTTTATCTCTTCAAGAAAACAGTTTCATTCCACCAATTTATAAATTTGGCAATATTTAAAAATGCTAAAATAACAGATTATGATTCTCACAAGAACAAGGATGAGGAGTACACGTAATTTCAATAGATAACCTTTGATTAATAAATTAAAATAGTTCTTTGTTTTGGTTAGAAGTATTTCCTTTCAGAATGTGCTAGCTAAACCTTTAAGCAGTGTGCTGACACATGACAACCTGACATTAAAAGTGACTTAAAAATAACACTAACCAACATATTTTCATTGTCTAACTAAAGGTCAGTCCTCGGCTGGTGTAAATTAGCATAGCTCTGCTGAATTGTACCAGGCTACATCAGTTTAATGGTCTAAATCTGAGTGAAATAGATAAATGAGCATAATCAGTGATAATAAATTGTACGATTTAAATTCTCTTTTAGTAATGTAATGAGTTGACAGGGTCACAGTGCCATAGCCAAATTCTTTTGGCCTTGGCCTGTATTTTTGGAAAAACCACCTTATTTTCATGGGTTAAACATCTGTCGTCTTTCCCCTTCAAATCAATCCTTTAACTATTTGTAGCTAGCTTTCTGTCACAGAACATCTCAGGTTCTGTCTGTTTTATAAATGTTTTCTTTCCATGCAGTACTTCTACAGAAAATAAAATCTCTCTTCATGCACCCCAAAAATTCCATAAATAGATTTTTTTTTAAAACCCAGCTTTCAAACAATAAATCACAAAAAACAAAGCAAACCACTTTTTCTACCTTCTGAAACCTCTCAAATTGAGTATAGTATTATCTGCACTTTAGAAGGCTGACGTGACCTTGAATTAATACTTCTGCCCTAGAACCTTTGCAACAGTGAGACATGTATCTTAGCCACATTTTTTTTTTTAAATACACACAAACCTGTCATGAGGTGTTCATCCTACACATGCCCTGAGGGACTTAACATAGGCGAAGAAGGGGGCCAGTTAACCAAACAGGCCCAGCTGAAGAGGAATGAGCTGGACTGGGATATAAAGATAGGAAGTGTAATGGGGGGATACTGCAATGAAGTAGTCTCTGTTCAATCACAGGAGAAGGGAGGTTTTGTGGGGGTTACAAAGCCAGAGTAACCTACAGTTATCCCCTGGGAGGAGGGAGCATTGGGGCTGGTAAACCCAGAGAAGATGGGGAGCCAAAAGTTTAGGAAAGGCTTGTGGAAAAGGTGGTAAGGTCTGGAATGGACCTGACCTTGACTGCAGATTAGAGGTCCCTTGAGCTGAAATCTGGAGTAGAGGGTGAGCCTGATTTCCCTTGCAAGCCATTGAAGAAGTGGCACCAGCTGGCCTATGAATAGAAAGACTGCTTGAGCCTTTCAGCCTGGGATATGTTGGAAGGGGAGAACATGTGTGACTTGGCTGGAGAGCTCAGCCATGCACACTGAGCATTTTGCCTTGCTGAGAACTAGGAAGAAAAGGCAGAGCATGCAGTAAGGGGAGGAAAGTAGCCATCAAACTTGGAATCAGTTAATCCCCAAAGTGACCAAAAAGAGGTGCTCTCGCGGTGAGCAGACCTGGTGACACTCTCAAAGAAACAAATATTTCAAAACAGAAAATGATTTCTCAGGGAACTTTCTCCCTGTTTTTACTAAAAGTGTCAGGCTTCCTTCGATGCTTTCAGACCTGATCGTCTGATGCCTTCACAGCATGAGTCAGGCATCCCCCTCCTGAACTATATAGAAGGTGTCCCACACTGTTAGGAGACTGACTAAGCTGAGTCTGCTCATAAACAACCCTTGGGAGTAGACTGCCAAGTTTCCTGCAGCTGGCTGATATCAAATAAACACGCTGTCTTCAAACAGGCTTATGCCTGTTAGAGCCAGGTCTATAGTATCCAGTCAGCTCCCAGGAGTCAGGCTGGTTGAAGAGAAGGCGCGGCACTCAACTCAGATCGTGTTCTCTTAGCCTTCCACTAACATCTAGTTCCCAAACCTCAGCCATAGCTGAGATGCACAACCCTGGGGATGGAGGTAAAGGTGGCTTTAAACTATTTTGAAATCCTTTGATCCTGGGGATGCTGAGCACCAATCTGATCCCTTGGCATTAAATCCAGCAGCTTGGTGGTGGTTCTAATTTGTGAGCTATTAATGGTCTCCAGACATCAATATGACAATCAGAGATTGTTGGTGCATGGGCAAGCTTCTATCACATCCCTTTTCTCCCTGCCAGGGCGTAGTGTTGTCTAGAGGAACCTGGGCCTAGGTGGATGATGGGGTGATGTAGGAGGCATTAGCAATAATTCTATACTACCAGCATATCCCCCTACATAGAGGGATGAGCCTAATACATTTAAGGATTAGATCTCTAGTATATGTAAATATAGGTGTTATGGGTGTGGGGAGTGGGGCCACATAGTGGCTCAGTGCCCCAACCAGGAAGAGCCAATGCAATGTAATCCAGGAGACTGGGGAGACACGTGTGTGCTACTCAATCTGGTGGAGGTCGCAGTTACCCCACACAATTATACCAGGCCAGTAAAAGTAAATGGGGTAGCAACTATGGCGCTCATAGACTCCGGCAGCACTATCACCCTGATTTCTGGCAAGGTAGTCAAGCCCGCCCAGTTAGCACAGGCTGAACGGATGGCGGGCACTTGTGTGTATGGGACTTAATTACTACCCAATCATATCAGTAAAAATAGAAATCCAGGGGAACACCAATAAGGTAACTGCAGCGGTTGTCCCCCACCTCCCATACCCTGTGCTTATTGGGAGGGATTTTCCTGGATTTGAAGGTCTGTTCCCCTGGAAAGGCAAGAGGGAGCGAGACTCCCTGAGTCAGGGAAAACTCCCACAGAAAAATGTTACTCTCCTTTGTTCCTGGAGATGACCTAGGAACTATTCCCCACCCCGGGAGAGGCAAGAAGACCAAGAGAGAACGGAGGGTGGCCAAGGCCTTAGGTACCCGTGTGATGTAGTGGGAGTGCTGTTCACTCTTGTGGCCCTGGATCCACTCTGGTTTTGCATCACTGGTTGCTGTGTTGTGCTGGGTGTGATCCCTACTGCCCTATTCTGGTCTGCAGTGACTCTGTGTGTGTCTGTGTGTGCAGTGCCCATCAGGGATTGGGTCCCAGTGGGGAGGCACATAGGCAATGGCCCAGCCAACCTGACACCTGGGCTAGGTGGAGGAATCTGAACAAAGCAAGAGGCGGGGCTGCCTGGGGGCTGAGTGACCAGTTGCTGGGAGGGTAAGTTAGTCTCAGCTGGGTAGGATGAGGAGAGCAGACTGAGAACACGAAAGGGAGGTGCAGGGCCCATGAGCCCTTCCCCCCAAGAGGAATAAGGCTGTTTGCTCTCAGTGTCTGTGCTAACATCACTCCTACGCTACGCCTGAGAACCAATAAAACCTTCTACTCTACTGCACATCTGGCTGCAGAGTCGGGGGCTCCCCGACGTGCTGTCACAACCCGAATCTTGCAACAGGCACAAAAGGCCTCCTGTGTAGGTCAATGGACCTAAGCTGCACAGGGAGAGAGCTTTGAAATACAGGACGGTCCTGAAACCAGTACCGATCCAGACCCTCTAGATTCATCTGAAACAGAAGAACCTGGGGAGTCAGGGCTACTAAGCTCTAGGAGGGCGACATTTGGCCGGGACCAGGTAGAAGACCCCAGGTATGAGAATGCCAGAAAGGAGGTGGCTGAGATAGATGTGGCACGTGTAGAGGGAAAAACTCAAGGTCTGGGTCCCTATTTCATAGTCAAAAGGGACCTCCTATATTCGGTCACACAGCTTCAGGACCAAGAGGTACACCAACTTCTGGTAGCCCAGAAGCACCAGAGGGCAATCCTGAGTCTTGCTTAGTCATCTTTTTGGGGGGCACCTGGGAGTTGAAAAAACCCAAGCAAGAATTTTACACAGGTTCTTCTGGCTGGGGGTTCATGAAGATGTTTGACAATATTGTGCCTCCTGCCTGAGTGCCAACTACACAGCCCTCACCCCCATCTAAGAGCCCTTTTGGCATCCCTGCCAATCATCGAAGTCCCATTTGAGCAGATTGCCATGGAGCTGGTGGGACCATTGGAAAAAACAGCTGGGGCACCAATATATATTAGTCATTTTGGATTATGCTACTAGGTACCCCGAAGCTATCCCCTTAAGAAACACAGCTTCTAAAAATGTTGCCAAAGAATTAGTAGCAATCTTCACCTGAGGGGGGCTACCCAAGGAGATAATCACCAATCAAGGGACCCTGTTTATGTCCAGGGTGATGAAAGACCTGTGCACCCTTCTCTGTGTGTGAACCCTACAGACCTCTGTCTACCATACACAAACTGATGGCCTGGTCAAAAGATTTAATCAGACCCTGAAGGTCATGATCAGGTGAGTGGTAAGCAAAGACGGAAAAGATTGTTACATGCTGTTAGCCTACCTTATATTTGCCATCCAAGAAGTTCCTCAGGCCTCCACTGGATTTTCCCCCTTCGAGCTTTTGTATGACCGCCACCCTCAGGGCATACTAGATGTAGCCAAGGAAATTTGGGAGGAGGAACCAAATTTCAACCACGGGAAAAAATGTAGTAGAACATGTATTACAAATGAAGGACTGAATAGCACAGGTTATTCCCATTGTGCGGAAGCACATGGAGGCCCAGCAGGCATATTACAATCAGCAAGGAAACATTTGGTGGTTCCAGCCTGGAGACCAGGTAATGATACTAGTACCCACAGCAGAAAGTAAGCTGTTGGCCCAATGACAAGGACCATATGAAATAACTGAACCTGTGGGGGAGGTGAATTATAAGGTATGACAACCAGGATGCAGGAACCAAGTACAAATATATCACATTAACCTGAAACCCTGGTAAGCACAAGAGGCCTGTATGGCGGCCCATGGAAATCTGCCCCTGTCACACGACCCCTCAGTATAGATGCAGATATCCCCTGACCTAACGACCAGCCAGAAGGAACAGGTATCGGAGAGGATCCTCCACAACCAGCACGTATTCTCAACAAAACTTGGGCATACCACCATGATGTATCATCAGATTATCACAAACCCCGGGGTCAGAGTAACAGTGAGGCCCTACTGGGTGCCAGTGGCAAAAAGGGAAGAAATAAGAGTGGAAATAAAGAAGATGCTGGAGATGGGGATAATTGAAGAATCACACAGTTAATGGCCCAGCCCCACAATGCTAGTGCCAAAACCAGATGGCACAGTAAGATTCTGCAGTGTCTTCCGTCAGCTAAATGAAATATCTCAGTTTGATGAGTACCTGATTCCCTGCATAGATGAACTAGTAGACTGGTTGGGCAGTGCCCAATACCTAACAACCCTGGACTTAACTAAGGGGTACTGGCAGATCCCATTATCTGAGGACGCAAAAGAGAAGACAGTGTTCTCCACTCCCAAGTGTCTGTTCCAATACATGGTCTTCCCTTTTGGCCTACATGGGGCCCCTGCTACCTTTCAGCACCTCATGGACAGGCTGCTACATCCCCATGCTAGTTATGCTGCTGCCTAGTTGGATGATATAGTCATTGACACCCCAGACTGGGAAATGCACCTGGAAAAGGTAAGGGCAGTTCTTGATACTTTTCAACAAGCCGGCCTGACAGCAAACCCAGCCAAGTGTGTAGTGGGGTTCACAGAAGCCAAATACCTTGGATAGTAGGGAAAAGCCTGCCAAGACCCCAACTGAATAAGTTGGAAGCCATCCAAAGCTGGACCCAACCAACATAAAAAAAAAAAAAACAGGTGCAGGCATTCCTAGGAATTGTGGGGAACTACTGGAGGTTTATTCCCCATTTTGCCACATGGGCCAGTCCCCTAACAGACTTAATAAAAACCTGTGGACCCGATCTAGTTAAATGGTCAGATGCAGCAGAAAAGGCATTCTTGGACCTTCAGATGGTTCTCTGCAGTAACCCAGTCTTAATAGCCCCAGACTTCACCAAGGAATTCATCCTACAAACTGATGCCTCTGACGTGGGCATAGGGGCTGTCTAATCACAAACTATCAGGGAGGAGGAACACCCTATGCTATCCTATCCCTTAGCAGGAAACTCCTCCCAAGGGAGCAGAAATATGCAGTAATGGAGAGAGAATGTCTCACTGTTAAATGGGCCATGGAAACCTTACGTTACTATCTGCTCGGACGCAAGTTTATTCTCATGACGGATCACACCCCTCACCAGTGAATACAATGAAACAAAGACGTGGCAAGGTGTTGCTCTGCATTGGCCCTTTAAGGGGCTGAGACCTGGAGTCAGGGGGAAGCCCAGCTGAGGCAAATAAGGAGGGCCCAGCTGGAGACTATAAGAGCAGCTCCTGGGAGGAGGAGAGGGACCTGCCTGCCTGCCATGAGAGAGGCTTCGGCCTAGCGAACCCAGGATACCCGGCCTGAGGCCCAGGGCTGCAGGGAGGCAGTCATGGAGGGCGGGGCTTGCATGGAGGCAGCCGTGGTTCATAAGGAGGCAGCTGCGGTAGGCTGGGGGAGTTTGAGCCAGGGAAGCCCCAGGCTATGAGTCCGCAAGGCAGGGTTGCAGGAAGCAACCGGGCAGGCAGAGTGGGAGAAGAACTGGGGGTCTTAAGGAGTAGGGAGGACCCTGGAGGAAGAGCAGAGGAAGAATAATGACTCCCTTCCCCCCTCCCACCCCAGAAGGGGATGCAGACCAAGATCGGAGTGGTCACTGCCGGAGGGCAGTGCCCTGAAGACAACACCACACCCAAAGGGGGCGTGTCGGAGCAGCCAGCTACTTCCCCAAAGCCACCCTGAGGGAAGAAGCAGTGAAAATGACTTGAACCCGCTACAAAGAAAAGAATACAAGAGTGACCAGGTGTTTCTATCCTTCCAGCCATTCCAGTCTCAGGTGCAGCATAGAGCAGGAAGCCATCACGGCAACGCCAATGAGTTGTCCAGAATGCACTGTTTAATGACCCAAGTTGTCCAACCATGTGGTATTGAGCAGGGGGGACAGGATGTGTGACAGACCTAAGCCAGCAGCCTGCCACACTCTGGTGGAAGGCAAGTATACAGGGCACTGGATAAGTGGTTTTCTTTTCCCCGAGTAAACTACTAGAGCCTGCTGCAATAAAATGAAGGCAGGAAAACACCTGGGGCTAATTAACTAGATTGGCTGCAGGTGTTGAGTGACTTGCCTGAGGGAGCAATTACAGCCAACGGACTTGCTTTAAAAGGTCAGGAGAGGGGGAAGACCAACAGTGATGGACCGGAAGGAAAAAGGGAGGAACAAGAAGAAGCTGTGTGTGAGCTGGTTAACGGGTATCAGAGGGAGACATTTTGGGGGGGGTTTGGGGGTGGGAAGTGGCCCAGGGAAAAAGCTGCCAAGTTGAACATGCTTGACTGCTACTTTAGGGTCTTTGGGCCGGAATCCAGAATAGTGGGTTGGCCCAGGTTCCCCTGAAACTTCCCCCTGCACCAACACAGAGCCTTTCCCATGAAGGGAAATTAGGACTATCAATGGGTTTTCACCCCAAAACCATGAACTAGTCTCTTATGAGTATGGCTCACTAAGCTGTGGACCCTGCTTCCTGTAAAGAAGAAGGGGTTGTATATAGGACCACAGTGAGTCTGAGGCTAATATTATCCACCAGTAGTGCGAGATCCATGTGGAAGGCCAGAACTTTGCCACAGTAGGCAAAGTTTCATGTGTAACTGTGTTCGCTCTAAGCTGCATGGCACACAGCTTCACAGGTGGTTAATCAGCCCTGCCCAGTCAGAGACTCAGGGCTCAGTGCATGGATCTGATTGACTGGACGGAGCTGATTAATCACCTGTGAAGCTGTACTGCCATGCAACTTAGAGGGAACACTGATGTGTAATATATTTTATGCTAATTTCAGTAACAGATACTGGTAATATATGTACCCATCTTCCTGGAAGAAATTGCTTTAATTCCTCTATGCTAGCACCTTCAAAGGTAACGTAATGCAAAGGAAAAGTCAATTACCTAGTTAATTGGAAAAATTAACACAAGAGATCCACTTCCTTGGCATTACAGTACAATTAAATTGGCACTACAGTACAATTAAATGGTGGCTACATTTCCACCACCTTATACCAGAAACCTACTGACCATTATACTTACTTGCTATACTCTGACTTTCATCCTGGTCACATTACCCAATCAATTGTTTATAGCCAGGCCCTAAGACACAACTGGATTTGCTCCAATCCCACAGAGACAAACACCTACATGATCTCTATCAGGCATTCTTAAAACTTAAATACCCACTCAGGGAAGTGAAAAAACAGATTGTCAGAGCCAGACAAGTACCCAAACATCAGCTTCTTCGAGAAAGGCCTAGCAGACAAAATAACAGAACACCCCTCATCATCACCTACAGCCTCCAACTTAAACCCCTCCAGTGCATTATTAACAATTTACAACCTATCCTGGAAAACAATCCCTCATTCTCTCAGGCCTTGGGGGTGGGGTGGGGGACAGGCCAATCCTTGCCTACAGACAATCAACCCCCTTACCTGAAAAAAATTCTTTCTAGCACCCACACATCACACCTCAAATATACTCACCCAGGAACCCACCCCTGCAATAAATTCCAGTGCCAACTCTGTCCACACATCTACATAAGCGACACCATTACAGGACCTACCCACATAAGGCACCACATCAGAGACTCATACAACTGCACATCCACTAATTTGATATATGCCATCAAGTGCCAACAATGCCCCTCTGCCATGTATATTGGCCAAACTAGACAGTCTCTACAACAAAGGATTAATGGACACAAATCAGATATTTGAAATGGTAACACACAGACACCTGTTGGGGAACATTTTAACTTGCCCAGGCACTAATTAATGGATTTAAAGGTGGCTATTCTCCAAGGGTATGTCTACACACCAAAGTTATTTTGAAATAACAGCGGTTATTTCGAAATAACTTTCCTAGCATCTACACAGCCAAGCCGCTATTTTGAAATTAAATTGAAATAGCAGAGTGCTTATTTTGAAATCGGTAAACCTCATTCCATGAGGAATAGTGCCAATTTCGAAATTGCTATTTCGAAATAAGCCCTGTGTAGACATGTATTTCAAAATAGGGGCCTCCAGCCCTTCCCAAGGTGCTCTGTGCCCTGGTGGCCACTCCGAGCCCAACCAGGAAAACTCCTCTCCTTTCCCCGCTTCCCTGGAGCCCTGTGCCAGCTGCAGGCCTGCCAGCCCAGAGCCAGCAGTCACTGCCCCTGACCCAGTGGCCCCAAACATGAGCCAGCAAGCCACCGGCAGCCATCCCTCCACCGCTCCCTAGGACCAGTCCCCCAGCTCCCAGGAGCCTGCCAGGGGCCGGACGCCTTCCTGTGTCCAGGGTAGAGATCATGGACTTTATTCAGGTTTGGGGAGATGCCCCCAATGTCCATGATCTCCGCACTAGACGGAGGAATGCAGCCGTCTATGGCAGGATAGCTGCCAGCAAAGGCCACGTACGCACCCAGGAGCAGGTGCAGATGAAAATAAAGGAGCTTCGGCAGGCATATGTCAGAGTCACAGGGGGCAGCTCCCAACCAGGGGCAGACCCACACACCTGCCCCTATTTTGATGCCCTGGACCGCATCCCGGGGGGCGGGATGGTCTGTACCCCCCAGGTGGTCATCAAGCCTGGGGCAGAGGGCCCTGACTAGGGCATCGAGGAGGAGGAGAGCCAGGAGCCAGAGGAGGCCAACATCACCACCCAGATGAGCCAGGACCCCTGAGCTGCCCCAACGGACCTGTCGCCGGAGTCATCTCAGACCAGGGAGACAACATGTGACTGCCATCACTGTCCCCTTATGCAGGGGGGACGGGATGGAAACCAGGGACTGTGTGTGTGGGCCTTGCTGTCCATGGATCATGCATCAACCTGTGCATGTGCGAGCATGTGCTATGCTACCCCTGGGCGTGTGGCCCCAGCCATACTCTGTTAGCCACACGTGTGTGAGGAGGCATGACATTCTCCTGACCCCGGAGTGGGACACAGCAGGATGCCCTCCCTCCACAAGGCCACTCTACACAGAGGCAGGGAACATCTCTCCCCCCTCCACCTCACTATATACACAACAGGGGCATGGCTGCGCTCTCGAGGCAGCTCCCACTCCCGGGATAGCAGGACATTCTGAACATGGCCTGTGTGCAAGCACATCGGCTCTGATGGTGCAGGGAATGGTCATCCTCACCTTGCAGAGGGGGCTGGGCTTCACCTACTGTGTACCCAGGGAGAACTGACCACTTCTCTTGTTTCTCCACAGCCGCAACAGCTGCACATGCAGGATGCACCACGCGCCCGGGACATGCTCCCACACCCAAGGGCTCCGCAGGCCCACCTGTGCAGTGGAGGAGTACCAACAGCAGCACCTGGGGGTACTGCGAGCCCTGCACCGCACCCTCCAGCAGTGGGTGCAAGAAGACCTGTAGCTCCGGCAGGAGCAGCTTACCC
>CM057847.1:39772404-39785325 GCA_030068395.1 Apalone spinifera
GGGCGGGTTCTCTGCCGCCTGCGCCGTTGGCTTGTTGCTCTATGGAAGCGCCCTGGGGGCCGCTGGTGCTCAGCCGTTGTGCGGGCGCCGGGCGGGGAGGGCTGGCTCCGCGGGGATAATGGCCAGCCCGCCCGGCGCCTTGGGGAGCCAGCGGGCCAGGCGCGGCTGCCCGTACATGGCGTGAGAGCCCCTGTGATTTGGGCGGCGCGTGGGGCCAGCTCGTGAGCTCCTGGCGCGTCTTTTTTTTTTTTTTTTTTTTTTTTTTTTTTTTTTTTGCGGGGCTGGAGGCTGCTCGCGATCCCGTGTCCAAGGCGGGGAGGGAGAAGCGTTGCCCTTCTATCGGTGTGTGTTGCATTGCAGCAGCAGCTGGGTTTTTCCCTGTGTAATCAATAGAGGCAACCCTGCCTCCCCCCGCCCCTCCCGGCAGCGGGGAACACATTGTTCTTGGGGCTTGTTAGTCCCGATGCAAACCTCGAGCCGCACGTTGCTAATTCCTTTCGGGGGGGAGTCTTTGTCTATTTGTCTGAGACTGAGCCTTTATGTGATCGTATTTGCTTGGCGACTATTTTTCCACCCGCTCCAGCCGTTTCGTGCCTGTTCAGTATCCATAAGCTCTCTCTGAATTGGTGCAAGACTTCGTGAGAAATGTGACTTTGTAGACTGAATGGTGATGTATTTGGAGACGCATTACTATGATCCACATAAGCCTGCCCATTAGGTTAAACAGTTGTTTGTGTGTGGGGTGGGGTGGGGGGGAGCTGTAAATTACTCTTGAAAGATATTGTCTGTCTTTGTAGTTAGACTTGAATCTTCTTTGTGTTAAAGATTAATGGCCAGCAGTTGCCACGTCCTTTAGAACGCACCAGTAAGATTTACATGATATAATCTACACATTCCTTTGCTGTGACCGTTTCAAGTCTAGGAATTCTTCACAAATTTGAGACGTTTCTATTTTAAAGTTTTTATTTAGTTTTTTGAGGGTTTTCCCCCCCAAGGGCAAATGCTAACCATGCAGGCTTGGCATATGAAGAACTTGGTTCTCTTCTCTCCTCCCCCCCCAATGCATTCTGTTCCTGGGAAGGCTTTATTTTGTTTGTAGTTATTTATGCATTAAATTTGCTTTTTAAGGCTATTTTATAATATTAAATCATAACTCTTTTCTCATATTCATACAGTGGTTTTTCACAGGGCTAGCTTCTCAACACATGAAAAAACTCAGTTAATTCATAGTAATTGCATATTTTGTGTATAGCACTTTTTACTGTTTTGATCATTTAAAATTTAATTTTTATATCTTATTTGCATATTTTAGAGGTGAATTTAAGTAGTTTTGAGGCAATCATTTTACTTAAGCCATGTCTCTGGTTCAAAAAAAGATTGTTGGTAGAGTTGTATCAACTAGCCCTCCTAATGTAGGTGCAGCTTATACTAGCAAACATATCTCTTTTGCCATTATAGCGTGTACTGGTTCAATGCATGAAATAAGCTAGTCTGGCAAAAGAGATTTTTGTGTTCTGGCAAAAACACTTTTATGCTTGTATAACTGTGTGCACATTAAGAGTTTTTGCTGGTTTAAGTTTTGCCAGAGTTCCAGCATTACCAACAAAAGTTTAATGTAGACCTCCCCTTAAGCTGCCTAATTAAATGTTTGTATAGCGAACTTTAAACTGTATACATATATGCACAGAGTCTAAGTATAAGCAAAACATCTTGTAAATCTGTGTCTCTCCAAATTCTAAATAGCAACTGTTTTTAAAAGGAAATTGTCTGAAATAAATGTTCATTATGAATGATTGCTGATTTAAAGAAACCTCAAGAATTCTTCAGGAATTGCATAAATCTAAGCCTTGCCCAAGCATGCAAATTGTATAGTTGTAACTAAATTGGTTTATTAACAAGCAAAATCAGCAAGTTCCCCTTGTGTTGGACAGTGTTAAATAAGATCAGTTTCTCAATCTATTTAGTTAACTCAGTACAATATGTGTAGGAAAAGCTTCAGTGAACATATTCTCTTAAGGCTTGTGTAAGCCAGCATAAAAGGTGTATTTTTAAAATATGTTCGTTGAAAGGCATTAGTTAATTGGTTTTTACAAGTTTCATATCTTTTCTGGTCAAGTAAACCCTTTGAATGGGGGGCCAGGAAGAATCTATGCTTGCAATGTGACAAATGTGCTATTTGTCAAATAGCAAAGTTTTTTTTAACACCGGCAAAGTTCCAAAACTAGTTAGCTAACACCTTTTAAAAATCTTCTCATAGTCTAGACAGATATTTAGTTATTAATGATCATAAATTAGGTGTAGTTCTGAGAGAGAGGCTCTTCCACTTATAGCTTGATTTATAATAAGCAGAGATAATGTATACAATTGACACACTGCCTACTTGTTTTTCCCTTTGATATTTTCATACCCTCTGCTCTTTGTTTCCCACTCCCTTCCTTTTTTTTCCTCCTTTCACTCCCCTTCTCCCCTATTTTTTAAGGGGAGAGCACATCCTAAACTCAAAACTCCCGTCATCTGAAGAAGTGGGCTATACCCACGAAAGCTCATGATTCTATCTACGTTTTGTTAGTCTATGGAGTGCTACCAGACCATTTGTTGTTTGATTTAAAAAAAATAGGTGAGTATAATCTTTTCAGTGTACTCTTGTACAGAAAATTGCTCTGAACTATAACTTCATTTTACACGCTTGCACTCTCAGGCATGGGATAGGAGAGTATACAGCCAAGTGGTCAGAAAATTCTTTCCCTGCCATCCGAATTCTGAAGTAATGTTGTTCTGACTGTTAACATACAACCACCTAGCTACTCCAAATATGGGAGCAGCCATTCATCAAATAGTTTCCCAGTTTTTACCTTATCAAATACAGCTTGCTGTCACCTGAATTCTAAAATCTGTGCAATGTAATAGACAGCACATGAGGATATATATTTAAACATCAACAGTTGTTTGTAGAACTTGAAGGTTTGTAGATTATAGAAGAGCTATTTAAATCTTAGCTATTGAACCCAGGATTTAAATTATAAATCTTGAATTACACAGGAGTATAGACAAGTTTCTGTATAAAGTTTTGTTTCAAAAATCTAACTCTTCGTAAACTCTTTTTTAAGGGTGAATAGGTAAACAGTTGATTCTTACATGTCTGCTCTTTTTGCATTATAACTGACAGGCTAGGTGGTGTTCTGAATCAAGTGTTACGTGAATGGACTAATCTCATAATAGGTATCCAGAAATAGTAAGACGTGACTAGGGATTCCATTGGCAATTGGAATACTAAAAACAGTGGCTGTTAAAATATCTGTATCTTAAGGGCTGATAAGTCTGAGGGGCTGTGTAGTCTGCAACTTTAAAATGAGTAGTTCTGTGACACCTTTCTTAGAGATTAACAAAAAAAATAGAATCATGCGTAAAACCTACTTCATGAGATGAATTTCCATTCCAACTCATTCGATGAAGTGCGTTTTACCCACGAAAGTCATGATTCTATGTATTTTTGTTAGTCTCCAAGGTGCCAGAGGGCTACTTGTTTTTAGGGGTTAATGACTGACATCTTTGTACAATTAATCAAGAAAATAAATGTTGAAAATTTCAGTGTTACATTATAAGAAAATATCATTAAACATAGTTTACAAATATCTAGGTCTCATAGCTCTCTTTATAGGTTATTCAATTTTAATAGCATTTGAATTTCTAAATAGGAAAAGTAGCTGATCTGATTTTTCTAATGTCTATTTCTTAGTAAGTGATATGGTTTCCTCGTTCCCAATTTATTTAATCTTTATTTTCATTTTAGATTTCTTTAAAACTACCTTCTGAAAATTTCTACTTTGAGTAAATATATATGATTTCTTTCTGACTAAATAGTCATCAAAAGTCAGTGAAGCAGACTTTGGGTCTGGGCAGATAAGTTTTCTTGGTATTTTAAAGGCTGGTTTAAGATTCACTACTTTAATAATGAAATGGTAAGAGAACCTAGTTCCAAGCCTGTAGTAGCAAAGCTAGCTAGCTTAATTAAGATAAAGAATTCTCGAGGAATCTCAGTTGTCCTACAGTTCCTTAATGTTCAGTTATGCTAAAAGTGACATTACTCATGACAGTAATAAAGTTAGGGTAATTTAAATTGTTTGGTATTGTGGTCAAGTTGAAGGTGCCAGTAACTCAGGAATGAGAGAATAATAAGGATTTTGCAGTGTGCTTTGCTGTCTGGGGTAGAATTTCAGAATTGGGCTTTTGTTGTAGTTTTTACTACCTGCATGACACATGACATATTTGGAATAGAAAATGAGATATAGTTTTGAAATATTTGACAAAATATTTAAAGTGAATAGCAGTCAGTTAAATCTAGCTGTATTGCTGTACATGTTCCTGATCACTAAATTGCTCATTTCTCTAGAGTAAAATTGGAAGCGTAGGCAGATTTTTCAGGTGGGCACAAGAATTCAGTTCAGGTTACTCTCCTTACTCTAAGTAGACTGAGGCTGTGTCTGCACAATGAGCTTGGGGTGTGATTGCCAGCTTGTGTACACACCTCGTGAGAGCCAGTACAAGTGTAAATAACAGTGTTGCTGCAGTAGCAGAAGTATCATACTGAGCATAAACCTGCTTGAACCCTGTGGGTACATGCTTGGTGTGGCTTACACTACTATTTATATTTGTGCTAGTTCTCATCAAGCTAGCACAGGTATATGTGCATGAGAGATGGGAATTGCATCTCTAGCTTATAGCATAGATGTAGTTTAACAGAGTCATTTGTCTGATGCTATTGCCGACTTTGTTAGCTAGCACTTCATTTGTGGAAGTTGCAATAGTTCTTGCACTTTTTTTCCTTGTCTTATATGGAATCTGACAACTGCTTTCCTCAAAGTCTCTGGATAGTTTATGAATTATTTTGATAATAGATTTATAAGATTTTATTTCACAAGAATAAGTAAATGAAATGCACATCACCTAGAATTCCTATTCTTCATAAATGGCTGCTTGTATCATACTAAGATGGCCATCTTGCAGAGCTCTAAAAATTACAAATGATTTGAGGGTGTGGGTCCAGGAAGGTGATTTATAATTCAGCATTAGCCTGGAAGCATGCATGCATGCAAGCTGCTTCCTCCTGATTCTGATGAACGACTCTGTATTTTTAAGCAAGTCAAATGTAGCTGATTCTGCTCTTCTCTCTTCCCACTTTGAACTGTAGGGCATGAAGAACTGTATAATCCTTTTTTAACCTCCCCACAGAATGGGAAGAAGCTGTTCATTCAGCATACACTCTCACTGGTCACCCACATGGCACACCAAGATTTGGTCTACACTACAAAGTTAGGTCAACATAAGTTAATTTGTGTTGACCCTATTGGTGCATAGTCAATTTGTCTCTAGCTGACATAAGTACCCTGTTACGGTGACGCAGTAAAACCATCTTTTTGAATGGCCTTGAGCCATAGTTGACCACCTGAGGTCAGTGCAGTGCAAATGTAGATACTGTTTGACGTATGTCAACCCTGGTGATTCTCCAACTGTCCCAAAATACCTGGCAGTTTCCGCTGGTTACAATTGTGAATTCCACTGTCCAGGGTCTTAAAGTGGAAGCCACTCCCTCTGTGTTTTTAGAAATGCATTTTCCTGATTGACTACATTGGTGAACAAAAGAGAGTTGCTACATATGCTCAACTGCACAACCAACTGTGCTGGTTCCACTCACTAATTGTGTTCCTGCTAGGAGTAGGCAGGAAGTATTGGATTTTCTGGGTCTGTGGTGTGAGAACAAGCTTTGCAAGCACAGCTACAGACCAGCTGTTGAAGTGCACATTTACAAAAAGATTGCATGGGAGATGCAGGTGAAGATGTATGACAGGGATCAGTAGCAGTGTCAGGTGAAAGTGAAGAAACTGTGGCAGGCATACTGCAAGGTCAGAGAGGCCAACAATTGATGTGCTAAGTTGCAGACATGGCATTCTTACCCGGAGTTATATTCCATATTTGGCAAAGACCTTGCCACCATCCTCAAGACCCTGTGGATACCTTGAAGGAGCCTTAGACACAGACTCCTGCCAAGAAAAGTAAGGAAAAAGGTATTGGGGAAGATGTGTTGGGAAGGGTCCAGCTATGTCAGGACCCATTTGTGACTTTGACACAGACTAGCAAGTTCCTTAAGCAGAGCACAGATGAACCCAATGAAGTGGAAGGAACCACAGGTAGGAATGTGCACATATTTTACCTTAGAGTTTAAAACAAGGGTGGGCAGTAATTTTTACAGGGGTGTCATTAATGAATTTTGGTACATGGTGATAGGCTGGCTCCTTCTCTTCCCCCATCCCATGGAAGGGGTGGGGTTGGGGACTAGCCTCCTCACAGAGTTGTTTGGGGCTGGAAACTTGGGATTAAAAACACAGCAAAGGGTTTGCACCTCCCAGCCCCACCAGTAACACATTGCCTAGCAGCTACCCAGGGTTAGTGTGGCTATTTAAAGGGTTGCTGGTTGTGATACTACCCCGACAGGGGCTGGAGCCACACTTCTTTTAAATAGCCACAGCATCCCTGGGAGGCTGCCAGGCGATGAGGTAGTGGTGGGGTTAGGGATATGAATGACTAATCAACTATTTGATAAGCAAATGCTTATTGGATAGTTGACATACTAGTTGCTCCCTTCCCTTGCTGCCTCTATCAGAAAGAGGCAGCTGGGGGGGGAGGGGCGGGAGGAGGAAAGGGATGCTTCAAAGCAGCAGCACCACGTGGAGTCTGGGGCCAGACCCTGGGCTCCACTCAGTGCTGCTGCTTTGAAATGCTGCAGCTTGGGACCAGCTGGGCACTCCCCCACTGACCCTGGGCTCCATGCGGCACTGCGGCTTTGACATGCCTCAGGGAGCATCGGGCCAGTGGGGAACTGCTTGAGCCCCCTGCTGGCCCTGTGCTTCCCACAGCGCTTTCACCTTTGAAGTGTAGCAACAGCCCTGGGGCTGTTGCTAAACTTCAAAGGCAGAGGTGCTCTTATTGACTATTTAATTAGTCAATTAATCTAAATTTAACATCCTTAGGTGGGGCAGGGAGCGGCAAGCATTTTAAACAGCAATTTAAAGGATTTGTGGCTCCAGTCCCTGCTGGCGTAGTGCTGCGACCAGGAGCTGCGAGCCATTTAATAGGATTCTGCTACCTGTGCCACCAGCTGGAAATTTGGTGGCATGGGCAGCAAGATATAAATAAGTGTCTGGATGCAGCGCCTGGGCCTCTATCTTGCCTAGTCCTGGTTTAAAGTGTAAAGATGGCTTCCAGCTCATCCCCCCCCAAGTTACCAAAACAAAGGTATTGACTTTTCTTGCATGAGATGAAAAAATTCAGAGGGAACTCTACCACTGCCTTTTGTACTGCCATCTTTTTGTTCCTTGTAGGGTTAGGCAGGGGACAGGGAATCTGAAGCAGATTATGTATATAGGGATGTCCCTTGTATCTTCCTCAGAAATCTTGATGAAACTGACACAAGTACCTCATATTTGTAGCTACACTAAAAGATGCAGTATAATATTTATAAATCTGTACCAAGCACTGCATAGTTCTAACAGCCCAAAACCTTCAGGGCCAGAGCACAGTCCATCACAGCACATTAATATGGTTGACCGTTAAAGCTTTCTTTCAAAGCATCCTGCAGCTGCACAGTTCCACTTTCCTTTTGTAGTGGCCCTTTTGTCACTCTGTTCAAACTTAGCCGACAGCATCTCCATCTCTAAAGCAGTGGTTCTCAAACTTTTTGGCCCATGGCCCACCTGGCTCAATGCAAACCTTTCCGTGGACCATCAGTTGCTAATGGAAACATGCCGTTAATTCCATAATTACTCTAGAGCCATTTTGCTAGTGCTGCAGCTAGGGAGAATGGTTTTTTAACCAGTAAGAAAGGAAATATTAATTTAAATTATTAAACAGACTAAGTGCTTTAACTTTCTCATGTTTATCAAATTTTATTTTAAATAAAGTAAAATATTAATGTATGTCCAACACAAAAAGTTCCTGTGTTTTCTTTGTTTAAGGTAGGGGTGGGTAACCTTTTTTGTGAGGGGCCACTGACCCACAGAAAAATCATTTGGGGACCACACAAGTGAGAAGCAGGGGTAAAACAAAAAAAGAAAAACTCTCAAGATCTCCAACGCTCATTGATGTGGCCCCCAACTGAGACGCTTCACTCCTGGCACTCCAGCCCCACTGGGGGAGGGGGACAAGGAGGGAGGACTGAGGTTCAGGGATTCTCATAGGCAGGGCTTGCCAGCCGCACAGTTCTGCGCTCTGCGCCAGCTCTTCCGGGTTGTAATCTACTCGCCATAGGCGAGTAGATTACATTATTTGTCGAGCCCTGCTCATAGGCCAGATTAACTCTTCTGGGATTCTGGGCTTAGTGGATTTTGTGGATCCCCCCAAGGCTCTGGGGTTGGGACAAAAATGGGGGGTTCAGTGTGTGGGACAGAGCTGCTAACAAGAGGAATGTGGGTGCAGGATCTGGGCAAGAGGTGGGATGCAGGAGGGGGTGAGGATGCAAGGTCTGGGTGGAAGGTAGGGTACAGGAGCAGGTTTGGGAGTAGGGTGTCTGGCCAGGGGGAGGGGACAAGAGCAAGGGAAAGTGCAGTGTGTGGCTAGGAGGGAGGGTGCAGGAGAGGGCTGGGGTAAGGTGCTGGCCAGTGGGGAGGGTGCAGGAGCAGGCTGGGGGTGTGATGTCTCGGTGAGGGGTGGTGCGTGAGGGGGCTGGAGGTGTGAGGATCTGGGCATGAGGGAGGGGGGCATTGACTTGCCTTGAACCCCATGCTGGTCCCAGGTACCGCCTCTTGCTGTTCCCATTGGCTGGATTCTGGCCAATAGGAGCAATGAGGAAAGCCTCCAAGCAGCACACTTGCATGCTGCTGTTCTCTCAGCAGAGGGTGGGGGAGTGCTTCTTTCCCATGAGATAGATCGTGCAGCGAGTCTTGGGGCTTCTCCCCTTTTCCCCCCCAGAACAGGAAGCTGAAGCTGGCACTCCAGTTGTGCAGGGAAGGGAGAGCGAGGCTGGAGTATGAACATGGGCTCCCCGCTGTGGGGGAAAATGAGGGCTGAGCTCAAGCTGCGGACCGCTATTGGTCTGTGCCCACAGTTTGAGAACCACTGGTCTACAGGAAGCCCTCCCCTGCCTTGCAGATATTAAGAGGGAGCAACAGGCAGCTAAAACCACTGGGATATTTTTCTTACCAAGATCCAGTCTTGTGAGTAAACACCACCAGCATCTCTCCCAGTCTAGCAACTGTTGATCTACAGCTGCTAAGCTGGTAGTTGAATCTTACCTTTTTTCTGTCAAGGTGTCTCTCTGTGTGGCTTCATGAGCTAGGGAAGCAGGGAGTAGGCTTGGTCTCCTAGGGTCACTATTGGCACTTCAGCATTACCAGTGGTAATCTGCCAATTGAAAGAATGTTGCTTGCAGCACTGTGAACAGTTCTGAGTTGAGCGTGGGCTGGTCAGGGAAGATACATGATGGTCACATCTTTAAGAACACTCTCAGTGAAGCCTTTCTGATCTACCAATGCTTGCGTAACTGTAGGAAGGTAGCCTTTTCTGTTGATGTCCTCAATGGCAGGAGTGGCCAAACTGTGACACTTTTGCATGGTGTGGCTCACGGTGCCACTCACAATCCTCCTCCGCCCTCCCCCCCCATTCTCTACTTACCAGACTTGTGGGGAAAGTTCAGGATCTCTGCCTTGCAGTGGAATGGTGGGATAGGGACTTCTGCCCGTTGGGGAAGGGGGTATCAGAGCTTCAGCCCTGTGGGGTGCACCTGCTAGGGCTTGGGGCTTCAGCAAAAGTGGGGCTGAAATCCCAAGCCCCAGTTCTCAACTGTCTGAAGGCTGTCATATGCAGCTTGGCAGGTCAGTAAGTTTGGTCACCCCTGCTTTATGATAAGGTGGGTTGGTGCCAAAATAGGGATCTGTGTGTAGCCTTTTGTCCTATCATAGTTTGGGAGCCCCACTGCTGCAGATCCATCCCCTATGTCCTAAACATTTCTGAGTTGCAGGCCATGACTACTGGATCTACATGTTTGCATGACTACTGGCCTTACGGTGGATTTCCCAACTCCAAAATGCTCTCCTACTAACCAGTGACAATCAGTGGCTATAGGCTTCCGGGGTGCTAGTCTTGCTTGTTTCATTTGTTAGTACATTTCTTTCTGGTGTCCCTGTGCTGGAAGGCTGGGGCAAACATGGCACACCAGTCCAGGAATGTGTTCTGTGATAAAGTTGAAATACTTCAAACTACCACAAAAAGGGTTAAAGAGAGACAGAGGACCCATCTAGCTCTGCCTTGCTATATCTGCAACCAGCGCCAGGCTTGGAAGGAGAAGAAAGAGAGAGCCTGGCTCAGTTCAGGTGATTGTGGCCTCCCTATGTGAAGGAAGGATTGTTAGGAGCCCGATAACTGAGACAGCTACTAGGGAAGAAGTACTGTTTCTGTGACCAAGGGAGATGGTTGAGGAAGCCCAACAGCACCCAGCAGTGAGTGAATTGTTACCAAACTAGAGAGATGTTGTGGGATTATGTCCCTCCAATCTTGCATCTTCCTTGCCCAAAGGTCACTTAGGCTACTGCAGGATACCACAAGTCCCACAGAGGGGGACTTGATAAACCACTGAATATTGGATTATAATGGCCAGGCCCCAAACCGAAGTGACAGGTCGGAAATAGCTAAGGGAATAGATGTAGAATCTGCTGGGAGGACTGTGCCCATATAGCTTCACACCAGCTCTGGACTAAGAACTGTTGGAAAGGGCAGGGCCCAGGTCTTCCTTCCATATCTCCTTAAGAGTGAGGCACCTCTGTCAGGGAAGCAATAGCTGGTAATCATGTGCCAACTAGTAGGCTGAGCCTGCTAAGCATGCTATTAGTACCCTTTCACATCCCAAATGTTCTGCAGCTACTACTCACTCGAAATCTGCATTCCTATGTGATCCCGACACTCTTGGGCCCAGAACTAATTTCATTATTTGTTGCTTCTTCTGGAATATCACCAACAGCCTAGAATTGTTCCATTATCTCCCTTAGCACTCTGGCCTTGAAGAAATCAGAGAGACAAGGTTGGTAAGGTAATTTTTTGGACTCATTTCTGTTGAGAATCATGATATCTCCGTTTGTTATGGTTATTCCTATGGCTCTGGAAATATTGGAGGTCTATATATCCTGTACTTGCAACATTCATGAGAACACAACAGTGCAAGTTCTATGCTTCTGTCAGCGAAGGTTGATAACAAAAAGGGTCATGTGGGTTTGTGGGATTTTTTTTAAAAAAGAGAAAATCTGAAAATTATGGGATCTGGATTTCATTATGGAACAGAGAAAATTGCATGCTAGAAACTTGATGCCTAGTTCCTTGAGATCCCTGCATGACTCATTTCTATCCCACAAGTTGTGAAAAAATCTCAAAGTATTGTGCTGGATAGGTGGCATGAGACACACTGGGATACCTACCATGGTGCACTACACTTTGCATTGATGCAAGTACTGCTAGTGAGCATATGTAGTGATGCTGTAGTCAGCCAAATATGCATGTGGAATACACTAACTTTCTTATTTAGATCAAAGTTTGTAGTGTAGGCATGGTTTAAGGCAGAGCATCTGTGACAGGACTTCTGCCTTAAGCATATGTATGCAGCAGACTGGAACAGTGGTTCTCAAGCGTTTTGGCCTGTGGTCCACCTGGCTCAATGCAAAGCTTTTTGTGAACCTGTAGTTCAGTGATTCCCAACCTTTTTCCCATGGAGGAACCCCTAAAATTTTTCATATCCCGAGGAACCCCTACCAATGAAAATGTTTGCTTGGCCAGAAAAAGTTGACAGTGGGGAGCGCAATTCAATTACCGCTAAATTGTCAAGAAAATTTATTTGTAAAGAGCTGTTTTATATGTTAGCTTACATTGTAAGAAAAAAAAATTGGAGCCTTTTTCCTATCTTTTTGTATTATCTAATCTTTTTTCAAATATCAAATCAAAATAAAGTTCACATCCAAAGTCAATACAGCTGCGCCCCGAGTTACGACCACCTCCACTTACAACCACCTGCGCTTATGACCAAAGCAGTCGTAAATGTGGATCCGAGTTATGAACGGCGATCCATGCTTACGAACAGCGCAGTCGCCATGTAACTCTATGGGATCCAAGTTGCGAACAGTTCAAGTTACGGACCAAGTGTTGTTCCATAACTTGTTCATAACTCGGGGAGTGGCTGTATAACATTTACTTTGTGTGACACTTGGGCTTGTTTCTTTTTGCACAAATGTTTAATTCTTGGCCCAGTTTTTGACAGATACACTCAGTTCTTCCTTGACAGACAACAGACGATTTCTTTCTTTGCTTTTAATGTTTGTGAGAAAAGACTAAAAATGCGGAGAATTCTGGGAAGTAGAAGGGCAGGCACAATACAACTAAATATAACCTTATATATGAACTGACCAAAACAAAGAGGCAGTTGGTAGCGTACGAAGATTACTCCAGTATTGCCAATTGCTGGACAAAAATTCCCATGATATTTCAAGGGATATTTGTAATTGTTTGTGATATTTCAACATTTTTATTTATTCCACGATTTTCTCGCGGAACCCCTGATGATGGTCTGCAGAACCACCGGGTTCCGCGGAACCCTGGTTGTGAAACACTGCTTTAGTTGCTAATGCTAATTATTCCTGAGCCATTTTGCTAGTGCTGCAGCTAGGGAAAGAACAATTTAAGCAGTAAGAAAGGAAATACTAAATTATTGACTAGATTAAGCATTTTAACTTTCTCATGTTAGTTTATGAAACTTCATTTTAAATAAAGTAAAATATTAATTTTTGTCCAACACAAAATGTTTCAATGTTTCATTTTGGCAGAGGTGGGAAATCTTTTTTGGGTTGGGGGGGCACTGGCTCACAAAAATATCAGTTGGGGACCGCAAGTGAG
>CM057847.1:39792036-39815997 GCA_030068395.1 Apalone spinifera
GCCATTTGGGCTCCACGGTCCCCCAAGTGAGAGGCAGGAGACAGAGGAGATCAGAGAGAGAGAGGGGGAGGAAGTAGGAGGGGAGAGAGAGACGGAACAAGAGACCAGAGGCTCAGGAGAGAAGACGGACGTGGAGGAGAGATCTGAAAATCCTGTCTTATGATGGGCTAATTGGCTAGTTCTTTCAGAAAGGAAGAAGTTTGAAAAATGTTTCTGAATTTCTGTTAATTCAATAAACTACTGGCTCATAGTTGAAAACTAGAGTATAACACTTGTAATCTGGCATCTTATGGCAATTTTAACTTTTTATTAGTGATCATAAAAATAGACATTGTGGTGGTCAGTGTGCTGCCCATAAATTTGTAGTAAATGAAGAGAGATTTCAGTTGATAAGTGTATATTAATGCATCATTCAATCTGATCTCAAAATCTGGTCACTCTAGTATGAATGAGGCAGATTGATTGTCCTCTGCATGCTGTATGGAAATCAAGCATGCATATAGAATATTCGCACTTTAGATCTAGTGAAGTTCCTGCTTTAATCAGATGTTCCATGCTCTTCTAAAATATCTAATCAGAGAAGGAATGTGAGGCATATGCTGGTGAGCTCCTAATCATATGCATGCTTCAAGAAGCAAATGTCTGAAGAGGACTGCTACCTTTCTATGCACATCTGATAATCTAAGATACAAAGAACCCAGGTTCTAAACTTGGGTGTATTCAACACTTGAGGTTACCCTCGCTAAGCATCATCCTCCAAGAAGTGTAGATGGAATGCCAACCCATTTTTCTGAGCATAACTGATGCTAAATAGGAAAAATTAAGTCTTGTTAATTGTATTAGTAAACATTTTTCATTTAGCATCTCCCATGTTAATGCAAAAATAACAGCTATAAGGATGCAAATATGAAATTCAACTACAAACAAGCATAAAAACAGTATTAATCACTCATTGCTGATAAAACTATTAATATCAACAGTCAGTCTTCATTGGATCAGCTCAAACGAACTGAATATTAGAGCATACTTGGACTGCAAATCATAGAATATGAGAACTGGAAGGAACTTTGAGAGATCATTAAGTCCAGTCCCTTTCCCTCATGGCAGGACCAAGCACTGTCTAGAATCATCCCTGATAGTTGTCTATCCGCACTGGTTTTAAATATCTCCATTGATGAAGATTCCACAACCTTTCTAGGTAATTTATTCCAGTGTTTAACCACCTTGACAGTTAGGAAGTTTTTTTTAAATTTCCAAACTAAGCCTCCCTTGCTGCAGTTTAAGCCCATCCCTTCTAGAGAGGCCAAAGAATTTTTTCTTCCTCCCTCTTGAACATCCTTTTAGATACTTGAAAACTGCTATCATGTCCTCTGTCTTCTCTTTTCCAAACTAAACAAGCCCAATTCTTTTTGTCTTCCCTCATAGGTTGTGTTTTCTAGACCTTGAATCATTTTTGTTTCTTTTCTCTGGACATCTCCAATTTCTCCATCTTTCTTTACAAGAAGTGCTCAGTATTGGACACAATACTCCTACTGAGGCCTAATCAGTGACTGAGGCCTAATCAGCGCAGAGTAGAGCGGAAGAATGTCGTCTTGTATCTTACTCACAACACTCATGTTAATACATACCAGAATCATGTTTGTGTGCTTTCTTTAGGGCAAGTGTCACACTGTTGGCTAATATTTAGCTGGTGGTCCACTATGACCCTTAGATCCCTTTCTGTAGCACTCCTTAGATAGTCGCTTCCCATTCTGTATGTATGAAACTGATTGTTCCTTCTGAAGTAGAGTTTTTTGCATATGTCCATATTAAATTTCATCCTGTTTCTCAGACCATTTCTCCAGTTTGTCCTAGGGATGTAAGTGACTAGTTGACTACCTTTATAAACCTAGGTTTATTGGGTAGTCAAGTCACTACTTGACTAGTGGCTCCCCTCCCTTGCTGCCATGTATCAGAGGCACCAAAGGTGGGGAGCTGGAGCCAGTTTCTCCCAAGTTAAGATGCTGGCTCATGGAGGGGGCTTCAGGCTGGAGAGTGTTGGGGTGTAGAGGTGTAGGAGTTTGGATTAGGGCGTATGAGAGGTCTCAGGGCAGGGAGGCTGGGAGTATGATGGGCTTAGGGCACAGATTTGCAGTGTGGATGGTGCAGGAGTGTTGTGGCAGCAGACTGGGAATGTGGGGGGGCAGTAGTTGGGTGATGTGGGGGGCTCAGGGCAGGGGGTTCATGTGTATGATGGGAGCGGGGTTTCAGGAGTGTTATGCTGCCACAGCCAGATGTGGGTTGGCCCCAGTTGGCCAGGCTTCATTTTTAAATAAAATACTATGTCCAGCACAAAATGTTTCAGCATTGTCTTTATTTGAGAGGGGCGGGGAACCTGCTTTGGGTCAGGGGTCACTGACCCACAGAAAAATCAGTCCGGCACCACACAAGTCAGATGCAAAAAACCAACCACTCTAAAATCCCCCCAAGCCTCACTGATGTAGCCCCAACTGAGACGCCTCACTCCCCTGGCACTCCCACTCCATGTGGGGGTAGGGTAGGTAGGACTAAGGTTTAAGGCCTCAGACCAGATTAACTCTTCTGGGGTTCCAGGATTAGTGGATTTTGTGAGGCCAAAAATGAGGCATTCAGTGTGTGGGACAGAACTTCCAGTGAGTGGGATATGTATAGGGGTGCAGAATCTGGGTAGAAAAGAGATACAGGAGCTAGCTGGGGGTAGGTGTCTGGCCAGGAGGGAGGAAGCAACTGCAGGGTCCTGGTGGGTGTGTGGCCTAGGGCCTGGGGCCAGGGTGCTGATGGGGGTCTGGCCAGAGAAGAGGGGGCAGGAGCAGCTCAGCTGGGTACCTAGGGGTCTTCAGGTATGAGGATCTCTGGAGCAGGATCTGCAGGCAGCACTGGAAGAAGTGAACGTGCGGCTCCCTTAAAAAATCCAGCTGCTCTGGATTCTGTGCCGCCATCTGCCACACCTTCCCAGAGCAAGCAGAAGGAAGGGAAGACAAGAAAATGCTCGTACTGTTGTGGGGAGGGGAGGAGTGTGCACTTTCTTGTCTTCCCTTCTTCCCTGTGCTGCCTGCCTGCCTTCCTTCCTGCGGCATAGGGGAGAGGAAGTGTTTCCCCTTCTCCCCCCACAGACCTGCTCCTCCTCTCCCCGCAACAGTGTGTGTGCTTCCTGCAAAGCCGGATCTGGTGCGGAGCCACTACCCCTCCTCTCCCCCCACTGTAGGAAGCCGGAGCAAGCTCTATTTTTGTGGGAGGCTGTAGTGCCAGTGTGGGCTCCTTGTTGGGGTGGGGGGAGTAAGTGGAGACTGGGAACACTGGCCTGTGATCGACTGGTTAGTGACCACTGGTGTAAGTTGACTGGGTTTTGGGTCCAAGGAGACTGTGGTGCTGTTCCCCTAGGATAGATACAGGGTATATATAAAAAGTGTGCTTGTAGCCTAATTGTTATCCCGGAAAAGAGTCTGAGCAAAAGTGTGAGCGCTATTGCATCAGTAACAGATGGCCATTCAGTAAGCCCTAGTGAGATGAGACCATGAGCTTGTCTTTACTACCGCACGAGATTGCTGGAGCTGCATTGATCCAGCTGCGCCATGTAATATGTCTGGTGAAGATACGGTTTGTCGACGGGAGAGCATCTCTAGCCAACATAGCACAGCGTAGACTCCGACAAAATAACTTGTGTTGCTTGGGGGGTAGTGTGTGTGTGTGTGTGTGTGTTTTTCTTCTTTTTTCTTCACACCCATGAGTGACGCAAGTTACATTGACTTTAGTTATTGTATGGACAAGTCTCATGGTCCTGAATCCTGACCAGTGGGAAGTGCAGGCCAGTAATTACCCTCTGTAGAATTGGGCTAAATATGTAACCTCACATGCAGAGCGGAGGCCCATGTCCTCTATTAACATACCCTATGCATGCCAAGTTGGAAATTCTTGTGTTTGTAACTGATTAAATTGTTGTATGTGTGTTATTCATGGACTCTTCTTCCAGACCCAGATGCTTTTTTTGAGTTGTACATGACTCTAATATTTACTGTTACCTCCAATAACACTTTCAACTATCTTGTTTAAATTCAGAATTTACAGGTTCAAAAAAGTACAGAAATAGGCAACCGCTAAATAGCTAACAATTTAACGATTGCCTTGAGGCTTCAGAACCACCAAGTTATGATGAGTTCACATTTATTCAGAGCTGTTTCAGACAGTCTGTGGATGCAGGTTGATGTCACTGCTTGAGTTGGTTTTTGGTTCATGTTTTGGAATGCCTCTTCTGCAGCAATAATGGGAAAAGACTAAATTCATTTAAAAAAAAAGCTTAGATATTGGAGCACAATTAAGTGACTGTTGGGGGGGGGGAGATTTTAGACATTTATATTGCTGGGAAATTACAGTGTACAGAGTTGTCTACAGAGCTACTGAAGAGTGTGAGGAGGAAAAAATAAATCAGGAATCAAAACTTCTAAAGCAGTGGTCTCTAACCTTTTTAACCACTAAATCACTTTTTCAGTTTGAGTTTGAGGTAGACCTTACATTGCACTTAAATACCCTTGTCCCACTTTCTTCTCCCCCCGCTTCTTTGAGGCCCTACCCCTGCTCCACCCCTTCTCCAAGGCCTCACCCTATTCACTTCAACCCGTCTTCCTCCCCATCCTCACTCACTTTCACCAGGCTGGGTAGGGGTGCAGGCTGTGGTCTTGGGCCAAGGAGTTTGGAGTGTGGGAGGGGCTCCAGACTTAGCCCAGGGTGGGGGATTAGCTTTCAAGGTGCAAGCTCTGGGAGTTTGGGTAGGAGGAGGTTCATGGCCAAGACAGGTTCAGGAATCAGGCTCTAGCTGGGCACCATTTAACTGAAATGACTTCTGAGTGATGAAGCAGTGGGATTAAAGCAGGCTTACTCCTGCCCTGGCTCTGCACCACTCCTGAAAGCAGCTGGCATGTTCAGCAATGGCTCCAGATGCTATGTGCTGCCCCTCATCTAAAGGCACTAAGCCCACAGCTTCCACTGGCCGTTATTGATCAGTGGGAGCTGCAGGAGTGGTGGCTGGAGGCAAGGACAGCATGTGGAGACCCTCTGCTCTGCCTTTCTCAGGGACTACAGGGACATGCCAGCCACTTCTAGGAGTGACAACTACCACAGGGATAATTACTCCAGCCACGCCAGGTTGGGCGTTTTAGAACTCAGCACTCAAATAATTAAATTTAAACGCAAGAGAGAAATGAAAATTATGAAATGCACAGACCAGTCAAAACCCCAAAATAACATACTTTGCAAGCAGTGAAAATAACAACCACAATCCATGTGTTGGGTTGGGAGATGCGTGAGGGATTTTGTGTTCGCGAGAGTGACACAGACACAGTGTGTGACTGACAGATTTGCATTGCCATGTTCCCTCTGTCCCCTTCTCTCTGGAAATAGGGTACAGGAATGGGGGAATAGGCACACTCTGACATCAGTGCCCTCCTTCCTCCCGCACTTTGCACAGCAAGCAAGGGGCTTCCAAGGGGGCAGCTCTAAATCAGAGTGTAGGAGCAGCATAACAGTGGGTGGAGGGGCAACTGAGGTGTCAGCGCTTGATAGCTTCTTGGCCAAACAAGGCAGGATCACCTGTCAGAGGTTCCAAGATCTACTGGTAGATCCCAATCTACTGGGTGGTGACCACTGTTCTAAACTAAATTACTACCTATTTTGAGTTTTCATACTTTCTAGAGGAAGAGTAAGACATTTTTACTTTTTTTTTTTTTTTTAACCTTTAAAAACATTTGAAGGTTTCTTCCGTGATATAGGGTATATCCCAGGGTGGATAAAAATTGATTTAAAAAAATAAATGATTTGAAAATGAATCTGCATCACAAAACATCAGGTTTTTAATATATAAATACTGAATTTAAACAAAATAGTTCTGAGTCAATTTATTTTTACATCAGACTTTAGTAGTTAAGCACGTTCATCACAGTAGTACTGGCACCTGTGTTTCCTTTTGCCACATAGAACAGTCTGGTGAAGAAAACTGGGTTGGCGGGTCAAGGTAAAGGTGTTTTGTTTCAAAAGAAACTTGTTTAAAATTAAATCTGAATTTAATATTGCAAAATGGTCAGGTCTAAAATTCTTTTAAAATATGTAAATAAATACATTGAACCTGTGATTGTGCCTCTGTTATAGAAAAACAAAACCAAGCACAACAACTTCGTGTTAGACTGCTTTTCTGCACAAAGAAAGATGTTTTTCCCCCGATTCTAACTTTTGGGTTCAAGCTTTTTAAATATGGAATAGTAGATCATGTAGTGTATTAAGGGCTTGATCCTGTGCGGGAATCTGGGATGTTCTACTGCGTGTGAGACTGGCAAAGTCATCGTAGCTGTTGGGACCCAGCTGCTGCTTCGAGTGGTCCCTGTGGGTGCTCCACTTCAGGTGTCGGGCTTGTCCCGGTGCCACGGATTGGAGACTTGCCATTGTTGTGCTCGGTTGGACCGCACATGCACGATCAGCGGCTCGCGCCATTCATGCCTTTCATCCATCGTGCGCAGTTCGGCCCCTGCCCAGTTCCTCTCAACCACCCTCGGTCGTGGACGGAGCTCCCACTTCTCCTCACAGCATTCCTCAAAAGGATCTGTAAATAGTTAATAAGTTAATAGTAGTTATTTTAGTCTGTTCTTGTTATAGTTCATGTTCTAGTTTAAGGGGAAAAAAACCCCAAACAGTTAAGTAGTTGAGCCTAACTGCCTCAAAATAAATAAATATAGAAAGAAGACAAGCGAAGGATTTAACCCCCTCCGCTAAAATGCCTGGATCCCCAGGTTTTAACAAGTGTAGCATTTGCTGCAAAGCCATGCCAGCTTCAGATGGATATGTGGCATGTATTAGGTGCTTGGGTGAGGCACATGTGCCACAAGAATGCACCCACTCTTGTAAACTGACCGCCAGAGCTTGAAGAGATTAAGAAATGCATCTTAAAATGATTGTTTGACAAGGCACTTCAACCTTCAGATGTCACTGCTTCTGCTACTGCACAAAAATGCAGTCTCCCGGGACCACCGTTTCAAAGAAAATAAGGGCATCCCCAACTTGGTCCCTACAGCCGCTCCAGTCAGTAGTGAGCTTGGGTGATAGACCTGGCACGTCTGGGACAGTCACCTCTGGCTCTTGGGAGACTCCGGGCATTAAGCCCAGAAAATCGTGTCTCCTGGCACCGAAGGTGCAATCAGCGCCGGTGCTGTTGGCACCAGAAAAGCCATCAACAAAAACTGTGCCAGTGGCACCGACATTCTCAGCACCAGCTTCAACGACATTCCTGCTGGCTCTAACACACACGGCACCGATAATGATGCTGATGTTGGCACCGCCCGCTACAAAGGCACCCATGACTTCGCTGGCACCGGTAGAATTAGTCAGCACTGTACTTCTCAGCACCGATGGGAAACTACATCATTGTGGCACCGAGAGGCCGCTGCAAAGACGTACTCACGTCTCAGCCCTCAGTCTCCTTCCCCAGCTTTCTCGCCGGAACTGTCTCCCTCCCCACCACCACGGCAGTCTCCAACGCCCATCAGATGAGAGCATAGGGATCACATGTGTTCCCCTCAGTGCAGCCCACCATCTCCATACTGCCGACCTCACTACAGGAACACCAGCTACAGTGAAAGAAGACTGTCGCCCTCTCCCTCATCGAGGCATTCACCACATCACCCACGATTGCTAATACTATCGCTGCGGTGTAACTATATATATGACATAGCAGTGTATTATGCTTCCGGCGCGTGTCACCTGCGCACTCAGAATGTTACTGTGGGCACTACCATAAATCCTACCACTATCTCCCTCATCGTGAACAGATCACATTCTTACAGAAGGTCGTCTTGCTGTTGTGGATCACCCAGTGTCTTTACCTCCCAAAATGCAATGACACTCATCTCCACCACCTCCAAAAAGTCCAACGATCCAACCAGAACAATCAGAACCCGAAGAAGGGCAGTTGTCCGAAACAGAAGATCCTCAGCTGGATACATCGCCAATGGACCACTCATCATCTTCACCAGATGAAGCGGTAATTCTGGGTGATGTCTCTTCACCAGACGACCTGAAACAATTTCAGGATCTCTTTGCAGGTGTTGCGGAAAGTCAGGAGGTGCAGTTAGGACAGATTCAAACAAAAGAACATAGTCTACTGAAAAATTTACACCCTCAGCATCGGGGTAGGATTGCGCTTCCCATGGATGAGGCAATCTGGCAAACTCCAACATCCGCCCCACCGAGTAAAAAGGCGGATAAAAAGTACGTACTTTCGAAAGGATTGGAGTTCCTGTTTAATCATCCCCAGCCTAATGCGCTGGTGGTTGATGCGGCCCAACGCAAACAAAGCACCACAATACAAGAACACCCTCTCTGAGAGATGAAAAAATTAGACCTCTTCGGGAGAAAAGTTACTCGTCATCCACGTTGTTGCTGCGTATTGTAAATTATTCTGCCCTTCTTCTTTCCAACCATAACTTCGATAACTATTCAAAGTTGGCAGAACTCATGCAACACCTTCTGGAGGTGAAATGACCACTGTTGAAATTGGTGGTACAGGAGGGATATGCTTCATGCAGAGCTGCACTCAAGATCGCCTTGGATGTAGCAGTTACAGCTGTGCGTGCCACTGCTATAGGGATTGCCATGAGGAGATCTTCATGGCTCTTGTCAGTGGGAGCTCCAAAGTAAAGTCGAAGACCTTCCGTTTGACCAATAGACAAACTTTTCGCCATCAAGACAGACGAAGTCCTTCATTCAGGGAAGGACTCTCGTACCACTATTTGCATTCTGGGGATGTATACACCCCTCTACAGGAGTAAACGGTATTATACCTACCAACAAGTCAACCTACCTGTGATTATACATTCCACAGACAACAATATCACACTCTTGAACACCCACACTTCAGACAATGACCACAGTGGAAGTTACCCTACCCCGCTTGCTCATCCAACCAGCCTTCTGCGATGCAGCAAATTTGACTGCTTTGTCAAGGACAGGCACAAATCTCCCATTGTCAGCACAGAGTGCAACGCGCCCCTCCTCTTTCACCATCGACTAAGACCATATTACCATCAGTGGGCCAGCATCACTTCGGACAGATGGGTCTTAGAAATCGTAGCATCCGGTCTCACCATTCCATTCATCTCCATTCCCCCAAATTACTCCATCCCTTTACAGGACCTCTCTCACGAGGACCTGTTGAAGCAAGAGGTCCATAGTCTGTTTGTCATTGAAGCAATAGAGAGAGTACCCAATGAGTTCCAGGAAAAGGGATTTATTCTAGTTATTTCCTCACTGCCAAAAAGACCGGGGGATGGAGATCCATTCTGGATCTACAAAAGCTGAATCAGTACCTTTGGAAACAACATTTCAAGATGGTGACCCTAACCACTATTATACCATGGCTGAACGACGGAGATTGGTTCGTAGTCCTCATCTTACAGGATGCTTATTTCCACGTTGCAAGACATGTGGCACACAGACAATTTCTTCAACTTGTGGTAGGAGAAGAGCACTTCAGTACAAGGTACTTCCTTTCGGCCTTGCATCTGCCCCCAGGGTGTTTTCCAAAACCCTAGCAGTAGTTGCAGCCTACCTTCGCAGAACAGGTGTTACAGTTTTTCTCTATCTAGACAATTGCCTCCTCAGAGGTCGCACCTGTACAGAGGACACGCCAAATGGTGGTGATAAAGAACCAGACAGTCGAGTCTCTCAGACTCATTATAAACGTACAAAAATCATCACCAGAACCAGCTCTTAATTTTTAATTTCATAGGAGCATGACTTGATTTGATCTTGGCATGTGCATGCTTACCCATCGAAAGATTTCAGATAATCCAGGATCTAATAAACACCCTGATGCATTCGTCAACGCTTCCTGTACGTATTTGCCTACAATTAATGGGTCAAATGGCAGCTACCACCATCGTGGTTCAACATGCGAGGTTACACTTCTGCTGTCTCCAACATTGGCTGGCTTCCGTTTACATTCTTGCAAAGCACAGCGTTCACAAGCTGGTAGCTCTACCGCAACACATTCGAAAGTCCCTTCTGTGATGGATCGAGCCAAAAAATCTCATGGCTGGTATCCCTTTCCACATTCCTCAGCCATCAAAACAGATAACCATGGATGCTTCCCTCACTGGTTGGGGTGGGCAAGTTAATGGCTCAGGGCCACTGGTCCGAAGCAGAAATGTTGCTCCACATCAACATACTCAACCTCCGAGCAGTGCTTCATGCCTGCAGACATTTCAAGTCCCACATAATGGGCATAACAACCAGGGTGTTCACGGACAACATTGCAACAGTGTATTAAGTCAACAGGCAAGGGGGAGGGGTCGATCTCAATTCCTCTGTGTGGAGGTGGTTCGCTTATGGAACTGGTGTATCCGCAACGACATTGTTCTCATAGGGTCATACTTACCCTCAGCAGATTTTTCCCTCATGACCATGAGTGGGAGATCTGGACTGACATTCTTCACCGTGTTTTCCGTCGTTGGGGGTTTTCTTCAATAGACCTATTCGCTACTCACATCAATGCGAAATGCCCGAATTATTGCTCCAGAGCGGGAATCGGCCACCACTCCTTGGGAGACGTCTTTTTGCTTCATTGAGGAACGTCTTTACTCTACACTCTTCCACCAGTTGTCCTTGTACCCAGTGTCCTAGAAAAAAATCAATATGGATGCAGCCTGGGTGACTCTCATAGCCCCCCGCTTGGGCTCGGCAACCTTGGTACCTGATACTTCACCAAATGGCCATGCGAACGCCATACTGCCTTCACCCCCTACCGGACCTACTCACTCAACAGAGAGGCTCTGCTTCACCCGAGACCTGAAATTCTACCCCTGACTGCTTGGCTACTAGTTGGTTCCAGGCATCCAAAAACCTTTGCTTTGAGCAAGTTAAACACATACTAATGCACAGCAGGAAGGACTCCACATGAGCCACTTACTTGGCTAAGTGGACTAGATTTCAAGCATAGTGTAACAATAACTATGTAAACCCCCACACTTGACCTTTACAGTGTATACTTGATTTTATCCTACATCTGCAACGAGCAGGGCTCTCGATAGCCTCCTTGTGGATACATCTAGTGGCAATCAATGCGTTCCACCACATCATGGAAGATGGGTCATTATTCTCCCACCCCATCACCAAAAGGTTTTTGAAGGGGCTTACAAATCTTAACCCACCACGAAGGCTCCCACCGCCCTTGTGGAATCTCGACTTCGTGCTGGACACCTTAACACGTCCCCCTGTTTGAACCAATGGCTATGACGTCACTAAACTTACTCACAATCAAGTTCCTTTTTCTACTAGCCATAACGTTGGCATGCAGAGTGCGCGAGCTGGAAGTCCTCATGTCATCTCGACCATCTACGATATTTGCGAAGGACTCGGTAATGTTGAGATCTCATCCAGTGTTTATTCCTAAAGTCTGTACAGAATTTCACCTCAACAAGCCCATCGTCCTTCCCTCCTTCTTTCCCAAACCGCATACTTCCTTGTGTGAATCAATTCTTAATACGCTTGACATCTTGCTTTCTACATCGACAGGACGCGGGAGTTTTGCAAGATGGACCGCCTTATATCGCTGGCTGACCGCTCCAAAGGCCAGGTGTTATCCTCCGAACGCATTGTGGAGCTAATAGTTACATGTACCTGTTACTCCATCTCCTATAAGATACTTCCATCTCAACTTAAAGCTCATTTGAAAAGAGCAGTGGCTACATTTATAGCTTTTATAAGAGGAGTCCTATTCCGTAACATTTGCCGAGCGGCGACATGGTCCTCCAGTGTCACCTTCATGAGGCATTACGCGATTGTACATCAATTTGCCTGAGACTCCTCGGTGGCTACAGCAGTACTCCCACTCTACCAGAAACCTTGATTCTGGGGCCCACCTTCTGGACTGGGGTACTGCTCCTAAATCGCCAGCAGTGGAGCACCCCTGGGGACCACTCGAAGTAGTTACCTTCGTGCAGTAATGAAGGTTCTTCAAGATGTGTCCCTGTGGGTGCTCCGTGCCCCGCCCTCCTCCCCGCTCTGGAATCTTGGTTCTCTTTTTCTTGTTACAGATAATTGGGTGGGTGAGAAGAACTGGGCGGAGGCCGGACCGCACATGATGGATGAAAGGCACGAACGGCACGAGACACTGATCGCATATGTGCGGTCTGGCTGAGCATGGCTATGGCAAGTCTCGGATTTGTGGCGCAGAGATGAGCCCGACACCAGCAGTGGCGCACCCACGGGGACACATCTCGAAGAACCATCGTTACTGCACGAAGGTGAGTAAATTCTTTTGATTCCATAGGGGCACAATCAAGATCAAGAATAAATGGCAAGTTTTCAGAATATAGAGAGGTGTGAACAATGTGTTCCCCAGAGGTTGTACTAAAATCAGTGCTATCCAACAAACTCATAAATGAACTGGAAAAAGGGGTAAATAATGAGGTTGCAAACTTTGCAGATGATACAGAACTTCTCAGTTAACTCTGCAGTCTGTTTTAGACTTGCTGGACAACAAAATGGCCCATGAAATTCAATGTTGATAAATGTAAAGTCACATAGAAAACATCCCATCTATACATATACAATCATGAGGTCTAAATTTGCTGTTGCCGCTCAGATCTCAGTCATTGTGGGATAGTTCTCTGAAAACTTCTATTCAGTAGGGATGTTAACTAGCAGTTAATTGACTAGTCGAGTAGTTCATGGAATTTCAGTGGACTTTTTGACTAGCCAGTAGGCACTTTCACATTTTTCCTTTGCACGTTCTGCCCTCACTGGGGCACTTGTGCATTTCAAAGGAGGAATCTGGAACTCTGCATGCAGCCTGGGGCCAGCGGGAAGTCCCCCTGACTCTGTGTTGCATGCAGGTGCCAGTTTTGAAGTGCACAAGTGTCCTCAGCAGGGGCTCTTGTGCATTTCAAAGCTGCAGCACAGCATGGAGCGTGGGGTCAGCTGGGGACTCCTGAGCTGATTCTGGGCTCCAGCATGTCATTTCTGCAGAACCTGGGATCAGCTGGAGAGTCCCCAGCTGACCCTGGGCTTCACATGTGCAGCGCCAAGGAAGCTGTTTCAGCGTTTCAAAGGGGCAGCGCTGCACAGGTGGTCTCAGGATCTTCTATGGAACCCGGGGTCAGCTGGGGAGTCCCTAACTGACCCTGGGCTCCACAAGCACAGCACTGCACAGCTGAGTCTGGGCTCAGCTCTGCGGCACTGCTGCTTTCAAGTACCCCACATCGCCTTATCTGAGCAAGGTGGGGGAAGAGGGGAATTGACTAGTCTTTATCATCCCTACTACTCAGTGTGCAGCAGCAGTCAAAGCAGAGTGTTGGAAATAATTAGGAAAGGGATCAATAATAAGACAGAAAATATCATATTGTCTCTGTATAAATCCATGGTATGCCCATATCCTGAATATTGCTTGCAGGTCTGGATGCCTCATCTCAAAAAAGATGTATTGTCCTTTTTATACCTTTTTTCAATTACAACAGAAATTATTAGGAGGTATGTAACATTCTGGATTAGGAGAAATGAATATGACACATTTTGTGCTAGGAAAGCAATGACTTAATGGGGGAGATATATGAGAGGTGTATAAAATCATGACTAGTACAGGAAAAGTAAATAAGTGTTGTTTACTATAACACAAATGTGGGGTCACCCATCAAAATTAATAGGCAGCAGGTTTAAAACAGCCAAAAGGAATTATTTCTTCATACAATGCACAGTCAATCGTTGGAACTCTTTTTTGCAAGATGCTATGAATGCCAAGATGGTAACAGGCTTCAAAAAAGAACTATAAAAGTTCTGTCAATGGCTATAGAACAGGAATGGTGTCCTTAACTCCTATTTGACAGAAGCTGGGAGTGAGCAAATGGAGGTGGATCACTTGATTACCTGTTCTGTTCATTCCCTCTGAAGCAGCTGGCATTGGTGGTTGTGGGAAGATTGGCCGTTGTGTTCACTAAGTGCTCGTTCTCTTCTTCTGTAGTTTCTCTGCACCTGAGTTTTAAGTGGGTCAGTTCTCAAATTATGAATATTTATGGTTGCGTTCAACATGGAAACTTACTCTCTAGCATGTGAAAAGTACTCACCTTCCCTTGCTTCTGCATGATCTTGCTTGACACATCAGGTAAACGGCCTCGTTCGCCTTGCATGTGTACAAAAATATTAAGAAAAAGAAATCCCTTAACTTTTTCAACTGCCTCTCATTCTGTCTCTAGTATAAAAGCTGGCTCCCTGCATATACCTGCCCACCTGTGCTGCTGTGTCCGAAACACAGGAAGCAGTGTGGAATGGGGGAGGGAGAGCTCTGTGTGTAACTGTGAAGGTTAACGGATGGACTCAGACTCATTAGTTAACTGTATACTCTTACATCCCTATTTAATTGTATTGTGTAGGGCTCCATAAATCCTAAGGACGTCTTTGAGGCTGCAGGTGAGCTTTTGATTGTGTGCTGCAGATGTTTGTAACTGGAGGGTGCCTGTATTATGAAAATGTGAAGGTGTCTGAACAATCTGGGTAAACTTGTTAGTACATTTATTTTTTGCATCATACTTATGGACTGTCTGCCCTGTCTTACTGTGCTGGTATATGATAAATTTAATTATCATAAATTTGTGTTTTGTGTTTGATTATGAATGTCAAAATGTTTGTTCAAAATATAATTGGAATGATTTGTATGTACTTCAGTTATATTTCTACTCAATACCAGACTTGAAAAAATATTTTTTATTGCTCATCATAATCATACGTCTTAAGTGACTATTTCCTATTTAAAAATAGTTTTATTGGGCATTTATGAATTTTAAAATGTAATGTCTTTCAAGATGTTCAATATATTGCTGAAATATTTAAATAGATTTAAATCCTTACAATTTATTAACCTTTAATTTACATTCTCACTTTTAAAAAGCTGCATATTGAGTAATGGGCCTTAAAACAAAAAAGGGAAAAGCTACTCTCTCTTAGACATAAGGGCTTATGAACATCCATCTATAATATCTACAACTTTCAGAGTCATCCGGTAGTACCACAACTAAATATTAAGGGCTGGGCTATTCTTTGTCAATTTGTGAAGAAATCTTGACAAAATATAGGTCCTATATCACAGCCAAAGTAGTCAAAACTGGACTAAAGTGAAATGTAGAAAATAGGTTTCAATATATAGTAAAACTCCATTGTTCTGGTATCCAATGATCTGGCACTCCTGATGGTCCGGCACCATCTGGAACCCGGAAGTGCTCCGGGCAGCCGGACCATTGGAGCTGCTCTGCCCCAAGTCAGCCGCTGTTGAAACTGACCAGCGGCTGACTCGGGAAGCCGGGGGCAGAGCAGCTGGGGTGCTGCCGGGTTGGTCCCTCAGCGCCGAGGGGGAAGGGTGCATGAGAGGGTAGAGGGTGCAGGGTCTGGGACGGGGCGGGGTGGTGTTTTTCGCCATTCTCAGGCACTGAAGGCTTCCAGTGGGAGCAGTGGAAAAGCCTCCAGGAAGCACCGTCTTCTTCCCTGAAAGCCAGATCTGTCAGGGAGGCTTTAGGGCTCCCCCCCCCCACCTCCTCCCTTTGCAGGAAGCTGATGCTGGTGCTCTAGTCTTGCAGGGGGCCATGAGGCTGGAGCACCATCATGGGCAAGGGGGACAGAGCTTGAACACCAAAAGAGCTATATATATGATTCCTTATTTAACCATGTTTGGCTCGCGATCCATAGGTTGCTGACCTTTGACTTAAGAGATGTTGAAGATGGAAATGCCCAACAACAAAAATAAATTGCATGCAGTAAAGCAGATTGATGAAGACTGAGTCCACCTCATTTCCTTGTCAGTATTCTCAACCCAAAGTATCAGCATAAATGCTGAAGATACTGTAGCTATGACATGGGCATGTAGTAATCACCCCTCAGTCATGCTAGTTCAAATGAATTTCACTGCTGGAGAAGAACCTTTCAAGAAGTACGTTCGCTGATGGTTTAAAAGGAAGATGTATCACTAAAACTATAGGAGTCACTACTAAGCACCTGGACCTAGAGGAGGGATATCACAAAGAAAAACAAACAAATATGAACATGTCCAGACAATTGTAATTTATGTAAGGTGGGTGTTTTTTGCAGTCTCAATAAAATATATAGTTGTCTATAATGGACCTAAACAGAAGATACATAAAAATGAGTTGCTTTGCATTTTGTTTTTTTTTTAAGATTGGTAGATATAACCAACAGTGTTGCAAATTTCTTTGATGCAGCCTACTACAACACCGTAGCATACTCACCACAGAGACCTCTTGGTCTCCTCAACTTTTAATTCTCCTTTTCTTGGCACTGAGCTCACCAGGTACTCTGGCACCATACCTGCCTCCCTGGTATGTATACCCATGGATGCCACCCCCAGTGTGCTACCCAGCACAGTGGCAATACTGGAATCCATGGGCATTTCATTATAGATACCTGTCTAAAGCCATGTACCACACCATGGCACCCATCCCTTCCACCTCAATCTCCAACACAATGCCAGCAGTAAGATACAGACATTATTCAGTCAGTCTTCAACCCCTGATACATCACCAGATGCTAATTTCATCCTCCTCCCTTGATTAAGCCATCATGCCACCCCTCCTGCTGCTGCTGACTTCATACACTTCCAGGATCTTTTCAAGTGGATATTCTCAGAGTTCAGCATCCCGTTGGAAGAAGTTGCTGAAAACTAATATGAGCTCAACGGCCTCTTACAGTCAGTTACATTATCTTAAGATAGCATTGCCAATCAACTCAACAGTAATGGACTTGTCTAAGACCATCTGGCAGATGCCTGCTAGGGTCACGCCTACCTGTAAGAAAATGTTTCACCTTAAGGGCTTGGAGTTCTTATTTACTCACCCACCTCCCAACTTCTTGGTTGTGGAAGCTGCCCATCAGAAAGATAAATAGCAGCATTTTCCATACCACACTCTTTGACTGTGATAGCAAAAGATTTGACCTCTTTGGCCGTAAACTTTATATGTCTTCACTCTCAAATTTTGCATGGCTAGTTACGCTGCCTTATTAAGCAAATAAGACCACAGAAACTATTCCAAATTCGGCTGCTTTATTAGTGACATCGCTGAAGCAAAGAGACAACAGTTTTCAAGGCTGTTATTGCTGAAGGTCATACCAACTCCTGAACAGCCCTATAGGCAGCTCTCAACGCTGCGGATACAGCCACAGGTTCTATGTTCAGTCATCCACTGCAGTCCTCGTGAGGCATGCATCATGGTTCAATTCTGCTGTTTTTCCACATTCAATCCACAGTTGAGGATCTTCATTTCGACAAGTTGTTTGCTGCCAACACCAACAAAGCCCCTACACACAATAAAGGACTCCAGAGCCACAGCTCACTAGAAATCCATATTCCAGCACTTAGGAAGAAACAGTGTGTATATATCAGCCATACCCCAGGCCCATGATATCCTCAATATACTCACCATTATCAGAGGCAAGACCACCAACAACCTCAATGCAATTGAAACGGTCTCAACGCCATCACTCACCTCCAACAACATGCACTAGCCCAGTAAGTAAATTTGAGGGATTTGTTGAGAGTTTGGAGAACCAGTCACACTTCCAGTATCAACATCCTCCCCCAAGCTTTTCGAATTTGATCTTTTCCTGTTCTATTTTAATCGGCAGTCCATCACGTCGGACAGATGGATGCTCCAGACTGTCCAATCAGGATATATACCATCCCTTTTACCTCCATGCCCTCTCCCCAATGTTGTACTCAGTCCCTCTTCAGGGAACACTCTCATGAGCTATTGCTCCAACAGGAAATTCAAATCTCCAACTGGGAGCTATAGGAGCAGTTTCCTCCCAATATATAGGGAAGGGATTCTATTCTCTCTATTTTCTTATAGAGAAATCTGGGAGATGGTGCTCAATCCTTCATCTGAGAGCCCTTAAATACATTAAAAAACAGAGGTATAAGATGGTGACACCACTATTATTTCAGTGCTGGAGCAGGGTGACTGATTCTCATCCCTTGACTTACAGGATGCATATTTCCATTCATCCAACTCCTAGACATTTTCTTCAGTTTGTCTTAGATTCCAACCAGTATGCTCTCTAAGATGCATGGCAGCACAGCTTCACAGGTGATTAATCAGTCTCACCCAGACAGCTCCATGCACAGTGCCCTGAGCCTCTGACTGGGTAGGGCTGATTAATCACTTGTGAAGCTGTGCTGCTGTGCAGCATGGGAACACTGGCTCCATCCACTATCGATACAGAGTGCTACCATTAGTTCTGTCTACTGCCCTGAGAGTAATCTCAAAAATCTGTTTCTTTGGCCTAGCTCAGAAAGCAGGGTGTTATATTTCCTTACCTGGACAATTTGTCTTCTAAAAGCACATGCCGGACTTGACTCCCAATGCAGCACCTCAGTCACATTCGGCTGTTCAAGTATCTCAGCCTACAAATTACCAAACAAAATCTACTCTAGTCCCAGCACAAATCATACTGATAATAGGAGCCCACCAAGACTTTGTAACAGCTGCTGCCTTTCTTTCCTCCAACAGATCAAGGACATGTCAGAATATACATGGACAATGTAATTTCCATGTTTTATATAAACCGGCAAGCTAGTGCCCATTAACATGCACTTCGTATGGAGTCTATGACCCCATGGAATTGGTGCCTGAAACACAAAATAACCATAACTATCTTTCACCTCCCAGTGCTCTCAATATTCCTGCCAGTGCTCTCAGAAGGGCACTTCCCATAGAGTAGGAATGACAGATCAATGACGATATCATCACATCAATTTTTCGAACAATGGGACAACCCCACAATAGATCTTTTCACCGTCCACACCAACAAAAATGTGAACTTTTTAGATACAGAGCGGGGAGGGGTCAAGGGATCTGTAGGCGATGACCTTCTAACCAAGTGGAGCTCCCACCTCCTATATATGCATTCCCACCTATTCCTTTCCTAAACAACGTGGTACAGAAAATATGAAGGGACAGAGCTGTTGTCATATTGATAGTCCCGTCATGGCCCAGGCAACTCTGGTACCCCTTCCAAACCCAATTGTCAGGTTTTCCTCCAACTTTCCTGCCACAGACACAGCACCCCACTCTCCACATGCTGCACCTCAAAGCATGGTTACCTCAGTGGTTCTCCATCCAGAAGCTAGAATGGTCAATCTGTCCAGCTAGTTTTACTTCAGCAGTGCTCAGAACACTCGTAAAACATCCAGACAGAAATGGAAAAGGTTTTCCCTCTGGTGCTTGGACAAACGAGTTCCTCCAACTACGGCACCCTACCTGTGATCATTGAGTACTTATTACACCTCGAGCAGGCAGAACTCAGTTCCATTAAAGTACATCTTGCTGCAATAATCATGTTCCATCTAAAGATAGATGATGCACCAATATTTGCACATCGAGATACTGAAAGATTCTTCAGGCTTTCCAAGAACTTTACCCAGATCTCAGACCACCTAGTCTTAAATGCTCTCATGTCTGCCCTTCAAACCAATGGCTACATCCTCCCTGTTACACCTGTTGATGAAAACAGTGTTCCTCGTTGCCACTGTATCAGCTAGATGAGTGGGAGAGTCTGCTCATGGCAGACTTTCCCTAACAATTTTCTTCAAAGACAGTGATCCTCCACACCCCCCCTAAAATTCTTACCTAAGAATTCTTACCTTCCTCACTCTTGAATCAAACCATACACCTTCCTACTTTTCCCCCCAAATCCCATGCCAGCTCATTTGAGTCAGCAATGCATATGCTGGACGTATGCAGAGTGCTCTTTCTATGTACGTCAGATGAAACCATTTAGGTCCTCCCATAAGTTGCTTCGTGTCTGTAGCAGACTGTAGCAAATATGGAGCCATCTCATCAGACTTTCCCACATGATTTCTGATTGTATGCGCCTTGGCCACAACTCTGCCAATGCTAATCTTCCTACAGCTATTCAGGCTCGTTTCACCAGGGCTGTAGCTGCTTTCATAGAACTTTTTATGCAGGGTCCTGATCTGAGACATTTGTTAGGCTGCCATATGGGCATCAGACCAGACTTTTTCAATCATCATGTACTAACACAGACTCCACTATTTGATCTTAGTGTGGTCAAGGCTATTCTGTCCACTGTCTGTCTACCGGATCCGAAGTTCCTACCTTCTTAATACATATAGCTTTACAGTTGCCTACTGTGGAGCACCCACAGGGACATCTCTTGAAGGGGGGGGGTTACTCACCTTTTGTGGTAACTGACCATTCTTTGAGATAAGTGTTCCAGTGTGTGCTCTGCTACCTCCCTTCTTCCCCTTATTTCAGTGGTTTTTTAAAAATTATTTCCAGCTGATCCTGGGTCCCGCTGGCTCTGCATGGCATTTCAAATTGGCAGCACAACATGGAGCCCGGAGTCAGCAGGGGACTCATGTAGCTGACCTCAGGCTCCATGAGGATGCTTTCCCTTTGAAATGCACAAGAGCCCCCACTGGGGACTCTTGTACATTTCAAAGCTGGCTCGCCCTCGTGCAGCCCGCAGTCAGCGGGACTTCCTGCCGGCCCCAGGCTGCATGCAGTGTTCCACATTCCTCCTTTGAAATGTAGAAGAGCCCCAGCAGGAATGTGGAAGTGTCTATCAACTAGTCAATGGAAATTCCATCAACTACTCGAATAGTAAATTAACCGCAATTTAACATTCTTAATTTATAAGTCTGAAGAGTAGCATGAATAGTTTAGGAGACTCTCTTATTTTCAAGGGACTTAGCAAGTAACAATTTAAGCTCTAGTCACTTTCACTTTGTTATATTTGAAAAATGTTGCAGGCTGACATGAAACAATCAATTTAATTCACTGACTGCAATTAATCCTTCTGTTCCTTATAAATACATGATTTAATTGTAAAAGCGAAACATGTTTTAATGAGAAGTTTATGTATCAAAAACATGTAAAGTTGTTTAAAAATAATTGTATATGTTGTTCTATTAAATTAGTGTCCATCCTAATGCAGCTTAGCACAAACATGAACAGAAAATAAAAAAGTCAATGTATCATTCACTATTTTCTAACATGCTAAAAATGTACAATTAATCTGAAAAATTATCTGGTATAAATGTAGATCGTTATCTTGTGCTCATCTAAGTAGCAAATAGGTCTGTCAAAAGTAAGGTAAGGGCTCTATTTAGTTGTAAATCTGCATGTTTAATGGTTGCCTATCCGTGAATTCATCTTTAGAAAATAACTGAAGTATATTAGTAAAGTGGATTAGGATAGATTATCTAAATTGAGGCCGTCCACCTCGTGATTTAAATCCATTTTAATTCACCTTGATTGAAATCAGTCTACTCCAGATTGTCTAAAGGAACCCAAGTCTTTAGGTGCATTCCACAGATCAAAAATAGTCTAAGAATGACTCTGTATAGGTTCCGATAAAAGATGTACCAAGGCTCTGGCCCCAGTCCTGCGCTCCCGGGGGCTGCTGAAAGCTGCTGCGGGGCTCTGGCTTCGGTCCCGTGCTGCCCCCAGCCAGGCTGCGGACCCTGATGCCCTGCTGGGCTTGTCCTTCTGCCTTTAGATTCCTGGGACACTCTGGTACACGAGCATCCATAGTCCTCCCGGACCATGTATGTTGCCAGACCAGAGCGTGCCGGTTTTTGGAGGTACAACCTGTAGTGTGAGCGGTTAGCTGACAACTGATCTTCAGAGTACTTTGGTCATAGCTTTTGACAAACTCAAACTTTGACTCCAATATCACTTGCCACTCCTCCTGACAGTCTCAAAAAAACCTCAATCTAATTTGATGTTTCTGCTTTTTAATGTTCCATATAAAACATCAATTTCCTAACACATGGGGTTTTTTGGACATAGTTGGATTTTTTTGAACCCCTGAACATCATTTGAAATTTTGAAATCATCTTAAGTTAAAACTTTAAGGTAATGTAGGCTTAATTTCACTATTTTGTTATGAAGTTTACAAAATCCTTAAACATCAAAACTGTTCACAAATACTAATCCATGTTTTGAGTTTTTCCTAGTATTTTTCAAATATTTTAATTTTTTTATAGGGTAGAGGGAATTATTCTGTTAGCAGTGTTTGGCATAAAAAGATTCAGTAGGAACATTGTTGTGTGCCATTAAAATTACCATAATTGCCAAGACTGTATTCTGTTAGTATGTTTCAGGTTGTAATCCAGAACTAGGGTATGTTAAGAATGAAGCTCATTAGAACTGAAAACTGATTTCTAAAAAAGCGTCTCAAGTAGCAGGATGCTACAAATGTAAAATAGGCTAAATATTGGGACTAGCAACCTTATTTGTTAGTTACATTTGTTATATTTTCAGTTGTGTATACTTTGGGGCTCTGTTTTTCAGAAAGATTTAGGTTAATTGTAGCTTTGGAAATCAAAGGAAATTCCATATTGTTTTCTGCAGCAGATTCCTGTTGCTATGCAACAAACAATGTCACTTAGTACAGGATATATTAAATTTGTATTCTCTGCACATATCTCTGTATGTTCATACTCCAAGGGGAGGCTATAATTCAGGCTTTTTATGTACGATTTAATGTGATGTATACATTTACGTTTTTCTTCAGATGCTTGCTGTAACTCTGGTTACATGTAAGTACTTCCCTAGCCGCCACTTATTTTTCATCTGTAAAGGACACCTGTGCAATATGCTCACACTTCTAGACAGACAAAGGTGTTTATTGTGTTCCTGGTGGCAAAGTTATATTGCCACACAACGTCATAAGATTTCAAAAAAGGAAGAGACTTTTGTATGGAGAAACTTAGTAGTAGTTTGTGGACCCTGAAAACATTTAAATATAAAACTCAAAATAATTCAGTTTCAGTGGAATATGAAATCTTGGGCCCAAACCTTTAATTGGCCTTTTTCTAGACAATCTTAGCTTTTGAATTTGAGCTTTTTTTTAAAAAAAAAAATCTTACTCTTCAGCCTTTTGATTCTAGAATAATTATAGTGTTTTTTGGGAGATTGGTTTCTTCCTCTGTGGGCTGAGACAGATTTTTAAGTAATGGACAAGTGACAAATAACTGAAATTGTAATGTTTAGTAGCCTAGTTTGACTTCCAAAGGGGATGTGGAAGTGGGACAAAAATATTAGAAAATAATATAAACTCTCTAAAATAGGTCTCTTCTCTAAGACACTATCACATTTGGTAGTGACACTGAAGGATAAGTTTCATTAGGCTTTGCTTAAGCTAATTTGTCAATGTTCAAGATTGTATTTCATTGAATACTTTGCTACCTTGATGAAACTGCTTGAGACGAGCAATGTCTAAGTTTAATATAAGTAAGAACTGGTGGGCTGTTGATTTAATCTTTCTTTCATAATGCCTAGAAAGCATGCCATGCATATGAAACAAGGTATAGGTATCTTAAATGGTTTATATATTACTATGTAAAAATCTATTTCTTACAAATACATATTTGTTAATTTATCGTAGAATCATAGAGCTGGAAGAGACCTTAGAAGGCCATCAAGTCCAGCCCCCTGCCCAAGGCAGGACCAATCCCAACTAAATCAACCTAGCCAGGGCTTTGTCAAGCCAAGACTTAAACACCTCTAGGGATGGAGACTCCACCACCTCCCTAGGTAACCCATTCCAGTGCTTCACCACCCTCCTAGTGAAATAGTTTTTCCTAATATCCAACCTGGACCTTTCCCACCGCAACTTGAGACCATTGTTCCTTGTTCTGCCATCCATCACTACTGTGAACAGCCTTTCTCCAGCCTCTTTGGAACCTCCCTTCAGGAAGTTGAAGGCTGCTATCAAATCCCCTCTCACTCTTCACTTCTGCAGACTAAACAGACCCAACTTCCTCAGCCTCTCCTCATAGGTCATATGCTCTAGCCCTGTAATCATTTTGGTCGCCCTCAGCTAGATCCTCTCCAATGCATCCACATCCTTTCTATAGTGGGGGGGCCCAGAACTGGACAC
>CM057847.1:39827179-39837539 GCA_030068395.1 Apalone spinifera
GTTCTGCTTTTTTTTAGTGGAAGAGCAAATGTGCTCTTTTGGTAACCCCTATGTTCCTCTTTCCACGAGGAATAAGGGGGCTTCCAAAAGAAGGGGTCCTTCCCTTGGGGCTGTCCACAGCTCCCCGTGTTTTTTCCAGGCAGTGGTGACTGCGTTCCTCAGAAGGCAGGAAGTCATGATATTCCCCTACCTAGACGATTGTTTAATCAAAGGTACTTCACAACGAGAAACTCTTATTTCATGACACACACTACCAGAGGCATTTTTTTTTCTTGACCAGGCCTACTTATAAACGTACAAAATCCACTCTGGAACCTACACAGAAATTAGAGTTTATCAGAGCATCCTTAGATGTTGTGGCAGCCAGGGCATCTCTACCTTTACATCTGTTTCAAATCCTGTGCAATATCATAAACAGTGTGCTTCATGCCCCTTTTACAGCCATCTGCACGTGCCTTCAGATCCTAGGTCACATGGTGGCTACCACCTTCATGGCACACCTTGCGAGACTCCACATGCACTTGTCTACAGACATGGCTGGCATCAGTTTACATCCCCAAGTGGCACAGCCTCACCAAACAACTCTCACTTCTGCCATTATTGTTGACATCACTGCGATGGTGGACCCCATTTTAAAGTAGTAGTAATCTACATATTAAAATTAAAACTTTAATGGAGCGTCTAATATATGTCAAGATTTTGTCATTGTTTTTCATTCTGTCTCTTCTAATATAGTATACAATAGTAATTGTTTTTAGAGCAAAATATCTCAGAGGAATTTTTGAATTGAAATGTCTGTCTTGTAATAACTTTGAATTCATTATAGCTAATTTAATTGAAATGTAATTAGCAATACTTGTAGCTATCTCACAGCTGTACTGACTGACAAGACAGGTGCAGCTCATCTCTTCCTGCATGCTCTGCAGTTTTTCATAACTCTGACTCTTTTTGTTAGCACTGTGTGCCAGTATTTAGAATATACTTCAGTAACTCTGTTGTAACCATCTGAGTCTTCACTTTCATGGCTGTTAGTCCATTGAATTTGTAATTTTGGCTTATTTCTGGAAGCATACTGGGTCTCCTGTCATTCCAGTGGACTCAAGTTATTCTGACGTTAGCACTGTCTATTTGCTTTAGTCTCAATTTCAGTCCTCTTTAGTCATTACTGCTTCATTTGGGCTGTCTTTGCAAACCTGTTGCAAAAAATGGAGCACAACGCTTTTAATGTGTTACTTTTCTGAAAGGAAAACAATAGAAAATAAAGGAAGGAAATGCAAGTATAAACTGTAGCTTTGCATGTTGACAGAGTGGAGTTGTCCTGTGCATGTTTGCTGTAGATCAGAGAAGTGTGGACTTATGTCATCCTGACATAAGATTGGGTAAGGAACCTAAAAGGTAATTCTGAAATCAGGGAAGAGCATATTGTATGAGGTGAATGTGTCAGTCTTCGTGTAGGTTTCTTAAGATAATAACCTTGCTACTTACCTGACACCTGCACAGTTCTCTTTGGGAAGATTGCTTAAGTGATACCGCTCAAAGTGCAACAGCACCTTCCCTTCAAAGTAGATGTTACAGTTTGCTCTTATGCATCCCTCCTAATTAGCAGGTTGTAGGGCAGAGAGGTATGGTCATTTCTGAAATAGTTTTGCGTCTTGAAACCTCTGAGGAAAATAGTCACATCTTTCTGAAAGGAAGAAAAAAGACTGCTTCTACTCACTGAGGAGTTAACATCCCCTCTTAATAGCTCAAGCTTGCCAAATGCACTTTCTAGATTTACCAGATACCTTCAGGAGTTCCAGGAACTATAGATATAGGTACTGAAGGAGGATTCTTTAGGGAATCCAACATTAGTGACACTTCACTTTCTCTATCAATACGTGCCTCATGTCAACTCAGTATTGCCATTTATGCTCCCTGTGGCCAGGTCTACACTAGATGTGGAAGGTCAGGTTAAGGTATGCAGCTCGCACTATATAAAATATGTAGCTGGAGTCTGCTTACCTTAAGCTGATCTTGGCACCCTCGTCGTCACAGAGGGAGAACGTTCCCATTGACTTCCCTTACTCCTTACAACTGGGGTACTGGTGCTGACCAGAGCCACCCTCAGCATTTGAGTTAGCAGGTCTTAACTTAACCAAACCACTAAATCAATGATCTGTGGCACAGCAAGTGATGAGATGGTCTGTGTAGCTGTACTTTTTGTTTACAGGGTGCAAAATTGTGGTTTCAGGACTGAAGATATTCAAGGAAAGACCTATTATTTCTGTTTGCTGTGTAGGTTTTTTTCTGAGAAGTCTTGTAACCTGGGAAATAATACATTTGCCAGCACAAGCATCCAGGCTTTGTATTCTCTTAGAATTCTATAACAAAGATTTATGATGGGAAGAAACTTAAGTTCTCCAATCCACTTGCTTGTCTATTTGAAATTCCTGGTGTTATGCCTTTTAGGGCTTGTCTACAAATACAGCACTGCAGAAGTGCAGCGCTGAAGAGGTGATCTGTGCTGATGGAAGAGTCTTTCCCATAACTGTAGGTATTCCACCTTCCTGAGAGGAAGGGTGGATTGATTTAAGGCAATTTTAAATAATTGATTAAATCTTGAGAGAGAGAGAGAGAGAGAGAGAGAGAGAGATTTGAATCAAGTTTCCTTTTTAACCTTTTTCACATTTCTTCAAACATTAGTGCCAGTCTGATCACTACAATGTTAATTTACACCTCAGGACAGCATCTTACAACATCTAAGAGGGTATACATTATGTAATTTTTTTAGATGACTTTATTTTTATTAATTTTAGAAATACTACATAATCATCTGTATCAAACTGCGGATGTAGCAGCACTACGTTAGGAATGGGAAGAACTAAATTGTACATGCAAATGCAATAGCACTTATATTTTATTAAATTAAATCTTAAATGTTACATACATCTTGTAGCAGTCTTCTTAACTCGACACAAGTCTTCAGAACACTAAATATATGGTGTCCTTAAAACTTCCTCAACTAGCTCTCAATTTCCCCACTCCCAGTGTCATTTTGATGCAGATCAGATTTCATGTTAGCAAAAAAGCTAAGACTGACTTAATTTTGGAATAAGCCCCATTGAAAACAAGTATAGGATGGGGTTCCTTTGGAAAAGCTGACTTACGCCAATGCAAAATAGGGAATAGACTTATGGCATCATCATTATGGTCTGTGACCATGATGTTTCAAAATAAAGGGTATGTATTATCTTAGAAGTGTCTCTGTCTCAATGAATCGGTTTGTTCAAGAACATCTCCTAAATGGTGAGAGCTAGGATCACCCAATTTGGTATGCAGCTTCCTCTTATCATAACTTAAAGCAAGGTTAGGGTTTGGTTGTGCCAGGATAATGGGATGTGTGTGAAATGACATTGTTTTGTATCAAACAGAAAGGGAGGGGTGTGATACCAGGGACAGTTACACTCCCACATGACCATGGAGGGCCCGTCCCTGGCCCCAGAGAGAAGCTAGTGGGCAAGGTGCCAGCAGCCCTTCTGCATGGTCTCACCCTGGGGAGAAGCCAGAGGGTTTCTCCCCAGGGGGAAGCATGGTGCACCTGGACTGAAGGGAGAAACTGGTGGCCTCCACTGAGTCCCCCTCTGCTTTGACTCCTGCACCCCATCCACTGAGCTCCGCCTCTCCTCGATCTGACTCCTGCACCCCCCCCCCACACCACCAGCCCCCTGTTCTGAAAGACCCAAGCAATGCTGAGTAGGTCTTCTAGTGTAATATAAAATAAAAAATGATTTTGTGGCAACAGGCAACTCTAGATTTTTCTTACTGCAGCTTTCTGTATCGTTTACTTGTGTGATAGATTGTAAACTTAGTTAACTAATTAAACAAGCCTTAAGAATTAGCTAAGCTAACCTTTCTTTCTAGCAACATCCAACATAGGAAACAGCTTGGGAATTTACCTGTTAAAATCACATTTATGCTAAAAGACAGAGAAAATCTTGAAGAATGATGTATTGCAAAGTTGATCCACATTGTTCTACAGACATATCCACATCTTCATCCACAATTTTTTCCCAATAAGCAGTTTTCCTTATGCGGTTTCATTTTTGGAGCTAGGCCCTCTGTCATCATCTTGCACTGCTTATATTTGACTTTTTTTTTAAACACAGAGAACACATTTCTTCAAAATTTTCCGAGATCGGGTCTTTTTTACACCCAGAAGCCACAACAGTTTTTTCTATGGAAAAAGTGTGGGTGGGGGTGGGGAGGAGAGAAGAGGGAATATAGAAAGCTCTGTGTGTGCGTTGAATAATATCTTCTCTTTTTCTTTTCAGTCCACTCCACTGTTCCTTTCTTTGCTGCCTCTGTCCCTTTCTATATATTGTCTCTCTGTATTTAGACAATATCTTAAACAACTCTGCCGTGCTTGGCTCAGGGCCACCACCACATAAGTATGGAACAAAAACAGTCCTATCCACTCTTTCAAGAAGTAAGAGCTAGTTGTTAGGTTGGGCAGAGTAGAGCCATTAATTCATTTATATGAGACTGTAAGTGTAGGTGTACCATGTTTATGGTAAGATTTAATTGTAACTGTTTTTTTTAAATGAGAAACTTAGTATTTTATTTGATTTTAAAAAATAAAATCAAATTTTAAATAAAAAATCAGCTTTTTAATTAAAAAATATTGATTTTTATTCACCCTGTGGTGAAATCAACATAGCATTGTGTACACTGGGGGTTAGGTCCTTATAAATGCATCGCTCAGGGGAGTAGAAAATTTACAGCCCTGAGTGGTGTAGTTATACCAATGAAAGACTGTAGTGTAGGCCAAATCCTGGCAATTTTGCTTAGTTTTAAAAAGCAATGGGGGAAGCATCTAGTACGGATCAAAAGTGCATTAGTTGGAAATGTGAATTTAAGATGGAAGCCTACACATTGGTAATTTGTAGTTTGATTATTTGAGGAACTCCGGCATTCATAAACCTTTGGGATGTCTAAAATACTTCTTGTATTACAATAGCTCATTTGGGCTTCAGTCATAGATCAGGGCCCAATTCACGAATTGCTGTACAAGCATAAGAGAAGGATCATTGATATACCCTCATGAGTTCAGTGTTAGCGTAAGACAATAAACAGGAGAGTAGAAGTCAAGAGGAGCATAAGGTAACTATGAAACACTTGTCCTATAGTGAGCAGCGGTCACCACACACATACTTGTCAAGTTGTTTGTAGGCAGCAAAGGAAGGATTTGAAGGAAGCTAGTGTGGTGACTTTACAGATATTAAGAAGGAGCTTCTCTTGTCTAAGGGATTGCATGGGAAAGCATGTAAGCTTGGTCAGAATGAAGTTCTGGCTCAGGATTTTGGTCTGGGATAGAGCTTTAGAGACTTTAGTGAGAGCTGTTTCAGAGGTGTACGTATGACAGAAGTGAGGTGTTTAGAATGGAATTAGAGGAGTGGAAATCCAAATAGCAGCTGTAGATGGTTCTGTCAGTGAATTTGGAGGTGAATGGAAGAAGGATGATTGAGGTGGGGGGGAGGGGAGGGAGCAGGAGAGTAAGAGGATAAGGGAGGGCCAAGAGTGATCAGGAGATGAGATGGGGCTACTTGTGGAATTGGAAGATTTAGTAGTTCAGCAGACAAACTGTCCCATTAGTTAGAGGAGGAGGTGTGTGTATTGGGAAGAGTGTAGCGAGGTTGCGTTGGATCTTGATTTTTCCCTTTGAAGAACATAAGAATGGCCATTGTGGGTCAGACCAAAGGTCCATTTATCCCAGCATCCTGTCTTCTGACAGTGGCCAATTCCAGATGCCCCAGCGGGAGTGAACAGAACAGAAAATCAAGTGATCCCTCTCCTGTAGCCCATTTCCAGCCTCTGACAATCAGAGGCGAGGACACCATTTCTATCCATCCTGGCTAGTAAGTATTGATGAACCTAACCTCCATGAATTTCTCTGGTTCTTTGTTTGATCCTTGTTAAAGTCCTAGTCTTCACAATATCCTCTGGCATGAAGGGAGAGTGGGTGCAGATGGCAGGAATATCTGGAGAGGTAGAAGATGGGCCGCCCCCCCCGCCCCGCCCAAAAAAAGAAAAGTGGCAGGAATTGCAGGTTGTAAGATTTGATCAGGGTGGAGAAGAAGAGCTGCATAGTTAGGAAAATACAACTGAAGTAGAGTAAATTTGTACTGGAAGAAATTGGGCCTGGTCTGTGGCGTTTTACCAGAGAAGTTCAACTGCTAGAGCTAGAAGTGTATGTTGTAGTAGTTGTCAGGGAGGACGTTGCCATGTGAGAACTGGGCAAAGGTGTTGGAGGAGCATAGGGTGCAGGGAATATTAAATACTTTCTCAGTAAATGAAGGGAAGAAGAGGATTGAGAGCAGAAGTGAAGCTGTCAACACTGATCAGTTGGAAGTTGCTGAAGGAGTAAGTGATAAGGGTGAAAACAAGGAGGCAAATGGGCAAGCTAAGAGAGCAGCTGGTGGTCAAAGGCAGAATTGAGCAATGATCCTTAGTGCCCTACCAAATGTATGTGGTCATGAAAAATGTCACAAATTGTGAAATCTAAGGTCCCTCTAAGTTCATGTAAACTGTGTGTCCATGCAGTGTGCTTTATCAAGTGTCATGCAGGGAGGGAGAGGTGGAGCTACTGTGGCTGTTGAGAGGTGTCCCTCCTCTCCCCATATACCCTCCTGGAGCTGCTGTGGCCAGTGAGGAGAGAGACTTCTCACCTTGCCTCAAAGTGCTGCAGAGTTAGTGGGTTGGGAGAGAGGGTTGGCCCTGTGGGTGCATGGGCAATCTGGGCAGTAGCCCGGGGTGGCATGCAGAGGGTTTGCCTGACTCCTGCCTGACCTGCTGAGAGCCAGCTGGGCTCATGGAAATGGTGGGCAGGTGGAGCAGCAGTGTGTGGATGAGCATATGAAGGGACTTGAGCTGGAGGGGGCAATTGGAGTATTAGCCAAGTCAAGTGACTTCTCCAGTGCAGGGTGCTCCTTCTCCCTCCTGCTCCATTGCTATGTGCAGCTGCCGCTGCTCCTGTCTCACTCCTGCCCCCAGCCATTCCTCCCTAGAGCCTCTGGCTGGTCCAGACTGGGAGCATTCTCCGGTCTTCTGGATGGGGGCTAATGTCAGTGTCCACCTCTCTCCCCCTGTACATGGTCTTCTCCTTGCCTATGTACCCAGTCTCCACTGAGCTGGGCAAGAGATGGGGAGTCTGTAGGTGCTGTTGTTTCTCTGGGTCCAGTGGTAGCTGCTTATGTCTAACTCTAAACAAACCTTTGGGTGCATCCAGGTCACTTCCGCTCTTGGATTGTGCTTTGAGGTGAGCATCAGGAGTTGCTGCTCTCCTCACCTCTGCTTAGGCAGCCCAGGCAGAGAAAGTGGTGCAGGGATTAGTCACAGGAGGGGAGTTCAGGGATTAGGAGCAAAGGAGGCACAGTGAAACGGTTAGGATATAGGTGTTAGGGTGAATGGGACACAGTGCAGGGAATAGAGGAGAAGGAAGGGTGGGAAGCCTATGGGAGGAGGAGCTATGGGGGGTAAACCACACCCACGGGAACCAGGAGCATCAAAAAGCAAGTTCACCCAAGGTGCCATTTTTCCCCTAAGGCCAGCTCTGTGTGGGAGTCCTTTCACCTCTTGCAGCCCCAAAGGAGCCCATACCCCAAATCCTTCATCTCTGACCCACCCCAAGATATGCACCTCTAGCTGGAGTTCAGTCCTCTCCCCCTCACATACCAACCATCTAGTCCCAGCCCTGAATTGCCTCATGCATCCCAAACATGCTGACCGAGCCCCTTTCCATACTATGAAACCCTTTGCCCCATCTCTGCTGCACTCCACCTCCATAGTGATGCACGTAACACAATTTGTTCAGCACATGAATCTAAAAAGTTAGAGGGATCACTGGTCATCCCCTGTGAAATCTGACTCTGTGTGCTTTTACCCTATACTATAGAGATTTCACAGGGGAAACCTGCATTCCTCAAATTGGGTTACTGACCCAGAACAGAGTTGTGGAGGGTGGGTTGCAGGGCTATTTTAGGAGGGGTCGCAATAATGTCACCCTTACTTCTGGGCAGCTAGAGAGCAGTGGCTGTTGTCTGGGCACCCAACTGTGAAGGCAGTGCCCTGCCAGCAGCAGTATAGAAGGGTGGCAGCCCACGCGTTGAAATGTGCCATTTCAACGCGTGGGCTGCGGAGAGTGGTGACTGCTGTCTGCCCCGTTCTCCAGGCAGCAGTACAGAAGTAAGGGTAGCAGTACCACAACCCCTTGTACAGTAACTTTGCAACCCTCCCCCTTACAATCACAACACCCTGAGATATTCGATTTAAATTGCTGAAATCATGACACTTACAATTTTTAAAATCCTATGACTATGGAATTGACCAAACTGAACCATGAACAATTTGGTAGGGCCCTAATAATCAGCAGAAGTGCATGAAAAAACTAGGTCAACTGAGTCCTTTTGGTGAATAGGGAAAGGTAACCACTGATGCATTGCTTTTCAAAAAAAGAATGGGAAGTCAGAAGAGAGCAGCAAGAGTGATGGAGTAGCCTTCCACCCCAAGTACCATTTGATCCAGGACAAGGAGTGAGAGAGAGGGTGGCTGTAGACATGCTATTACAGAGGTTCTCTGAGAGCTAAAAGGGGTTGTTGTGATTGGTTCATGTTTGAGAGACAGAACAGACATTCCAGAGACAAAAGGGAGGATTGGGTGTATAATCTAAATCCAGGGGAAGATAAGACCTGCTGCAGGTGGGCAGAGGAAGGTGAGGGAAGATGAGGCCAGAGCTTATGCAGAAGTCACTGGAGGTGAAAAGAAGGCAATAACTGGCAATAACCAAGAATTCTGGAGTTGCATCTGGATTTGAGTGGGTGGGAGGAGGATGGAGAGAGGAAGAGGAGCAGCCAAGAACTGTGGAGGGGTGACTATAACAAAGATGAAGAATTCAAGCCAGTAGGAGGAGAATAGGGGCTGTTGGAAACAGGAGGATGGCAGATACTATGATGCAGAATATGATACAGAATACACAGGGATGTAAGTAACTAGTCAACTATCCAATAAGCATAACCTTATCAGATAGTGAAGTAGTGACTTGACTAGTTGCTTGCCCCCCTTGCTGCCTCTGACAGAGGCAGCAATGGAGGGGGAGCAGGAGCCTGTGCTGGGGGAGCTGGCTTAAAAGCTGGTTCCCTCAGCACCATCTGCGCAGGGGGCAGTGGAGGCCTGGGTGTGAGCTGGGAATTAGTGAATTCCCAGTTTGTGCCCAGTCCCAGATGCAGCACCTGTACTTTTTAAATGAATTCAGAGCTGTCCAGGAATCAGCTGTCCCGGCTTCCACCTGGTCCCCTTCCCCTTCTCCCTGCCACTGCCCCACTGTGCTGCTGCTTTTTAAATTAAGAGCTTGCTGGCTCTTGATACATTTAAAAGGCAGAGTTGCAGCTGGGCTAGCTCTGCAGTTTCCCCCACTTATCTACTAATTGACTAGTCAATTAGTTGATTAAATGCAATTTAACATCCCTAATGCAAAAGAGGGGTGTTACAAGAGCCTTAAGTGGTAGGTGACTTGATTGTAGAATATAAGAGCAGTCCATAAATGGGGACAAATAAAATAATGGCAGAGAATCAAAAGCAGTCCATGAGATGAGAGAGGGGTCAGCTGGCAGTGAACTAGTGGTTTTCAGCACACAATTAGACAATGATGAAGATTCTGTGAGTAGGAAAGTGATAGGGAGGGGTTGTTACCAATGAACACTTCAGTAAAATTAGGAGCTGGATGATTGTCAGCAGTCTCAGGTGTGAGGAAGGCTGATGGATTGTGTCTACAGACCATAGTCAGTAGTTGAAAATATGAGGTTGGAAGGGTGAGATCAGTTAATGGGCCAGGGCTGATAGAGCAGGCTGTTAATATGGCAATGAGGGCAGTAAGGTGACACAGTACTGGATGTGAAGAAATATTAGACAGTGCCGAGTTTGAAGGGATGGGGAGAAAAATACAAGAGGGGTTGAAATAAGGAAGGTATGTTTATAGTCCTGACAACATCCCCCACTCTTGGACTCCCAAATTATGGGCAGCTAGTATGTCCAACTCTATGGGGTATTTTTAAACTTTCAGACTGTGTATATGCTGTTAATCTACTACAAGAGTGCATTCATAACATAAGTGAAATTGTGCTTGTGGTCTGATCATACTTCTTGAACAATGTGAAGGATTGTTGCTAGAATTTGAAAGTAAAAATTACATCCTAGAACCAGGGCTACATGTAAAATGCAGAGCATTGATGGTTAATTTTTCCGTAGAGCTGCATGCTTGCAAATGAAACCCACTAAGGCTGTGTCTAGACTGGCCAGTTTTTGCGCAAAAGCAGCCGCTTTTCCGCAA
>CM057847.1:39846261-39861660 GCA_030068395.1 Apalone spinifera
AGCTGGTGATTGGGGGGGGGGGAAGGGGCTGACTTGAAAGCTGATTCCCTCTAGCACTGGAGGAGAGCAGGCAGGGGAGGCAGAGCCACAGCGGTCCTGGAGCCAGCATGACCAGCATGAGCTGGGACTGCTCAGTCCTGGCTCTCACTGGCTCTGGGAGCTGCCCCCGCTGTGGCTCTGCATCTTAAATGAAGCGTGACCAGCTCCTACTTCATTTAAACTGCAAAGCCGCAGTGGGGGTAGCGAGCGCCTCCCCTTTTCAACTAATCGTGTAATTGATACAAATTGTATCAATTACACGATTCAAGAATTACCCACTTTTTAACATCCTTAGAACACAAAGCTTTCACAGGCCAACTGGAAATGTTTGGCATCTTATTATTAGTATTTAAATTGTTTGGTTTCATTGGTGGCGAAAAACGCACCACTATAAGAAATGCTTTTTAATTCAAGTTGGAGATACTTGACATCTAGTCATATAATATTTACCTTCTGGAGCTCCATAATTTAACGTGTATTACATATAATCCTCCTTCTGGAAATAGTTGCAGTGCAATATATGCACAAAGTAATGCAAAAATATTCTTCTCTTGCAGCTGGATAACTGGTATTTTGTGCTGATGAATCTTTTATCTGCACACAGACTTTTCGATGGTTACTTAACATAGTTTTCTCGTTTTCTATTTAGCGGAAGCACCTATGTTCATTCAAAAAGTCAATGTTAACTTAGTAACAAAAATAAGCATATTGCCATTTTCTGAACAGGCAGGTGGTCTTGAAAGAGGCAGCAGCATGGGACTGGGGCGGGGGAGGAGTGGGGCAGGCGGATCCACTGTTCGAGGGGAGCCAGCTTTTTGGAAAAATATAATTCATGGAATAAGCCATTAAAGTGTTTGTTTATAGCAGCTAAGTAAAGCCATAATGTGAATGAGACTTAGGCTCTGTAGTACCTTACTGTATTTTTTTTTCAAATTTTAAACAGGCTTTAAATTGCTCATAACTTAAATTCAATTGAGTAGCTAAATTTTCCTGCAGAAAAACCTGTTAAATGTTTGTCTGGTAGGTCTAATTTTGTTGGTCTATGTATAGCATAAATAAAGATCTCTTCTCTCTTACCTTTTGTGAGCAGAACTCTTCAATTGCTGTGCTTTGGTGCTAGCAATTCTACGTTGATGTAAGGTAACATTTCCTGTCAGGTTATCTTAACTCGCTCAATAACACCATTTTTTTTGGCTTACATTAGATTACATTTGCTTTGCGTGTGCAGCTACTTTTTAACATCAAATATCTGTTTTCTTGTCTTGATAGTGAACAGAGTATCTGCCAAGCACGAGCTGCAGTTATGGTCTACGATGATACCAATAAGAAATGGGTACCGGCTGGTGGGTCGACTGGATTCAGTAGAGTTCATATATATCATCACACAGGGAACAATACATTTAGAGTAGTGGGCAGGAAGATTCAAGATCATCAGGTAAGTGAACTTTTAATAAATCTTCAAAGGGAACTTAGTTTTTATTATTAAAATGATTCCATTTAAGAAATCTGTGTTTAGAAAAGTAATGGGACTATCCAAAGTAATAAAAATACAAATTTAGCCTAGGATATTACCCAGGATACATTCAATATTTTTTCAGGCATTCAAGGAAAATATGGTCATTTCTATAAGGATGGACAACTGGACAGAGGTTCATGGAAGGAGAATAACGAAGCATTATATATGCAAGGCAGCTTAAGTCAGAGTAAACTGTGATCTCTCTAATATGACTAAAACAGAGTTTATTTTCCAAGATACTCCCATTTCCCTCCTTCTCTCTGTCAACGTCCTCATCCTCCCAGTCATAGACCTCTAATCCGGGGAGATTATTTTTGGCTACCACTTTGTATTATTCTGTACGTCCATGCCATAATCAAATGCAACATTTCTTCTTACTCAGCGGTTCCAAACTTTACTAGCCCTCCTAAAAGCCAGGTCTCTCTCTGAGCTTTAGTATATCCAGACTCAGCTATACCAGTAATCTCCTCTGAGTTCTCCCTTTCCCACCCCCAAGTATTTCTTTGTATAACCTTCTTTCTATCCATATTAAAATGGAATCCTTAAAGCCTTCATGAAAGCAATGATGGGTGAAGCTTTGTGAGTTGATGAGATTACCATGTGACAAACTGTAAATTCGGAAGTGGAGAGGGGGCTGCAGACATGGGAGTCTGAGAGGGAGCTAAAGAGATCCCGCTGTGGAACAGGCAGCCAGGAGAGTATACTAGCTTTGGTGTGAGTGAGTGAGTTTGCCTGACTGTTTGCATTTTGTTTTTCTGTTCTGTTGAAGGTGATTTCAGTTACTGTGGCAGTTGGGATTGTGTGACTGGAGTGTCTGATCTTTTGTTCTGTTGATTACTTTTTTGATCAGCATCACTCAGCCTTGGGATCAGCCTCCCCCTGTGTGGCTAATGAGGGGGTAGGCCTGATCTAGGTGAGCAGGCTTTAAAAGCCAAAGGCAGAGCAATCAGGAGACTGCAGGTAGGGGAGTTTGACAGTGGGAGTCCATAGGAAGATTCTGAACACCTGTGCCAGCACTGTTTCGGTCTCCTCTACTTACCCCTGTAGCCAGACAGGCCACCTGCCCATGGATGCCTCTACCCAGATACTGGTGTGGTTTTGCAGGGACTGTGGCTTGCAATTCCCACTTCTTGACATCCAGGCTGGGGGGACTATCCAATTAGAAAGGAACATCCAAATCCACAATGAATTTCATGAGAATATTCATGTGGAGACAGCTTCCTCTGCCTCAATGATCCCATTACAAAAGACTATTGACGTACCACTGGTGGAAGAGGAGATGGCTCTGACACAGGGGGAACACTGTCAGCTGGTCGCTTTTGGCAGCAGGCAGTGTGCCATCCCTGCTCCCAACCTTCCCACCGTGGTTCAAGAGAACTGTTATGCTGCTCTGGGTATGGGGGATAAGGAATCACCCCCTAAAGCAGAAAAGGAGAAGCCTTGTACCCCCAAAGCTGGGAGGTCTGCAGCCACTGCTGCGAGGAGGAAACTTAGGGTAGTGGTGGATAGAAACTCTCTTCTGAGGGGGACGGAGGCACCCATCTGTTGCCCTGACATGTTATCTCGAAGTATGCTGCTTGCTAGAGCCTGTTTCTGAAACGTTATGGAGGCATTGTGGAAGATTATCTGGCCTTCTGACTACTGTCCCATGCTCCTGATCCATGTGGGCAAAAATGATACTGCAAGCGTGACCTTGAGCAGATCAAGAGTGACTGCAGGGCTCTGGGAGTACGTGTGAGGGAGTTTGGAGTGCAGGTGATATTCTCTTCAGTCCTTCCTATCAAAAGTAGGGCCAAGGCAGAGACAGGTGAATGCCTGGCTGCAAATATGGTGTCACCAGAAGGGCTTTAGCTTCCGTGACCATGGAATGCTGTTCTAAGAAGAAGGCCTGCTAAGCAAGGAGGGAGTTCACTTTTCGAGGAAGGGGAAGTGTGTGTTTGGAAAGACTTGCTAACCTAGCAAGAAGGGCTTTAAACTAGGTTTGACAGGCAGGTGATCAAAACCCACAGGTAAAGTAAGTGAAAAACACAGAGACCTGGGAGATGGGTCAGAAATCGGAGGGAGCATGGGCTATAACAGCAGAGATAAAGGAGGGATAAGGCAGCACTGGGGAGGAGGGGGCAACATCAAACCAGTATCTTAGATGTATATATACAAATGCAAGAACTATGGGGAATAAGAAGGAAGAACTTGAAGTGCTAATAAACATAACTTTGACATAATTGGTATCCGAGACTTGGTGGGGTAATACACACAATTAGAATATTGGTATAGAAGGGTACAGGTTGCTCAGGAAAGATAAGCAGGGAAATAAGAGTTGGTGGTTTATATATTAAAAATGTATACACTTGGACTGAGGTTGAGATGGATGTAGGAGACAGATTTGGTGAGAGTCTCTGGGTTAGCTTAAAAGGAGTAAACAAGGGTGATGTCATGGTGGGAGTCTATTACAGACCACCTACTCAGGAGAAAGAGGTGGACGAGGCTTTTTTTTTTAAACAACTAACAAAATCATCCAAAGTGCAGGATTTGGTGGTGATGGGGGATTTCAACTATCTAGACATACGTTGGGAAACTAACACAGCAGGGTACAGATTATCCAATAAATTCCTGGACTACACTGGAGACAATTTTTTATTTCAGAAGGTTGAGAGAGCTACTGAGAGAGGGTGGGGAACTGTTCTTGATTTGGTTTTAACAAATAGGGAGGAACTGGCTGAAAATTTGAAAGTAGAAGGCAGCTTGGGTGAAAGTGATCATGAAGTCATAGAGCTTATGATTCCAAGGCAGTGATTCCCAACCTTTTTCCCATGGAGAAACACCTAAAATTTTTCATATACCGAGGAACCTTTACGTATGGAAAATGTTGGCTTGACCAGAAAAAGTTGACAGTGGTAAGCGCAATTCAATTACTGCTAATTTTTTTCAAGAAAATGTATTTGTAAAGAGCTTGTGTGTGTGTGAGCTTACATTGTAAGAAAAAAAATTAAAGTATTTTTCCTGTCTTTTTTTTATATTATCTAATCTTTTTTTTTTTTTCCAAATATCCTCCCCCTCCTGCCTCTCGCTCTTTCTATCTTCTCCTCCCCCTCCTGTCTCTCACTTGCGGAACCCAAATGGCTGCTTTCTCCCACGCGGCGGCCTGGCTGAGCTGCGCAGAGGTTAGCTGAGCACCAGGGTGGGAGGCAAAGACCGTGACGGAGGCTCTGTCATGGCCTTCGCCTCCCACCCTGGTGCTCGGCTGAGTTCTGCGCCGCTCAGCTGGGCCGCTGCGCTGGAGCAAGTGCCGTAAGTGGCTGTTTGGAGTGCGGCTTGCTCACGCTGTGGCCTGGCTGAGTGGCGCAGAAGTCACTTGAGCGCCAGGGTGGGAGGTGATGAGTGTGACAGATGCTCCAGGCCCCGCCCAGCATTATTTATTCCACGATTTCTCGTGGAACACCTGATGATGGTCCGCGGAACCCCAGTTGGGAAACTCTGTTTTAAGGAATGGTAGAAAGGAGAACAGCAAAATAGAGACAAAGGATTTCAGGAAGGCAGGTTAAGTAAACTCAGAGAGCTGGGAGGTAAGGTCCCATGAAAATCAAGAATAAGAGGAAAAACAACTGTAGAGAGTCGGCATTTTTTTGAGAGACATTATTAAGGGCCTAAAAGCCAACTATTCTACTGTGTAGGAAAGATAGAAAATATGGCAGGAGACCGTGTTGGATCAACCAGGGGATCTTTTATATGATCCAAAAATCAAAAAGGAGTCCTATAAAAAGTGGAAATTAGGTCAAATTACAAAGGATGAATATAAGCAAACAGAGGTATGCAGGGGAAATATTAGAAAGGCAAAGGCACAAAACAAGCTCAGTCTAGCTAGACACACAAAGGTTAACAAGAAGATATTCTACAAATATATTAGAAGCAAGAGGAAGATCAACGACAGGGTAGGCCCATTTCTCAGTGAAGCGGGAGAAACAATACCAAGAAACTTGGAAATGGCAAAGGTGCTTAATGACTTCTTTGTTTTGGTTTTCACCAAGAAGTTTGGTGGTGACTGGTCGCCTAACATAGTGAATGCTAGTGGAAATGGGGTAGGTTTAGAAGTTAAAAATTAAAAAAAAGCACAAATTAAAAATTACTTAGAAAGTTAGATGTCTTCAAGTCACCAGGGCCTGATGAAAATGCATTCTAGAATACTCAAGTAGCTGATGGAGGAGGTATCTGAGCCTGTAGCTATCATCTTAGAAAAATCATGGAGGTCCAGAGAGATTCCAGAAGACTGGAAAAGAGCAAATACAGTGCCTATCTATAAAAAGGGAAATAAGAACAACCCAGGAAACAACAGACCAGTCAGCTTAACTTTTGTGCCAGGCAAGATAATGGAGTAAGTAATTTAAGGAATTCATCACCAAACATCTGGAAGATAATAGGTAATAGCCAGCATGGATTTGTAAAGAACAAGTCATGTCAAACCAATCTGATAGCTTTCTTTGATAGGATAACAAGCCTTGTGGATACAGGAGAAGCGGTGGACATGGTATGCCTAGACTTTACTAAGGCATTTGACATGGTCTTGCACAACCATAGCAATAAACTAGAGAAATACAACCTGGATGGGGCTACTATAAGATGGGTGCATAACTGGCTGGATATCAGTTCTCAGAGAGTAGTTATTGTTCACAATCATGGTGGAAGGGCATAACGAGGGATTCCACAGGGGTCTGTTTTGGGTCCACTTATGTTTGATATCTTCAGCAATTTAGATGACGGCGTAGAGAGTACAATTAAGTTTGCAGATGATACCACTCTGGGAGGGGTTGCAAGTACTTTGAAGGATAGGGTCAAAATTCAAAATGATCTGGACAAACTAGAGAAATGGTCTGAGGTAAACAGGATAAAGTTAATAAGGACAAATGCAAAGTATTGCACTTAGGAAGAAACAATCAGTTTCACAAATACAGAATGGGGAGTGATTGTCTAGGAAAGAGTACTGCTAAAAGGGATTTGGGTGTCATAGTGGACCACAAGTTAAATATGAGTGAATGGTGAGACACTGTTGCAAAAAAAAAAATAGCAAACATTATTTTGGGATGCATTAACAGGAGTTTTGTGAGCAAGACACAAAAAGTCTTTCTTCTGCTCTCTACTCTGATGTTTAGGCCTCAGTTGGAGTATTGTGTCTAGTTCTAGGCACCACATTTCAAGAAAGATGTGGAGAAATTGGAAAAGGTCAAGAGAAGAGAAACAAAAATTATTACATGAGCTATGAGGGAAGACTGAAAGAACTGGGATTTTTTTTCTGTTTAGAAAAGAAGACAGAGGGGACATAATAGTTTTCAAGTATCTAAAAGGGTGTTACAAGGAGGAAGGAGAAAAAGTATCCTCCTTGGCCTCTGAGGATAGGACAAGAAGCAGTGGGCTTAAATTGCAGCAAGGGAGGTTTAGGTTGGACAATAGGAAAAACTTCCCAACTTTCAGGGTGGCTAAAACACTGGAATATGTTGCTTAGGGAGGTTGTGGAATCTCCATCTCTGGAGGTATTTAAGAGCAGGTTGGATAGATATCTATCAGGGATGATCTAAACAGTCTTTGGTCCTGCCATGACGGCAGGGGACTGAACTTGATGACCTCTCAAGGTCCCTTTCAGTTCTGGTAGTCTATGATTCTAACAGGAAAGGACCCAAGGACACAGCCTTCAGGTATTCAGCCAGGGAATAGAAGAGGCGAGGTGTAAGAATCAGAAGTGCCAGAAGAAACATTGCCATTGCTCCCTAGCAGCAAGCACAGAGGGGAACGGGGTATCTAGCATGCCCACTACAGAACTGCAAGTGGGTACCTCACTGACTGGACTCCTTGGTTTGCCCAGGAGTTCAACTCTGAATCCTGAGAGCAGCAAGGGGACCTTGGAACTTTTTAGTGCCTTACTTGCCTGAGGCTTTCCTGATGGCTAGGGACTTTTTGGCCCTCTCAGCACTTCTTATGCTGTGTCTGGCAGCAGACACTGCTGAAGCGCCCCACTTCAATGGCAAGCCAGCCATGGGCCTGCCTCAAAGGGCAGTAGAGTATTGCTGGTCTCCAGAGCAGAGATTCCGTTCCCTGACTGTGATCTCAACCTCCACAGCTGCTCAACTGCAATCCCTGGCAGACAATCTAGATCACCAGCTCTATGTTCAGTACTCACGGTTGTAGCACAGCTTACCTGCCTCAGACCCTGATTGCCATGTTCCTGGTACGAATCTTCCTCTCCTAGCACTCTGGTGCAAATCTCCTTCCCCCAGTCGCAGCCTGTGTGGGACCACACGTATGTTACCAATCCTTGTCAATCCAGCACTGCTCTCTGGAGAATCATCGATCACCACTCATTAGGCACTGGTCTTCCATACTTCACTACAGCCACTAGACGCAAGTCTCCACAAACCCTCCATGGTCACCAAATGGACACTTGTTTGAGTCAGATCAAGAGCTTAGCCCTTTGTCGTGTAAATAGTGATCACGTTGGGTTCCAGAAGCCAGCAGACAGCATTGCCTGCTGGCCAGCTCAATGGCCCTATTGGAATCTATGGCATCAATGATGCTGATGCTGTATACGCATCACTTGTCTATGGTAACCTCAGAAAAGCAACCCCCTGCACTATCAGCACTGGGTTCAAAACAAAACATGAACTCTGGTCAGAGATAGAGGAACAGATGTCTACACCAAGGAAGCCCTTTGCAGTGGGAGAAGGTGGCTTGGCTGCTCTGCTCGTGGTTCCATCAATGTCTTTATCACTGAACAAGGTGGTAGTGAGGCCCTCACACTGGCCCGCCCCAGATAACTTCAGAGTACAACAAGCTTTATTTAGAATGGTGACCTCTTATCTAGATTAGGAGGTGAAGAAGCTGGCAGACATGCTGTTGGATGTGGTAATGCAGAAGTGGGCAATACATTTTGATAGAGGGCCATTCCCAAGATTTTGTAAAGTGGTTGAGGGCTGCACTCTTCCATGATATTAATGGAAGAGGTGCAGGATCTGGGATGGAGGTTGGGTGCAGAAGGGAGCTTGAGGTAAGGGATTGGGATGCAGGAGGGAGAGTGGGGTCTGGGAGGCAGTTGTGACATAGGGCAGGGGACTGGAGTGCAGGGTGTTGGAATGTGACCTAGGGGAGCGGCCTGAAGTCCAGGAGTTTGGGTTGTGACTTAGGGTAGGAGGGGAATGTGATCTGGGGCAGGGGATTGGGTGTGAGATTTGGGAAGGGATATGGGTGCAGGAAGGGGGCAGAGTTTTTAGGTATGTTGAGTGGGGGGGAGGGGGCGGCAGAGTGTTGGGAAAGAGTGGGGCTGGGGTGCCAGAGGCAGGCTCTGGCCAGGAGACTTACTAGTCAGCAGCCCAACCAGCTTGCCTGTCTGCAAAGTTAAATGTTTGTAGAGCTTAAAAAGTTTCTTAGCCTGCCTGCCCCACACCTGCATGGGCTGTATGGCCATATGCTTGTGTGAATAACTGAGCTGGAGGGGAAAGGGGCGTGGTGTGCTGTCTGTTGTTCAAACGGACAGCTCCCATTGGCCAGTTTGTGGCCAGAAGCTGACCAGTGGGATTGTGCTGGGATTGGTAGTTATGCCTGAAGCCTTTCCCACTCCCCTGCAGGCTCACAGTATTTGAAGAGAAACAGTTCTGCAGCTGCTATTCTGAGTGGTCTGTGGGACAAGTAGAGGAGCCTCCCTGGGGCTCCCCGCTGTGTCTGTGGGCCGGATCTGGTGGCTTGGTGGGCTGGATTCCGCCCTCAGGCTGTATTGTGCCCAGGCTTGTGTTAATGGCAGGGTCCCACTATTGGTGCAGGTGCACAAGTGCTCCCTTAGCATACCTTGCCCTGCAGGGATGGAATGTGGGTCAATTTCTTTTGTCTGTGCAGGGAAGTGGTGGGTAGTTAGTTGGCGGTTGTAGATAAAACCTGTGGACTAAGGAGTTACTTAGTTCTTCAGCAGCACAACAGCTGACTGGATGCAATTTGAGCCTTCTAAAGGGGAGCCACTGTGCTGTTTGCCCCACATTTCAGACACTCGGGCTCTGGGTGGAAGTTGGAGCTGAAGTTAAATAAACAGTTTGTTTATGAAAAACGTGTATTTTATTTTATATCAGGAAGGGGGGCGGGGGGGAGGGAATAAGTGGAAGTTCGTGAGGGAGAAATGAGGCACAAGCCCCCAGTGGGGGCAGACCAGGGAGACTGTTAGCGCTCCTCAGGGCGGAAACTCTCCTGTAGGGCCTCCTGAATACTGACAACCCCTTCTCCCCCCATGGGCCTCCTGGATGGCAGCCTGCAGAAAGTGCAGCCAGGCTCACAGCAACGCGTCCAAGAGAAGCACTAGAGTGCCCAGGGGCAGCTCTGGCTCCATGTTGCAGAGTGCTGTGGTGTCCCGAGTGAGGGCAACCAGAACACGCCGAGACAAAAATGCTTTGCTTTCCCTCATCGAGGCAGACAAGCAATCAGGGAAACCTGAGAACTGGCTGTCCGGAAGGGCCCCTTTAAGCACAGACCTCAGTTATCCTCAGGCAGCAGCCCCACACCGTAAGTCCTGACCTGGTGCCCTGCCGGAACTCGTTCCAGCCAGCCTTAAATGCGATTCAGAGTCTACTCAGTGTGGATGCACTATTTCGAAATAGCAAAATGCTATTTCGAAATGCATTTTGTGTGTAGACGCATTATTTCGAAATAACACTGTAGTGTAGACATACCCTTACAGACTAACAGCTGCCCCTCTGAAATTCAATTCAATTGGATTTCTATGTAATTTTCTTTTATATAGATAGAAATCCACTTATTGAGCCAAAAAGACTTAAGTTTGTAGGAGAATCGATATTGACTACAACTAAAACTTAATTACAGTAAGTAGCCTTGGTACCTGACTTTGCATGTATATACGTAGGGCATGTCTACACTGAGGCACTGTTTGTTTAACATATCATGCCCCCCCCTCCCCCCCGTTGCAATTCTTCTGTCAGATTAACCAGCCAATAACTGCAAACTGGATAACCTACTTTGAAAGTAGATTGAGTTAAGGAATAAGTTAGTGTGATGTTGGGTTTGCATGGATGCATCCATGTTTTGAACCAAGTTGTCAGTCCTCCAAAGCTATTCCACACTGCATGGCATGACCCCAGAAATGACTTGGCTGCGTCTAGACTTGCCAAAAACTTGTCTAGACTTGCCAGCTGTCTACGCTGGCCGCTTGAATTTGTGCAAGAGCACTGACTTTAATGTACAAAATCAGTGCTTCTTGCGCAAATACTTCGACGCTCTCGCGCGGGCAAAAGCCCTCTTGCTTTTGCGCAAGAGGGCCAGTGTAGACAGGTGAGAACTGTTTTGCGCAAAAAAGCCCTGATGGCTAAAAGGGCAATCGGGACTTTCTTGCGCAAAACCGCGTTTAGATTGGCACGGACGCTTTTCCGCAAAAAGTGCTTTTGCGCAGAAGCGTCTGTGCCAATCTAGACGCTCTTTTCCACAAATGATTTTAACGGAAAAACTTTTCTGTTAAAAGCATTCGCGGAAAATCATGCCAGTCTAGACGCAGCCCTTCTGTTTGCCTTCTATGGTCTGGAGCAGGGGTTACCAAACTTTTTGACACGGGGACCAGTAAATCTATTCATGAGCTTTTGGAGGACTGGTAACATTGATTTGCATCTTCATTAAGCAAATGATGAATATGCAAATAAGTTCCTGGTCCTCCCAAAGCTAGTAATCTGCCCAACTGGGGTGCCAGCTTTAGCTACTACCCTCCGCACTCTGATGCGCCTTTGCCGGAAGCCCAGAACATGTGGTTGCATCCTTGGCCTGGCCTGGCCCAAGGCTTAGGGGACCCAGCACTGCACAGGCACTCCGGGAGCCCGGAACACCCCGCCAGCCACGCTGAGGCCTGGTTGTTTTTTTTCTCCCATGGACCAGTACTGGGCTGCAGCCCGTAGTTTGGGAAACGCTGATCTGGAGTCATATTGACCAAATGTTACATCCCTATTTAATCAGGATCACCCCATTTGGGATTACGTGCTCCTGAGCCATATACCTTTCTCATTACTTTAGCAATGTTATAGCAGCCAATCTCATTCATTCTCATAGAATCCTGAAGTCATATATTTCTTAACAATCTGGTATGGGGAGATGGTGTAATCATGTTTTAATATCAGCCACTGACATTTCAGTCACTGGTCAGTGCTGCAGCGAAAGTCAGGAGTCATCAGAATTGCTTAAATAAAAAAAAAAAATCCTATCACAAATATAGAACATCTGCAGATGATCCAGCTACCCGTTCCTACTGTACAAAACTAGACTTTTTTTTCCTTCAAGAGGCCATTACCGACACCTGATACATCATGGGATGTGCCAAATGCTCCAGTCACACTATAGATTCTGAGCCTGGTCAGGACAGGGAGGAGGAAATTTCCATTGAAAGCCAGGGCCGGAAGCCAAAGTAAACCCCACACAACACCAAGTCAGACAGGCAGCTAATGAAGCCCCAGTGAGGAGCCTCCTAAAAGTAAATATTAGATGCCATATCAAACTGTACAGAGAGGTTTAACAAACTTGTCAGGTTTCGTATGGAAGTTGCCATTTTGGGCAGATGTGAGCTTAGTAGCCTTTGAATTCTCTTGACCTATACGCATCCCGCCCCTACATGCTCAAAGTGGAACCCTTGCTGGAGAAGTCTGACTGTTGTTGACTCCTATATTTTAATAGTCCATGGACCCTGGCAGGGCTGGCAGTCACTCTTCATCCCCATTTCTCATCTCTTTTCCCATTCCGTTGACTGCTGTGGCCTCATCCACTTCTCACTCCGTTCAAGCTATTGGCATAATGATGGGTCTAAATAAAGAGGTATATATGACAAAACTGGATGTAGTAAGTAATATAAGGTAGTATGAAAAGTACTTTATTTAATAATGGCCTGAACTTTCAGCTATACACAGCATTTTGTGGGGTATACTTCCCAAAGGGAAACATTTAAAAAGCATAGAAACTGAAAGGCACTCAACTAACTTATAATCAGACTGCCAGCATTGCTAACCCCTTCCATTCTCAACAGTTACTGTTGAACTCTCTTTATTTTTCAGTGCACTTTGTAAATGCCCGTAGCTGAGACAACAGAATATAAGGGAAAGAGTCCATTCTGTTGGGTATGAACAATGCATGGTCACTTGTATCAGATTAACATCCTTAGAGCTCGCCATATCCACGGATAGTGGTGTGGATATCTGCACAGAGCTCCATCTGCCTCCACCTTCCCCCTCCTCCCCCCCGCGGCTAAGAGTGTGTGTGTGTGCACGCGCGCCTGCTAGGGCAGGACCCTGCACTGTCGGCAGGGAAAGGATGCAAGAAGCTGCATCCTATATCTCCCTGCAGGAGAAGCTGAGTTCCTGACACGCACCCCATCCCTGGTGAGCACTGACCTTCAGAGCCCCTGGCATGCTGTTAAAAAGGACAGCAGTCACCACAAGAGAGGAAATCCAACAGGTAGCTCTAGATCCCCGCTTCCCTCCCCCCACCTTCTGTGTTGAGCATAAATGGCGGTGCTCAAAGGAGATTAATAATAAAATAGAAAATGTGACAACCCTTCCTCTCTCTCTCTCTCTCTCCCCATTGCTGCTTGCCTCTTCTCTGCATGACCTTACTCCGTCTTTGCTCATCTGTGCTTCCTCCCCCTCTTTCCTCCAGTTTTCTTGTGTGGATATAAGTCAAATCTTGATCATGGATTGGATGAGGAGTGGAGTATGGTGGATTGGATGTGGAGTCACATTTTCTATCTGTGCAGGGCTCTAAATATCTTCCAAAGCAATCACCCCATTGCGCCCTCTCCCCCAACAAGCTCTTTACCTCTGCTACCTACCCTACCACTTATCACACCAGCAGGCTATAATAACAGGATTCCTTTGTAAAAGAGAAGGTGGAAAAAATGTTATTTTCAAGCCCACCCCCATCTAGAAAGAGGTTATTGGATTTGCCTCCCAAAACTGAGGGAGCAGGGAGGGGTAGTCATTGTGGGCATGGAAGCTGGAATTTGTAGAGTATCTACGTGTTCTGTTCTCAGTTGCCCCAGCTTCTGCACCTGAAGCGCCAAGAGCCCCAAAGACAGGACTGTTGTCTACTGCAGCTAGCCTGGCAAATCCCGTGTGTCAAGAAAACAAAGACAAGGATGAAATGTTTGATCTCTTGTCTACTACACAGAAGAGGAGAAAGAAGATATAGGACCGGGGGGAGAGCTCTCCTTTTGGAGAGGAGAAAGCTCTGAAAAGAGAAGCCACAGAAAGACAGGGATCTGCAGAAAGAGCTCACTGAGCTGATGCAGAAGCAGACAGATTTGTGCGAGAACAATGCATGTTAATGCATTGTTTCCTCCTACAACTGTAATTGCGTCTCAGCTATATTCGCACCACATCTTACTTGGGAGCAGCTATGCACTTCCCAGACTTCAAATTTGAAGTACTACCCTCTCCATTCTACTCCCTCTAACAATGAAAACTTTAACTCTGGGACTCCATCTTTACATGGACAGTCACATGGACAGTCACAAACAATAGCATCTTCCCATGTCATTGTACACCTCGGGAAGGCAGCAGGCAGGCTGCACCTTACCATGTTTGTGAACAGTGCAACATGTGTGCACTGTGTATTTTTAAAGATGTGCGTTACACGTTTTAATTATTCCAAAGTTTACACTGTTTAATTTTTGTGGTTTATGCGCCTATGGTTAAAGCTTGCTCAGATTTGTTAAGTTAATGGGTTTATTTTTTTTGAACTATTTGAAGTTTATTAAAGTTGAATGTAAAATTTGAACTTTTGTCAAATATAAGCACACCTTAAATACAACAAAGGACCTTTCAACAGACTGTTGTGCAAAGCTTTTATAAAACAGTTGAACCAAAGAACACTACAACTAACATATAATGCAATGAAACTCTGGAGGAAAGCAAAATATTTCGGCATTTTCAACCCTTAGTTCAAAGTAGGGAACACAAGGTATTCCTGACCATGTAGCCTCTGGTAATTTGCTCCAGGTTGAAGAGAGAGGCTGTCTCACTACTCATAATCCTCTGAAAGCCTCTACGCTTTACCTTCCACACATCAGTGGGCGCACTCATTCATTCTCATAAGTGTGAAAATGATCTTTGTCATCTGAAATTCTGCTGGCCATTCAAGGATTTCATCACTTTCCTTTTCTACCAGTCACTGCTAATTTCCCAAGTCCAAAACTGTTCTGCACTGAGTGAAGCTACTCCAGGGAAAGATCATCTGCAAACAGCTGTTTGTCATCCTTCTACTCCTTTAGCATGTTCAGCTTGCTGGTATGACAGCTAGCCTCCAAAGCAGGATTGGCAGTATTTTCAAACCGAAGAGCCAAACTACATCAAAATTCAGAACAAGTGATCAACAAAGAGTCATATAAGAATGCCCATTTGAAAATATACAACTTAATATGATTGATAATTGATGTAATGATTAATAACATGAATGAAACATACTCACAGACTTCATTTAATGGGACTTCTGCTGCTGCATCTTTTTGTACAGTCGTGTGCATTTATGACCGAAGCGGTTGTAAATGCGGTCCCTGAGTTACGAACATGATCCGCGCTTATGAGCAGCGCGGTTGCCATGTAACTCAGCGGGGTCTGAATTACGAACATTTTGAGTTATGGCCAAGTGTTTTGTCCGTAACTCGTTCGTAACTCAGGGAGAGGCTGTACATTTCTTTGAAGTTTACATCATTACTGGTGAAATCCAGCTTCATGCATGCTCTCAGGCTGTCTTCTGTCAATCTTATGGCAGGGATGTGGGGATGGAGGAGTCTGGGTTGGAGTGTATGAGGGGCTCAGGGCAGGGGATTTGGGTGTATG
>CM057847.1:39867952-39882452 GCA_030068395.1 Apalone spinifera
GGGCAGTCTGCTTGGCCAGGGGGCAGAAGCAGGCTGGGGGCAGGGTGTCTGGCCAGGGGAGGTGAGCGAGGGGGTGGGGATGTGGGGTCTGGGCATCGGGGTGGGAGGGCACTTGTTTTGGTGCTGTGTTGCAAGCACAATGTAACAGCCTCCCGCCGCTCCCATTCGCCAGAAGGAAGCCTCTGGGAAGTGTGTCCTAGGGGAAGGAAAATGGTAGCGCATGGAGCCGCTTTTGTTCCACATGCTGCAGGAAGGAAAAGGGCATCACTCAGAGCCATTTTTGGCCCTGCTTGTTCCCTGCATGCCAGATTGGGTGAGGAAGCTCAAGGTTTTCTCCCCCTGCAGGAAGCCAGCGCTGGTATTCCAATCTTGTGCGGGGTCCTACAGCTGTAGGGCCAGTGCGGCTCCCTGCTCTGGGCAGATCTGGGGGGAGAGCGGGGAGCTGAGTTGGGGCTCCAGAAGAGCCATAGCTGGCTCTCTAGTGAAGTATATTTGGCTCGTGAGCGATAGGTTGCCAATCTTTGCTCTAAAGCAGTGTTTCTCAACCAGTGGTATGAGTGCCCTCGGGTACTTGAGAGAAGTCTGGGGGGGTACGTCAGCACAACTGAAATTTGGAGAGAACTTTATTTTTGTTTTTAGTTTTACAGAGCTTTATTATTTTTGTACTTTTTATACCCCAAAATTTCATCACCCGGCCGGCTACAATTAAGTTGTTTAAACAAATGTGTTGCAATGATAGAAAAAAATTGTGTGCATCTAAAAACTGTAGGTACTGTGGGTACTGTTTTTAAAGGGGTAGTTTATAAAAAAAGGTTGAGAAACACTGATCTAAAGCATCCATCTCTTGTAGAGCACAATATCAAATGCATGTCCAGGAGCCTCTGGGTATTAGTAATTGTCAGGATCATGGCATGCAGAAGTGATTCCTCCATGCTGGCTAATAGTGGTTTAAAAATGATGCCAGGTTATGGAACAAGAGAGCTTCCAGAATACACAGGGGACAGCATGAGGACAAAGCATTCTTATGCAGAATACTGATTGATTACTTTGGAAAAAATCAGTGCTGTGTATACACACTTATTCAGACTGATTTTTGGGGAAAAAAATGGAAGTTAAGCATCATGTGACCTGTTCATGTGTCCTTTTACAGTCCTAGCACTCATCTCTTACAAGCTGTTTGTAGTGTTCACAGGAAGGCTCTCTAAATAGGAGATAAGGGTCTCCTAATGGCTGTTTTTTGCCAATGGTGCTTTTCCCTGAGTCGGCTCTTTCCCACCAGCTATTTAGACTAAAAGCATCTTGTCTTGTGAGCATTACTCGGGTATAACTACATTTGAAATACAGATACATAGTCAATAGTCATAACTTCAGATACAAAAAAGATACATGGATACAAATAAGATAATAGGACTCAGCAAATCATCACTTTTCCATTGACATCTCACAGAACTTACCTTGTATAAATACATCATTATGCTATAACCATATAATAATATGACTGTAAAGTTGCAGTGTCACAGGGAGTCCCACACTCTGGGCTCCAACCTAAGCCCAAAGGTCTACACGCTGACTTTGTCCCACAAGCATAAGTCTGCCAACCCAGGCCAGCTGTGGATATGCTACGGGTCTTTTATCCCTGTCAAGATGTACAGTTAGTGTCTGAAATTTGTTCTTTCTGGTTGACTCATCGCAAACAATTAACAGTGCTTCCCCTGGGTCTTAGTGCTCAACTGCTCCCCTGTTCCTATCCCTGCACTCACTCTTAAAGGGGACATGCTGTTTTAATGCTGTTTTATTTTAATGTTTTTGTTTTTGTGCTTAGTAAGTCTTGGAGTCTTTTTTTTTTTTCCTCACAACTTTGGTCCCCCCTTCTTTTTTTCCTTCAACAGAATTTTTTCCTGGTGTTTTTTTTTTGGGGCGGGGGAGCGGGGGGTTTGGTAGTTTTGTTTCAACCATCTGGCAACCCTAACTGTAAACAACTTTTTACACCCTGAAGTGCTGATGAAGTGGGTTTACACACAAAAGCTCATGACCTAATAAATCGATTAGTCTCTAAAGTGCCCCAGGATCACTTGTTCTTTTACATAGTGATAAAGATGCAGCCATGTTAGTCTGGTCTAGCTGAAACAAAAGACAGAACTATGTAGCACTTTAAAGACTAACAAGATGGTTTATTAGGTGATGAGCTTTCGGGGGGCAGACCCACTTTCTCAGATCTTTTAAAGTTACAGACTAACACAGCTACCCAGCTGAGACAGATTCACAGTTTACATTATTCCTGATGGAATGATCACAGAAAAACAGTTAATGTTGACACCGAATTCCGAAAGTTAATAACAGCAAAGTAACACTCCACTGAGAGGAAAGGGGACTGTACATACTTCTCAAAGTTAAGAGGAAAATGCAGTCTTGGCTCACATCAGAAAGTTCATACAGTTCAAAGAAATACAAAATTAAAGCTTACAATTATGCAGAAATTGGTAGCCCACAGGTTTTCACCATAGATTTTGTGCAGTGTTGGGACTTGGCTTCAAAGAAGAATTTCATCTGTTCTCCTAATGAACAACTAAGTTTTGTTGTACTATTAGAAACTGGATGAAACATTTAAATAACGAAAAATAGATACAGGAATATAATTAAATAAAGCTCCAATGTTTTAGGAAACAGCTTGCATTTGATACTTATAATTTACAAGTATTTTCTTTGTCATCTTAGGTGGTAATAAATTGTGCTATTCCAAAAGGATTGAAGTACAATCAAGCTACACAGACCTTCCACCAATGGCGTGATGCTAGACAGGTGTATGGTCTTAACTTTGGCAGTAAAGAAGATGCCAATGTCTTTGCAAGTGCCATGATGCATGCCTTAGAAGTGTTGAATTCACAGGAAGCTGGTAAGGCTTTTAAACTTTTTCTCTGACTTCAGATTACTCATAATATAGATAGATATAAGATGCAAAATTTAAACTGAAATCTGAATTTCTTGACCTTTGAGTGCCAAGTTTTGAAATTCCTAATGCACACTGGGTTTTTTGGTGGTTGACAATACTATTTCTTTAGTATGAGTGGGCCTCTAGGCACCTTAGTTAATTATTTATGTGTCTAAGCTCTCCTCCCAGCTGATGAATGCCTACATGTTAACTATCATTAACACAAGTACTGTTGCTGAGAGCAGTTCATTTACTACTTGTAGAAATCTGTAAATAAATTAAATATTATATCTTAATTTGTCTTTCCTCAAGATCTTTTTGAGGACTTTCCTTTCTAGAAAAAAAACATTGTGTGAATTTTATACTGACTTGTTTTAATTTAGTATGAAAAGAAATAAATTATATAATACAAGGGAAAATCAAATGAAGATAATCTAACATCTCTTCCCCAGTCCTGGGAGTTTATTTCCCATTGACTCAGTGCTTTAGTTCAGAAACTTAGTAGGCACATTGCCTTCTTAATTCCAGTTTGTCTCACTTTTAAGGAAACCACTCATAACAGAGAAATAACAATGTACTGGCTTCTTGAGCTACGCCTGCAAAGTTTTCTGAAGGATTCTTTAGAATTCAAACCGAACTTGAAGGTTTGCTGTCTGAAACCTTCTTGTAGCGAACAGTTTTTAAGGAAGACTTCAAATTTAGAACAGTTGAAAAAGCTGTTGAAAAGTATCTTTACTACTTTTCTATTTGACACTTGGGTATTCTTCAGTTCATTTGATTATATTGACAGTTATACGTAATAAAAACAATCACAAATAAACATAAAGTATAATGTAATTTACAAATGACTGTGAAATGGAAGTTTTGGATTTAATTCCCAAGTTATAAATTTGTAAAATATAGATTGCAGGATACTTAAATGAAACTGCTTTTTTTAACCCCAATCATGAAACATTTCGTAGCTGATCTGATTCTTTTCCATGAATTCTTAATTGAAATAAAAAATGAGCAATTTTTTCTTGATTTAAACCTTTCCATTAGGGGAAAACTAGATGAGGAATAAAGATGCTATTTAATGTGTTCTGTTACAGTATGTTGTTAATTAGTAAATTAAGTATGCTGCCAGGTAGGGAAAATGGAGGAAGCTCTAAATGCATGAGGGAAAAGTGAAATTTATACAACTAGTATGCAAAATTTTGCTCAGCTTTTTACTTGCTGCAAGTATTTTGGGGGTTTGGGGTGGGGGGTGGGGATAAGCAAATAAATTTGCTTAATCAGCATTATGAGAATGAGCAAATTGATGTTTTGCATGTGATAGTAAATTGTGCAAGGCTGAATCACAGTAATAACAATGTGTTTTTCCAGGATTTTTTAAATATTTTCCCTACTAGATATTCATGCAAGTATAAAATTACTTGCTGCCATACTTATCCCTAATTCTGTGGTGAAGCGTAACATTTGTGCCATTGAGAGCTCTCATTTCAATGCAAATATGTTGTTTGTGAAACAGAAAAAGAAATTATAGCAACATGTAAACTGTGCAAACAGTTTGAAATAGAATTGCTTGCCCTTTGTAAGAAGTGGCTAGTCAGAAACGTGATTCTTTTTTAAGTCAACAGAAATATTAAATGTGTCTTCGAGTGAAACCCAGTTACTTATTTGGCCAAGCGAAACAAATTCTTTCTACTACTAGCATTTCAAAGACTAATTTCTGCCTCGTACATCAACAAAATTGTTAGAGAAACTTTGATTATATAGAGCTTTTGATGTCTGAAAAGGGTGATGGCCTAGAAGAATCAGATTATTTTGAGCACAAAAATGTAAAAATTGATAAGTAAATATGCTAAACAGAAGATGGGTTCTTTTATTACATTGTTTCCCTGTATACATGTTCTTTATTTTGTCAGTTCATACTCTTTAGCTTCATACCCTTTTTCCTTGGACTCAGCTGAATATAAAATTAGGTGGTTCTTTGAGTGCTTGTTCACATCAATTCCAGTCAGGTGCATGTGAGCCACATACACAAGCATGGGAAACCTTTTTTCCTAGCAGCTCCCATAGTGTTGGCTGTGGAGACCCCTACAGAGGTGCTGCTATATCAGCCCTTATACATCACTGCTGACCCTGTCCCTCCCTCAGTTCCTCCTTACTGTCTGTGATGTCATTGGAACTTCTATCTGTCTTGCTTAGGCAAGCTTCTAGTCCATAGCACACATTCTACTTTAGTTCTCTAAAGTTGTGGCTGGTTGGTTAGACAGGAGTGGACGACTGTGCCCACACATTTTACCCTTCCAGGGCACTGGGGCATGCTGACAGCACCAGGGTTTAAATCTTGTACTGTTTGCATATGACCTATCCCAAACAGTGATCTGCACAGTTCCTGTCTCAGGTGTCTGGGAGAAGAACACCAGGCAGAAAACTGCAAGATTTGCAAGGGGGTCAAGCCTCATAGGAGAGAGGACTGAGAATATCAGTATCAGCAACTCCTAATGGAGGTAGCGCTAAGACTGGCATTGTTCAGGCAGGTTGGCACGAGGAGCAAGCTCAGTCCACAGTGCATCAGCCTCGGTATGTGAGACCGCACCGAAAAAAGGCATCGCTAAAGATTGTCAGTGCCGAAGTCCACTGGCACCGAAACCATTGGCTCTAGGCACCATTCAACATATTCAGTGTCACACAACTGTAAGGAAGGTAGAGGATGCTCTCCACATAAGAGTTGTCCCCAGCAGGAGCCAGTACAGTGCAAGAAAACTGTGCACAAGGCTCACTAGGACATGCTGTCGATTCCAGCACTGGTGTGAGCACTGTTGAGTTTGATGCGCAGCGTATCACCGGGGACTGAAATCCTGTCTACGTGCTGAACTCTCCATCCACACCAGACACATATGAGGCTGCGAGGGACCTCTTAAAATTTCAGAGACTGGAGCACCTTTGGTGCAGGACAAGCTGCTGGCAATGCCAAGAACACTACAATCTAGGGGCAAGCTAGTCTGTAGATTGGCACCGTTGTAGGTTGGCTTCTTCATCTCTGGAGTGCTCACCCCTGCTGGCACCAGTCACCCCAGTACTTCTGCCGACCTCGTGGAGGCCAGACGAATCCCCAATGCCAGAGCTTTCAACACCAGTACGCGGAGACTAGAGCTGCCATCCCCAATGCCCCACACTGGACCCAGTCCTTGTCCTGTCATGACTGGCACAGTTTAACCTCACAATCTTCACGACACTGCTCCCTGGCATTGCTGACTTCCTGACATAGGACACCAGCACTGGGCTCTTCGGCACCACCATGGTCTTCACCATCAGCATTGAAGTTGGCAGCAATACTGTGTATTCCCGTAGAAGTTGTAACAGGAGATATAGAAAAGACCCTCTGGTGCTGTGGCAGGCTCAATGGCCCCCTCCAACCTAGCATTCATTTTGGAGTCCTTTGGCCTACCATCAAGTCCAACGTGCATCCAAAGTTTCTTGATCAGTGGCATCTGCTCACCACCGCTCCAGGTTCTCGAGGGACAGGTGACCTTTGAGAATCTCCCTAGCAATGATCTCTTGACCTATGCAAGAAGGCATCCCACCCACAGAGGTCCCAGATCCTGCTCGTATGCTGGAGACCTCCCCATACAGGGGAGCAGGAGAAGCACAGATCAAAAGCATTCTGCGCCACCTCCAGACCTGCCACCACCTCCAGCCTCTTCATCCTCCTCCCCAGATGAGATAGTGGCAGGGACCACGATAGCAGAGCCTCCGTTGGTTGATTATAGGGCATACCAGGAGCTCCTGAGAGAGGTGGTACGTGATTTGGATTCCCTCCACTGGAAGACTCCAGAGTCAGGACATCCTATGGGGGACATTTTAACACAAAAAGTCCTTTGGTGGTGGCGCTGCCAATTATAAAGACCGTCCAGGCTAATTATAATTCACTGTGGTAAATGACAGCATCAGCAGCACCCATAGCAAAGGGCATGGAGAAGGAGATACTTTATGCCCTCCTACGGTTACAAATTCCTTTTTTTGCATCTCCATCCCTTGTCTCCTGGTTTCCCCAGATGGTTTCTCCAGATCCTCAGCCATTAACGAAAAGGAGAGACAAGGTCAACAAGTGCCAGCGCCTAAGGCCAAGGAGGCCAAGAAACTTGACCTCTTCAGGAGGAGGATACATTCAGCCGGAGGCCTCTAGTTGAAGATAGCAAACCAACAGGCTATCCTAAGCAGGTACTCCTACAAGTCATGGAAAGTAGTGGCCAAGTTCAAAGCGCTCCTTCATCCAGATTCCAGGTAGGAGTTCTTGGCACTTAGAGGAGGGTAGAACAGTAGCCAGAACCTCTCTGCAGGAATCTCTCGATTCAGCGGTGAGAACCCTGTCCACGGGGATAGTAATGTGCTGGTCTTCATGGCTCCAGTCATTGGGATTGCCACTGGAGGTCCAACTGACCATACAGGACATTCCCTTCAAGGGAAGGAGCATATTTTGGAAGCAGACTGACTCAAAGCTTCATTTTTTTAAGATTGAGGGCTTCTATGAAATCACTGGCTATGCACACTCCAGCAACCCAGAGGTCACCATTCATATCTCAACCTCTGCTGCAGAGGTACGTTCCGAGACATTGACAGGAGCAACCTCATTGGTAGAGTAAGAATAGCAATTGCAGAACACCCAACCAGCCATCAAGCCAGAGCAACAATGCCTCCAAATCTTCCTCAGGACCCAAACAAAAGTTTTGAAGGTTCACTCGCGGACAATGTACTGATTTCCCCAGATCCTCACCTTTTTATTTTCAGGCAGGCTCTCCCATTTCTACCGTATATGGTGTCATATCACTTTGGACCGATGGGTCCTGCACATGGTTGGGGTGGGATATTCCCTGAAGTTTTTCTCACCCCCACCTCATCATCTCCCTTCCCAAGCCCTCATCAGGGACGCCTGTCACAAGCATCTTCCCAGTTGCTTCTTGTGCTGGGCACAATTCAAGAGGTTTCCCAAGGGTAAAGGGCAGGGGGATTTACTCCCAATATTTCCTAATTCTGAAGGAAAAAAGGGGGGCTGAGGCCCATTCTGGACTTGCAAGGTCTCAATCAGCACATGCGAAAGCAAAAGTTCTGCATGGTCTCCCTAGGCTCCATTATCCCTCCCTAGATCTGGGCAACTGGCATCCTGCCCTCAACATGAAGGATGTGTATTTTCTAGGGCTGTTAATTCACATGCATTAATGCCTGCGATTTACACGGCAGGATTAACGCGTTAATTTTTTTAAAGCGTTAATTGCAGGCGTTAATGCTTCACTGCCCCTTTGAAGTGTCACTCTAGCGCTTCAAAGGGGCAGTGCAATGCGGAGCCCTGGGATCAGCTGGGTAGTGCCCAGCTCACCACGGGCTCCACTGTCCCTTTGAAATGGGCAGCTTCTGTGGAGCCCCGGGTCAGCTGGGAACTACCCAGCTGATCCCGGGCTCCCCACAGCGTTTCCCCAGGTCCTGGGATCAGCTGGAGAGTCCCCAGCTGACCTCGGGTTCCACTGAAATGCTGCGCAGAATGCCTTGCGCTGCCCTTTGGAAACACTGCCCTGGCGCTTCAAAGTTGCAGCGCTGCATGGAGCCAGGGGTCAGCTGGGGTGGTGCAGTGGTGTTTCAAAGGGGGAGGCGCGCGCGATTAATCACTATTACATTTATTCATCGCTTGACAGCCCTAGTATTTTCATATAGCGGTTCTTCCAGCACACAGGCACTACCTCAGATTTGTAGTGTCAAAGGGTCACTACCAGTTCATGGTGCTTCCATTTTGTCTGTCCACTACACCATGGCTGTTCACCAAGTGCATGTCAGTGGTGGCTGCCTTTCTTTGCAAGAAAGGGATTCAGCTCTTTCCCTGTCTGATTGGTTACTGAAAGGACGCTTGAGAGAGCAGCTACAATCACAGGTACACCTGACTCTCAGGTTACTCCAGTCATTGGGTCTTCTCCTCAATGAGGAAAAACCCGTACTGACTCCAGTAAAAAGAATAGAGTTCATTGGAACAACTCTAGACTTGATTCAGGAGCGAGCCAGCTTACCCAACTCCCTTTTTCAAACGATAACTGGCATTATAGCACCATCCACACAGTGCCCCACTGTGACAGTGAGGACCTTCGTGTGACCATTGCGGCACATGGCATTGTGCCTCCATGTGGTCAGGTACGTGAGGCTCCCCCTCAGGCCTCTCCAAGGTTGGTTAACTTGACCAGTGTGGGACAGTCTAGACATGGTGGTCTCAGTTCCCCAAACAGAAACGGCCACCCTCTCATGGTGGTTGGACCTGGACAATGCCTGCAAAGGGGTTGCTTATGCTCGCACATTGACACTCGTAACAGACACTTTGGATATTGGGTGGGGAGTCCATCTGGGGACCCTAAGGACAATGGGCAAGTGGAGCTCCACAAACTCTGCTCTCCATATCAGTGTGAAAAAGATCAGGATAGTCAGGCTCACCTGCCAGGTATTCTGTTTGCAAGTACGAGGCGACTGTGTGGCAGTGTACACAAACAACACGACCACAATGATCTATATAACCGGTAGGGAGGAGTGAGATCATCACGTCTATGCCACGAAGCCCAGCGGCTCTGGGCATTCTGCATAGAGCACTCGATCCATCTAGAGGCCCAATACCTCCCTGGCCTGCAGAAGTTGCTCAGTAGGACAGTCATGGTACACAAGTGGTCTATCAGAACTGATGTAAACTGCTCAATTTTCCAGAGGTGAGGTTTCCCCAGCTAGACCTGCTTGCCACTGGGAACAAGAAGAAGTGCAAGGGCTTCTGTTTATTTCAGAACCACAGTCCCGGTTTGTAGTGGACACATTTGTTTCAGTATGGGGTGAGGGGGATAGCTGAGGTATGCTTTTCTGCCGACACCTCTGATCCATGGGGTGCTGCTAACAGGGCATACCTGATTTTGGTGGTGCTGGCTTGGCCACGTCAGCACCAGTTCTCCACCCTCCTTGACCAGTTTGTGGAAGCCCCAGTAGTGCTCCCCCTGTACCCAGACCTTCTAACATAGGAGCAGTGGTGCCTCCGACACCCAGACCTTCAGTCTCTACATCTCATGGCATGGAGGCCGAATGGCTTAATTTCTTAGAGCTGCAATGCTCTGCTCACGTGCAGGCAGTCCTGCTAGGTAGCAGGAAGCCCTCCACAGAGGGCTAAGTGTAAGAGGTTCTCCTCCTGGTTTGCACAGCATGATACTCTACCTGCGTGGGCCCTGGTTTCCATAGTTTTTGAAACTACACTCGAGAGCCCAGGGCTTGGCACCCTCTTCCATCAAAGTCCACTTTTGCCATATCAGCATTTCACTCAGGTTACTCCCACCATTCTTTGTACACCCCGTGATTACTTGTTTTAGAAAGGGATTAGATAGACTTTTCCCTTACTACTGCCCACTTACACCTACATGGGACCTCAACTTGGTTCTCAGTAAACGCATGGGTCCTCCCTTTGAACTGCTGGCTGCGTGCTCATTGTTGCATCTTTCACTTAAGGTTGCATTCCTAGTAGCCATTACATCTGCCAGAAAGGTGTGTGAGTTGAGAGTACTTTCCCCAGAGCCACCGCAAATGGTTTTCCAGAAGGACAAAGTGCAGCTTCCTACCTAAGATGGTCTCCCAATTTCACTTGGGTCAGGACATTTTCCTCCCAGTGTTTTACCCCAAACCCCACATTAACATCAGGCAGAAGTCACTATACATTCTAGATACACGTAAGGCCCTGGAATTCTATAACGAACGAACAGGGCTCTTTAGAAAGTCTACACAGTTATTCGTGACAATAATGAACAGGCTGAAAGGTGACCCAGTTTCAGCCCAGTGTATATCGTCATGGATAGTACGGTGTATATGCATCTGCTACAACTTAGCAAGGGTTATGCTCCCTTTGGTGATGGGACACTCCACTAAGGTGCATGCCTGCTCCTGGCGCAAGTCCCATTCAAAAGACATGCAGGGCAGCAACATGGTCTTCAATACACGCATTCACCGCATATTATGCCATTGATAAATTCTCAAGGAAGGATGCAGCTGCTGGCAAGGGAATGCTCCAATCAGTGATTCCTAACTTTGACCCCACCTGCAGGGTTGAGTGGCTTGAGAGTCACCTGATTGGAATCTATGTGAGCAAGCACTTGAAGAAAAGGCAGTTACCTTTTTTTGTAATTGCTGTTCTTTGGGATGTGGTGTTCACGTCCAATACCCACACTCCTTCACTGTTGGAGTAGCTAGCAAGAAGGAACTGAGAAGCAGAGTTGGTAGTGGTACATAAGGGCTGATACTGTAAAGGTCTCCGCTGCCAACCCTAGGGGAGCTGCAAGAGGGATAAGTTTCTGATGCTTATGCATGGGGCGCACACATACCTGACTAGAATGTATGTGAATGATTCATCTCAAAGAACAGCAGTTATGAAAAAAGGTAACTTTACTTAAATAAGTTAAAAGTGAGAATAAGTAGTATAAATTCAGTCTGATCTAAATATTTTGCTATATTTTAACAATTAAATAAGATCAGTCAGTTTGCATTGATCTCAGAACATATGTAACACATTTAATTACTACTACTAAAATGTGAAAGATGGCAAAATTAAATCCTTACAGTAGCCTTCTTATGAATATGCTACTGGAATTACAAATAGTTTGCTATTGAGGATAACTTGTTTTTTAATCTTCTTACATCACTAGTAACAATAACAACAAAGCTTAATGTGTTGGAGTTTTCCAGGCTAGAGGAATATCATCTTTTTACTTACAGACTGAATATATTTGAGTGTGAAATCACTTGAGCCTGAACCAAAGCCTATTAACATCAATGAGCTTCAAATTAGGCACTAGGAGAATCACTATGCGAATGTATACCATTTTACTTTAATGATAACTGCCGTAAAATTGTTTTAGGAATGGATAACCTAGACAATATTGGTGAATAGTGAAAATCATAAAACACCTTTTGTCTGGCACAATATTGCATACTGTTACATAACCATTGGATGAATATAATGCATTTTAATAATCTTAACTTGTGTTTTGACATTTGCATAGATAACAAAATTTAGTTTATTGTGTGAACTGAATGAGGCAGGAATTCTTGGGGTAGAAGGTGGAAATTGTATGTGATCACTTAATTTAGACTGGAACATTTTATTCCTATAAGCCCCCATTCAGAACACAGGCCTGGGTGGAGGTACCAAGGTATTAGGTCAGGCCTGGGCAAAATACAGCCCGCAGGCCAGATCAAGCCCACCAAGCCACCAGATCTGACCCGCAGACTCAGCAGGGAGCCCCAGGCGGGCTCCCTGCTTGCCTCGTCCTACTCGCACACTGCTCAGAAATGTCTGCCGGGCTAATTCTCTTTCAAAAGTGTGAGCCTGGAGGGGAAGGGGCGTGTGAAAGCTTCATGCGCTGCCTCTACCCCTGGCACAATCCCATTGGCCCGTTTCTGGCCAGAAATGGGCCAATGGGAACAGCCCATTTGAATAACAGGCAGCAATAAAGCACCGTACCCTCTTCCCCTCTGGCTCGTAGCTGTTCACACATGCACACGGCCCTGCAACCTGTGCGGGGTTAGGGCAGGCAGGCATGCTGCTTGAGAAACTTGCTGGGCTACTGGTCGGGAGTTACCCAGATAAGTCTCTTTGCCAGAGTACCCTCTGGCACCCCACCTCTTCCCTTCCTCATCTTTCTGCCCCCACTCCTGCCCTCCTACTCTACGTACCCAAACCCTCTGCTCCCCTCCTTTGCCCATATCTCCTCGCAGATCTGGCACCCAAATCTCCTGCCCCAGGTGACAGTCCCCTCCTATTCTAGGTCACAACGCAAATCCCTGCACCCCCTTCTGTACTCCAATCTCTGCCCTAGGTCAAAACCCAGATCCCTGCACCCCAGTCCAGTGCCCCAGGTCACAATTGTCTCCTTCACCCAAACTCCCTCCTAGACCCCACACACTCTCCTTCACCCCAGTCCCTTACCCCAAGCTTTTTTCTGCACCCAACCTCCATCCCAGAGCCTTCACTTCCTCCATTAACATCATGAACAGTGCGTCCCTTGACCACTTACCAAATCCTTAGAATGGTCCCCCATCAAAAATTATTGTCCATCCCTGTATTAGGTATTCTACCTAATAGTCTGGAAGATCAGATTTTTAATGGTAAATGTCACTTTCACAGTACATACAAACCAGCGGAAAAAATATTTCTATTCACCACAATCAAAAATTACATATAGGAAAAGTAAGAAAAATGCTGCTTGAGAACTGTTTGATTTAACAGTATTTACTTTTTATATTTTGACATGAGATGTTTACCATTTGTCTTTTAATGAGTACAAAATGTTAACTTTTAAAATCTTAGTTTCTACAGTCATTTAATAATATTCTCTCACCTCCCACCAGTTTCCCCCAAGTTTAAAAATGTAAATAAATTTTTAAAAGTTTAAAAATAAACATCAGTGTTACCCATCTAAATGTTATACATAATAGAGCATATCCTGAACATCGGAGGGCTTGGGGGTTCTTGATTTGTTAGTTTCAGGTCCACTGAACTAAAGGATGAAATACAATGGCTTAAATCTTACAGCATAGCACTCATACGTCAGTTATTTTTTGTCCCCTGCAAGACAGGCTCTGAATATCCTTAGCTATGTCACTTATACACCTTGCATCTATCTTAAGATTTTTGTATACCGTTAATTTAGGAAATATTGGCATGTTTATAAATCTTTGCCTTTTAACTGTTGGAAACAAAATAATCATAAGTGAACTTTTTTCCGGAGACATTACAGGACTGTAGTCATCTGATGTGTCTATAACAGGTTTTTAACATATTACAGATTTCAGAGAAGTAGCCGTGTTAGTCTGCTTCAGCAAAAACAACGAGTTGCAACTCACATCATCAAATGCATGAAGTGAAAGAAACATATGGTAGGGATACAGAGATGGGAGTGTTACAGCAGTGCTAATTCAATCAGGGTGGATGTGGCTTACTTCCAATAGTGATAAGGTGAAACTACCTAAATGGAAAAATTACTTCTTATAATGAGAGAGCCATTTCCAGTCTCTGTTCAGACCCATTCTGATGGTGTCAAATTTGTGTATGAATTTCAGCTCAGCAGTTTCATGTTGCAGTCTGTTTTTGAAGTTTTTTTGCTTAAGAAAGGCAACTTTCAAGTCTGTGTATCCAAAGTGATGGCATATATCACATTAGTAGATGTGCAGATGAACAAGCCTTTGATGGGATGCCTGATGTGGTTAGGTCCTATGATGGTGACACTGGAATAGATGTGTGGGCAGAATTGGCAATGGGATTTGTTAAGGGTTTGGTTCCTGCGTTAATGTTTCTGTTATGGAGTGTACAGTTGGTGGTAAATGCTATCAAACTAAGTTGTCTTTAAGCATCTTGAGACCTGTTTCTTTATCTTTTTGAGTGCCATTAGGACAGGGTCTCCTTAATAGCCTGATAAGCTCAGGCCCACCCATGGACTGGAGCTGCTGCTGTGGAGCAGCCTCATTCTGTGGCAAGCCTGGGCCGCCGCAGACATAGGTTGCATCGTGGCAGGCTCCCCCCCACCCCCC
>CM057847.1:39885634-39900329 GCA_030068395.1 Apalone spinifera
CGGTATTTTCTAAATAAGATGTAATGTAGATTGTGATGTGATGTCAGGTGTGTCCAGTATTTTTGTTGAAACCACCTGGCAACTCTATCTTGTGTTGATATTCTTCAGAGGTCATCAGAATCATTGTAAATTTAAAAATAAGATTTTGCCCAAAATCTCTTTAATTTGAAGTTTATTTACTTTTATACTTATTTTTTTAATGTTTAATATTACTATTAAGAAGCTTTAAAAACTGAGACAGTTGGCAGTCTTACATCTAAGAGGGTCAGAAAGCGTCTCGATCTTAATCTGTAAACCCTAAAAGATAGCTGGCACTTTCATTGAAAGTTCAGTTGAAAGGAATATCTGATTTTAAGTTACTAGCCCCAAAAGATTATATTTTTAAATTGGTATTTGTGATTACAAAAACAAAAAACAAAGGCAACAGTGCTTTTTGTTAAGAACATAAGGACTTTATTACAGATGTAAGAAGGGGAAATCATTGAATACAGTACATATGAGGATAGTGAAATGACAGGGCAAATTTTAAAGGAGTGAAGCTATGAGGAGAACCATTTGAGAACTTCTACTTATAATAATCAGTCTTTTAAGAGAATAGCTATAAATAGGAGATGGTACATGTATTGCTATTCAAACATGTCTTTGTTTTTTGCCTCCCTTCAGGGTTGCCTATATAATATTTCTGTTTAAAAAAGCAACAACATAATATTCAGTGTCCAGTATGGACCACAGTCTGTTCGCCTGTCTGTTGGGGCGATTGCCCCACACTGGCTGGAACAGTTTAAAGCAGGCAGGAGGAAGCCTGAGCAGAGCACTGGCCAGTCGGGGAGAGGCTTTTAAAGAACCAATCAGGGCATAGCTTGCTAGGGCAGCCCAGTATAAAAGGAGCTGTCCATCAAAGAGTAGGCAGTTGGGTTTTGACCGGAGTGGGTGCAGGACTGGTTCCCTTGGAGAAGACACCTTTGATAGAGCAGTGCTAGACAGTCTCAGAGGGGCTAGAGAGGAAGGCTCCAGCCTGATACCTTCCAGGCTTCTGGCCTTTCTGTTGTAAGGGCCAGGAGGGTGCAAAGGGTCACGGGAAGTGGCCCAGTGAACGAGAGGCAGTGAAGGGGAGTAGAAGAGGGCAGGACAAGGCTACCTCTGGCTGCCAGGGGTCCCTTGGTTGGAACCCAGAGTAGTGGGTACGGCTGGGTCCCTCCCTTCCCTCTTGCACCACACCTTGCCACCAAAGTGTGCCTGATACAGTGTGTGGCTTGTCCCTGAGACAGAGGGGCTGGGCTTGGAGGCCACAGTTGGCTACAGAGGCAGAAGACACTGAGGACTGCTGATACAACCCCAGGAAGGGAGCGAGAGACCATTGGAATGGGCACTGTCTGAGAACAGTGTCCTGAAAAGGATGCCGCTATTGGGGAGCAATGTGGGTCCAGACTGAGTGTGGAGCATGAATGGGGGAGACACCAGCCCAAAGGAGGCACCCTACTGGTGAAAGGACTAATTTCCAGGAGCTCCCAGCAGGAAGTGCTGCAGTAGTGTGCCTAGACTACAACAGCTTGTAATAGAGCCCTCAGAAAATATTTTCTCTGAACTGAAAGGAACAGCAAATGCTATTGTGGAGTATCTGTTTTAGAGTATCAAGAAAAACTAGCCCAAATAAGTGGTTTCAAATGAGTATGAGAAGAATAAATTAGCTATTTCCATTAGACATAGCTTTGAATTAATAGTGAAAGGGGATGAGGGCAGAGAGAAAATATTTATACAATGGTGTCTATGATGTAGTAGAGATGAAGCTTTCCTTTCCTACACTATTTTGCTTCCATCTCACAATAATTGTGATTATGAAAGAATCTTCTGGATTTTATTGGCATAATTATTTTTCGTAGATCTTTTTAAAAAATGAGCAGATGGTTTTCTGGATATAAAGATGGGTATCGGGACAACTTAAAAGAATCAGACTCCCCTAACACTTGTAGTTAACCCTACGCACCTCATTCTTAAACTGCAAGGGGAGGGAGGGGAGCAAATATGCGCTGGACGAAGGAGAGGGAGGGGAGCAAATATATGCTGGATGAGGGAGAAGCTATAATAACTTTCAAAAATTTTCAGGTTGATGGTTAAGTCTGTCTGAAATTACATTACTACTGTGATTGTATGTTTCTTAGAAATGCTTTAGTTTTTAAGCAGCAAAGATAGAGTTAACAGAGTCAGTGCTGCTAGTGGTAGTGCTGTTATCATTATGCATATCGTGGAATGAATAATTTAGTATCTTGGGGAAATGCAAACTGCAGTGAGAACTCAAAACAGCCTTATTAAAATGTGACAGTAAGCTACCAGAATGAAATCAAGAACCTGCTAAAGAGGGGGAGAAAACCTTCAAAAATGCTCTTCAAGGACTCTAAACTTCAGATTGCATTATGAATCTATAAAATACATATTTGGGAAAAAGCTGATTCTGCTGAGTTGCAATAATGGTGGTTTACTTGCATTCTGACAGTTCTCTGGAGAGCATTGCCATCTCTCCTTGCCAGAATAGCAATGGGATGTGGCAGTATCTGTGTTGTCAGAAATGGGATATCTCCATTTTTGCTTGTAAGTTTATTTTCCTCTTGTTTAAATGTAAAGTTGATTAAAAGGAAAAGATAAATTAATAAGATTATTGGACTTCAGTTTTTTAAACTAAATTCTATAGTAATAGCTGTTGTTGTTTTAGTGAAATTGGGTTTCCACAAGCAAATTAAACACAAAACAACTTGGATTAATTGGAAAGTTTATCCTATCAATGTGTCAAAAGATTACACAAAAAGAAATGTTTTAATAACAGGAACTTTGTAATTAGTCTGACAGTGTATTCCTTTATAATTGTGTATATAATGTTATTGAAAAAGTATTACTTTTGACTTGTGATATAATGTTGGGACTCATTAAGTGTTTAGCAGTGTTCTATTTGTCTGTAACCATATCTAAGTGGTATTTTTGTGTGTGTAGTTTTCCAAATTGCAATAACGTATTGCATAAAAGTATTCAAAGTCTGGGTGTAGGATTCAAAGAATGTCATTAAAACTACATTTGTCTTAACTTAGCAACCATGGATATATCTTTAATTTTGAGGATAAATGTTGAATGTATGTAAAATGTTGGTTGTTCAATATTTCTAGCATCAAATGAAGTAAAATTAATCTTTAGTAAAGTCAATACAAGCTGCAATTGTTTTAAAGCATTTTTTTTTAAAACCAAGTGGTACGTTTACAGTTTTATGCACAGCATTGGAGACATTATGCCAACTTCATTTTAACACATTCAGTCACATTTCTTAGTACTATAGGTAAAGATGGAGGTTGTCTTCTAAGTATATAATGACATTCATATTTATGAAAGCTGTAGAATTAAAGTAAAATATAAAATTCTCTTACATAGCATTAATGCAATTAATTGTGATACTTACAAGGGATATTTTTCTTGTACCCTAGTACTACTTTGTTTATAATGTTAGTATAAATAAAAGATCAGACTATACTCAAATTTAGGGGTGTTTGGTCCAATTATTTTTATTGGATAATAGTGTTTATTGAATTATTGTTACATTATACTCTATACCTTCACAAACCCTTCACTTGAAAACTCAGGTTTGTTATGCTATCAGAGATTATGCACTCCTTGTATAGAGTATGCATGCTGTGTGTGTAAACAAAAAATTAACATCCTCTTCAGTCTTTAAAGATAGAACAAAGCGAAGGCTGAAATAAAACTTTTTCCCTTCCTATCCTTCCTGAGCAAGCTGTAACCTTCTATACCAATATTCCAGTTCTGTGTATTATCCCATCAGGTCTCTGTGATGCCAACTATGTCTTAGTTGCATTTATTTACTAGTGTTTCAAGGTGTTCCTGCTTATTTTCCATACTTGTTGTATTAGCATACAGAACTGATTTGATTTTGCCCCCCAGTTCTGTCTTCTCTCTCTTATCCCTACTATTACAGCCCATCCTTCCCCTCCCTCCAATTTCTGGCCATCTCCCAGGTCTCCATCTTCTTGAATTATCTGTAGGTTTCTGTCACCTGCCCCTGTTGAATCTAGTTCACAGCCCTCCTCACTGGGTTAGCCAGTTTGTGTCCAAATACTCTGTTCCCCTTCCTTGATAGCTAGTGCCCATCTCTGCTTAGCAGTCCTCCTTGTTGGAACAGCATCCCATAGTCAAGGAATCCAAAGCTCTCCTGGCAACACCATCTTTGCAGCCATGTTCAACTATACTTGTAGTTAGGGTTTTTTTGTTTGTTTGTTAATATGTATTCTAAATCTCCCTTGCTGTAGATTAAGCCAGTTACTCCTTGTCCATTGAAGACAGGACATGGAAAATAATCAATCACTGTTCTCTTTGTAACAGCCTTTAACGTGTCTGAAGTAGGGATGTGAATAAGTAGTCAAGTAGATAATTAACCAATAAACTTAGGCTTACTGGTTAATCTTCTTGACTACTCGCATTCGCGCCCCCCCTTTGCTGCCTCTGTCAAAGGCAGCAAGTGTGTGTGTGGGGAAGAGGGGGAGCAGGAGCTGGTGCTGGGAGGAGCTGGCTTAAAACCTGGATCCCCCAGCAGTGACTCTGCAAAGCAACTTCTGCCCGCGGTGGGGCCTGGCTTGCCTTTGCCATATTACTACCTATCCAGTTATTTCCCATTTTGTAATTGTGCAGTTTATTTTTCTCTTCTGAAATATAATACTTTGCTCTTGCAGTCCAGTTCTTCAGTTTATCAAGGACACTTTGAATTCTGATCCTGTCCTCCTCAGTCCTTGCAGTCTCTCCCAAATTCTTCACTCTATTATCTACATCATTAGAGAACAAATAGCAGGAAATGGATTTTTAAAGTAGGAAGAAACCATAAAGGGAAGATTTGGAAGTTCTGAATGGTGCTGATAAATGGATTATTGGATAGTTTTATCACCTGTTCATGCCTGCCTTATCTTTGAGACAGCATGGTTTTGTTTACAGGTTCATAAATGCCAAAGGCTTACGATATTTGCACTGTCTCAGTAGTCAGAAATGGATCCTTACTAGCACACTATATTGTCTTTTTATATTACTGTAGCACTGTAAAGCTCTAATCATGGCATACAGAACACTATTGTGAAAGGTGCTGTAGAAATCCAGAACAAAAAGAGGGAGGTCAGTGCCCTAGCTAAATTGCATCACTTTTGATGGGTATTTAGCAGTTAATTTGTGAAAACAGGAGTAACTAGTTTCTAGGAAGGAGCTGTGTGTCTAACTGAAACATGTTTACTGTGGTTTTGAAATTGTTGCATATGCTCCTTGTTTAATAAATGCTTTTGAGTACTATTATTTACTTCAACATAGATTTTAATGATCAATATTAAGTTACTTTTTGTGTATGCTTTGTTTTTATTTGCATGTCACACTAACAAAATTATCTTGGTGATATAATAATCTCTTCTGTGCAAATAAAATCAGCTAGATGGAACAGCTAGTTTGGGGAAAATGAGATTGATTGATTGTTCTTGTAATAACAGGGTCATCAGATACTCCTGTTAGCTCAAAATCAAATTTCACTGGCAAATAGCTCCCTATCCCTTAAAATAATCCAGTTTTAGTTAGGGATGTAAAATTAATGTGATTGGCTATCCAGTTAAACACCTTTTTTCTCAACCTTTTTTTATATAAAGTACCTCTTTAAAAAAAAAAGTACCACCAGTATCTACAGTTTTCAGACACAATTTTTTCTACCATTACAACACATTTGTTTAAACAACTTCATTGACCAATCAAAGAGGAGAGAGTGGGAGGGCCACTCGGGCTGGAGCACACCTACCACTGGGCTGGAATCACCTGTCCCTGGCTGTAGGCAGAGCTGCTCCAGCCTAGTCAGAGTAGTCCCTGCCTGTGGGGCACTCTGGCTTGCTGTGGACAGAGACTGCTCTGGCTGGGACTTGGAGCAGTCTCTGCCTGCAGGGTACTCAGGCCTGCTACAGGTAGGGGTGCACTGCAGTAGCCCCTGTCCACAGCAGCCCTCCCCCCCTCCCCGATGCAGAAGCAGCCCCCCTGCCTGTGGCAGGCAAGGAGCTGCTCCAGTCCCTAACTGGTTAAACCTTCCCATCCCTAGTTTTAGTGGAGGAAAATGTTTGAGAGGAGGTTTTCAGTTTAAAAAAAAAATTGTTTAACTTTCTTGGAAATAAAAAAACAATCCACTGTTGCTTTTCTAAGATTCATACTTTCCCATGAGTTAACTCACCATTTACCTTTAATCCATTTTTCCTTTGAAAAGGTATATTACATATTTTGATTTACATAACAGAATCCACACAACCTATTTTGGTGTGTGTTTGTTTCTTAAGCTTGTGACTCCTTAGCCATTTTAAATATTAAATAATTGTATTGTGAATATATGTTCATACATCTATCTCAAAACACTTTTTCCGAAGAAAGCTTGCTTTCTTGAAAGTATTGCTGTATAGATCTTGCCTAGTTGACTGAGTTATAGCTGTACTGTTTCCAGTAATAGTGAATTCTTTTTAATAACTTTTATTCTTTTGGTGAAAGAGAGCCTTACAAAATGTCTTTAATGATACATATTTGTGAGAAAATTATAGTAATTACAAGAGCATTTTTGCATTTAGATAATTTAAAAATATAAAGGATGAACATTTTGGCTCCTCTTCTGGTGACAGTAAAATGAGTTTGCAGAATGAATGAACTACCAGATCTAGTGATTTATCGTTGCTTCATTAAACTTGTGAAAATAATAGGATCTTGTAAACAAACCAGAATGTGTTCTGCAGTTGATTATGATCAGTGATCCTGACACTGTTTTGTTTGTGGAAAATAGTGTCAAAACAATTGAACAAACGTAATTTACTGGGAACAGATGACATTTTTTAAAAGTCCTTTTGTTACTATAATAGCGTAGTTTCCAAAGAGAATCATTTCAAAATGGCAAACTGCATTTGTTCTTTAGATGGTTGGTTGAAGGTCATAATACGGCATTACATTGGAAAAATACCAACCTCATGAATTTTGTCTTTGAAATTTGTAGTGTAATCAAATTATGCTTACTAAATATATTTACTAAATAATACTGTATAGCTACAGCACAGCAATGTGGCCTGTCTGTTTTGCCAGGTGTATTTATAAACTATGCTGCTTCTGGTTTTTTGTTTCTTGTAACTCCATGTTTTATATGCTTGAACTGCAACATTAGGGGTGGGAGACCTTTTTTGGGTTGGGGGCTGCTGACCCACAGAAAAATCAGGGACCACATGCAAGAGAGAAGCAGACCCTCCACCCCCAAAAAACCCCTGTCACTGATGTGACTCCCTGGCTGAGATGGAGAAGTGCAAGGGGAATGTCTATCAGAGCTCTGGGGGGGGGGGAAACCGGACAGGTTAGTACATTTTGTGTGCTCCAGCCCCACAGGGGGTGGCAGGGAGAGGGATGGAGCACCAGCATGGGCTCCCCAATGCTGGGGAAGAGCTCTGAGTCTCAGGGGGCAGGTCCAGGCAAGCTGGGGGCCAAATGTGATCCCCTGGGCTTTAAGTTCTCTACCCCTGTGCTACATGAAAGCAGAATTTGACTGAAATGTGCCACAGGTCAAGTCACCTTGCTTTATGGCTACCAAATTCACAGTCCATTTTGATTAAATTAACGATCAGAGAATTTTAAAAGTCATACATTTTATAGTTTCATATATTTAATTATTTACATTATCTGAAATGTCATAGTGTTGGAATTGTGGAGGTCATGACCCATAAGGTGACTGTGGTAGAGGGAAGGCGCTACAAGGCTGTTGTAGGAAGGATCATGGTATTGCCACCCTTACTTCTGGACTGCTGCTGGTGGAAGTGCTTCCTTGAAACTGGGCAATTGGAGGAGAGCAGTTGTTGGCTAGGTGCCCAGGTCTAAAGGCAAGGCTGTTCGCAGTAGCAGTATGACTGGTGTTCGATGGTAGTGCCACTTCCATTTTTGTGTTGCTACTGGCAGAAGTAAAAATGACAACACCATTGCATGCCATGCTCACTTCTGTGGTGCTGCTTTCACAGCTGAGCTTCCTGCAGCAGGGGGAGGTTCCTAGAGATAGGTTTGAGCCTGGTTTGTGAGCAACCTCTCTAGGGAGAAAGATAGTCCCATTCTTCCCCAGGCTGGTGTCTGGTAGCAGTCCCCACCCCCACCACTCTTTCACCAAACAGATTTCATTGGGGGGAAACCAGGATTCATGGTCCATTACACATCTTTCATTGCCATGAATTTGGTAAGGCCCTGCTTATGGCAAATGTCTCTTGCTAAGGAGAAGAGATTATTGACTTGCGCAGGGACTAAGATATGATACTCACGGACTGCATTCCTCACTCTGATGCTTACTGACACTTACAAAATATGATACTTTGGGTACATTACTTAATATTTGAAGCTTCAGTTTGCCAGTTCACACCTGTCTCACAGGAGCTTGAAGTTATTGAACTTCCAGTTTCCAAAGTTTCCAAAGCATTTTGAGAGCTCTGTAATGTGGAATAAGAGTTTGTATTTGTTACGTAGTACAATGCTTTCTAAATTTTTATTCCTTCTTTGCTATAGTATCTTTTGTGGCACTACCATTTTGCATGTATTCTAGCTCTCAAGTACATATCAGTCCTCCTCTTAACAGTTATGATTTAAAGATTACTAAGCTACTGCACAGTTTTTCCTTTCTCCGTTACTGAGCCAATCCATAGCCCTAAGTCGTCGAATCATAGAATCCTAGGGCTGGAAGAGACCTCAGGAGGTCATCGAGTTCAGCCCCCTGCCCAAAGCAAGACCAACCCTAACTAAATCATCCCAGCCAGTCATGGATACCTCTAGCTTGACATCCTGTAAATATTGATCATTCAGAGCCCACATTTGCCCAGGAGAGTTGGCCAGAGAACAAGTGCAGTAATTTATGATGTCAGCACTTCTTTTGTGGAAATTTTCTGTCACTGTGTAATGCTTAACAAATGCAATGTGAAAACAAGTTTGCAAATTAAAGAAACCTAGGGTTGCCAATATTCTGGAGCATAGAGCTAAAATTCAGGGGGATCTTGATAAATTTCAGAACTGAACTGTAGATAAAATAAAATTTAGCAAACATTTGAAGTACTACACTTAGGGCAGAAAAACTAAATGCATAAATACAGAAGGGGGGAAACTGGCTTCACAACAGCACTGCTGAGAGAGATTTGGGAGGTGTAGTGGATCACACCCTCAAAATGAATCACCAATGCAATGCTTTTGAAAAAAAAAATCAAGTTTAGTTTGGATTAACAGAGGCATTAGGATACACGCCACAAGAGGGGATAATATCACTCTACTTGGTGCTGGTTAGACCTCAGTGCGAGTACTATGTCCACTTTGTCACCAGTGTACAGGAAAGATGTAGAGAAACTGGAAAAGATACACAGAGGTGAGCAACAAAAAACAAACGGGAATGTAAGCCATATGAGCAAAGGTTTGGGAAGGAATTGGAAATGTTTAGTTCTGAGAAAAGGAAATGAAGGGATGATATGATTAGTCTTCAGATACTTGAAAGGCTGTCAAAAATGATAAGTTGTTCTTCGAGTGATTGTTTACATTGATTCCAATTAAGGTGTACACGTGCCACATACACGAATGTCGGAAACTTTTCCCCTGCTGCTCCCATGTGGTCAGCTGCGGAGTGGCGCTGCTATATCAGTGCATATATACCACAGCTGATCCTACCCTCCCTCAGTTCCTTCTTACTGTTGATGGAAATGTAGCTAGCTCTTGCTTAGCAAGTGCATAGTCCTTAGCGATAGCTCTTATTTTTTGTCTTGGCCTTATTTTTTCCTCTGTAATCAAGAACTTCAAGCAAATAAAAGGACAGTGGACAAGTGCCCCAAAATCTCCGCCGCTCGGGGTGTCGGGGCATGCCTAATGCCCAGGCTTTAAAGCGCGTGTAGATTGCAAGTGCCATATGCCCAATAGCGACCTAAAGAATGCATGCCTACGCTACGTGGGTGAAGAATACCACACCAAAAAATGCAAGATCTGTCGAAGGTTTAAGCCCCACACTAGAAAGGACAGGGAACACAGGCTCCAACAGGCCCCAGGAGCCAGCATGGCGCGGAGCACCCCAGTCTCCGTAAGAGACGCAGCACAGAAGCCAAGTGTGGCAAAGGACTCCCAGCCGGGCAATATCAAAAACAGCAGCATGGGGTGCCACGCAGGAGCTAGTCTGCTTTAAAAACCAGCTCCTCTCGCGGACTGGCTGCCTGTTGCCTTTGCTGCTGCCTCGCATACAGAGGCAGCAGCGTGGGGTGGCAGCAGCCACTGTCCGGGGGGTGGGAGTCTGAGCTCCTGGACCTGGCGTGAGCCAGACCTTAGCTAGGCTACCTGGCTCCTAATACACTTTAAATGCAGAGCCACACTGGGGTTAGTTCCCGGACTCAGTGTGAGCCGGGCTCTTGGGGCCAGCCTGCTGAAAAATGTAATGGGGGGGGACGGGGGAAGGCGTGTAGTCTTTAGCTTTAAACTATAATCTTTTGCTTATTGGTTAATCAACTACACTATTACATCTCTAGACCCACACCCATTACTTTTTTTTTTCCAGAAGGTTGAGAGAGCTACTGGGGGAAGCTATTCTAGATTTGATTAGAACAAATAGGGAGGAACTGGTAGAAAATTTGAAAGTGGAAGGCAGTTTGGGTGAAAGTGATCATGAAATCATAGAGTTCATGATTCGAAAGAATGGTAGAAGAGAGAACACCAAAATGGAGACCATGGATTTGAGGAAGGCCGATTTTAGTAAACACAGAGAGCTGGTAGGTAAGGTCGCATGGGAAGCAAGACTAAGAGGAAAAAACTGAAGAAAGTTAGCAGTTTTTTAAAGGGACATTATTAAGGGCCCAAAGGCAAACTATTACACTGCATAGGAAAGATAGAATGTATGGTAAGAGACCACCTTGCTTAACCAGGATATCTTACATGATCTAAAAATCAAAAAGGAGTCGTATAAAAAGGAAACTAGGTCAAATTACAAAGGATGAATATAAGCAAAGCAAGTATGCAGGGGCAAGATTAGAAAGGTGAAGGCACAAAAGCTCAATCTTGCTAGAGACATAAAGGTTAACAAGAAGACATTCTACAAATATATTAGAAGCAAGAGAAAGACCATGGATATGGTAGACCCATTTCTCAGTGAAGAGGGAGAAAATAACAGGAAAATGGAAATGGCAGAGTTGCTTAATGACTTCTTTGTTTCGGTTTTTGTCAAGAAGATTGGTGATGGGATGCCTTACGTAGTGAATGCTAGTGAAAATGGGGTAGGTTTAGAAGTTAAAATAAAAAAAGAATAAGTTTAAAAACTACTACGAAAATGTAGATGTCTTCAAGTCACCAGGGCCTGATGAAATGCATCTTAGAATAGTCAAGGAGCTTATAGAGGGGAATATCTGACTCTTCCGGTATCATCTTTGAAAAGTTATTGAAGTTGGAAGAGATTCCGGAAGACCGGAAAAGGGCAAATATATAGTGCCCATCTATAAAAAGGGGAGTAAGAACAACCCAGGAAACTACAGACCAGTCAGTTTAACTTCTGTGCCAGGAAAGATAATGGAGCAAGTAATTAATGAATTCATCTGCAAAAAACTGGAAGATAGTAAGGTGATAGGTGGATGGATTTGTAAAGAACATATCATGTCAAACCAATCTGGTAGCTTTTTTGGATAGGATAACAAGCCTTGTGGATAAAGGAGTAGTGGTGGATGTGATATACTTAGACTTTAGTAAAGTATTTGATATGTTTTTGCATGATCTTCTTATCAATAAACTAGGGAAATACAACCTAGATGGGGCTGCTATAAGGTGAGTGCTCTACTGGCTGGATAACCATTCTCAGAGGGTAGTTATTAATGGTTCATAGTCATCCTGGAAGGGCATAACAAGTGGGGTTTCGCAGGGGTCTGTTTTGGGTTTGGTTCTGTTCAAAATCTTCATCAGTGATTTAGATGATGGCATAGAGAGTACAATTAAGTTTGCAGATGATACCAAGCTGGGAGTGGTTGCAAGTGCTTTGGAGGATAGGGTCATAATTCAAAATGATCTGGACAAACTAGAGAAATGGTCTGAGGTAAATAGGGTAAAGCTTAATAAGGACCAAATACAAAGTACCTGACTTAGGAAGGAACAATCTGTTTAACACCTACAGAATGGGAAGTGATTGTCTAAGCAGGAGTACTGCAGAACGGGACCTAGGGGTGATAGTAGACCACAAGCTAAATATAAGTCAACAGTGTGACACTGTTGCAAAAAGAAGTAAATGTGATTCTGGGATGCATTAACAGGAGTGTTGTGAGCAAGACACGAGTAGTCATTCTTCCGCTCTACTCCGCCCTGAATAGGCCTCAGTTGGCGTATTGTGTCCAGTTTTGGGCACCACATTTCAAGAAAGATGTGGAGAAATTGGAGAGGGTCCAGAGAAGAGAAACATAAATGATTAAAGGCCTAGAAAACGTGCTATGAGGGAACACTGAAAGAATTGGGAATGTTTAGTTTAGAAAAGAGAAGACGGAGAGGGGACATAACAGCAGTTTAAGTATCTAAAAGGGTGTTTCAAGGAGGAGGGAGAAAAAATTTTCTCCTTGGCCTCTGTGGATAGGAAAAGCAGCAGTGGGCTGAAACTGAACCCAGGGAGCTTTAGGTTGGCCATTAGGAAAATTTTCTCAACCATGAGGCTGGTGAAACACTGGAATAAATTGCCTATGGAGGTTGTGGAATCTCCATCACTGGTGATATTTAAGAGCAGTTTGGGTAGACATCTATCAGGGATGCTCTAGACAGTGCTTGGTCCTTTCCTGAGGGAAGGGGAGTGGATTTGATGACCTCTCAAGGTCCCTTCCAATTCTAGTATTCTATGATTCTATGCAATTTGTGGGGAGCTTTCTTTTTTCTTCTTACTGGGCTACTCTTCCTCTCCCCATCTTGATTGTGGAGCTGTCACCCGAGACACAAGATTGGTACTCTGAGGACATGTAGGACCACAAGATTGGTACTCTGAGGACAGTGTAAAATTGACAATAGATGGATCACCCACAGTCCTGGACTGCACCAATAAATCCTACCATTATGGCCTTACTGGCTTTGAGGCCAATTTTCCCATAGATTCTAGATAGAGACTTCTTTCTTTACCTTTGCAAAGAGGAGGGAGATTATGGTCACCAGTGGTGTTATTGGATGAAGCACCCGCACCAGAACTAAGAGGGACCACCTGAAGATGCAGAAGAAGTAATGAGGAAGACATTGTGACCCTTTTTGCCTAATGAATCCTATTAATCTTCAAATGAAGCGATCACTGTGGCCCTGACACCTGGCTGTTGATGATTTCCTGTTTTTTTTCTAGCTGCTATTGTCAAGGAGAGAACACATTGTGATCCAAGAAAACACCAAATTATCTGACATCTTCAGTTCCTCTGTGCCACCAAGAATCGTTCTCCCAATCCATGATTGCATTTTTTACCCAGTAAATATTTCATGGCACATCCTGGTCTTGCTGCCATTGACCTTAATTCACGTGGAAAAGTACTGCCAGGTTCAGTCCAAAGGTTTTAAAACAGGACTTTAGTACATTAATGGATGAGGCATTACATTCTCTCAGAGATTCTAGTGACAGTCAGATTCCTTGGGCATGTATATCCCAATACTGTAAGCTTTTCCAGTGCCACCTCAGAGACAGAGTATGCCATCTTTCTGTCATCTGCCTCAGTATTAATGCAGAAAGTGACCCTGTTGTTCATGTAGGAGCCTGTCCACTTCTTCTTCTATCGCACTAACTTCTATAGGAGGATAAACTTAAAAAACAACAAATGGTCTGGTAGCACTTTATAGACTAACAAAACATGTAGATGGTATCATGAGCTTTCGTGTACAGAGCCCGCTTCTTCAGATGACCGGACATTTGAAGAAGTGGGCTGTGCCCACAAAAGCTCATGATACCATCTACATGTTTTGCTAGTCTTTAAAGTGCTACCAGACCATTTGTTGTTTTTTAAGTTTATCCTGTACAGACTAACTTGGCTACCCCTTGAAGCTTCTGTATGAGGGGCAGCAGGTTTGATATGAGAATCCACCTTGGCGCTCCAGAAATCATCTTGCTCCTTTCCATCAGTCATGGATGTATGCTGCAGCTCATAAATGAGTAATGTGCATCATTGCCCATGGCCATGCCATTCTGTTTGCTCCCTGCACCATCCTGGCCTTCTTTTCCCATGGCTGTTCAGAGACCCTCCTCATGAAGCTTTTGCAAATGGAAAAATGACGAGAAGTCCTGTGACACCTTATAGACTAACAGATTTATTGGAGCATAAGCTTTCGAGGGCAAAGACCCGCTTCATCAGATGCATGTAGTGGAAATTCCAGAGGCAGGTATAAATATACAGGAATAAGAAAAGAGTTCCAATCAAGGGTAAGATTAGAGATAATGAGGTCAATTCAATCAGGGAGGACGATGCCCCCTTCTAGCAGCTGATGTGGAGATGTGAACACCAAGGAAGGAGAAACTGCTTTTGTAGTTGGCTAGCCATTCACAGTCTGTTTAATCCTAAGATGATAGTGTCAAATTTGACACTGAATTGTAGCTCTGCAGTTTCTCTTTGAAGTCTATTTTTAAAGTGTGTGGGGTTTTTTTGTTGCAGGATGGCTACTTTTAAATCTGCTACTGTGTGTCCAG
>CM057847.1:39918474-39939268 GCA_030068395.1 Apalone spinifera
CCATCGTCGAAAACGGTATACGCCATACCAAAAGCACCGTGAATTTGCATACTTGAAATACCAACAAAGGGGATCGGATCCAGTCAGTCCCATAGCAGACAGAACCCTCTAAGAAAGCACCCACAAAATAACCATACAGCTGCTCAGTAGAACAGTAGACAGCAGGTTTGAGGTATTGGTTAGGGGTATGCTAGACCTCCCCCTCATAGGGCTATGCCAAGACCAGTTTCCTATCTTCCAACATCATCTGAAACCATTTTACCGCCACTGGACCTCCATTACATCCAACTGCTGGGTTCTCAAAATCGTTGCATTGGGTTACGCCATCCCGTTTACACCCCTTCCCCCAACCTCTCCACCTTCCCCATCCTTCAGGGATCCTTCTTATGAGGACCTATTGAAGCAAGAGGTCCATTGCCTTCTCTCTATCGGTTCAGGGGCGAGGGCTTCTACTCTCACTACTTCCTCATCCAGAAGTGTACAGGCGGTTGAAGGCTCATTGTCGATCTTCGAAAACTCAATAGATACCTTCATAAACAGTGGTTCAAAATGGTTAGCCTGGCAACCATAATCCCAGCTCTGGACAAGGGGGACTGGTTTGTAGCCCTTGACCTACAAGATGCCTACTTCCACATCACTATCCATCCTGCTCACAGATGTTTTCTCAGGGTTGCAATAGCATCAGAACATTTCCAGTACTGTGTTCTACCTTATGGCCTGCCTTTCCGCACCCAGAGTATTCTCAAAAACACTTGCAGTGGTTGCGGCCTACCTACGTCGACAGGGCATCTTAATACTTCCTTACCTCAGCGATTGTTTAATAAAAGGCTCTTCCTTTACGGAAACACTCAAAAATGACAAATGCATTGAGGAAAATATTGGAATCCCTAGGCCTGATCAACAATCAGAAATCTATACTGCACCCAACTCAGTCTCTGGAATTCATAGGAGCTCATTTGGACTCCACCACAGCATGGGCATACCCAGGGCTCGACAAATAATACAATCTACTCACCCGTGGCGAGTAGATTGTAACCCAGAAGAGCTGGGTTCGGGCGATCTGCACATGCGCTGAACGATCTGTGCATGCACGGATCGCCGGACAGCCCGGCTGGCGAGCGGGGCTCACCGCGGTTCAGGGCATATCAGGGCATACCTACTGTCCAAGGTTCCAGGCAATACAAGACCTCATCACAGTCATGACCATGAGCCCTGCAGTGCCAATGTTTATCTGCCTTCAGCTCATGGGGCACATGGCAGTGACAACATATATAGTTTCTTGTGCGTGTCTGAACTTTCGAGGCCTGCAACACTGGCTGGCCTCCGTATATGTTCCATTCAGACACAATATCCACAAACATGTCTGTCTTCCACCTAATGTCACCAACTCCCTCAGTGGACCGACGCATAGAATTTGCTCACGGGTGTTCCATTCCATCTGGACCAACCCACCATACAGATAATTACAGATGCAGCCTTACTCGGATGGGTAGCACACCTGGGCAGTCATTTTGCCCAGGGTCTATGGTCTGCAAAAGAAACATCACTCCATATAAATCTATTGGAATTGAACGGTTGCCAAAGCATGCAAATACTTCAACACACGCATTCGCAATACTATTATCAGGACACTTACCAACAATATGACAACAATGTATTACATAAACCTTCAGGGTGGTGCCCAATCGCACTCGCTCTGTGCTGTAGCCATACGCCTGTGGAACTGGTGCATCATACCTACCTGGCATCACCAATGTCTCAGAAGATGTGTTAAGTAAGCATTTTGCACAAGTGGGAGCTACATCACCAGGATTTTTATCCTGTATTCTGTCATTGGGGATTTCCCCAAATAGACCTTTTTGTCTCATGCAAGAATGCCAAATGCCCTCAGTACTGTTCCTGGGCAGGAGTGGGACCGGGATCGCTAGGGGATGCCTTTTTCCTAGATTGGAAGGGCCCCCTACTTTACACATTTCCTCCAACCCCACTCACTAATCCAAGAGTCCTCAAAGATCAACAAGGACAGGGCGATAGTAATACTCATAGCCCCATTCTGGGTCCATCAAATGTGATTTCCCTATCTCTATCAATGTCTCTCTATCCACCCTATTACTTCTCCATATGTAATGATCTGTTGACTCAGAAACAGGGCACTCTGGTGCATCCCCAGCCTGGTGTGCTGTGCCTGACAGCCTGGTTCTTCGTTGGTTCCAGGAATCCAAGATGAGATGTTCAGACCATGTGAAAGAGGTTTTGATGCACAGCAGGAAACATACCCCGGGTTCTACTTACCTACAAAAATGGCACAGATTTGTCTCATGGTATATAGGTAGACAACTTGAACCGTTTTCAGTCCCATTGCACCAGATTTTGGGGCACATTCTCTCCCTAAAACAATCTGAGCTAGCTATAGCCCTCCATCAGAGTGCACTTGGCAGTGATCACCGCTTTCCGTCACACAATAGACAGTTTCTCAGTGTTTTCGTACCCCCACTACAAAGACATTCAAGGATTTGTGCAATCTTAACCCACCGCATAGGACACCACCACCGATCTGGAACCTAGAAATGGTCCTAGATACCCTAATCTGACCTCCATTCAAACCACTAGCCACCTGCCCACTATGTGGGCTTATGACCAAGGTAGTTTTCCTACTAGCCATAAAATCCGCTCATAGAGTTAGTGAACTGGATGCCCTCATGGAAACACCACCATACACCGTATTCAATAAGGACAATGTAATATTGGGAGTCCACCCTTCCTTCGTTCCAAAAGTGTGTTCAGATTTCCACATCAGTGAGCCAATTGTTCTTCCATCTTTCTACCCTAAGCCACACGCATCTCAGCAGGAGGCGACTCTTCACACCCTTGATGTGTGCAGAGCACTTGCCTTTTGTATTGACAAAACCCAATCCTTTCGTAGGTCGCACTGTCTCATAGTTTCCATAGCGGAGCGCTCCAAGGGTATCAGTTTCAGCACAATGCATATCCAGACTCCTAGTATCTTGCATCACCCAATGCTACAGCACTGAAAACAAACAACTTCCTGGAACACCCAAGGCTCACTCCACAAGAGCCGTAGCAACATCTACCTCTTTCCTGCGAGGGATATTTGCTGGGCAGCCACATGGTGCTTGCACCATACTTTGATGAAGCATGATGCGATCTCTAAACACCTGACTAACAATACATCAGTAGCCTTGGCAGTACTATCCACAGCCATCAAAAAGTGACTGAGACCTGCCTGCCCTCTAGTCTAGAGTATTGCTACAAAATCACCAACAGTGGAGCACCCACGGGGACATCACTCAAAGAAAAGGAGGAAATTACTCACCTGGTGCAGTAAGGACGGTTCTTCGAGATGTGTCCCCCCATGGGTGCTCCACTATCCGCCCTCTTCCCCTCTTCGGAGCTTCTGTTCTCTAATTATATCTTTCAGATATTCAGGCGGACATGAGGAATTGGCGGGAGCCAGGCTACGTGCGTGAACGGCGCAAGGCACCTACCACGCACATGCAGTCCGGCCAGCTACTGCTAGGGAAAATTCCAATCTGCAGAGCCGGGATGACCCAACACCAACAGTGGAGCACCCATGGGGGGAGACATGTCGAAGAACTGTCACTACTGCATAAGGTGAGTAACTTGATTTTGGGGAAATATTATACAATCTTACAATATATTTTCACCCTTAAGTTACTCAACCTTCATTTTAACTCTGAGAATAAAATAAAATTTTTTTAGTAATGTGCAGTGATGCATGCAATGAATAATCTGAAAAAAGCAATAACCAGTGGGGTGGGGTGAGCAGTACAAATCTGAGAATCCCCCTTTATTTTTTTTCTCTGTCTTGGATGCCCTTCTTTTCCACATAAGTCTGTAGGCATGAGGGCTGTCTCTGTGTCCTTGATGCTCTTCATATTATTATAATTTTCTTTGAGAGATTTTTTTTTCTTTTTTTCATGTGGTGGTCTAGTCATAAGAGGTATCTTGCACTGTTTTAACTTCCTGAGAAATATTATCCCAGGTTCTTCTCTCCTTGTTCCTCTAGCACAGAATATAAGATTTACACCATGACTGTTTGTGTATTGGTAAGCTATTGATAAGACTGACAGATGTCAGGCTTCAAAAAGGTATTGAGTTTGGAAAGGTTTGGTCACAGGCTGAGACCTGCTTCCTTAGTAAACTTTGAACTCGCCTGAGTGGTAAGAGAACTTGTGGGGAAATGGGACTAAAGGCTTAGGTTGGGGAGGGTAGTAATCTACTAATATACCTTATCTTAAAAACTCTACTACATTCTCTTTGGTTTCTCTTCCTGTTCTTTCTGTGGTAGTCAGGTCATTCTGACTTACTAAGCAATAGGTAGGTGACATGGCCAATACCATTTTCTAGAGAAGACTTCAGTTTGAATTAGACAGCACCATCTTTCCCTGAAACCTTGCTGCTGCTTTCTTTTCTTCCCAAAAAGTTATGGAAGAACCATGTCTCATATAAGGAATATCATCAGTATTTGGCAGCACAGCCCTTGAACAGGATACGACTAGTCAAAGGAAAACTCTGCATATAACTCGAATCAAAAAGTTTCATAAGTGGGTCTCCAATATGGGAAGGCTTGTCATGCTAGGTTTGTGCCTGTGTAATTTGGAGGTTGCTTTGGATGAAGTAATGGTTTTGTCTTGCCATTGGCTCCTCTGCTTTGCTTTTCCAGGTCTAGAATATGGTCTTTCCCAAAGCCTAATATTGGGGGTTCACTTAACTTTCTCCTTTCTTCTTTGAGAAGTGTCCCTAAGGGGCCACACTGCATGTGTGTTTGTGTCCCTGTGCTGTTCATCCGAGAACTCTGATAGATTGGTCTGTTTGGTCCTGCACATAAGCTGTCCCTCCTTTTGCTCTGCAATATAATCAATGGTACGCCAAACAACATCGGAGCGTTGAAGCTAGCCTTCATCTTTGGCCATGTCAATACTATCATCTTGGCACTGATGGTCACCATTGATGCTGCCTTCCACTTCAAGAATTTGGATACTCAAAAGACCAGTACTCGGGCTCTGGTACTGACTGCCCTGAACTCTAAAATCTCCACAAGCATCATGCCACACATGTCAGTTCTCCAGTGAGAATCAGAAAACAGGAGGAGGTTGACTCCTGTTGTTCTTTACATGCATCTTATAGTGTCCATTACTAGTAAGGGCCTTAACATCCTTACTATCTACCAGGACCTTTCCTGCCATGCTGTGATCTTACTGGGATCCATGGATGGCATTTATACATCACACCTCCTGAACATCTAATGTGGCCCACCATAAGTCAGTAGCCACCCATTGGCCTCTGCATAAAGAGCCTTTGCATTTCCAGAATAGATGGAGGAAGAGGAGGCTAACCTGGATGAAGAGGTCATGCCTCAGCCAATATCTTGTTCTCTTCAGCAGATGAAGCAATAATGCTCTCTTTGCCACCTGTACTAAGCTTTCAAGCTATTTCAGGAACTAACTTGAGAGTGGCACACTCTGCAATTACCTCTAATGAATGTAAAAGTATTTCACTGTAAACTGATAAACATTATGTACTCCTCTTCCATATCAGTGAGGCTCTCTTGGATCCCACCAAGCTTTTATGGCAAACTCTTGCACCACTTGTGAGGGAGCTGATAAAAATACTACATCCAACCTAATGATGCAGAATTTATTTTGTCTCATCTGCCCCTAATTCTAGCATTGTGAATGCTGTTAACCCCAGGCAAAGTCCACCCTATTAGATAGGGCCACAATTCAATGGGGAGCCTAAACATTTTTGGTTTCACGTATAATTGTAGTCTTAACTCCTGTTGCGTTTACTGCTCAGAGTCCTAATCGGGTTGAAACAGGAGAAATTAGTAGCTATCCTCATAACACTGTTGTGGCTGAGAAAAATGTGGTTCTCAGCTAGTTTCCATGCCTCTGCAATTTCTCCTCCTCCTTACCTTGGCCAGTACTCTGGATTGAATTTCATTGGGCCCAGTTGACTTAAAGAATACTTAGATAAATCAGATATATTTAACCCTTCTTTCCCTATTTTGGCTTGTTTTTTCCTCTCCTGCTGTTAATATTAATTGTGTGAAGTAAGTGGTCATAATTAACCTTTTTGGTGAAGACTGAATCAAAATAGGCATTAAATCCCTCAACGGTTTTGATGTAATACATCAAATGTGCTATACATTGTCTTTCTCTGGCACCCAATATATTTGAAGACCCCCTTCTTATTGCCTTTTTGTGTAACTCATTTAGTGGATTTGTCTTTTTGATATTTGGCCCTAAATGCTTGTTGTTCTTTTGTACTCATTCTTAGCAGTTAGTCCACATATCTACTTTCTGTAGGATTCCTTTTTGATTTATCAAGTAATTGAATATCTTCCGATGAAGCCATAGTGACCTCTTACTGGTCTTCCTATAAAAAATGAGTCCAGTGATACTTTAAAGACTTAACAAATTTATTAGGACATAAACTTTTGTGATATACAACTCAGTTCTTCAGATGCTAGATGAGAACATGGCTGCCCCTCTGAAACCTGGTTGTCTTATCTTTCCTTTATATCAGAGTAGTTTACAGTTGTGCCTTTGATTCCTTGAGAAACTGTCCAGTCCCCTGAACTCCTTTTTCCCCTTAGATCAGTGGTTCTCAACTCGTTTCAGTCCACGGACCACCATGCCAATCAAAAAAATTTCGTGGACCACCTCCTTTTTGAGACATGATAAAAAAGAGCAGACAACGAACATTTTGGTTTGAAATTTATTTCATACGAACAGATTTTTGGTGCCTGCCCATGCTGTGTGACTTTGGACAATGTTCCTGTGGACCACCGAAAAAGTCACCATGGACCACGAGTTGAGAACCACAGCCTTAGATTTTCTACCCATGTGACCTAACTTTACGAGTTCTTAGCGGAATTTTAAAAGTAGAATAAAACTATTTTTCTTCTGCTGTTTGCTCCTTCCTTTCCTTAGAATAGTCAAATCTACCATTTTATGATCACTTTACACAAATTGCCTTCCTCCTTCAGATCTGCAACTATTTCTCTATGTCACTCAGAATCAAATCTAAAATGTTTTACCCCCTAGTTAATTCCTCCACTTATTAAAACAAATTGTCTTTAGTACTTACAAGAATGTATTGGATATTTTGTATTTCATGTTGCTGCTTGAGCTATTGAGCTGCTCTTTGTTGGCAGAGCTCTCCCACAGCTTGGTACAGAAGCTGGGTCAGTTGCAGAAATGGCTGGGAGGGAACCTGCAATATCATGGGTTTTTTTGTGAATCCTGGCTCTGCTTACCCATAACTGTTGTTGTTCTAATATATTGCTCCTGAAAATTGACACACTCAACTTTTTCACCCACTTGTTAGAAGTCCTCCGGCTTCTTGGAAGTGGTGGAGGAAAGCATCTGGGGCAGGGGATGCTTTACAATCCCTGGTTTAACTATTTAAATCCATGAGAGGAAAACTAGTGGCTTCAACAGATAATGTTTCTCTCGATGCTTCTACAGTCACAGTGTTGAGCGTGAATCTACAGCTGGTAATAATGTTTTGCAGAGTTATCTATAGCATATCTTTTGAAAATTTTTTTGCCATCTTCCCAGACTCCCCTTAGGTTTTTTACCTGCAACAAGACAATGAATGTATATACTGTTTGTTGCCTTCTTCCTTATTACAATATTTCACGTGAGGACAGTGCTTTACATTAGGTTGGTCCGCCACTGCCAAGTCCTATCTCCAGAGTAGTGTGCCTGGACCTGCGAGCTCCTACTGTACAGGCATCACGCATGTGTAAGCCTCTCCCCCTTCAGTTCTTTCTCTACTGCCTCTGGTCACATACAGAACTCAGCAGTGTTCCCAAACTGATTCTGCGTTTAGATAGTAAACACAGTTTTTCCCCAGTTCTTACTTGTAGTTAGTGAGTTTTTCCCTTGTTAGCTGTTACTTAAAAACAAAAAACAAGTTTTTCTTCCTATAGATAGATGAGGCTCATGTCTCTCAGAATTGCCCTCACTGTGCTAAACTGTAAGGGATATGTCTAAACTACATCCCTTTTTCAATAAAGGGATATAAATTAGACATATCGAAATTGTAAAAGAAGCCGGGATTTGAATTTCCCATGCTTCATTTGCATAATGGTGGCCGCAGCTTTTTTCAAAAAGCCGCTTTTTTGGGGGGAAAAAACGTGGTCAAGACGGGGATCTTTCAACAGAAATGCCCCGTTTCTAAAGATCTTGTAAACCTCAGTGTTTTTTTTCAAAAAGCAGCTTTTTGAAAAAAAAGCTGCGGCTGCCATTATGCAAATGAAGCACGGGAAATTCAAATCCCGGCGTCATTTACAATTTCGATATGTCTAATTGACGTCCCTTTATCAAAAAAGGGATGTAGTTTAGACATACCGTAAGCTACAGTGTGGAGTGACAAGACTTATGTCCAAGCTGATTTTACTGGAAAAATTGCTAAGACCAGCCTCAGATCTGGGCCAACAGTCTGATAAGCCCCAGGCGCAAAAGGACAAAAACTCTTCAGAGGAACACACCTTCTCGTTACCTCGGGAGGTTCCAGCACTTAAATGCTCTTCTCTCATGCACACGGTGCCAAGAGTGATTCTGGTACCACATCTAAGTACTTATGATGCACCAGGTGTATCCGGCACCACTATGAAAGCGGGAAATGCAAAACCCTGCTCCAAGGCCACAGGCTTCAAGTTGCCTGCCTAGAGTGTCACCATAACTACCGGCACCAGCGTTTCATTGCTGGCACTGCATCTGCCTCTGGTGTGGCACATAGCTCCTGGCATAGCTGTAGACACCAACTGTTTCACCTGGCTGCTTGGTCCTGAGACATCATTTGGCACCACAGGTGGCAGTGGTGCAGCCAATTATGGCACTGTCTGTGCCAGAGCAGCAGTATACACAACATAGAGACCTCCTGGTCTCCTCAACTTTCAATTCACCTTTTCTCGGCACCAATATTACATCCAGTCTCGGTGCCAAGGTACCGGGAGGATGACTAGAAAGTTTTTTTAGGTACTTGGACAAGGAGGTGGATGTCATGTTTTCACCTCAATTCCTCTCCCATGGATTATTCTGTGTACTCGGCCAGAACCCATCCCTCACACTCCAGACATAGGAACGTGCCACCACCCATGCCCTACACACAGTGGCAGTACTGGAGTCCGTGGCAGCTTCACTGTAAACATCTCCAATCATGTAAATGTATTTCAGTGCCTCAACACTGTCCTCCACCACAATCCCTATCCCCTCAATGGTAACATGCAATACAAGGGGACCAGTCTGATCCCCTCACCAGACACGTCACCTGACACTAATGAATCATCCTCCCCAGATGAAGTGATGATGCCTCTTCCTTCCACTACAGCAGATGATTTTTCATACTTCCAAGTTCTTTTGAAATGTATGTCTGTGGAACTCAGTATTCCTATACAGAAAGTGTATGAGAATCAGTACGAGTTGACTGACATTTTACTAACCCCTATGATTTTGAAGATAGCCCTACCGATTAACCCAGCCAAGATGGAACCAGCAAAAACGATCTGGCAAACACCAGCAACTGCCACCCCAATATGCAGCCAGGCTGACAAGAAATATTACATTCCCCCAAAAGGATCAGAGTTTCTTTTTACACACCTTGCACCCAATTCCCTGGTTGTGGAGGCAGCACACCAAAAGACTAAGCAGCAGCATTTTAGATCCATTCCATCTGATCATGACAACAAAAGGCTTTTGATCTTTTTGGACAACAAATCCGTGTAGTCCGTGCTAAAATTCTGAGTTGCAAATTACATAGCATTATTAAGCCAATACAACTATTGAAATGATTCCAAACAAAATGATTTTATTTCAGACATTCCTGAGCCCAAGAAACAACAATTCAAAGATGTAATTGCAAAGGATCATACAATCTCAAGGACCTACTGAGCTGTCATGATGTGAAGAGCCTCATGGTTCAATGTTGCAGTCTTCCCTAGAGAGATCCAGTCCCTGGTAAGGGATCTGCCATTCGATGCACAGAAGCTCTTTGCAACAAACACCAGTGAAGTGTTTGAAAGACTCTAGGACAATGCTCAGGTCTCTTGGCATTGATAATCCTGCAATAACATACTCTAGGCCCAGATACCCCCAATATACTCAGCAATATAATAGGATCAACACCAACAAAACCACAATAGAGGCGGGGTCAATGACAACGTCAATCATCTAACAGCTCACAGCAATTGCAGCAATCCACTAAGCAAATTTGAGATCTATGTTGAGGGTCATGAAAACCTTTTGCCAATTCCAACGGCAACCATACAATGTAAACTATTCCAACATCATCTTTTAATAACTGGAGAAGGATAACATCTGATAAGTGGGTTCTCCAAATAATCAAGCTTAGATATACAATTCCCTTTGTCAACACCCGCTACCCATCCATCTGCCCAGTCCCTCTTCAAAGACCACTCTTATGAGGAGCTTCTCCAACAGGAGGTTGACCATCTGTTACAACTAGGGCAATTGAGTTAGTCCCCTCTCAGTACAGGGGGAAGGATTTTTACTTCCATTACTTCCTCACAGAGGAGAATTTGGGAGGATGGCGACCCATTCTTGATCTTCTAGAAAACAAGTTACTTAGTCCTTTGGGAGTTTAAAATGCTGCCTCTTTGTTACCCTCTGATTTGACTAAACAAGTGCCCGGCAAGAAAGGAGTGATGAACTTCATTTTAAATTAATTAATTTTTCTTAAAATACTTCAATAAAATACTAGGGTGGTTATGAAAAGGTCTCAGCACCCTGACATTCTGTAACTTGAAGCTAAATAATTAATAGAACTGAGATCTGAAGACTACAGTTACCATAAATACACTGCAGAGTACAGTAGGCATGTCTTTATATTTTGAAATGGTTAAACTTGTTTTTATGTCTAAACACCTATATTACTAGCCTCGTGATGCAGATCATTCCATTATACAGTACACCTTCATGACTTCTTAGTGTCAATGAGATACAGGTTTCCTATAGACATGCATCTGACGAAGTGGGTCTTTGCCCACGAAAGCTTGTTCTCCAACACTTTGGTTAGTCTATAAGGTGCCACAGGACTCCTCGCCGCTTATACAGGTTTCCTAGTAACCCATATTTTAAAATGTAATTAAAATAATTCTGTCCTGTTGATGGTGTAATTAACTTTTGCTTGTAAGATAGAATTTGTGTCTCAGTTTAAATATTTTTGTAACATTTCAATCAGAGTAGGATGTCCTGAGAGAATAACTAAATTATTATTCAGTAGTTATTTAATAGTGACATTAATGATCTGAATTTTTATCAGAGGAAAAAAATACTTCACAAATCTTCCTTTCCTAGAAGTGTAGATTAGAATTTCCCCCTAGTTGAAAGAAATTTGGTAGGAACAACACCAGTTGTTACAATAGTTTGTGTGAAATTGGAAAACTAATATGTTTAGGAATATGACTGAAGGCCTACTGTATTAGACACAGAAAAGAAAACTGTGATAAAAATAGTTTGGGAGCATAATATAGTAAAATCTTATTCCATGGACAAGTTAGTGAGAGAAAAGTAAGGAAGGTTATAATTTGATGAATAAAAATTCTACAGGATAATAATTTCAATGGTGTCATGGTGGTGGTGACTCACTGTTCCCTTACACGGTTGACGTTGAACTCCAGGTCCTCTGGTGAAAATTTTGATAATGTAATGTTGTTGGAAATAGATCAAGCTAGGGATTGTTCAAAAGCCCTTTCTTCCACAAACAGAATGATACCAAGCATGACAAGTCATGTATGGAGACAGATATTTGAAAAAATGTTTTAAATCAACTTTTAAAAATTACACTTCAGTATAGAGAGGCACTGATTACATAAAAATGACAACCGCTTTGGCTAATTCTGGGGAAATTATCTTTGATATGTATAGCTAAAAACATTTATTCATCAGTCATCAATTGCATCTCTGCTAGGGCACCACTGTCATACTGATCTTCATCACAGCTGCACTCACATATCTCCATACAAGGCAGGCTGCTGGCCAATCATTTGCAGGTGATTTTTCACACAAGCATTTGATTAGCTGAAGGATTGATTCTGGAGCGGGTAGTGTTTCACACACAACTTGTGTGATCAATCCGTCCTCCATGACTGATGGAGGAGGATAGTTTTTGGATGTGCTCGCTTATCTCAGACACATTCCCTTGCTTGATAATTTGCCCTCTCACCAGGGGCAATTTTTCTCCATGTGTTAGCTTTCTGGAAAACATCCTCTGCAAGTGTTGTAATGTGTGTCTTTTTATGGTAAATTTGGTATACTGACTTCTCTAGTGCATTTATGACTTTATTAGTGACTCTCTCAGCCATTCTGGGCTTCTTCAGATTGAGGGACAAAGTCTTTAAAGCAGGGGTGGCCAACCCGTGACTTTCGAGCCACATGTGGCTCTTCAAAGAAAAAATTGGGCACTCACGGCTCTGAAAGGGGCAGCATGCTTCTGTCAGAGAGAAAGAGACGGAGTTGCGGCATCCTGTGCGGACTTCAAAATGGCCACCTTAAAGGGTAATGCCTGCTCTGCTCTTTAAAAGGGCGGCAGCTGGGCCCTTTTTTTGTTTTCCTTTCTCTCTCGACCAAACACGGTGGCTGGGTTTGTTGTTGGTTTTTTGGGGGGTTTTTTTGTTTTGCTTTTGCTCAAGAACTTTTTTCCCTCGGCTCTTTGCACTGTATCCACCACAATTTTGGCTCTTCCTCTGTAACGGGTTGGCCACCCCTGCTTTAAAGGCTGAATCAAATTATTTCCAGTAAGATAATTTGATTGTCCATTCAATCTTCCAGTAGTATCACATCCTGAAAGAGTATGGAAACCTGCCAGTGCAGTGGCTTTTAATGATCTGTGATAGAAAGCATATTTGAGAGGCATATGAAGGAGACTCATCTGCAGGCATAAAAACAGAATCTTGGAGAACTCTTGGGAAGAGTGTCACAGAGGGCACTAGATCATCTCTGTGCAAAAATCCAAGAGTTTCGGAGCAGCTCTCTGTAGCATTGATGGCATTAGCAAGCAATTTAGTTTCTACCTCTTCACAAAACCGATGAAGCAACTCCATTGAACAGTTCAAGGCAGCAACTTCTTTACTCCATGCAACTACAACAGTTCTTCAGGCAGTCCCTTGCATGTTGTGCATTTTTCCTGTAAGGTTACATGGTTAACTTGATCTCTGCAAGTATGAGACAAATATGGAGATATTTGTGGGAGCCATTATTTTGGTTTGGACTAGTACAATACCATTGAGTCTCTACTCTCTGGTAATATTTTTAATCTGTTCTTTTGCATAGATATCAAACACAGGGTAGAATTAGTACTGTATCTGAAGCCCCATAAGTGTTCAACCATATCTCAGCAGGTGTTAATGGTTTCTGATTTGACATCCATATCATCTATGATTGCTAGGCTGAAAGGCCTGTGCAGGCATAAGGTACTGGTCATGTTGCCAGTAGATGCTGGCGTAGGAAGATCATGAAGGGTGTGCATTGGTTTGTGTTTTTACCTGGCACATTTGAACTGTTCCATTGCATTCAAACATCAATTGTGGTGCCACAAAACGCTATTACTTTCCCAAAGTCTCACATAGCTCAACATCACTGTGAGATCTGGACATAACCAGCAGATAAGCAAACAATGAGTGAAGCCCAGAGATTGACAGAGCTCTGGAAAATTCTGTAGGATTGAAAGGCTTCATAAGTCATGACCCAGAGTATTCATTCTTTAGCTAGCATATCACTGAAGATTGCTGCTGTCATTATATTAATGAGTTTCCATCAATCATATGTACGAGTACGAGTAAGATCCTTCTTAGCATTTAACAACACCTAATGAGCCTAAATTGTGCTTGGTTATTTCTGGAGTAGATGGAGTTCTGAAGTTGTCAGGAGAGAACAACTATGTGCTGCTGTTCCCCCTAAATCTCCCTAACACACATTTCATTGCTCTATTTTCACATTCTAGGACTTTAGCTGTACAAATTGCATAGAAAGGCATTTTTAACAATCCAATTTCCATTTTGAAATTCCTCCTGTATATCAGGGTTAGACTTCTCTTTTTGCAGTGAGGTACCCTGGTGTCATTGCAGCAGAGTTGGTTAAAATGAGAGCAAAAAAACATTTCAGAAAGTCTTCCAGTTCTGCAAGATGCAAATTCCAATTAGCAATCCTGACTGATAAAATAAAGAACACCAAAATCTCAGCCATCTTAATATATTACGGTACCATCGCCAAAGTTGGTTTTGTCACTGATTTTAAACCTCATTAAATTTCAGTCTGGAACCTGATGTGCTCCCTGCCTTCTAACAGTGTAGCATTTTAGTTACATCATAACTCATCTTATTTGTGTGTCTTGGTATGCTATTGTAATTTTAATCAGTAATATTAAAAGTATTTTCTGTCTTATTAGACTTTAACAGGAAATTTTCATTAATTTGTTTATTTATAAAAACAGTCATAGGCATATTTTCCAATCCTTATAATTTTTTAAAAAACTGTTATACTTTAGAGAACTGAAAATGTCAGCTCTTATTATAGTTTTGCCACACCATAGCCAACATGTTCTAAAAACCACTTTTTTATCTGAGTCAAGACTTTACAACAGCAGCCTTAGAAAATGAGCTCTCAAAAACTTTAATGGCTCTAATATTTAAAAAAACTTTAATATTTATTACTTTATAGGACTTATGCCTCTCTTCTTTGGTTTAACCTTTCTCCTACCTTTTCTATTGCAGACAGTTGCAAGAGCAACAAAGGCAGAAGGAGCTTGAACGGGAGAGACTGGATCGGGAGAGAATGGAACGGGAGAGGCTGGAGAGAGACAGACTAGAAAGGGAAAGACTTGAGAGGGAACGACTAGAACAGGAGCAGTTGGAGAGAGAGCGGCAAGAAAGGGAGCGGCAGGAACGCCTAGAAAGGGAGAGACAAGAAAGAGAGAGACAAGATCGAGAGAGACTTGAACGACTTGAACGAGAAAGGCAAGAAAGAGAACGGCAGGAACAATTAGAAAGGGAACAACTGGAGTGGGAGAAAGAGAGAAGAATTTCAAATGCTGGTAAGAATTTCAAAACTGAAGGTATTCAGACACGGGCTTGATTGTGTTTGGTCAGTGGAGTGGGGTGGGGAGGAGGAGTTGACAGTAAGGATTAGCTTCTTTTTTTAAACTATTTTCTGGATGGTGAACCTCAGGACATGTTTTTTTCTCTAAAATTGTCATAGTTTCCAATAATTGAATAAAATGTTTAAGTGATGCTTATTGTTTACTGTATTTTCTAATTGCACAAAAGGTTTTTTAATTTTTTGGCGCCTGAAGACATGACCATTTGAAGATTAAATTTTCTAAATGCTTTTTAGACACTTCGATCAATTAAGCAAGACCACAAACATTTTTAGGTATTCTGAAAATGACACCATTGGCTTAAGAGAATCTGTAAACTCTAGAGGTGTCCATATGCATAAGCCAGTTTGGTAACACTGACATCTTATTTCTTTTTTATCAATTAATATGATTTGTATTACGATATCAATGGATATATAACTTGTAGTAAACTATCTGTAGCAAGCCAAAGATAAACCAGGAACTAACTTTACTCTGCTTTGTAATATAAAGAGATATGTAATTAAGCATTTCTTAATCAATTACTTAATGCATGTCAGAAATTAACTGCTGGTGAAACCAATCCATGTAATGTAAAACAAATTGCTTGCGAAGAAAGTACTGATTTCTTTGTATTTCATTTTGAGTATTTTCACTCCTGTATGGAGTGATCTCCTTAATCTGGGGATGGGAAGAGTCAGGTTTGTTTACTTACTTATATGATGTTAGTTTTATTGGTGAAATTAGGATAAATGTTAAGATCACTACACTTGAGTTGTAAACAAAGATTAAGTTTATGTGGAAAGACCAATTAATTAATCTGTTGCCTAATTCACTTCACTAATGGAATTTGAGAACTTATGCCGTATTTCTTTAAATTTCTAGAATGTGCTTATAAATCAAATATTGGCACAAAATAGTTGATGAAACTAAAAGCAGATGTTTATAGTATGTAAAAACTTTCCTAACAGTATTTTCACTTGTGCCTAATCTTCTGGTACTAACTAGTCTACATTTATACATTTTGTTTGAATGCTGATTATGTTGCTTCATTAGCTCCCTTTTTCTCTCTCTCCTTTTTTATCCTGCCTTTGCTGCTGCTTTCCATCTTCTGTCCAGCTTCATCTTTCGACAACTCCCTGTATAGCACACCACTTCCTGAATACTCCAGTTGCCAGCCTCCTTCAGCACCTCCTCCATCATATGCAAAAGCAATATCAGCAGCAGGGTCAGATTCCACTCCGGATTATGCTGTAGTGACTTCTGCACAAGCAACTTCCACTCCCCCTACACCGCCACTAAGGCATTCCGCATCACGTTTTGCTACATCTTTAGGCTCAGCCTTCCATCCTGTTCTTCCCCATTATGCTACAGTTCCTCGTCCTCTGAACAAAAATTCTCGACCACCTTCTCCTGTGAATGCCCCAGTTTCTTTGCCCCCAAATACAAAGTCCATTGTCTGGTCTGCTCCCAGTTTTGCACCACTTCCTCCATCTCCTCCAGTAATGATTAGTAGCCCACCAGGCAAAGCTTCTGGCCCAAAACCTGTCCTGCCAATTTCTGCTTCTAGTTCAGTGTCCCAGATGCCCCAGTCTCCTCCTCCTCCTAACGGGCTTCCTGAGTCTGTAACTTACCCTGTTCCTTCACCTTCTACCTCAGGTCCAACGCCACCTCCTCCACCACCACTACCTTCCTTTCCACCTGTCTCACTCTCTGGACCTCAAGCTTCACCTTCTCCAAGCTCCCCTAATGCCTCAACTCCCTCATCCAAGCCTAGTGTTCTCCCTTCTCCCTCTGCAGCTACCCCTGCCTCTGTTGAGAACTCTCTAAACTCTGTGCTGGGAGACTCCTCTGCTTCTGAGCCAGTCTTGCAGGCAGCCTTTCAGCTGATTGAACCTCCGACCCAGCAGGGTAAGGCTTTCTGTTATTGCTACTAATCAACTAATCTTGAATGCACCCAAAAACAATTTGCATCAAAATCCTTAAATGTCTTGAATTAATTTTAAAAAAAAACACTTTTGGAAGTTGCAGTGATCTTAATGCTGCAACAAAATAGAGTTTTGAAGGATGGTGGGAGATATTATAAAGCTCAGAAGATAAGAGTTAGTATAAGATGCTTTGTGAAAGATACAAAATACATATCTAGAATTGTTGGGTCTTATTCTCAAATGGTTCTTGAGATTGTGATTATTCTATGAATTCTGCATCATTAGTTTATTTAGAATTCCCTAAAACTGGGCAGTAATAGTTAATTCCTAATTGCAATGTAAACAGAGGAGCATATAATGGAGTTTGAAACATGTGAATTGATTTTAATGGAAAGTAATCTGAACCATTTACTGATACTTATGATGTAGCTCAGTTTTTAGCTATATCTGTACTGTGTGAAACTGAACACACTCATGTGCTAGACGAGGCCTACACATGGAGTCACACTGTTTAGCTAAAAATAGTTCTGAAATCAGATTACAGTAATGCAAAAGTTTGTACATGCTCTTAATTTGATATAAAACTAGTTTAAAAAAATCAGGTTAACAATTAATGGATTTTAAGTCGACATAAACAAGGATTAAAAATATTTACATAACCATGCATATGTCTGTGCCAGTTAAACTAACTCTATTTAAATGCTAATTTTAGTTGCCCTGGTGCACCTTTTGTGTTAAGAAAAGTTTTTAAATTAATTAACTTGGAATGATGATCCGCAAGCCCAGTGTTTCTGAAAGTGTTCCGTGAAATCACTTTCAGAAACACGTTAACTGGCCGCCCCGGTTTGTTTATTTACTGGCGCCGTGGCCACGGAGCCTTGCGGCTCCCATTGGCTCTGTTTCATCCTTTGCAGCCAAGGGGAGCTGCGGGAAGCAGTGGGCTGGGCTCCCTTTGGCTGCAAAGGATGAAATGGAGCCAATGGGAGCCACGAGGCTCCGTGGCCGCGGCGCCAGTTAATAAACAAACCGGGGCGGCCAGTTAATGTTTCTGAAAGTGATTTCATGGAACACTTTCAGAAACACTGGGCTAGCCAATATTTTATTAAGATTTGTTTTGTGACAATCGGGAAAAAGTGAGCAAAAATTAAAGTTCCGTTTCATATATGATTGTTGTTTTTTTTTTGTACTCATGGAATAAGCTCTTTTTGCATTTGTAGTAATACTTACACAGTGTTCTTTCTCAAAACATACTGCATGTCATTCTGAATTTACTGAATTAAAGGAGGCATATGAAATGTGTTTTTTTCACAAAATTAAAAAGTTCTTTCTATAAACTTTCTTACAAGAATAACAATTCTCTAACTTTCTAATGTATTTTGTATGTAATAAAGTTGTGAGTTCTGAAATATTACAGTTAAGATGTATTTATGTAAGTCTTAGAACTCAAGAATCAGAATTTTCAGTTTAACGAACTTTTAAAAGGTTTGTTTAAATGTTTGGGTAGAGTGGGAGCACCTGCTTGCAAGGTAACATTCCATTTTAGGATTGTTATCATGAAAAGACTGACTAATGTCATTGTGTTGCATGGCTAAGGGTTCTCTTAAGCTAATCTCTTCTTTTCTTCAGTATTGTGTTCAATATAATGGCTATTAATGTATTTAACAGCCCTCGCCCCAGTGGATTATTTGTACTTTATTTAAATAAGACAAAATATTTTTCTAATTAATTTAGGAAGACTGTTTTTTCTTAGTATGCACTAAAAAGAAAAGCCCTTATTTCAATGGAAATAAAATCCAGCTTGTCTTAATTCTTAATGTTGTTTTTGTTTGAAATAGGTGTCATCCAAGGACCACCTGCACCTCCTCCCCCTCCTCCACTACCACCTGGCCCAGCCCAGTCTTCAACAGCAATCCCACCTCCCCCAGGTCCACCACCTCCACTTCCACCCTCAGGGCCACCACCACCACCTCCTCTCCCTAGCCAAGTTCCTCCTCCTGTTCCTCCTCCACCACCTGCCCCTCCTCTTCCTGCCTCTGGATTTTCTATGGGATCGATGTCTGAAGACAGTCGCCCTTTAACTGGACTAGCAGCTGCACTCGCTGGAGCCAAACTTAGGAAAGTGTCACGGGTAAATGTAAATCTGGATTTGTCTGTGACTTACACTTCTAATTCTGTGAGGGTAACTTTGGAATAATTTCTACTAACATATTAATAATTTAAATAGCAGGAATAGGTCTATCCAAAAAGCAGCCTGAACAATTAAAGCAGTGGTGTTAGATGTATTCATTGAAGCTGTGTTTTATGGCCAGGTGATTTTTCTCAAGTATGTTACATTAGCGTTTTTCTGCATGAATGTAAAATCACGAATGTATTAAACAGTTCTCAAATATACTATTTTTTGTGTACTGTCATAGAATGAAGAGTCCTCTAGTCCTTGTGGAGGAGCTTTATCTAAAGCAGACAGTGTTCGTGGAAATGGACCACTTCCCTTGGGTGGCAGTGGATTAATGGAAGAAATGAGCGCCTTGCTGGCCAGGAGGTAAACATAACTATATTCTTATGCAGTTGTAGATAGTATGATGGTTTCACAGTAATTTTAAGGGATATTATGAAATTCAAAATCATACCTCTGTCATAAAATGTACCTGCTATTATAATTTGCAACTGGAAAATTACAGAAGTATTTTTTTCATCCAGTTAATTATGTGCATTCCATAGCACTTTGCGTAGTCAATTTTATTTTTATTCATGTGCAGTTAAGTAGCAGGTTTACTCTGTGGGTGCCTTTTGCTCAGCAGAGTGGGAGCAAAACCCAATGTTTTTAAATAGGAAAATGTAATCCTAAAAACCATAGACATTGGCTAGAAGACTCAGTGGAAAGTTTATATTTGAAAATGCTTTTCACTGTTTTTAAGTTGTTCTAGATTTCAAGATGTGAATGTCCTTACCAATGCTAAATAAATATTTTCCATTTTGTAGTTAGAACAGTGAGAGCTATAACTGTGAGAACTATAGCAACTATCTTTTGTTCTTAACTCATGTTTTTGTTTTGTAGGAGAAGAATTGCTGAAAAGGGATCAACAGAACCAGAGCAGAAAGAGGATAAACCTGTAAATTTTATTGTTTTATAATTTTAGTTTGTCTGCTCTGTATTATTTAGTACAAGGCCATATGAGAGAGCTATTCTAATGGTTCAAATTATAGGTAATTGGCAGTTTTCTTTAATGCAGGGGTACTCAATTTTTGATGGGGAATCACACTCCAAGAATTTGATAAGTGATTAAAGGCCACATTCTTCCATGACATTAATGTAGGTGGTATGGGATCTGGGCTAGGGATGTTAGATATCATTTATTTTAATAATTGTGTAACTGCAGCAAATCTTGGCAGTTACACAATTATTCGATGGGCCCTGAGGGCAGGATCAGCAACCAGTGCTCCTGGTTCCACTCCTGGAGAGCCTCCTGCTACCTCATGCTACTGCCTCTGTGTCAGAGGCAGCAGCACGGAGTGTCAGGCGGAAGCTAGTCCATGAGGAGCTGGTTTATCAGAGGCAGCAGTGGGAAGAGTTCACGTAGTCTGGTTTAACTGATAAACCCAGGCTTATCGGTTAATCATTTACATGAGTATATGCTAACATATCTAATCTGAGATGGAGGTTGGGTGCAGAAGGGAGATTTTGGAAGGGGATTGAGGTTCAGGAGGGGGTCATAGAATCATAG
>CM057847.1:39939368-39954524 GCA_030068395.1 Apalone spinifera
TCCAGATTAGTCGCAACCCCTCCCAGCTTGGTATCATCTGCAAACTTAATAAGGATATGGAATCTGAAAGAGTTTGGATACAGGAGAGGATTCTGATCTGGGTACAGGACTTTCAGTTGTGACCTAGGGCAGGGATGCAGGGGAAGCAGAGCATTGGGGAAGGGACAAGGTGTCTGGGAGGCACTTACCTTAGGTGGCTTCCAGCCAGCAGCCCGGTGGGAACCTCAAGCACACTTCCTGCCTGCTGTGCCCCTGCAAGCCACTTGAAGAAGCTGGTTATGGGAGCTATATGCTCTCTCTGTGCCACATGTCCCTTGAGGGGGATGGCCCTTTGCACACTGCCTGTGCTGCAAGTGTGGCCCAGGCAGCTCCCATTGACTGGTTTCCGGCCAATGAGAGCTGCAAAATTATTTGGGGGGTAGGGGCAGCACGTGAAGGCACCCCCTTCCCCCCGATCATGTGGGATGCAGAGAACCACTTTTAGCAGAGGCGAGGCAGGCAGGGAGCCTGCCCAAGGTTTCTGCTAGGCCATGGGAGGGTAGCAGCCCAGTTCCAGCAGTTTGATGGGCTGAATCCAGCCCATGGGCTATATTTTTCCCTCCCCTGCCTTAATGAGAACTATAACCTCCATCTTTTTCAAAGGGTACAAGTACAGTGGGGTTCTCTTAAACATTGTTTAGTTCAGACCATTTTTCTTTTCTATGAACAGAACCATTAACCACCTGTTAAATATTAGGCTATACATATTTAAACAATTCTGTTTCACAACTTTACATCAATATGACCAGATTTTCAGGATTCTAAAACTTTTACTCATTTTATTATCAGGAAGAATCAGAGCCTTCAACTTCTAAGCCTTCTTCAACAAGCACACCTGGTATGTAGTACAAATCTGTAAAGTGCACATTGTATCTTTTCAAAATCCCCTTTAAGTGTTAGTGCTGACGAGTTATTAAAAACTGTTTTATTATTGTATCAGAATTCATAATCCTGACTGTTTTATCATGAAAGTGAAATAACATAACTATCTTAGTATGGTAAATAGTTGAAAATAAATCTTGAGGTTTTTCTGTTGGTAGTCTGTCTAAAGGTCAGGTTGTCCCCATTCATGGTTAGTCTTAACTATTTTCTCTTATGTTACTGTCCATAAATTCACTGATAGCCTTAATATAAGGAACACATGCTCTTTGAACACAGTGGAGGTGAGCAAAGTCATGTGGCTTTTTAAATGAGTTTGCTCTCTAGTATTTACCATACACAGCTAAATGTAAAACTTCACATGATATGTACAGCTAAACTTTCAAACCGGATTCAAAAATTAGCAAAGGCTAATGGCAATATGTTTGCAGGATAGGCAGACATTGAGAGTCATATGTGGGGACAAAACTGTACATTAGGCTGTACTGAATTTGATGAATTTGTCATCTGGGTTTTACCCCATAATCAAAACCTCATTAATTCTGCCCTTGAATGGTTTCTCTGTGCTGTTCAGTAGTAAGCAGTAGAAGCATCTCATGCATTGAAGAGAGAAGGTGAAATACAACAAAAGAACTTGCCCTAGGAGTCTCGGCTCAGTGCTGAAGACCTACTGAGTTTAATGTTTGGGGGCAAGAGGCAGAAGGTAACTGGCAGGGAACAGAGAAGAAGGCTACCAAGCAAATTGCCTGACAACAATGACAGGGCACAGGTTGGGCTAGGAGTTCAATGGGGGAAAAACAGACTACCTTTGTCAGACCTAGACTATTGGAAGTTATATTACTGTACCCTGACACAGTATATTTGTTCTCCTTTGTAAACTTATATTAATATAAATGTATACCTCTAATATCTCTGTAGCATGACTCCTCCTCTACAACAGGAGTTACTGGACTTTTATTTGTTGCAGTTAATCACTAATAGTAGATTCTTGGCTGTTAACTGCCAGTGACTTATGCAGTCATTTTTAACAGCTGGATAGAAGTGCATTTCATTGGCCAGGATCATGCATCCTTATTTGTCTCTAGATTGTTGTAGGTGAATCAGGGTAATGAGCCAAAATTTCATGATGAGAATTTCTAATGGAACTGAAAACACACTCCACTGGATGGAGCACAGAACTTGGGTATATACGAGACTAGCTTTCAACATTAATATGATAAAAAGAGGTGATTGTTGAAGCAACACTTGAAGGTCCCAGCTAAGATGAGGGGCCTCTTGCACAAAGACAAAGTAAAATAGTGCTTGCCCTAAAAAGTTTAAAGAGGTAAGACAAAAAGTGTGATAGGGAACAGAAACACTGAGAAGTGAAATGACATCACACAGCCTGTCAGTGGAAGAATTAGGGATAGAAATCATCTCTCCTGAATCCATTCCATCTAATGCCCTGTCTATTGGACCATGTTAATTTGACTTGCACTTATTTAGGTCTCACTTCATTTCATACCAAAGACAAAACAATACACTATTATCAGTGTTAGAGATTAAGGGAAATGTATATACCTTTTAGTAAAATAGGCAGTGCAAAATTCTTTTTCACTGATGGAAAATACTCTAGCCCTAGGGAACCATGCCATCCTTTCTCCTGTTCTTTTTAAGTAATTATAAGCAGCTTCTGAATGGCACATCCTCAGCTCAAAAAAGAGAACTTTGCTAACTTGAAAAATCTAATATTATCCTATGGACACAGATATCCCAAAATTTTGAAATAATTCATATCAGAAGAAATGAAATAGTTAAACTATAGATGTTAAGCTCTTTGTGGCAGGGACCATCTTTCTGTGTGTTTCTACAGCACCTATCACAGTAGGCCCTTATTTGTGATTAGGGAAGATAGATGCTACCTGCAATACAAGTAGTGTAACTAATTAAAAAAAAACTGGTTTTCCAGGTGGTGATAAAAGTTTGAAGAATTAAGGCAAGATGGTAAAAGTAAAGTATATGAAGCCCAGAGCCACCTGAAGTTACTTCATATGCATTGTGAAAAATCTCAGAGGAGTTAGCTGTGTTAGTCTGTATCTGCAAAAACGATGATGAATGCTTTGGCACTTTAGGGTATGTCTATACTATGGGACAAAGTCAAATTAAGATATGCAACTTCGGCTACATAAATTGCCTAACTGAAGTCGAAGTAGCTTAATTCGGCTTTTGGCGCTGTCTACATTTTAGGAAGTTGAAGGAAGAACATTCTTCCTTTGACTTCCCTTACTCCTCATTAAAGCAGGGTTATCAACATCGACCAGCGTGCCCCTCTCACTTTGAATTAGCTGTCTTAACTAGATTGCTAATTCAAACCCTAGAAGAGGAACAGCGGCAGCTTTGCTCTTCCTCTGTAGTGTAGATGTACCCTTAGAGACTAATAAATCTGTTAGTCTGTAAAGTGCCACAGGACTCCTTTTATTTTTCATATGCATTGTTAGAGTGATGAATGAATATGAAAGGTATTGTATCTAATAAATGTATTTATATCTCTAAAGAACTAACAAGAAAGCCTTGGGAAAGAACCAACACAGTGAATGGAAGCAAGTCACCTGTTATCTCCAGGTACATTCCTTTTTATACCAGTACTTATCTTTTTCAGATGTGCAGCATTGTCATTACTCATTGTGCCTAAAAATCTTTGGAATAAAAATAATATACCGTCCAACTATTGTAAAAAGGCAAATTAAATTATTTCATTTCTAATGTTATATGAGTATAAGAATTTTGATACTGGATTTTGAGGAGGCTTCATGAACAAATACAGAACAAAGTAAAATCTTATTAACAAATACCAAAGTACAGCTTTGCTGATTGTGGTATAACTTTGGTTATGGAAACATTTCATTTTCCATTCAAGATGCATGTCCCTCACTCCTTAAACATGAATTGTCATCTCACTAAAGGAAGGTAAGAAATTTCATTCATGCACTCAACAGCAAATTAATCTGCCTAGTAACTTAGTCCCTCTGTATTATGATGGTATGATAATATACATACCCAACTAGATATTTAGGTCAAAACTTGTTGATCTCAGCCAAATCTGATTCTCGTGATAACCCTAAGCAATGCCCCCGTAAAAATCCTAAAATGCATACATTAGGCCATAAAGTAAAAAATAAAGAATTATTCAGTTTATGATCCTGTATATCCTTCATACAAGTGCTTAGGAACTTGAAAAACTTCTTATAGTTAGTCTAAGGATAATGTTTTCCCTGGAGAAATACATTGTGAGGATCTAAATATCAAGCATAGATGCTGTAGCTGAATGCCACATTGCTGTCACTAGCAAAATATTGTTGTCCCGATAGATCTTATCCTTTAAAATAAAAGCAGCAACAAGCATAATCAGCCCGTTAGCATCTTTTTTTCTAATTTCTACAAACTGGGCAGGCTTTAGTAGTTGACTTCTCTATTTCTACTACAGGACCATTGCTTTGTGTTGTCACTTCTAATGCAAACAGTATCTGAAGTTAAGTGCTGTTCTGCCATATGATGCCACACTAACTGAGCCTGGTCATATGGCTCTTATTTGCCTTCATCTCCCAAATCAAGCAGTACGTGCTGCAACAGAAACCTCTTTTTCACCAGGTCTGTCCAGCCTGGCAAATGAGGGGGATTTTAATCACTAAATGCTTTTGGCATGAGGAGTTCTGTTTTGGAATTCAGAGGGCTTTCTCTCAGATTTTTCTGTCTGAAGTTTTAAGCAATGGTTTCTGGGACACATGCTTTCATAGCCAATGACAAATTTACATTTCTTGAGCAATCAGAAGGAAAGGGGAAACATTCATAAAAGGAGTTAAAGATCATCTGATGTAGAAATTGAGTGTTTGCTCATGTCCATTACATTATAGTGTGTACGCTCACTCTACGCATTGGTACCAGAAGTTTTTTCTCAGAGGTGTCTATAGGGGACCAGCTCTGGAGCGGCATGCATGTGTTGTGGTGTATGGGGCACTGCTGGCGCCCCCCACCCTCAGTTTCTCCTCAGTGGCAGTGCTAAAATATCTCTCTGCCTCGGCAAGTGCTTGTTACTTGGGGCGAGGTGGGGGGTGTTCTGCCTCAAGCTGTTTGTGTTAGCTATAGATAGATAGGTAGTTCCCTGTTGGGACTTTGCCCGAGGATGAGACATGTCTCGGGCTTTAAGCTTTATGATCGCGGTGGAGAGCCTATGCCAATCAGAGACTCTTGTCAGAGCTTCTTGAAGTGTTTGGGAGAAGGCCATATCAGAGACAAGTGTAACATTTGCAAGAGCTTTGAGCGTAGGACAGAGTAGGAGCGGGACATAAGACTAACACTGCTGCTTATGGGCTCAGCTCTTGTCAGTCTCTGAGAAGCCAAAGTCGGATTAGGCACTGAGTGCAGCAGAGACCGTGTGGAGTGTGCCTCTGGCACCAACTTCCTGATGCTAGTCCCAATTTCTGTTACTAAGAAGCACCCGGGAAAAGAGCATTCCCCAGCCCCCTGTGTGGCAAGGGAAAATGCTGTACAGGGGCATAGACTCCAAAGGGGAATGAGTTTCTGGAGCCCAGCCATTGTCGCCAGATTGTCGCCGGCCAGACCTTCAATGGATCTGCCCCGAGTAGTAGTAGAGGTCCCTAGCTCCTAGAAGTCCCATCTACCCTGGAGGCCTTCCAAGCAGCGAAAGACATCATGTCTTTACCTGTGCCCCTGACACTCCGCTCAGAAGGAGTTGTCTCCAAGGGGAAGCCAGCACTGGGGCCTGCATTACAGTCCCTATCAATGTGGCATTGCTCCCCAACATTGAAAATATTGACATCAAAGCTTTGATCCCCAGGAATGTGCTTCTGACATGGCAACAGGGACATGGCATATCAGTCTCTAGTGTAGTGCTAGTCTCTGGATAATAGATGTCGCTCCCTAGGCCACATGTTCCCAGTGCAGCCATGATGTGGCCAATCCCCAGCACCAAGGAAATCATCAGAACCATGGGACTGACCAGATTCATTGAAGTGTGTGTTTCTGTTTGCCAGCCTGCTCCTTTCACTAGACTCTATCAGTTGCAGAGCTCTAGGCATCAGTTGCTGGATACCCTTGGTTAATAAGCTGAGTTCCACCAACAGTTCCCGAGCAGCTGTCCCCAAGACTCGCAGTCCCTGTGCAATGAGCGTCATGGCAGCTGGCAGGAAGAGGTCTCAAAGACCTTGTTAGCACCATGATGGTCCCCAAGGCATCATTCACCCTGTTCAAAGGAAGAGGCATTGAGCTCCTTGACTCAGTCACTCTCAGCCGAACATGGAACAGCTCTTCTAGTGCTGTCAGCTGGTGTTCAAGACCAATGGCCAACTCCATAGCAGTTCTGGATCACATACGAGTTTCCACAAGCACCAGGAACCCTCATGCAATTCTTGGTCTTGGGTGGTGGAGAGGAGGTGGTCTGCCCTCTCCCAGGTCCAGATGCAGAGTCCAAGCAAGGTGCCCAACTCTTTGTGGTCCACCCCGTCGGTACCTCAGATGATGCCACGGCACACCAGGAGTTGCTAAAAAGGGTAGAAGCAAACCTGGGCTTGCAAGCAAAGCAGCTGGCAGAACCCTCTGATGGCCTGTTTGACATTTTGGCTGCAATGGTCTTCTCCAGGATGGCACTTTCTACATACGAGGGACTGGAAAAGCTTGTAAAAGCCCTGTAGCAGATCTCATCCTTCCTGCCACCCATTTATAAGCGGGCAAAAAGAAAGTACTGTTTTCCCACCCTGGGATTTGAATATTTATATTCTCAACCAGCCTCTAACTCTCTTGTAGTCTCCACAGTCAACGAGAGGAGAGAGGGACTGGGTCATCCAGACGCAACTCCCAAAATTAAGGACAGCAAGAAAGAGATTTATTTACTCACCAGTCTCAAACTGTAGGTGGCTAACCACTTGGTCTTCTTCAGGCAATATGACTTAGACTGCTAAACATTAGTCTTCGAATTTGCAAACTCTTTACCCAGGAAGTCCAGGCCTGAATTCTTGGCTGCCCCTGACAAGGGAAAAATAGTGACAAGGGCCTCCTTCCAGGCCACATCAGATGTGGCTGAGTCGGCTGTGAGATCCAAGGCTATGGCAGTGGCAATTAAGTAGCCATCATGGCTGATGTTCTCCAGGCTGGCTACGGAAGCTCAGCTGTTGCTCCAGAACCTCTGCTTTGATATTCTGGCTCTGTTTACAGAACTGATTGATACTAAATTACATGGGTTGAAGGACTCCAGGTCCCTTTGGTCTCTTGGCCTCTACATGCTGGGTCCTGCTAGAAGGAGGTTCAGGCCACAGCAGACTCTCATAGATCTGCCAGCCAGGCAAGTCTGAAGTCCTATTGTAAGAAGGGCAAGGGTTGCAAAGACCAACAGAGACATCTGTTGGATTCTGCCTCCCAGGGAGTTCATCCCACTTCCCCTAGGAAACAAGCAGGCATTTTGAAGGTATACCCACGGTCAACGCTCCAGTCTACAAACTGGATCCTTCCTCCCCTTTGTTTTCCAACTGCCTTTCTCTTTTCTTCAGTACTTGGGCCATCATGCAAGGCTCAAAATATGGTCCCTTCAGCTGTGGCTGGCAACAGCCCTTCCCCGTCCAGGGATCACCTGAAAAAGGTGGTCATGATCCCGTGGAGTATCCTTACCTCCCTGAAGTCGTGGACTGACCCAGAGTGGGTGCTGGAGGTAATGCCATTCGCAGATACGCAACTCATGATGATTGATCTCTCTGCTCTCGGATGCCTTGGACCTTGGCTGAGGAGGTACATCTTGGGACCTTGCAAACCCAGGAAACTTGGTCTCCAGAGAAGTGTGTGCTATATATAAATATCAAAACTCTGGGCTACCCACCTAGTTTTGGGGGTTTTCCTCCTTCAGTTGTCCAGTCAAGTGGTGCAGGTCTTAATGGAAACATAGCCTTGATATTCTATATGAACAGAGAAGGGGGAGTGCGCTCACTGGCTCTTTGCCAGGAAGCCATGTATTTGTGGGACTGTGATATCCAACACAAGATCCACCATGAGAAGAAGCCTAACAAGAGGATGGATTTACTGGTATTGGGAATAGAACCATTGATTCTGACAGTATCAGAATCCCCAACAGTCCTTTTCACTATGGGGAAGTTCACTACTCCAGCACTGGTGCTGAGTATGGAAAAATTGCCCTTAACTCCTAGGAGTTTAGGAAAGGCACCAGAGTCCCGGAACATGTTTGCACTGGGAAACCTAACTGCTTCACACCTATCCAGACCCTACACTTATTAGGAAGAGTATACCCCAATAGACATACCATATTTGGATCTTCATTCAACTCCTGCTCTGGTGGTCCAGATACTTTTGCCTATGGAACCTGTCTCTGATGGACAGCCCTAGGGCAAACCACCAGCTCCAGCCCTGGGGTTGCTGGTGTTGGTGCCTGGTAGCTCCCAGGGCAAAAGCTGTCTGAGTTCTCATCTTCAGACAAATCGGATGAGAATCAGGATCCATCCCATCTCTTATCACCACTGTGACTACTACAGAAGCTGTCTACTTTGGAACTATCCTTGGCTGTAGATGCCTCAGAGCTATTGGTTTTCCACATCCTGGAATCCTTCAAAACACCCTACAGCTCTGTCATGCTGGCCATATTGGCAACTTGAGCTATAATACCCACCATCGGAATCCATATGTTCAACAAAGGAGACCTATGTAGTTTTCCTATCCCACATGCCTTCTAGCAGATGCTTAGAACCAGTGACAGAGGAAGAACCTCTTAGCCTGGTTCTGATACTATTGACAGAGCAGGTTTCCGTCTTCCTCCCCAGATGTGGCATTGTCTTTCAGCATCCCTTTCACTACCACCCCCACTCTGATGACTTCCACTAGTTTCAGGATCTCCTAAGGAAGGGTGCAAGGGAGCTTCACATCCAGCAGAGGAAATAAGGATACCCAGTCCCAGGTCCTGGACATCCTTCATTCATCAGCACTAATAGAGTAGAGTACCCATCACTGACTATACTTGAGTTGACCAGGATAGTTTGGCACACGTAGGCTGGATGTAGATGTACTCACAAAAGGGATGAAAAGTGGCATTATGTGCTGTGAGGGGGTCTGAAATGTCTTAAGAACATCAATCGCTACGTCCGATGCGTAGCTTAAGTCGAAAGAGCTTATTTTGACTTTTATCACTGTCTACACACAAGAAGCCCAAGAGAAAGCACTCTTCCTCCGACTTCTCTTACACGTTGTAAAATGAGGGTTACAGGAGTGGGAGTAAGAAGTATTCCAGCTCGACGTTATTTTGATATTGTCGAAATAACCGCTTGTAGTGTAGACAGTGAACACTTTAGAGTTACTAAGCAAGGAAACTCAAGAGGGAGGTTAGTATTCTTAGTAAATGTGAAAAATAAATAAAATACCTATTTATCCTATTTAAATTTAGACTTTTAAATTATTTAAGTATCCTTTCATTTAGTGTTCAAGATTTAATTGGTATAGTACTTAAACTATAATACAACTCATTTTCTAAAACTGCATATAACTTAGCTCTAAGTTATATGTTTTTCCCCCCTTCATAGACGGGAGTCTCCATGGAAAAGTCTGATTGTTTCTGAAAACAGATCCTATGATTCATTAAACAGGTATCATCCTGTTAGGTTTTGAAACTTCTTTTTAAATAACCAACTAGAGCAGTAAAAGGCTGAGCTTTTTCTACATGAATTGGTAATCACCACAAATACAAATGATATAAATCTCCTCCTAGTAACTTATTACTTTCCTTCAGTTATAGTTGTATCCATCTTTAGAATCCTTACAGATAGGAAATTCCGGTGGGAAGTATTGTGTAAGGTAGTTTATCTGCCATCAATTCAAAATGAGGTGCTTAAAATATATAGCATGCTGCTTGGGTATTAAAGAATTTATTTTCATCCCCAACTGGAGAATCCCAGTGTTTTCCCATGGGATTTAAAATAAATCAATATCTAATCAGTAGTGACCAAAAACTAGTCCTATAGTAAAATAGATCTCAATGTAAAGTTGCTGCCATCAACTTTTAATTTCACGTGTATAAAATATCTTACTTATACAGTAATTAAACATGCAGGTTACAATGTATATCTTGGTGGCAGCTTCTGAAGGGCATCCATATTGAAGTGTATTGTCCTAAGAAGCTATAGTTTTTCATAGCAGTAAGACTGACACATAAAATCATAGAGCTGCTTAACTTCCTGAGAATGTATTTCACCCCAGAATGTGTTTCACAGCTATTACCCCCAACTAAAAGAATAGGTGGTGTTCATCATACAGTAAAATTTATCTGCTCACTGAATAGATTTTGCCCTAACATAAATGTCCGAAACAACTTATTTAAAGAAAGGGCATGTTAAATGCATAAACTGATTATTCAACATATTAACATGTTTCCGTTGCAAAAACAATTGCAGGATTGTAATTGAGTAATATTGGGTATATTTTAGACCCTTGGGAGGGTGAACCTATACATCTGTCATCCAAAGCAACTAATTGAGTAGTTTTTAAAATGCCAGTGTTCAAAGGTTTAAATTGTTTTTAAAGAAAGTGCCTTAGGAAAGTACTTTAACTTTTATTAAAATATTCTGGACAAAATAGTGGTGGGGTTAAACGTTTTTCACTCAAATTATGGTACAATCTAGAAAATTACTGATACATTTCTTAACTTCTTTTAATATTGTTTTTCGCTTATGTCTTTTTCATGAAAGCAAACACTGTGGTGACTACCATTTCTTTTGTATGAAAAGTTCCCCCATTAGCTAATTATCTTTGGTGGTGGTGTTTTGCATGTTAGCATGAGTCAAATCTTTATCTTGCATGTTTAAATCAAGTTCTGGCTCATAGTTTTAGTAGGTAATGCTATGAATCACTATATGGGAGAGCTCAGTAGCCATCTTGGGACGTGGCAGTTGAGGTGTTTTGGAGGCTGTGTTTTCATAGATGGTAGTTCCTCTTGGCAGCATCACAAGCCACTATAAGTGCAGGTATAAGTGTATGGTATCAGATAGGGTTGCCAGATGGTTGAAACAAAAAGACTGAAAACACACACACAAAACCACATTCTGTTGAAGGAAAAAAAGGGGGGGGGGGAGAGACAAAGTTGTTGAGGAAAAAAAAAAAGGACTCCAAGACTTAAGCAAAAAAAAATTAAAATAAAATAAAACAGCATGTCCCCTTTAAGAGTGAGTGCAGGGATAGGAACAGGGGAGTGGTTGAGCAATAAGACCCAGGGCAGTCATTGCTTCCCCTTAGTCTTTTTGCTGGCAGCCATTTTGTGCCAGCAGCCTTACGGAACCAGGTAAGCATGGGGTTCGGGGGCTAGGGGTGTCAGGGGGGAGGCTGGCACTGAGTGTTTGTTCAGTTTCCAGGTGCCCGGCATTTTCGCCTCCTGGCCAGGGAAAAAAATCAGAAAATACCGGACATCTTAAGTGACCGGTATTTTCTAAATTTTTTACTGGACAGGAGGCGAAAATACCGGACTGTCTGAGTCAATACTGTACACCTAACAACGCTAGTATCAGATACTGTAAGTGGAAACCATAGATTTGACAGATTTTTAAAAATATCACATTCCAACGGGAAATTAATAGTTGGTGAGGTTGATTGAACAAAATACCGTTATTGCAAGAGACCATGGCATCTGTGAAGGAAAAGTATACCATTTTAATACATTCTTTAATATGTCTTCTCACTGATTAGTAGAATTTAGTTTTTCTGTAGGCCCTTTCCTATCCAGTTCTTAGTCAGATTATGACTGTAATGTTAATGGGAAATGTGATTAGGAATGACTATGCTGGTGATATTTTTTTAAAGCTCTACACTATAAGCAGCCTGTTTGCAAGGGCTAAAATTCTGCCATTCAATGTGTAAACTTTTTTCCTATTGTCATTCGTCAGTAACTGCTCTATTGGTCTCTGGAAGAGTAACTCCTATTTTCCCACTCAGAGCTTTTAGTAATAAAGCAAGTCACAAAGTGAGAACAGTTAAATAAAACTTGATGAAAATCTGCAGAAACTGAAGAGCTTTGTATATGGGTCAGAGTACATCTCTGAAGTGTATTGAAGAATTCTTGGTAAATGGAAATCTGCCTGTGTGAAAACAAAATTAATGCTTTAGATTTGCTTAACAAAATGTCTGAGGGACACATTTTGCTACCAGCTTTTGTGTTCATTTTCAGCAACATGTACAGATTTGCAGAGAAACAGCAGTTGCTGGAAAGTTAACTTCATAAGTGTCGTCTTCATCTAGAAATATGGAGTTCAGTATTTTAAGATTATATAGAAAACTGTGACTTGGCTTCATAGCCTTTGCACAAACTGTGTAGTTGTTCTGTGGGTGCAGTATGAATTGTAGTTATCAGCTACTTCCACTGTACAATTATTTAACTACTTCTTCGAGTAGTTGCTCATGTCCATTCGAATCAGGTGTGCGCACCGCATGCACTGCGTCTTCCGGAGCGTTTTTCCTAGCAGTACCCGTAGCACCGGCAGAGCGCCCCCTGGAGTGGCACCGCCATGGCGGGGCATAAATACCCCTGCTGGCGCTCCCCCACCCCAGTATCTTCTTACCGTCCGTGAAGGTCGTTGGAGCGTGTCTTTCTCTTAGATCAATTAATGGTTCCCGTTTCTGTTAGTGTTGTAAATAGTTCTGAGTAGTTTAATTAGTTAGGTAGTTAGTGTTTCTTTGTTTTTTCCTTCTCCCCCTTCGGGGGTGAGGAATGCCAGGGCTGCAAGGCTTTAAGGCGTGTGCTATCTGTGCTAAGTTCATGCCCAAAGGAGACCTTCACGACAGTTGTCTGAAGTGTCTGGGTGAGGGTCATCTCACGGACGCTTGTAAGATCCGCAAGTCTTTTAAGCCCTGCGCTAAGAGGGAGAGAGACTCTAGTTTAAAACTTCTCCTCATGGAAGCCGCTTTACAGCTGGCACCAGCTGGGCACTCTGTGGTGCGCAGTGCACCGGCGTCCACGCGAGATGCCCCATCTTGGGACCGGACCTCGGCATCGAGGGTCCGGCACCCATCTCACTTTCCGGCACCGAAAAGATCAAGAACGTCTCGCGGTAGGTCTCCCAAGACGGAAGCCCAAGTTGGGCCAACACCATGGTACCGACTCTCCGGTGCGTACATCATCAGGCTTTATGGTTCGGCGTAAGCAAGCGGGTTGTCCATCTAGTTCAGGGCAGCTACCCTTGCACTGCCCCTCCACACTGGACACCTTTGAGTGGAAGGGTCAAGGTCTCCTACGCTGGAGGCTGTGTTGGCACCGCCTTCGCCTCCGCACCGGCATGACCGAATGGCACCGGTCACTTATGCAGCGGGACCGTCCCCTGTGGGACCAGTATCGCTTGCCACCGTAGCGGTGCTGGCAGTGACGCAGGCTGCCGCGCTTCACGTGACGCTGAACTGGGCTCAACCTCCCTCAGTGCTGGGACGCCTTCCAGACCCTGTCTTGGCAGCGCCTGTGCCGTATCGCCCTGGTCTCGCGGCGATGTCTTCGGCACCGTTGTCAGGCCCTTCAACTTCAGCCTCTTCAGCACCAGTGTACGTTTCGGCACCGTCCCAGGCACCAGCATTGAACCTGTGGGCCATGCCAGTACCCCCATCGCCGGTGACATCGGCTTCTTTGGAGTTCATATCGCTACCGATACCGACTACGGCACTGCAGACATGTTCCGTGCCAGCACCACAACTGGCACGAGGACTGGTTCTCCCAGTACCACAACTGGCTCCACCCTGGGCATCGGGATCTGTTCTCCCGGCACCAACTCCACTCTAGGCATCGGGGGCTCCACTCACGGCACCAGGACCTGTTCTCCCGGTACCGCAACAGGGACAGGCACCGGCACCGTGTTTACCGGTGCCGGCACGTCCGCATCAAGCGCACACGGGCAAACCCGAGTCCATGGCCAGGTTTGCCCCCCCATCGGCGTGATCGTTCACGGGTGCAGCAGACTTGGCCGCCTCAGCCACAATGGCCCTTTTGGACACTGTGGGCTTACCACCAGTGGTAGGGGCCTGTGCCCCTCCTCTGTGGTGTCCGGTACCTCGGGGCACCGAGCGCAACCGTCGGCGTCACTATCAAGACCCCCTCCCTCTCCCCAGAGGCCGGTTGCAACGGATACCGCGGCTGAGCCACAGGCTTCGGTACCGGAGCCGCCTCCTCAGGCGGTGCCACCTGACCAGCCGGCGCCTTTACCAGTTCCTGCTCTGGGTCCAGCACCGGTCCAGGAGTCGTCGTCATCATAGTCACCAGATGAGGCTTTGGCGGATCCTGCACTGGCGTTGCCTACTATAGATGCCTTGGCGCACCAAGAGCTGCTTAGGCATGTGGCCTCCAATCTGGGTGTCCTGGTGGAGCCAGTAGTGGAGGACATGGACCCATGGTTGACATCCTCTCGGACGATGTGCCCTCCCGCTTCGCTTTGCCACTTAATAAAACCGTGACCAAGATTACCAGTGCCCTGTGGCAGACCCCAGCAACCCTGACCCCTATCTTAAAGGGAGTCGAGAGGCACTATTACGTCCCCCAGTCGGGGCATGAGCACCTATACTCTCAGCCCGTTCCCGGGTCCTTGGTCGTCCAAGCTGCGGCCCAAAAGGAGAGGCTTTCCCAGCCGGGGCCATCCCCGAAAACTAGGGAACCCAAGCGACTTGACCTGATGGGCCATAAGGTCTATGCCAATGGCGGGGTTCAACTCCGTATTGCTAATCAGCAAGCGATGCTGAGCCGCTATGCTTTTTATAGCTGGCAGGCCGTGGATAAGTTCAAGGACAAGCTGCCTTCCGAGGCCTGTCAGGAATTTGCGGCCATGAACTCTGAGGGCACAACCATCGCCCACATGGCCCTCCAGGCTTCCCTGGACGCGGTCGACTCTGCAGCCCGCACTATGGCGTCAGGTGTGGTTATGTGCCGTGGTGCCTGGCTGCGGGTGTCTGGAATACCTCCGGATGTCCAAACCACGATCCAGGACTTGCCATTTGACAGGAAAGCCTTATTTTTGGAGCACATGGACTCCAGGCTCCATACGCTCAAGGACACAAGGTCTACTCTGTGATCGTTGTGGATTTACACACCGGCCCCCCAGCGTTGTCAGCTGCCCTACAGACAGGAGGGGAGAACACAGTCCCAGGTCCCTCGTGGGGATTACTGGAGATGCCATCCTCGTGCTCCCAGTGGGGGTGCGGGGCCGGCTGCGGGCCCATCCTCCGCAAGGGGTCGTC
>CM057847.1:39957332-39990409 GCA_030068395.1 Apalone spinifera
CATGAACAACACATCTCGAAGAACAACAGTTACAGGTAAGTAACCGTTCTTTTTCGATATATTCTAACATCTTACTGGCTCCCAGTTTAACTTACAATCCTTATATTAATTTTTATTTAAATTAGTTCCAATTCAGATAATTTGAGAAGGTATGCTGCCTTCATATTATCCATGAAAAATAAAATAAAATGTAGGATTCTTCAGTCTGAACTGAGGATTTTGTTTTTTAGGAAAGATTAACTGCCTCAGGGCTGTTCTACACTGCCAAGTTAGGTCAGTTTACAATTACATCACTTCGAGTTGTGAAAAATTTCATACCCTGTGCAATGTAGTTAAACCAATCTAAGCTCTGATACAGAAACCTATATGTCAGTGGAAGATTTTTTCCATAAAACCTAGATACTGCCCCTTGGAGAGATGTATTTATTACAGTGATGAAAAAACCCCTACCATCACTGTAATAATGCTACAGCAATGCTCTGTAGCATTTCTAGGATAGACATCCCCTCGAATATATTGGTTTGAGGCTTTTCACTCAAAAATGTGTAGTACAGAGCTGGGGCAGGAAGAGCTTACCTTCAGCAGTTCCTGGTCAGTAGTGCAATGGGGGTGCTAAGGCAGCTTCCTGCCTGACATCGCAGACCATGCTGCACCCCAAAAGCCGCCAGCAGCAGTTTCAGAGCCAGTGGGAGTGAGGAGCTACTGCTCAGGGCAGGGGCAGTGTGTGGAGCTCTGTGTGCTCTTCCCCACCACATCTAGGAGCCTGGCCTGCTTCTGGCCACTTCTGAGGTGCAGAGCATTCTACGGTGCCAGTACCCCCACTGATCACCCTGCAACGAAGAGACCCAGTGCCTGACATTCCACAACCCAGTACTGGGTCATGACCCCTACCTGGAAAACCACTGAACTGGGTAAAAATAGCCTATATAAATTTGATGGAAAAAAATCTCAACTCAGATTCATTTTTCAATTAATACCCTTTTGCACACACCACAAGCCTAGAATATAGTGCAAGAGAAAGTCCACATTCTGCATGGAATCACACAAGTTAGAAAAGTTTCTGGAATACCAGAAAAAGTATCTGAATGTATAGTACCAGTCCAACTGAAAAGTTGGGACAGGGATTAAGGAGTGTTAAAGTCATTCTCCTTCCCTTGGAAATATTTTCAAGAGATTTGTCAACTTATAAAGGTAGTACTTAGAGGTTAACCAAGAATGGGGCCCATTGTGCCAAGCATTGTAAAACCATTGTGTAATAGACAGTCCATGTCCTAAATAATTTGCCCTTTGACTCTCTTTTCTGTTTAGACCGTATAGAAAAAGGATTACAATGTGAAAATAATGGTGGATTGCGAGCATTGTATTAGTTGTATGATGTTAGTTTTTCAGAGGGATGAATCGGGGGATATGCCGCTTTCTTGGTTTTGGCTAAATGTTAAGAAATAGCAAGGCAAAAAAATAAACAACCTTAAAAGGAGGGAGATATGACAAACCTCAATCTCTAACATCATATTTTTAATCATTCTTAAATTTTCTGTTTCGTGTTTATGGAGCTGTTAGAAAAAACAAGGCCATGTTATATATCCTGCATGGTAGGGGACATTTGTTGCTGAGGTGTGTCCCCATGCTGGCTTCTACATCCAGCCATAGATGTGCCTAGTTCTAGTAAATAAAGCTTCATCTGGGGATGACAGCTAGGATAAAAACTCCAAAGCCAAAAGCTGCAGCCTTACTCTACCTTTTCTGTTAAAAGCAGCACAGCACAAAGAACCTGCTTCCTTCTCTAGGAAGATTCTTTATCATAACACACTAGGTTAATTCTAACATAAGAAAAACAAAATTTGAAATCAACTGTAAACTTAATCACTCTGCAAACAGAAGCATGTGGTTTAAAAAAAAAAGGGCCCAAGAATTATTTAGAAGTCAGGTGTTAAAAGAAGAAAGGATTTGAAAAGTAATTAATTCACCAAAACTAAATATGAATGCTTGAATTGCTCAATCACATGGGGTAAATGTGGATAGACACAAACATCGGGAATCTAGGCTACAATTTTATTTAAAATATTCAGTAAGAAAATTAGACAAGACTGGCCCATTCTGGGTAGCAGCACAGATAGAAGCTCCAAGCATCTACCCCTCCTTCCTTCCCTCTCATGCCACTTCTGAGATTTCCAAGGCAGGAGTAGCCTAGCTAAATCAAGGCTCAGTGATCAAACTTCTTGCAGGGCTTGACATCCTGAATACGCTATTACACAGGAATTACCATCAAGTTGCAAAAGTATCCGAGACGTTAATGCATAATTTTCAAGGAGGGTGGGTGGGTTTTATTCTCAAACCTTCATGCCTTTCACATACTCCACCAGCTCATCCGGTAAACATTTCTTGAGACGTGGATATATCTGCAGTAAGTATATATATGTCCAAATCCGAGTTGTATACACTACATGCATGGAAAAGGGCAGAAAACAAAGAGAGCTTATTGAAAACCACATATGTAGCTTGTTTACTTCAGAGTGTTTGCTCTCCATGCAGAAAAGTTTTAAAATGTGAAGTAGTTTTCAAACAAAAAGTTGTGGGTGACTTAAAGGAAAAGATTGTGTATTAGAAATTTTACAACTCTCAGATGACAGGATAGACACTCTGGTCCAGCACCCTCAGGACCTGATTGGGAATTTTGTTGGACCAGGGAAGATCCCCTCCTGATAACCTCCCAGCCTGCTGCTCCTTCCTGCTGCTGGTGGATGGGGCTCCCCGGTCCTGGGGATCCAAGATGCCACAGGTCTTGCTGGAGATTGCCACCAGCCCTGCTGCTGCCTACGTGGCCGGGGATTCCCAGCCCTGAGGATTATTGGCGGGGCCCTCAAGATCCCCAGCTATCACTGGTCTTACTGCTGCTGGCTCAGGCTGGGGATCCCCAGCCCCTGGCTCTGCTGGAGATCCCCAACCCTGTGGATTTCCATCCACTGTACCTGTCGTTGCTGGAAAACGGATGTTGCTGGACCAGTGTCCTGGATTTGAGTGGTTGAGCCTGTGGTAATATCTGTAAATGTTGCAGTCATCTGATTCACACAGTTTTCAGGCAAGTTTTGAACAAATCAGTCAAGCATTCTTTTTGGAGGGTATACCATGTAGGACAGTGGAACAGGATCAGCATACTGCCTTCTTTAGTCAGAGGAGAAAGGTCATTGTGTTATAGGCCCCTTTTTAAATTAGGCTTCTGTTCTATATGTAGTGCTTTGGTATTTGTGGGGCTGCCTATATCTTTGTATTAAATCCTCTTCATTCTAATTCTTTGTCACAATCTTGGAATAAATTAACTATAGTATTAAAACATATTAATTGTTTAGGAGGAATGTCTGCTTTGTAATAAGCCTACATGCAGAACAGCAGTTACAAACCTAGAATACACTTTTTCTTTTTTATGTTCTACAGACCAAAATCTACACCATCTGGGCAACCCAGTGCCAATGGAGTGCAGTCAGAAGGGCTAGATTATGACAGATTGAAGCAGGTAATGTAGTACCCTCAATGGAAACCTTTTCAGAATAAGTAGTAGCAGAACATTTAAAGATTTTCAACAGTTCTTCATGGAATACCAAATCTTAACCGTTGCCTAGTTCCTTCGTGGATTTGTTTGATTTTTTTTTAAACCTGGTTAACTTTCTACTAGCTGTAATTTCCTAGTCACATATAGCAAAATAAGGAATATAGTCTCAATATTGTTTTAACTGATAATGAATATTGTGTTTGACTTAATATTTTCAGCTGTAACAAAAGTGTTCCATCTTAATAACAACTGAGGAGAATAGTAAAGTTTTAGCAAGACAGAAATTCTTTGGATGCCTCTTTGTTGTTCTCAATGATTATTAGTGATACCATGCTGAAAAGTACATTTTCACAAGAACTGTCTCCCTTTACTGTCTGCATTTAAATGCATTTTCAGAAAATCATTATCTAAAATATCAAATCAGCAATAGGAAAGGAGATAGAGATGAGAGAAGGGTAAATATATGATAGCACTCTTATCAGATTCAACTTACTTTTATCTATGTAACAGAACAATTTCTTGGTCTAGGTTCTCTCTTTTTTTGGATTTTCACATTTTCTCTGGAAGTCAGGCTTAGTTATAGCTATGCCTACCAGTTTTAGAAAAATTGTCAGCATTTTTCGAGAGAGAACATGAAATTTGTATGACAAATCTTTGTAACTCAAGTATCTCCTGTCTCAGGTGATAAGCTGCATAGAAATGTAGGGTTTGGGCAGCATATTTTTAAAATAGCATATTTATAACTTTCTAAATAGTAAGGAAGCTTAAGGATGAACTGTGAAGGCTGCAATATAAATTTGAGATTATTCAAAATGAACAAAAATTAGAATGACGTTCAATTTTTCTTAGCTAAAAGTTTTAAACCACACTAATTATTACATGTATTTCTGATACATAGGATATTTTAGATGAAATGAGAAAGGAATTAACAAAATTAAAGGAAGAACTCATTGATGGTGAGTATGGATGTGATTCACTGTATTTTGGATTTCTAAATATTAAAAGAATGGATAAGCTTAACACTGAAAAGATGCAGAAATGGTAACATAATTTCAAGAGTCTAAATTCTGAGGATTGTAGAATACCAATTAATGATAGAATTATTCTTTCTAATGTCCACTTCTTTTCTCATTACCCCATTATTGTAAGAGAAAAACAAACCTAACCTAACTTTTTTGATTATTCCTGCACAATCAAGTACTTTATATGTTATTTGCAGGGATTTTGGATAGAGCAGTGATGCTGAATAATGTCTGTCTTTAAAAGTGGATGAATAAGTGCAGAAGTTGAACCAGATCATCCTTGTAGATGTTTTCCATCACAGGATGTTGCTTTAATTTAGGAAAGGTGGGACTATCTCATAATAATATGCACTACTTAAAATAAAACCAGAGCAGTTGAGGTGCATACAGCAAAGCAATCAGTATTTACTGACAGTTATTCAGTGACTGCTTTCAACATTGTTTCATAATTCTTGATATTTCATATTTTTCTTAATCATATGATTCAAGGAAATGGGATTTTACATGAACCTCAACTTGGATTGTATAAAAAAATATTTTTAGCCCTCATGGTTTTGAGAGCGTTTGAAAACGTGACTCCTAAAGGCTCAAAAAAACCAAAAGTCAGATAACTCCAATATTGTTGTTCTAATATCAATTTTAAAATCAGGCTCAAGGGGATTTCTTGTAGGAGAGCATAGTTTTTTTGTTTTAAATTTGGGGTTGGCAATACTGATGACATTACAGTGATTAATGATAAATATTAACAGAGCAGCATACTCAAAGCCAGACTAAGGTATAGGCAATTTAGACATGTGCCTAGGATCCGGTTCAGGGAATCAGAATGAGGAGAAAATCTGAGTGGTGCTGTTGACCCGGTTCATCAGGTAACAACATTGCTTATTCAAATTTTGTTCCACTACCCCCCTACAATGATGGTGGGGTAGAGAGAGAAGCCAAGCCTAAATAGGCAGTGGGGTAGCCAGCACTGATACTTATCCTTGCTATCATAGGGCTGGCTGTTGTTCTAGTACCTGGAGCAGCTGGAACTATGCTGGCTTTATCTAGGTGCTGGACAGGGAAGCCAGCTGAGAGAGGGGCTGCTTGCTGTCCTAGGGAGGCAGATAGTAGGTTAATAGACTCCATGTGGCAGGAGCTAATAACTGACTGACTGGACAGGAGAGGGATAAAGTAACCCTTTTCTATCCAGATCAGTTGGTGAGTAATGCATGGATTTTGCTTAGTTTTAAACTAAGCAGTATCTGTGTGTTTGCCTAATGTCCAGTCATAGGTTAATCAGTACTGAGCAGAGTGATATTTGCCTACTTTCACATTATAGAGAAATGGTATTTAGTCTGGGAGCATAATGTAGTAATAGAAGGTATCATCTGATTGATAAAAAATTATAGTAATAATTTCAGTGATGTCACTTTCTGTGGTGTAGTACAGGGGATACACTCCCATCCCTCAGCTCCTAGATCCAGGTCTTCTAATTAATGGAAATTTTGATAATTATACTGTGATTGGGAATCGATTGAGCTGGGTATCATTCAAAAGCCCTTTTTCCACGAATACAATGGTACAAAACATGACAAACCTCGAACAAATATGTAGCTATATACTGGAGAAAATATTTTAAAATCGTCTTTTTAATTATATTTTAACACAAAGTGTATTGCTTACATAGAAATTACAATGATCTTGGTGAATCCTAGGGAAGTTGGCCTTGGCATGTGGGACTCAAAACATTTATTTATCAAAGTTACTGTTAATGTTGTTTCTATAGGGGGCACAACAGCTACATGCATGGTGCTGATCTTTGTCTGTGTCACACTCATACAGCTCCATAATAGACAGGCTGCTGGCAGGGTCACTAGCAGGGCAGTTAGCATCTGGTCTTTGTATGCCAGCATTTGATTAACTGAAGGATTGATTCAGGAACAGATATAAAATATATCACTGGTTGATGGCAATTTTTCTCCGTTTGTCTGCTTGGAAAATAGCCACCATTTTAGATTAACAAGGTTATAATGTTGAGCTTCAAATGGTAAATGTGACATACCGACTCCTAGTGCATTTATGACCTCTTCATTGATTGTCTCAGCTGTGCTGAGCATCTTCAGAATGAGTGAGGGAATTTTTAAAGGCTAACTCAAATGCTTTCTAGTGAGATAATTTGGTCTTTCCAGCCATCCTTTGCAGTAGCGTCACATCCTGAAAGAGCGTGGAAACCTGGTAATGAAGTCCAAGTGATAGGAATACATTGCTGAGGGATAAAAAGTGAGTCTATTCCCTAGCACCAAGCACTAAAATAATCTTGCAGAAATCTTGGACAGCATCTCATAGGTGTACTAGAATACCTGTGTCTTGTACAAAAAATCTGGAGTTTTATATCACCTGTTTTTGTGGCACTGATGGCATGCAAAACAACTGTTGTCAGCCTCCTTATGGGAACTACAAAGAAACTGCACGGAACAGCAGCTTCCTTATACCATGCAATGACAAAATTATCTGTGTAATTCTTAGTATGCTGCAGTGTGCTCCTGCAAGGTGTGTCATTAGCTTATTTGTGCAAATATGAGATAGAAACTTAATTGTGACCTCGAAGATGTTTGTGTAGTCAGTTATTTTGATTTGGACAGGCACAATACTACTGAGTATCTTCTCTCTGGTAATGTTTTTAATGATTCCTCTCATATGTGCCAAATAAGTTCTGGGGCTATAGGAGAAAACTGGGCAAGAGCATTTGGGTGCTGTGTTATGCCACTAACTTCCCCAATGACTTTCACGGCTTTCTTTTCATGAGCTAAGCCATTGTCTGGACCAGCCGAACAGAAGGAAACTACTAGTCTTTAAACAACCCCATTTCCTTTTAGAAATTCCTCTCATATATCAAAGTCAGACTGTTCTACACCTCTTATTTCAGCAAATTGCCAAGCATTCGTTGTCAAATAGGTGGAAAATTCTAAAGCAAAAAAAAAAAAAAATCACAAAATCATCTAGTGCTGCAAGGTGTAAATTCCAATTAGCTGTCCTGAAAGATTGAATCAAGAGCAGTAGAGACTCAACCATAATAAAGCATCACTGCACCATACCAAAAGTTGGCGCTGTGGCTGATTCATCCTCATCAAATTACCTGATCCATTCTGCAATACTGAAGCTCTCCTTTGTGCATAGTAGGTCATTCAGAGTGGGATGCATGCATCAGATCTTGTCAGTCCTGTACCTTTTGGGAAATGACTTCAAACATATCTTTATGCTTTCCAAAGAAGACACCTATATAGTATTTTTAAGGGCAACAAGTGTTCAGGGGTGTGCTTTTATCATATATCATAATTTGATTCACAGTACCGCCACTGTGCAAAATACCTGACATCTCAGGAATGCAAGTGCCATCAACACAGGAGCCAATTTCACTTATTGCTGTAAAGATACAGGTTCACTTCTTGTAGCATGTAAGATGCCACCGAGCATTATGTGTTTAACCAAGAATTCTGTAGTAGTATTCTGTATAGCAGTGGTGCTCAAACTTTTTTCATTTGCGACCCCCGGAGCCGGGAAAAATTTTGTTGAGGCCCCTTCCCCCAAAAAAGCGCCAGGAACATTTTGTTGTGGCCCCTTTAATTTAAAGCGCCGGTCCACTCCCCTGCCACTCCCCCTGTGTACGTCAGGTTGTGCACCCCTGCTCTATATATCCAGCTACTAGTGGTATTTTTTTATCTCCTCATTTACGCCTAAAAATGATCAACACCAAAGTAAAAGCAAAGAGTTGTAATTAATTATATTATGTAATATATGTTATGTAACTGCATACTATTTGCAAACAGATTCCAATAATTTCTGGCTTGGATGCTAATTACATCCAGTACTTCATTACAATTCATTTGGCATAATAAACAAAGCTGATAATCAAATACCACTGAATCACTTCTCTTTTGCAGATGATGGCAAATCAACTTGAAGTACTCCTTCCATGTATAGTTATCTGCAACATTGGGGGAAAACTTAATCATGTTCTGATCATTAACTGGTAACACAGTACTGTCAGTGGCCACAGTGTAAGTTACTCAGGGCTACAAGTTTGACATGCATGAGTTGTCTTTTTTAAAGTTGACTTTTAAACATTCTCTTAAATATATGCCTACATCATTGTTCTAAGTTTGTCATGTTTGGTACCCTGGCGTTTGTGGAAGAAAAGTGCTTTGAATGATACCCAGACATTTCCAATGTCACTGTGCAGGTTGAACCGCCCTGGTCTGGCCAGGGAGTTTGCTGGACTGGAGAGGTCAGTGCTCCCATCCTGATCTCCAGCCCCCACTCCCAGGTTCCCCTCCTAGCTGTCAGCCCTGCTCCTAGCCACCAGCCCGAGACACTGGGCTCCGCTCCCAGCTCCAGTAAGGCTCCCTGCACCCAGGCCTGCTGCTCTCTCATCCTTGGCTGGGCTCCCAGCTGACAGCCCAGTTGCACTCCCATCCCTGGCCAGATACTTGGCAGCTGCCTCTCCCCCCCCCCCCCTTCCTCCCGGCTGCCATTCTGGTTTGGTAACATCCATGGTCCTTGCTGGATCAGAGAGTCCCAGCTTTCAGAGGTTCAACCTGTATTATCAAACTTTCCAAAAAGCAGAGGGACTGGAAATCCAAACTAGTGGTAGAGAGAGGGTCAATGACTCCTCTGCTCCATCCTCCCCGCTTCCTCCCCCCATGCTGCAGAGGATGAAATTATGATTCTGTAGCTATTTGAATCAAATAACACTTCCCTTTTTTTCTATAATGAACTTGCTCCTGGAATTACTCATGCTCCCACACTAATTTTTCAATACTGGGATGAATAATTTTCTGTATTAATGTAGCAGCTCCTTCTCCATTGTTTTGCCGTTTTTGCTTGCTTTCTCACTATGCTAAATACTGTGACCACTTAAACAATATGGCGGAAGTAGGTCTAAAACCCAGATCCTCCTCTTCCTGACATGCAAACTGGTTGTGGTTCCCTCCAGTAAAAAAGCAGTAGTGGGAGTGGAGAGATAGACAAACAGACTAACGTATCAAATATCTGAATATTTTATACTAGAAAAAAAGATTAAACCTGGGTGAGAATTAAATTCTCTAGTGGTGTCAAATAGCTTTAAAGTCCAGTATATTGTATTTTTAACAATGTGGTTTCTGGTAGGATTAACTTTGTTCAAAGGTCAGACATGTCAGTTTAGGCAGTCTGGAATATATTTTTTAAAGATATGTAATGTTAATTTATCTGTTTTCTTCCCTAATCAGCAATCAGGCAAGAACTGAACAAGTCAAATACTGCATAGAAAGACTAGAACTAAACCAATGTGACTCTTTCACTTGGTATAAAGTCGACTACATTTTGTGAGCTGTTAGAAGAAAATGGAGTAAGACACTTGGAAGGAGGGGAAAACGACATTCTGAAAACTTTCAGACACATCACTCTGGTGATATGCTTTTTCCTTCCTAGTTTGCTGCTTTTTTCTGACCTCTACAGCAGGGTGGAAAAGAGTCTTAAAAGTTACTGTACTGATTATGCAGAAATTCCCACATTTTTCAGACAAGATCACAGTGCATTGAGATGTTCTCATGTCAGGATAAAATTGCACATCGTTCAGAATTCATTGTTAATACAAAAATGGAAAAAAGCTTGGGAAGGCTTGTCAGAGAGGTTTTCTTATTAATGAAAGATTAAGCAAGTTATACTGTTGTACTGCAAATGTATCTCAGGTTTGTCTTCCTATCATATTTGATATTTCCATTAATAATGTCAAAGAGCAGACATGTAAGTTCAAAACATGCGCAATTAGAAGTCTATGCTTTAAAAGGGCAGTATCACCTGGAAAGTGATGGCATATCATGTTTTTGGAATTTTATTATAGGAAGCCTCTCTAGTTAGCCTTCCTGCAATTTTGTAAACAAAGCAAACAGTCCAGAATGTAAAGATGTAGATGCCTTCCTAAATCATTACAATGCTTTACCAAATCTCAGACTTCTACATAATACAAACCAGTGGTCAAATGTAAAATCATTAGTATGTTGTAGATTACAGTAGATTTTCAGGCTTTTTTTTTTTTTAGATTATGCATGTGGACATTTTTGTAATGTAACACAACACAATCAGCTTTTTAATTAAACAAAAAACATTGCATGTCATAAATATTAAGTAGCCTTTTTCATTTGTAAGGCTTAATTAATGCCAAGGAAAAAAGCTGGGGTAATGGGTGGAAAAGGTGACACTTCTGATTTAACAAAAGGTCTGCACTAATTTTCCTCATGTTACAGGCATGTGTAATAATGAGGAAAATACTGTGACTTTTATCAGTAACCATGTTAACAGAACAAGGTACTTAATCCTTTTTGTATCATTTCTTGAGTTATTTGTATTTCAGATTCAGTAATCATTCTAAAACTCCCATTTCACTTTTTTGTTTCATTTAACTTGGTAAAAATCCAAGCTGATTTACATTTATCAACTATTACTAGTGATGCACCTATGGTAGTACAGGATGCACAACAATTACCTGCTCCTGTATTGTCTGAGGCTGCTTTTTGACTCTCTGAGGAAACATGGGCAGTGGCTATGATGGAGCATTAGATCACGGAAGAAAAAGGGGAGCAGAAGAACGTTGCTGGGGTGAGGGGGCCGGCCAGCATTACTTTTAGTGAACAAGATGAGAACCATTTCTGGAGAGATGACACTTTCCCTTTTCCCATGGTATAAACATTTGTTAAAACACCTCATATATGCAAATCTCTTTTAAAAGTAATACAATTCAGTGGAATAAAAATCCTGCAAGTCAGATCCATGGTGCTTTGGAAAATATTGTGGATCAAAGTTTGCCCTTTTCCATTGCATCTTGATTATTTTCTGAGCTAGTAGTAGTGCCATATTTCCTTTGCTGGCTATGCTGATTAGAAAAAATATACCTATGGTTTTAGAGGCATCATGCGTGTTACAGCTTACTTACCTCTATTCATAGTACAAAAGCTTTAAATAGCATAAGCTCCTACGTTCTGGAAACCAAAGCAAATCAACAGCACTTTCTGCTTCTGATGGGTTTGAATGAGGAATTTTTCTCCAGTTTAAACATGTTCCTGTTTCTGTAGAGAGTCAAATTGTAAAATTATCAAAATGTAAATATTTCTATGGTAGAAATATTGCCTAAATCAATGTATAATTATTTTTCCAAAAACAGATAATTTTTCTTCATGCATTAGTGAAGGCATTAAGCAAACTTGAAATAAAAGGAGGCATTTTCATCTTTGATAACTTGTTTTTGCAAACATTTTAACATTAAGGAAGTTTATTCTTATCAGAAATCATGTTTGATTTTCTTAAGGAAGTTGAGAGTAGCCTACTAGAAATGTAATAAATATAAGTGGTTCAAAGTAATAATAAAACAAACTTCAGATTGCTGTGGGAAAGGGAGGTGGAAACCTGGTTTATGCACTAAATGTTTGTGCCTTGGTCTAAAATTAACATGATTTCTGCTTAAAAGAAAGAAGAGCAAATGTTCCCTTTTTTTGTGTGTGTGTGTGTGTGTGTGCTGTTTCTACATACATACTTTGCATAATCTCATATTGCTGATTTGGTCCTTTCCAGAAAATCTGATTGAATTAAAGCTTACTGTAAACATTTGCTGTCATACTGACAGCTATGCCATTGCCAGAGATTTCAGTAAATAAAATGAACTACAGAAGCTAAGATTATTTTGCTCACTGTTGAACTGCGTTCTTTAAAAACCATATTATGATGGTTCTGTGCTTTTGTACAGTGGATGTCTTAAACTGAGTGCAGTTTAGGAGATCCTTTCTAATTCCAGGAAGGTATTGCTTTCCTCAACACTGTGATCTGATCTGTGATAAATCTGTGCTATACACAAGTGGCTAACAAGTCAGTTGCAAACAAACTGAATGTATAAATCTTAGTGCTGGTGCTGAAATCTCTTCAGATAGTTGTCATGATTTCAAGTTCATTGTTTAAAAAGTTTTCAAGCATCAAGTGTCAATCAAAACTGAAGATGAAACACTAATGAATGTCGAATTTTCATGCATTAGGTTTATCTCCTTTTTAGTTTTTTTTTCCCAGTTCATTCTCTGCTATTTTTATCATATTGTGTCATTTTAAATTTCTTACATGCTAACTTTGTTTTGTTTGAGCGAATGAAATAAAATTGCAATATATATATATATATGTTGCCATCATTCATTTGTGGAACTTGATAAATGATAAATCTAGAAGATTCTGTTATAATTTCCAAATGGGTCTTACTGAAATACAAAAACACTTTTTAGTTTATGAATTTACCATTTGGTGGCTTACATATTGCTGCTGTCTATAAATTACAAGGGACTTTTTAAAAATGTTTGCTCTACAAAGAATGTATTTAAAGGGAGTGAAAAATTATGAATGAAAAATATTATACTTAAATTCAAGACAGTTGTAAGTCACTCATGCTTATGTTGACCTCCTTTGTTGGTCTGAGTTGGCACAAGCTTTTGCCAAAAGAAAATGCTATGAATTTTCTAGATGGGATTTTCCCAACTTCTCTGCTGTGTTTCCCTGTTAAAAAAATATTTAAACACTAGAAATAAAGAAATCCCATTCTTAAAAATTCTTGTTGCTGTTCAGAAGGCAAGCAAAATTATACTTAACCAATTTAAAGTATACTCCAAGTAACTTGTTTACTTATTATTTGTTGGATTAGAGCCTGGAGACTGACACTTCCCTAATCTTGATTTTTTTTTTCCATTTAGGAAACACTGATTTATTTTTCTCCACTTCCTCCTTTTGTATCTGATGGGATACAAAGACAGGCTTTGGAAAGACAGGCTTTCTTGCCTACTTGCTTTGTTTTCATAAACCTCCTTAATACCTTCTATGCAGTGCTGAAAACAAAGGTTTGATCAATCTGCTGACTGCCTCTCAAGCACTAGGCTACAAATGTCCTTTGACCATACATGAACTATGACAGGTTTTTTTAGCAGTAGCTAAGATTTTTATTTGTAGCTTAATGGTATTGTTTTTTTTAAAAAATGTTCCTATCGGATAGTAATTTTGAGGCAAGTAAAACACTAGGCCTAAGTTAAGTGCCCACTTGTTTGGGGAGCAAATCTGCAGGGAAAACAGTTATTTAAATCACTTTTAAAAAAGTAAAATAAAAACCTTTGTCCCTTTTAAATACAAAGAATTGTACACGTGAAGTCTCATATTGTAGAAAGTACTTCACAATCACTTAATCTTTAACTTGTCTTTCTTAAAAACTTACTTTCATCTGCCCACATCAAAATGCAAACTCAACACTGTACTGTTGAGGTGCAAGTATTAATAAACTTCGAAGGTGATAAGTATTCCTGGTAAATGCACAGTAAAGGCAGTGTAAGAGCATAAGATATACATAACAGGCATGCAAGTAGCTGTATTATACAATTTTATCTGAAGATCTCCAAAAGCAATTCTTAGACATGCAACAAGTGTCAGGATTTTCAGTTAGGTACTGATTTGTCTCAAGCTATTTCTTTTAATGGAGAAGGTTTTGTATGTAGAAATAATGAGGATTAAGTGAACTTGCATACCATGGGAAATTTTGGATGAAGATGCTACACTGCTAAGATATTACTTGAAAATATAAGATGAAAAAAAATCACTCTGTGTACAAACAACTAATTTGTGCTTAAAATCAAAATTCATCTATTTAGATTCCTAGCCTGATATGTCATCTTAGTTCTTAAGGTGGAGTAAACTCGAAGACTATAAGTTATTGAAATGTAATTGTCAGAAAGTCTGTTTAGATCAATTTGCTTTTACTAATTAATGTTATTGCTTGTGATAATGAGGATTATGTAATCTAATGAAAGTTTTAAGGGCTGCAATTGAGAATCAGCAAAACAAAACTTTGAAACTGGTCAGGTATAGTTATAACTGTCATCTGGTAACAGTTTTAAGATTGGCAACCAACATCACTTACCACTGGAAGAAGAATTGTAAATTTTCAGTTTTTCATGCTGTCAGCCCTTAGGATGGTGCAGAAGACCAAGGAGCTTATCCTGCCAAGCAAATCTCTGAGTTTATAAATGGCGTGCGATGTTCCAGTAGTGATCAAATGCCTTTCCTGAGACAGTTTCTTGTAGAGCTTGATGTCCTGTTAATCCAATGTTGTAGCCACTCTCTCACCTTTACAAGCCATAATGTCCCATTAAGATGGAAGGCTTCCAGAGCAGTTGGTAGGAATATACTCAATTTCTCTTGCTCTTCTTATTCATCACTAAAGGGTAAATGTCCCCACTGGTGAAATTTGGAGGCTCCAGTGCTAAGATCTGCACTTCTGCTCAGATCACCAGATTTTTTTCTCCCCCACAAGGAGTGGAACAAGTTGGCGCAGTTACAGTTCTTCTGACAGTTTTCAATGGCATTACTCTTTGTGCATTAGCAACATATAATATTTTTCCTCCTCCTGGATGAGGAATGTGACAGCATGATTGTTTCAACCCCCTGGATCTGTTCCTGGCAGCGGTCTTCTTTAGGACTTCTTTGCCTGCATACTGGCATGGAACACTGCACTACAAATACCAGGTGTTCCCTCTGTGTGGCAGCATTTACACTCTCTAAAAAAGACAAATTATGCCTGACTAGAGTTCACAACTAGTTGACCCTCACCTTGCCAGGGCATGTCGGGTCTCCTCTATCCTGAGGAGCCAGGACTTCAGAGCAGAGAAACCTGATCAGGAGCTTCTGAGCTGTTCCGGAGGAGTGTCTACTGACAAGAAGGATGCTATCTGGCCATGTCAGGGCATACATCTTCAAACAGACTGTCTGAAATGGGGAAGTTCTCACCAAAGGAGTCAAAGTCTGCCTTTGCTCCAGGTACCCGAGGAAAGAAGCTAGCTCCCTTTCCTCTTCCAATGAACAGGGAGTTTCTTGTGGTGCTTAGGGGAAGTCTCATAAACTGCAGTCTGAGATTGGCACAAGCAAGCATCGCATTTGCAAGACAGCCATGAGTACTGGTAATAATTGTGATTAAAAAGTGGGTTAATCCCCTTCTCCCTTGTGTCTCCCCTCAGAGGGATTGTTTGCTGGAGCTTTTGTCTGGACATGCAGAGAAACCTCACTCCTGTGAAACCCTCCCTCGGACTGCAGTGTAGTAGAAATTTGACCTGGCTCTTAGCCCTGGGATGCTCAGTTTGCCAGGGAAAGGAACTTGGATTTCAGGCAGCTGCAGGATGTGAGTTGTGCCTGCTGATCATCACCTGTAAGTGTTTGCTCTGTCAAGGAAATGTGCTCAGAGCCTGAGGTCTCATCCCTCCCCCTCTCCTCCGACTGGCTCCACATATGAGTCTAAGGAGCACCTCAGGCAAACTGTGACCAGAACAGAGGTGCACTGACTACACTCCGTACAAAGCTGCACCCGTGTGGGGATGACAGATGGGTAGTGAGAAATCTCCTTCCATGGTCAGAATGACTCCTGATTTACTGAGTCAAGCCCTGAGTAATGGCTGCTCTTGCATTACTTACTTGGGTGTTAACAGCCTGGGAGCAGACAGGCAACTTTTTAATTTCCTGGGAACATCAAGCCAGTTACTTCCACAATCAAGACATGGTAGTAGTGCACCACCTCAGTAAGAAATTCCCAGGCCAGAATGAATGGGGTGGTACTCTTCCCCCTGTTGACAGCCCGGAAGTACCACTTACCACCCAAAACAAACCACGAACAGCTGTTGGGATTTTTTTCAAGAAAGTATGTAGGTGGCTTGCAATGCCCTGATTAATCTAAACTGTTATAAAAGGAGAGGTGTCTGTCACAGAGAACATGTGAGAATACATTGGGAATAGGCTCTGTATGTGGCTGGCCAAGCCAACTTCTGTGGCTAAGGATTTCCCTCCTTTCAGCTATAGGGCCTGGGGATTTCCCACTCCCCCCACCTACAGGGGCTTGCACACTGCTACAGGGCCTGGGGATTTCCCACTCCCCCCACCTACAGGGGCTTGCACACTGCCCCCTCCCCTGCTGTTCCACACAGACCAGTGTGGAGAATCCTCACATTCTCAGCAGGGAGGGAATTCCTCCCCCTCCCTGTTGCCACCTCATGGGACCTGGGGATTCCTTTCCCTAATACCTCCTCCCACTCAATTCACCAACGGCCTTCCTCCCACCCCCATGTAGCTCCTCTTGGGGCCTGAGGATACCCTCCTCACCCACACACTGCTTCTCTTGGGACCCCTCATTCCTGTGTGGCTGCTCATGGGGCCAGATTGTGCCTGTCCCCCGCTTCTCCCCACACTGCTCCTCCTCTTGCTTCCTAATAAAACCTAATCAACCATTTCCTGAGTTACACCCCTGGGCAATACTGGGGAAATCTGCTAGTATTAGTAAAATCTTTCAGGCCTTATTAGGGAGTTTCCCCATATACTGTCTCCTGTGACACGGAGATCTAAATGTGGAGTACTGCTTAAAACCAAATGTTACATGGGTAGAATTAAAAAGTTCCAAAGCAGTCACTCTCTGAGACCTATCTGTCCTCATCTTCAAAGGAAATCTGTACAACATTTTCAAAAGATAAGCCTGAGACCTTAAATTCATAACATTGCTAGATAATATCAGTCATGGACTGAATGGATACATTGGATTTATGGCTTGTTACTACCCTCTCTAACCCACTAACAATTCCCCCTCCTCATGAGTAGGAGTGTGAATGGGTCATTCCACCTTTGGTAGCACCTTAAAATACATGTTAACTACTTATGCTGAGCAACCTGTTCCTCCTTTTATTCACCCCTGTGACATTCTGCATGTTTCCCAGACCTAAAAAAGAATCCTGTGGAAGCTTCACACAGCTTGTTTCTCTCACCAACAGAAGTAAATATAAAAGCGAGAACATGTTTCACAGCAATTTCAAAGCCTCAACTAGTGCCAGGCAGACCAAAGATTTTTCATGTATTTAGTAAGAAAAGCCTACTTGGAGGCAAGCATGTATCTCATTGACTAGGGATATAGTTCTTTCTTAAAGTGAGATATCTTAGATCAGTGGTTCTCAAAGTGCGGTCCACAGGAAGAACACCCCCAAAATGGCATCACACTAACCACCACTCTGTGGGCCAGGACCTACCTGCTCGCTCTCCCTGCTGGCCCAGGCACACGCTGTGTCACCCAGTGGCAAGCCCCCCTCCACCCACAGCCCCTCTTTGCCTGCTACTGCTCACACCACAGCATTCCCCAAGTTCCAGCACAGTGCAAACCCACCACCCCCAACTCCACCACCATGCGCTGCATGGCCTGCTCCCTCCCCCTGTGGGACTGCCTCTGGAGCACAAGGCCCCTGGTCCAGCTGTGTGTCGCCTCCTCCATCTCCAGGCCGCTTGTTCTTTGTTACAGCTGCCGCTGCTGTGAACGGCTGCTGCTGGGTACCTGCCGAGGAGCAAAACTAAACAAGGGGCTCGGTTTGAAATGAGGTCCGACGCCTGTCCTGTGTAACATGGGCACGGTAGAGAGTTTCCCACCCCCCTTAGGCCCTCTGAAAAAGCTGCAAAGAGCAGCAGGGTCCTGGGCCTTCGGGAAACTGGCCACGGGTGGGGAAGTGGAAGGGATAGGATGGAAGACGGGCCAAGATGAGTCTAAGGCAAAAGCTGGTGAAGCTGCTCCCAGACCTCTGCACTTTAGAGCTGTTGCCTGAAGGGGCCGTGCGGAGCCTGGCTGGGACACTGCAGGGCAAGGTGCACTCTCCCTCGACCCCTCCCTATCCCACGTTCTGCCATTCTCCACAAGCTGGGTCTGGTAGGGAAGGTTGGGGCTTTCTTCACCTCCTCTCCTCCTCCCCCCACATGCCCTCTGAGCCGGGAGTTGGTGCTGAAGCCTCATGGCTGTGCAATCTCCCTGCTACTTGGGGGAGGGGAAGCTGAGCTTCCCCCTCCCCACCCTGCTAGGGGAACAGCAGAGCACTTTCCAAACACTTTCCCCTCTGCGAGGGGGCATGAAGCCAGGTAAGCATCCCCCTCATGCCGAGATTCCTGCACCCCAACCCCTCTCACTCACTCCCCTCCCCTGCCAAGACCCCACACCCTCAGCTTGCTCCAACACCTTCCCCCTGGCTAGACACCTACTCATACCCTGCTCCTACATCCATCATTGCTCCTGCATAGGGTTGCCAGATGGTTGAAACAAAAATACCGAACACCCTCTTTTCTCCCCTCCCCCCACCGAAAAAAAACAGGAAAAAAATCTGTTGGGGGGGGGAAGGGGAGAGACCAAAGTTGTTGAGCAAAAAAAAAAAAAGGACTCCAAGGAAGTAAAATAAAACAGCCTGTCCCCTTTAAGAGTGAGTGCAGGGATAGGAACAGGGGAGCAGTTGAGAACTAAGACCCAGGGGAAGCATTGCTTCCTCTAGGTCTTTTGGCCAGCAGCCATTTTGTGCCAGCAGCCTTGGGGAACCAGGTAAGCATGGGGGCTGGGGTCAGGAGCTGGGGGTGTTGGGGGGCTCGGGGCGGGAGGCTGGGCGCTGAGTGTTTGTAGCGTTGCCAGGTGCCCGGCATTTTCTCCTCCTGGCCGGGGAAAAATTCAGAAAATACCAGACATCTCAGGTGTCCGATATTCTCTGAATTTTTTTATTGGACAGGAGGCGAAAATACCGGACTGTCCGGGTGAATACTGGACACCTGGCAACTCTACTCCTGCAACCTCCCTCCTGGTCACAAACTGCACCCTTCCTTGCCCCTGCTCCCTCCCACTGGCCAGACACCTTGCTCCCAGCCTGCTTCTGCATCCAGCCTCCCACCCTGACCTCACAACTCTCCCTTTTCTGCACCCCACCTCTCTCCCAGGTCCTGTACTTCCATCCCTATCCCACTCAGTGGCAGCCCCATCCCACAAACTGCCCCCTATATTTTTGTCCCTACCCAAGAGCGTAAGAGGTCCATAAAATCCACTAGCTTTGGAACTCCGGATTATTACCCTGGCAAAGGGGAAAGTCTGGAGCAGAAGTCTCCAAGGAGACTTAAATAAATTTTCTTCATATACCAACAAAATTCTCAGCATGACAACAAACACACATTAGTGTATTCATAGTTCCCATACAAGTCTCTTAGTTCTGATCCATATGTATTATCCTGCCATAGATTTTGTGTTCTCTCGGCATGGTTAGTGTGTATATAGGCGTACAGTTGGATGCCAGGTGCTCTACTGCCCCCGAAGTCTTAAGAAAGAGCTTGTACTAGCTGAATAACTTTTGACCGGAATTTTCACACTCCGTGTCCAGGTACAGCCAACATACCAATTAGTGCCCTCGCTAAAGAAACATATTCGTAAGTGGATGGCCACTAAGAAAGGATTCATAGCCACAACTCTCAAAAACTGAAATCTTTTGAATCCAGTACACAGTTTTGTTCACTCTGGGGTCAACATGGGGTTCTGACCATAACTGTACCACCATGGTAAACATTTGGCAATCCAAAGCTCCATTGCATCAGTTATTTCCTGGCAGTGATCATCTGTAGCCAAGTATCTCCAGCGGTTTGGATTGCTAATGCCATGCATCAGCTTCATCCTGAGTGAGCTTCTTGAAATGTACTTTTAGAACTTCCTTCTGAGGGCTGGAAACAGTGCACCCAATACAAAAACAACCCAGTTTTCACTTGAGATCCTCGCAGTACTCATGGATGCAAGCCTTGCCCAGAGTATTTTGGGAGATAAATCTCAAACTATATATCCTTTTATTTCTCCCCAATTTTGAATACAAATACAAACAGGCCTGTGGGTTCAGACCAGTGGTTCATCGAGTTTAGTGCCTATATGTGATAGTGGTTAGTATGAGATGGTTCCAAAGATGAGGCAGGAAGCCACATACTGGGCAATGATGGGTGTGTGTGGGGTTCCTACCTACCACTAGTAGTTGTCTTTTGTTTGAGGCATGAGTGTTTATATGCTTTCCAAAACTGAGGAATAGTAAACAGATATAATCTCTTCTGCAACAATGAAGATCATGTCCGGAGCAGAAAAGAAACTGCAGCCTTTCAAGACAGTTCAGAGAAAGAATACGGAAAAGAGAAAATTGAAATTTTCTTCCTACTCCTCACAGAAAGCATTTCAGAATTGTGCAGTGCAGTCCCACAGCTTTCCAACCTGCAGAAAACACTAATTCCTGAAACAGGGAGTCATTTTTCATACAAATCTGGATGACCTACCAAACAACTCAGGACTCTGAAGCGAAGTGCAATTCAGATGGGATTCTCCCTTAGCCTATGTAATTTAACCAGCAAATTTCATTCAATAATCTGCTTGAATTATATTTCAGGCACAAAGTAAGTTGTAGCAAAGACGGTCTGTTTTCTATGGTGCACAGCGCCAGAGAATCCTGACTTTTAGATGCTATGTAATAAAAATTAATAAAGTTCTAGTGATCTCAGCTACACTAGAGTTTCTCCAGAATGGTTGATTGGAGTCTTGCAATAAAGCATCACAGAAACATAAATACCAGCGCTACTGGCATTCCATAAGAGGGCACATCAGATTCTTCATCTGAGCATTATCAGATGTGAAGATTAATCAGAATGACAGCTTTGTCAACCCTAAGGCTGGCTGGCTTAAACAGCATTTGGAATTAGTTCCTCTGACTGTATGAGAAACATATGAGGAAAAGATTATTTTCTCTAGTATCTCATGCATAAAGAGTACAGATACCAATTCTATCCACTTCCTGTAATGCCATCCAAAAGGCCTGGGCCTTATGGCCTCAAGCTGCTGCAGCAAGATGTTAAAATCCTGCTTTAGTTTCCGAAGCTATTGCTTTATATGGGGAGGAAGTTCCACTCCTGCTTAATATTCTGCTATACGAATAAAAATCTGTTTATTCTTCCCCAGTTCTCTGTTTCACTGGTTCATGTTTCTCATAAGTGATGAATGGAAAGAGAAGCTGTTCAACAGATCAGAAATGTCTTACCTGATCATTTTTTTTTCTATTGGCAACTTATCTGCTTATTCAACCCATCTTGGTAAACTGTTGTATGGTTTGCAATGTTTGAGGACATCACAGTTCCATCTTTAGTTAATAGCAATGTCATGTCTGTAATGTCCCGTAAATACTACTGTTTCCCCTATTTTTATGTTTACATGCTTTTTTCATATAAGCAATAAATCCAACTAGAATTTCAGGATGCTTATTGCACTTGGTAGCTGGCTGTTGGGCCTAGTGTTTATAATACCCTCCAAGGTGTAATAAGTGGTTCAAAATAGTTTATTTTAATTGATTATAATATATACCTTCTACATGTGTGTGTTTTTTCCTGTACAGCATTACACTGTATTTTAAAGTTGTCTTAAGTTACTGATTTCATAATATTTATATGATTGAAAATAGCAACTCTAAAATATTTGTGTGTTAACATTAAAGGTTCTTTCATGACAACATTTTAAAAATAAAAGTAACAGGTAATCCAATACAAATATAGATTCTAAATGTGAAGTAAACAGTAATGATTTAATACTATTAGCATGGAGTCCCTTGTTTATTAATAAGGAATTGATAATGTTGCAATAATGATGAAAGTTAGAGCAAAATTGTATAATATTAACATTGTTTTATAGAAGCTGCAAATTCTGCACCTGAATTCTAATAGTGATAAATTGGGATTAAATAGAAAAGAAAGTAACTAATTTAAAATAGCGTGTATCATTAATTTGTAAAATAACCCATAAATGACTTCATAGCTGCTTTAAAATTTTAAAAAAATTGAAAAAATGGAACATGTTAGCTGAGACTACTTAGTCTTGTGCCAATGATACAAAGGCTAATGCTCACAAAATAGAAAGAAAAGCTTCCAGGCATAATGCTTAGAAGCAATTTACCAGAAATAAGTAAGTTTTTCTGCACAAAAAAAGTGCCTTAAAAATGGTCTATCGTGTTAATTGCATGCTGATTTCATGTAACGACTAATTTTAATTTGTGTGTGCATGATATTAATTATATGTAAATTTGGATAACTAAGTAAGTTTGCATTAAGCAGTTTTATCACTGAGGTCTCCTCTGCTTTTCTTATCTTACCTTTCTCCTTCCCCCATTACACCCACATGTTTCTGCTTTGTTGGTTTCTAGATGCTTCATTTCTATACCTCTTGGTATCACTTTTCCTTACAAAATAAATGCTGAACTATTTAAGATTAATGCAAGATGTGTGTTCTTTTCCAGTATTTAATGAACTGTATGCCTTTTCTATGTTATGGAATTGATTAAAGTGCATGCATGTTTCTAGTTCTTGGTTTTTTCTTGTCAAGTCCTTTGACTATTTGCTTTTCTCCATAAAGGAGATTTAGAATGTTAAGACGTGTTGATGTATACAGTGGAAAAATCTGCAGTTAAAACACTCAACTACCTTCTCAACCAGAAATGTTTGATTATTAGTTGGAATTATTTCTAAATGACTCATTGTGGTGAGAAGAACCCTAGTGCTGCCAAAGAGCAATGTTTTAAAAAAGTTACCACTTCCATGAAACACATTTTTAAAACATTCTTTATTAATGTACCCTGTAATTTTTTTCATCCAGGTGCAGAAAAAGTTTTATGTGCACTGAGCCATGTACAGATGTGCACCACCAAGAGAAATACATGCTGCCGGTTGTGGGTGCTGTTGGCACTTTGCTAATCAGCTGGGCAGCATTTGAATTTCTCCTGAATGGCCGCCCAAGTGCTTGGCTTAGAGGAAACACTGTTCACTATCTTTACAGCATTTTGTTCCTGCTCATCAGTTTAGTGATTTACTTGTGGATGATTTTACAGTTATTTGGATAAGTTAGAAAAAGAGAGATGGGACCAGAAGAAGGGAGGAATTGGAAGAAGAAAAGAGCAAAGAGTGAGCAAATAAGAATAAAATCTAAAAGAATAAATCAGAATAAAAAAGAAAAGACAGGAAATGGTAGGTTGTACAGAAATATGAAGGGTGGGGAGTATGTCTTACACTTGGTCATCGTTTTTGTTTGTGGAGATGCCTATATTTCAGCCTCCTTTGGAAGAGGGAGCTGTCACAAGGATTTATTATAGGCTTTTAAAATGAGGATGTCCAATGTTTAGGGCACTGTTATGTCCTAAGCACTGGACATCCTCATGTGGGGTCCATTTGGATAAGTTTCCTCTGTTGACAATTTTTTTTAGATAAGAGGCTGCTCATTCCAGCAAAATAGCTGCTAATTGGAAGCTCGGTTTTATGTTATGAAAAATGTCCTCCCACTTTTCTATATTTTGCCAACCAGTGGACTTAATTTTTCTGTATTTTGAGAGAGTCCTTAATTGCAGTTTCTTGTCTAGCAGGTGGACATGAGAACGGAGTTTTGTTCAAAATGTCCTTGTATTATTTGTACTTGGATAAGAGCTTTAGAACACTCCCCAGTTTTGTTTCCAAGCTGAATTCAGATTTTTTTTTCCTAGGGACCAGGATATTCCTTTCAATGTGCCACCCCATCCCTTTCTCTTATTCCCTAATAGATTCCAACAAGAAATCCTGGCACTCTCTGGCTGTAGCTTGGTCCACATTTTTTCTGTTTGCATGGAACCCAGGAAGCCTTAGTGTCATTTTTGGCTTTTTTTCTGGAGTCTGAACCCCAAAATGGCCAAAGCCTGTAATTTATCCTTTGCTAAGTGGCATAATTTTGTACAAAGGAATCTGAAGCTTAATTCAATTGAGTTAATGTTGTAAATAGGTACTATTTAAAACAAACAAACAAACAGGAAATTTGAAGTATTTGTAAATGAAGAAAATATTGTTGTACCAGTAGTTCAAAAAAGCTAAATAGCAATTAGGAAATTACAGTTCTACCGCTAATCTTAACTCTGCCCTGCGTTCCATTCCACATCTAGCATTCAAGTGCAGAAGTGTTGCCGATTCCAAGCATCCAAAAAATCATGCTTTGTTAAACAAAATGTTTTACCCTCACTCTGACTTTTCTTACAATTTGGGGGGAAGTTGCCCATCCCTTATTTTGTGTAATAATTTCAGGTTCAGAGTTTAAATAGACACAAAAATGCACCTCTGCATTAGGGATGTAAATGACTAGTCAGCTATCCAATAAGCAAATGGATAGTCGTCACACTAGTCGACTAGTCACTCCCCACCCCCATGATGCCTCTATCAGAAAGAGACAGCAAGGGGTGGGGGGGGGGAGAGGAGAAGATGCTTCAAAGAGGCAGCGCCATGTGGTGCCTGGAGCCAGACTCTGGCTCCATGTGGCGCTGCCGCTTTGAAATGCTGCAAGGAGCACAGGGCCAGCGGGGGACTGCTTGAGTCACCCACTGACTCCATGCTCCACCTAGCGCTTTCGCCTTTGAAATATAACAGCAGCCCTGGAGCTATCGCTACACTTCAAAGGCGGAGGCACCTTTATCAACTAATCAAATAGTTAATGCAAATTGCATCAACTATTGGATTAGCCAGTTATTCTAAATTTAACATCCCTACTCTGCATGTCTGCTAGTGAGAAAGGGCTGCTTACTCACTTCTACCCACTGTGGAATCAGAGCTGCCTCTCTAATCTCTATACACACAAACAGGATCTATCCTATGTACAAGATAGATAGTTGCCCCACTCATAGCTTCTCCAGGTTTCCCTGAGTTTTCTTTCACATTCTCTCCTTGCAAAGCCACATTTCCCTGCACAACCGTCATCTGCCTTCTTCCCCCACGTGCTCAATCCTCACAATTTCTCCAGCAAGTTTTCTGCAGTTGCAGGTGTGGAGCCCTCAGCCAGATGCATAGCAAGAGCAGGGCAGGTTTCCCAAGTGTCTTGCCTGCATCCATTTTCATCTGGAGAGGCAGGGGAGGAGAAAGTGTCTTCTTGCAGTAATATAAATAATTCAGTTTGTGGCCCATAAATTTCTTAGCCTCTCTGACTGCACCCAGTAGTCCAAAATGTGGGAAGGAGTTTGTGATGTTGGCATCTGAGTCCCTTGGACATTCCTTAAAGGGGAACAATTTTTAATCTATAGTTAATTGGTCTGGATTAATATGAGTAATCTCAAGGCAAAAGACTCATATGCAATGTTGAAGCTGAGGGAGGAAGGGAAGGAGCAGAGACTGGGGGAGCTCTGAGGTAAAGAGCTCTTGGAGCCCCACAGCCAGTAATGGGGGCAGAAGTGCAGTCCAACAACCACAGGGTTTTGCTGCCAGCCACGGGGCTGTGGTCCTGGCCCCCGGCTGTGGGGCTCCGCAGCCACCCTGTCTCTTATCCCGAGTGCCCTGCTGCTGCTGAAGTGGAGCCCCACCAGCCGACAGCTGTGGAGGAGCAGGCATTGATCTACCCTGGTCTTGCAAATTCCCTAGTTTGGGATCAGTCAGGTCCCCAGGTGCCAGACCAGAGAGGTTCTATACTATATGTCCTACCCTATTTCTATAAGAATAGATCCAGTTTAAACTCCATACACCAAATGTAAAACAAAATAAATGTTAGCTCAGTGCCTGAACTCATGTCACTGATCTATTACAATACAAAATAATTTTAACTATTAAGAGCCCTTTTACTAAGTTACATGCACTGTCCACGATATCTCTTCTACTGGGTTTGACCCCTCACCTTTCGGGTGCACAACACAGACCTCTCTGGTAAGGGGAGACTGTGCTTATATTCTCCACAAGGACTAGTCCATTGTGAGATGGAAACATAGACTTTATTACAGGCTGAGTTACACAACTCTTTGTGATTTAATAGTAATATACTGGGCATCAGGATTTCTGGGTTCTGTTCCTAGGTCTTGGGAACTGGCTAAGATTTAGTCCAGTGGTGGGCAACCTAAAGCCCTGTTGGCTGCATGCGGCCCATTGGCGTTATATGTGTAGTCCATGAGACATTTTGTTTACCATTGTCCACATACAGAGTTGCCAGATTCTGCTGGTTTTCATCTACATCGGTTTTTTTACTGCTGATATCACTAAAGTGACAGGTACATAAAGCAAGAGCTGGTGAAATGAGGTGTCTGCTGATTGCACACACAATTGATTGTAAAAGACATATGCTCCCTCTGCATCCAATCAAAAGCAGTGCTATGGTTCAATTAACATGCCCTGCAAATTCTAGTTACTCAAGCGCAGTTAGCAAAGCTACCCTATCCCAGTTTCTACCCTCTGCTCCTTCCAAGTTTCTTCCTCTTGAGTTAAAGAGCAATGCACACTAAAATGAAGGCAGAACCAGATGAATTTAATTTTTCCCACAAAGTTATTTTTAATATTGGTGCTTTATTTCTTAGACTAATGAAAGATCAGTAAATAAGCACTAATTTTACTTAAAAGAGACCCTATAGAAGCTTTATTAGGAAATTGTCAAGTACCACCAACATTTACAGTGTTATGAAATTCAATCAAATATATGCAATCTGAAGTGGTGTTTGCACAAAATTATTAGGAACTAATCTGCCTTGAGATGTAGTTGCACAGCTCCACGTTGGCTTCAAAGAGATCGCTGCTCCGCTTACACATCTCCGGGCAGAAGTTTACATTTTTCCTCCCCAACTTTATAAGAATTATTCTGATCCAGTGCTCCCTTCTGGCCTTAAATTCTGAGTCTGTGTGATCAGGCTACTAGAGGAACACTGATCCACAAGCCGTGTGAATTACATATCGGTTCAGCACACCTTCCCTTAGGCTCCGGATGAGTCTCTCTAGGCACCTTCCATTTCTCTCATTAACATACCTAATACATCTATTAACAAAAGTAACAGTTGCAAACAATTCAACCACAACAGAAGTTTTCACAACACATTCAAAATTATTAATGAACAGAAACTCTGGAAACTTGTTTTAGAGTTGCATCTGGTCAGGCCCAAGACACAGTTCACTAACTGCATCAAGGTTCTAGAAGGCAGGAATCTGATTGGGATGGTACATGGTGAACTGGCTCCTCTCTCAAACTACTATCATATTCCTCAGTATCTCAGAGCTCTTTAAAGCCTTTGGTTGATACCATTGCAAAGAAAACTTAAAAGAAGGCCTTGTCTACACTGGCATGTTTTGTCGCCAAAAACCGCCTTTTGATGACCAAGAGGTAAGTGCATTTACACTATGGATGTAAAGTACCATTTAGCTGATCGAGTAGTTGATGGAACTTCCATTGACTACTTGATTAGTCGATAAGGGGGGGGCCGCTTGCTATCCCCGCTGCGGCTCTGCAGTTTAAATGTAGCCCGAGCCAGTTGTGCAGGCAGCCTGCCTCTTACTACATTTAAACTGCAGAGCTGCAGCAGGATTAGCTCCTGGGGGCAGCGTGAGCCAGGACTGAGCAGCCGGGCTCACGCTGGCTCCGGGACCACTGCGCCTCTACCTTTTAAATGCAGTAAGAGCCAGGCAGCTCTTACTTTGTTTAAAAAGCAGAGGCGCAGCGATCAGGGACCCGGCACAAGCCAGAACTAAAACATTCCCAGCTCGCATCAGGTCCCCTGCTGTACCTCTGCCACCCCTTTGACCTCTCCCGCCGCCCTGCATCGGCTTCTGCTTCCCCTGCTTGCTGCCTTTGATATGAAGGCATCAAGGGGGGAGAAAGCAAGTAGTCAAGTAGTGACTCGACTAGGCTTATCGGGTACTCGACTAGTCACTTACATACCAAGTTTACGCTATAATCTGACTTATTGGATAAAAATTCCTGTTTTGGTTATAAAAAAAAAAAAAGTCTAGTCCTGCAAGAGACTTTTTTCCCCTGCCTTTATTGCCAATAAAGAGCCACTGTGGACTCTATTTGTTTTGTCGAGAGAACTGGCTTCCACCAATATCCTACAATGCCTGACCTGATGGCTGTGCTCATTATTTTGTGATCTCTGCTGTCTGGCTGGCATGTGTTCCCTTTCAAAAGAGTGAACTTCTCCATTTGGGAAAAAATATGAAGAGCAAACCATTGGAATTCTCCTTCCTGTTCTGCCTTGCTAGGAACACAGCATTTGAGGAACAAACTAAGAACAAATCATTGGAATACTGCTGCTTGTTCTGCTCTGCTAGGAACATGGCTGCAGGCAGGCTGCTGCTGCAGAGAGAGGGCTGGAGAGATGGCTGTGCTGCTTTGACATTCCTCAGCAAAAAGAGTGCACAGAGTAGCTCTGCCTTCCTACAGCACTGCAGTGTGGAGTGCTTACCTGCTCTGTCTGTCCACAGGGTGCTAGCAATGTGGCTATGAAACGTTGACCATGGGAGGGAGAAAAACTGTCTTTACCAGTTTTCACTTTTGGCAACTTTTGCCTGTTGACAGCACTTTCATCGCCCAACCTTCCCAGGATAGATAAAGCCTGAGAGTGAATGTCTCCTTCATCTGAGTGAAGCTTTAACTCAGATGCCTACTGATGATCATTTAAATGTCAGCTTTGTGAGCTTCACTCTCATATCAGGGAGAAGATGGGAAATGGGTGTCTCATTTAGCATGATAAAGGGACAATGTTTGAGAGACCATCACCTACTTTTTTCCCCCCCAGACAAGAAGAAGCCAAAGTCCAGGAGCCTAGTAGAGCCCATAGGTATATTCAAGACCCACCACAAGGAAGTCAAGTGCAGTTCAGAGAACATCTTTCACAATCTGATTTGATTTAATTTAATTTAATCTTGTGTATAAGGGCAATGTGTCTTCTTCCCTACACTAGACTTTCTTTTAAATATACCTATTAGCACATGTTAACATCCCACCCTAACTACAGTCTGATAAAGTCTAGATAAGGCCACAGGAGTTTGCATCAATTTAACCACACCAGTGTTAATTTGAGTGTAGACAGCTTAAAATTCCTTCCCCCTCTTAATAGCTCAACTTGCACTCTTAGCTCTTGATATGTAACTATTTTACTAGTCCTCTGATCATATCAGATACTTTGTCCGCTTAGGACCAAAACCTCACATGTTTAATCTTGAGGGGGTTTATTTTTGGAGTGAAAAGTCCAATATTTTTCCCCTTCTGCAGGTTGCATTTTAAGATAAACAAATTCTTCACATACCAAGAGAAAAGAAAAAAAAACCTTCATCCATCAGTGGATTTTTTTTTAAGAACAGATGAAACAAATACCTGTCAGGTATGGTCTACTTGGTCCTGCCATGAGTGCAGGGGACTGGATTTGATGACCTCGCTAGATCCCTTCCAGTTGTATGCTTCTTATATCTTTCTCCCAGTTGCAAAGAGCATTGTTATGTAGTCATTCTCTATCAAGGCTGCAAATTGTGGGGAGGGGGACTGTTACAAGTTTGTATTGGGCCTGAAAAAAATCATGCTTGGGCCCTATTCTCAGTGGCACGAAGAGGTTAATTTTCAGTCTTTTCTTCTATTTCCAAGCAAACACAGCTTCTCATTGGCAGAAATCAGCTCTTGTTTTTAAATGCTCTGAATAACACTGCTCTCTTCTCCCTGCACTGTGAGGGTTTTTGGAGGATAATGTTGTTTACATATTTTCAGAGTCAGATTACTATGCAACACATTAAAATAGGCTCTGAAAATTGCTATTTAAGCAATCTTGCTAAATAGCCTTATTTTAATTTTGAAACTAACTTTTTGTTTATGTGCAGAAATCTTAATGAAGCCCAAAGCACTGGCAAGCCAGAATTTCTGCTACTAAGTATGGGTACAACATACTAATTGGTGGGAAATTTGCTCCCAAATGCCAACTGGCTTTTACAGTTTTTAATGTAAATTATGGGCATGAAGAGAGTACATGACACTGCCTCCTGGAAGACAAGATTTTGAGATTTTGGAATGTTCTTTTGGATCTTATATGTTAGGGCACAGAAAAGGTGGATGGATATCTAGCTGTGGAAAGAAGAGAAGACACACGGTTAACCAAGCAAAATGCTGATGTACTTTCTCCAATTAATCAGTGGAATGGCAGAACAGGAATAAACGGAGTATCATCTGAGAAACCAAGGTTCATATAAACATCTGTGTTACCCACTAACATCTCCTATTTCTAAGAGGTTCTTTATAATACTCAGACTGAATCTTCCATTCCTCATTGCACCGAACTCCCACCTGACTCCAGTGGGTATTTTTGGGTGCTCAAGGAAAACAGGATCAAGCCCCTGTGTGTCTAATAAAATATAGTTATTTAAATGGCCCTTGTAATGAAAAAAACCCCAGGCTGCTGAGATGAGTATCTACTGTGTTCCAGTCTCTTCAATCCTCATTGCACTGGATCTTTTATGGAAATATTCCCCAGTGACATTTCAATGGAGGGGTTTTTTTTTCATTATACTAGTGGCACTTTTCTGTGTATATATATTATAGAGGGGAATCGTTCCCTTTCCATGGTGCTTATGAGTTTTAATACAGAAGTCTTTAGTGTATTATTTCCTTGCTTTTTACATGTTGCTTTGGGTGAGATTTTCAGAAGTACCCAATGACTTAGGATGTCAACAGGATGTATGCTTCTATGGGATTTGTGCTCCCAAGCAATGTTCCCTCTAAGCTACGTGGCAGAACAGCTTCACAGGTAATTAATCAGCCCCTCCCAGTCAGCTCATGGCTCCTTGCAGGGAGCTTAGAGGGAACACTGGTCCTGAGTCACTGAGAACACTTTTGAAAACCCCAACATCTGGGTTTTAAAGTACATAATATTGAATTGGTTTGCTTTCCAGATGGTACTCCTTACATAAAGGCACAGTGGGAGATTTCTGGCTGCACCCTCTTGGCTGTATCCCATAGTGCCTGTGCTGTGGCAGAGAACATCTTATGCCAGATCCAGAGATATAGGGCCCCATACTCTGCTCTGGCTCTTTCACTTAGGGCATAAAGGAGCTGGAGTGTGTAGTGAGCATCATTCCCCTCCCCACCCCACCCCCCGAACTGTCAGCTCAGTTTGTCATCTGAAAATGTGAAGTTGCTGATGGTTTTATATGTGACTCCCTCTTCCAGTTAAATATTGCATTGTAAAATAGGGTTATGGTTTGGGGTAAGAACTGCATTATTTCTGTTGAACAGGAAGCAATGTATTGTTGTGGTTATTACAGTATGGCTCTTTGTCAACAAATCTTTTAGTTTATTCTATATGGGAGCTGAAAATACTGTTTTAAATACACTGCAAAAAGGCAAAAAAGATAGTGATTCCAATTTCATATGGATATATGCTAGGCTTTTCTTACCTTCTATTCTTAAATTTCTCTTTTAAAATCTGTCTCTCAAAGTATTTTAATTGTGCTCATAACTCTGTCTCTGTGACATGGTAGTGGCATTGTGATGTTTCACTCCCTCCCCAGGCTTTATGAAATTGACTTATGGATACCAATATAAATGAACTTGAAGATATGTTGGACAAAATACCTCATGTAACCTATCAAGTTTAATGTCACAGCCTGCTGGATCTGATACTTTATTTTGGTGTACGTATCATTCTTGTGTGTAAAGTTAGATGTATGTTAGGAGTGGGCAAAAGGGCCTACCTGACCCAGATCTGTCCCGCCAAATGGGTTGATCTGTCCCATGGAGGCCCCAAAACTCCCCTGCCCCCAGTCCAATCAGGGCCTAGGGATGGGGGAGTGAACGGTTGACTTGAAGTGAAGCGGCTGGAGGGCAAGGAGAGAGAGACTTTGCATGCTCCCTCCCTACCCCCAAGCCAATCAGGGCTTGGGGGCGGGGGAAGCATGCAAAGTCTCCTCCCACCCTGCAAAGGGCACGGGCACCTAGAGAGAACCGCCAGCTGGTGGTTCTCTCTGGGGGAAGGCAGGAGCAAAGACTTCATGCTCTCACCCACCCCCAACCAATCAAGATCAGTGGGTGGGGAAGCAAGGAAGTCATCAAAAATTTCTGAAGTGACCCCAGTCAAAAATTATTGCCCACCCCTGGAGTATGGAATGGATTGTTTTTAAACGTGCAAATGAAAGCCATCAAAGGTGTTTCCCTCAATGTCTGGGTGATCCTTGTAAACAGCTTCTTTTGTCCTTTAAATCTTAGCAGTGGTTGGTCTTAGGAAGTCATGTGACCACCCCAACTGGTGGGGGTTGACCAGGTAATTTTCCATGGAAGGGGAGAATGTAAAACAGGGAGGAACTAATAGGGGAAGTGGAGGTGGGTGACAACCTGGGAAGCAGTGATCATGAGATGGTAGATTTCAGGATCCTGACCAAAGGAAGAAAAGAGAGTAGTAAAATACACACCTTGAACTTCAAAAAAGTAGATTTTGACTCCCTCAGAGATCTGATGGGCAGAATCTCCTGGGATGCTAACATGAAGGGGAAAGGAGTCCAGGACAACTGGAAGTATTTTAAAGAAGCCTTATTGAAAGCACAGAAAGAAACCATCCCGACACGTAGCAAGAGAGGCAAACATGGTAGGAGACCGGATTGGCTTACGGGGGAAATCCTTGGTGAACTTAAACACAAAAAGGAAGCTTACAAAAAGTGGAAACTTGGACAAATGACCAGGGAGGAGTTTAAATGTATAGCTCGAGAATGCCGAGGGGTTATCAGGAAGACGAAAGCGCAAATGGAACTGCGACTGGCTGAGGATGTGAAGGATAACAAGAAAGGTTTCTATAGGCATGTTAACAAGAAGAAGATGGTCAGAGACGGTGTGGGGCCCCTACTGGATGAAGGAGGTAACCTAGTGACAGATG
>CM057847.1:40012044-40025408 GCA_030068395.1 Apalone spinifera
ATTTTATCTCTGAAGCAGATGACTTCTAAAAAATTGTAGACCAGTGATATCAGTCCCTTAGTGCAATTTACTTCATTGTTTTTTAGGGCCATTGGTGCAGACAGGGCGGTCAACAGACTTTGCTGAGCTCTTGAGGGCCTGCAGAAGGGGTGGAGCTGTGAACTAGCCTGCCTCTATCCTCCTTCCCCCAGCCTTTCAGTATTGCTCAGCAGGGACTCCAGCAGTGATTTAAAAGGCCTGGGTTGAGGCCGCTGCCATTGCAGCTGTAGTGGTGGAGGTGGCTGGTAGCCCTGTGCCCTTTTAAATTGCAGGGTCCTGGGGCACCACCTTCTTTGTTACCCTTGTCAGCGGGCCTGGTTGCAGAACTGTAGAACAGATAATATGGCATCCTGATCACTATATTAATGTCACTAGAAAAAGCAAACACAGTCCAAAATTTGAGAAGAATTGTGTATACCTATGGCTATGTATTATTTCATGTGAAAATGAGCTGTCAGTTCAGCTGTACAGGTCCTGGGCTTCCTATGGGGCTTGAAATAGTAATTTGTTTCTTTTCTCTTTGTTTAAACAAGAAGGGAATATTACAGGTTGTGGAACTGTCTGTAAATTTTGCTTTTAGATTATCTGTCATTTTCAAGTACTGTAAAAATGCACCTATTTAACAACACTCAGCTGTTTAAAATTAATTTTTGCGTCTAGTGTCTAAACTCTAAGAAAAAGTACCATGGAGAGATAAACAGGCTTATCCAACAAGCCTCTTCATATTTCACTTCTGTGATAGGCTTCTGAATCAAGTGTTTCTTATTGAAGTGTTCCTATAACCTGCTGCTGTTATGCTGTGCAGAACCCACTATCTGATATTGAATCTTTTTCAAGAACCAGGTTGTCTCTTGGACTATAGGAAGTGTATATGTTCCAAGGAAAAAATGCATTAGTATGTACTGAGTGCTCTTATGTTTTGAAAAATTCTTGAAAAATTACATAAAGATTTAAAATTGGGAGGTGTAGTTATTATTTTTAGTTGAAAAAGTTGCAATACACACATGGCGTATTCCAAGAACTCTTCTCCTAATGCCACTATGAAATAATATCTTTGTGCCATGACTGCATTTCTAGAAGAGTCTTTCAAATAACTATCAGCAAATGCTTGTATTTGATTATAGCAGTAATAAATGGTTAGACGGACATCTAGGAATAGACCTTGCTGTTTAAAAAAAAAATAGAAGCAAAAAAACCCCCGTGATCAATGTGTAATGCAATGTTCTCTTATGGATGCCCATGCTCCTTCTGAAGTTATTATTTCCCTTCAGCCATGAAACTTGGATTCTATTATAATGGACACAATAAATATTGCTACTTGGATTGTAAACTGTTTATGGCCAATAACTTCTCATCAAGCTGTCTGAAAATTACTGTGTACCTCTTGGCACTATATAAATGATACTATACTTTTAAGAGTCCAAGTTTGCTCTGTTCCACCAGTGTAAATCCAGACTAACTCCACTAACATTGATGTAACTGAGAGTATAATTTGGTCATAGGTGTTTGAGACTTTATCAAAATTCAGTGGCACCAGTACTCTTTGATACAGTCTATTTACCCTGTTGATGTTCAGTAGTACAGTGATAGCTCCCGGGGGAAAAAACACTAACAATGCACAGAAGCTTAATTTATATCTAAATTTGATTATATTTTATTTTAGACTTTTGTTCTAGTAACTATTTCAGCTAGTTTGTGCCAAACAGGATTTACAGAAATTGGATGAACTTAAACAATTTGCCTGTTTTGAAAGAAATGTCTGCTGCACTTTTGGCACGTTAGCGATAATGCAGGGAAATCAACAGGCTGCAGCTTGTAACAGGAAGTGATCTAAAGTACACAAACCACAGCATTGAGGCAGTTGTCAGTATGCAGTAGCAATCGAGCATTCATTTGCTCCAGCTCGAAAACCTTTAGTGTGCCACTGACACGTCAGGTTGTATATTGAAAATGAGGACAGAAAGTGCTTGAAAACGTTGTTGAGCACACTACACATGGCTCTGCAGCAAGTCTCTTCCTATGACAGAATTTCAGTAAAGCCCTGACTAATGTCCAGTTTACATATTTATACTTTCAGCTTTCTGCTGCCTGAACAGTGCTCCAATGATGTGTTTCTTTTCCCTATGGATTAAGATAGTGCTCTTTAAAATAAATATGCATACATTTGTCCATTGAGAGTGCCAGAATCAATGTGGTGGTCTGTTTTCTTCTGAGACTGTATCCCAGTCTTGCCAATGCCAGGTCTATAACTGCCATTTCATAACTTGCATAATTACTTCTCTGCAGGCACCCATAACGGCTAATGATGCCACATTTAATTCTGTTACTCTATAAAAGCTCATCACTACATGATTTAGCTTCTATTGTGCTAAGCAGAAGGCACTGTATAGCTACAATAAGAGCAATGTAGGTCAGAGCATTCTCAGGGCTGTTTCTTAGAAACACTAATCACTGCTGTTCTCTTAGTATCAGTTGCATAATAACTAACTCTGTTAGCTTCTTAAAGTCTTGAATGTGCTTTCACCAAAAGCACATCCCTTTTTTTCCACACTGTGTAACTTCTAATTTGTGTTTTGCACCCAAAGAATCTGCTTCCTGAATGCCCCTAGAGGTTATTTCTGTAAAGTCTCTCTAGCTGAAGAATTTCCTTTCCCACTTGCCCAGGATACAGTGTTGCAGCTATACTAAGAGGACATTTCCTGATGAAAGGGTGGATCCTGTTAGTACAGTTCCTCTGATTTGCAGGGAAAAACAATCTATTTAACTTTGTGCAGTGTTCCAAAACTGGGAGCAAATCACACAAGCACATTTCACCAGCACAAAATGAATCCTTTCTATGCAACACAGTGTCATCATGTGAATTGCAAACTCTGCCAACCAACAACCAATAAATCTTATGATACAGAATAGTCTCGGTTTTCCGACCTTCGCTTAGCTGACATTCCATTTTATCCAACGTGCTGAATTGATGAATAAGAACACAGCATGTACAACAGCCAATCTCAATCAGCGCTGCACTCCCATACCAAGTGATGCTATGTTGTGTACATTACATACCTAGTGTGCTTTTGTTAGCAACTGTGATTACATGAGTACAGTCATGCTTTTGTTTGATGATGCCAGTACTGTATTCTTATAAAGTAGATGGAAATTTCTTTGTCAGCATGGCAAGTGAAAAGAGAAAGAAAGTAGTTATTTCAATGGAACAAAAACTTGAAGCCTTACAAAGACTATGTAAGACTGTCAAAAGACTGTCAAAAAATGGTGACAGAATATGGTGTGGGGCGTGTTACTGTTGGCAATTGGAAGATAATGACGATATGGAAGACGATATTATCAAACTAGAGAAAGTGGATAGATTGAGTCACAGTGAGGGAGTGAAGGCTTTCAATGCAGAACTAATTTACATTGAGCAACAGAGGGAAGTGACCGCTACAGACTTACTGATGATCAGATGCTGGCATGATCTTGCCACGAAGAAAAGTAAGGACAACCAAAAACAACTCCTGATCACTCATTTCTTTAAAAAATAAACTTTTTTATATTCACAAAAGTGTTGTAAATTCTATTTTGGTTGGTTGAAATATTCTATTTTATTTTTTCATTAGAATTAGTAATAAATTGAGTTTATACATCTTTGTACCCATGTTTTTTATTAGTATTCCGTATTATCCAACATTTCCGCTATCCGACCATCCTCTGGTCCCATTTAGAGCAGTGTTTCTCCCACTTTTAATTCAATACTTTTAGAGCACTGTTTCTCCCACTGCTCTTTTTGGCTGAAAACGGCAAACTGGGGCCAATGGAAGCTGCAAAGCTCTGTGGCTGCAGAACCGGTAAGTAATCACACCAGAGTGGTCAGTTAGCAGGTTTCTCAAAGTGGTTTTGTGGTCCACTGGGAGAGAAACAAATCTCATGTTTCCATTCATGAAATTCAGTTTATGGAGCTATAATAATAACATTGCCCTGTTTGTGCACAAATGATATTTGAGGGTAAATATTCTGTACTTGTCATGGACTCTGTTATCCTTTGCTAGTAATATTTCACAACACAACATGCACAGAGCTGAAAATGGGCAACAAATGCATGGACAAAATGGTAGGACAAGATTGTTGATTTATTTAGTTATTTATTTCAAATCAATTTGGGAATGAGGAGAGCAGGAGGAGGATGGCTAGGTGATTGCAACCTCAAATTCTGTTTTTTATTACATAGTTGATATTGTTTGAGCAAATGTCTAGCAAGTTGCACCCGGTCTGAGTGGATGGGATGTTCAAGGCCTGACAAAATGGAATCCTCAACAGGGCAGAAGATGGCTGTAGCTATTACATTTGGTACCCCTCCTCATATTATGTAGTAAGTCTGGACAGATCCATCCCACCTCTTCTTTGCTGTCAAAACACAGCCATGGTCCAGTAGAGAGAGCTGCCACACAGCACCGCTCCATGATGCAAAAGATGTTGTAGTCCATGGGGCTAACCTGCTAGCTCACAATATTATATAATCTGTTTTCCTTATTGGTTTGATTATTCTTATGTTGATTTATGATTTGTACTGAATAATTCCAGTACACGTTACTTCATTATACAGTGCTGGCTGTAATGCAAGAAACCTACTGGCCTGTATCCTGTATGATTGGCTAGAGCAAGTTAACATAAGTGTTTTTATCCTTTGCCATAGATAAATGGCCTACCAGAACTATGGATGTTAACTATCGGTTATTTTACTAGTCGAGTAGTTGATGGAATTTCCATCAACTACTTGATAGGCACTTACTTCCGCATTCCTCCTTTGAAATGTATAAGCGCCTCTTGAAATGTACAAGAGAACTCCCGCTGACTTCGGGCTGCACATGGTGTGTCAGCTTTGAAATGTACAAGAATCCCCAGCGGGAGGTCTTGTGCGTTTCAAAGCAGCAGCACAGCATGGAGCTCACGGTCAGTGGCGGACTCAGAGTCCCCCGCTGACTCCGGGGTCCATGCCGCACTGCCACTTTGAAAGGCCACGCAGCTCTGGGATGAGCTGGGGACTCCCCAGCTGTTTCCTGGCTCCATGTGGCATTTCAGCAGAACCCAGGATCAGCTGGGCACTCCCCAGCTGACTGCGATTCTGCGTGGCATTTCCCTAGAACCCAGGGTATGCTGGGGACTTCCTAGCTCATCCTGTGTCCCATGGAAATGCTGCGCTGGAGCCCAGGATCAGCTGGTGAGTGTCCAGCTATCCTCGGGCTCCATGTGGGGCAGCGCTGCACAGCTGATCCCGGGGTCAGCTGTGCAGTGCTGCCACTTTGAAACGCTGAGGCAGGGATTCAAAAGGGCAGCACCGCACAGATGAGCCAGGGATCAGCTGTGCGGTGCTGCCCCTTTGAAGTACCCCTCTTCTCCCCCCCCCCTTTGCTGCCTCTATCTGATAGAGGCAGTAAGGGAAGGAAATCAACTAGTCAAGTCACTATCTAATAAGCATTTGCTTATCGGATCGTCGACTACTCGACTAGTCCTTAACATCCTTAACCAGAACCAACTGAAGAACCAAATGGAGAACTGAATGAATTCACCAAAATTCTGTAACATAACACCTTATAGACTAACCGAAGTGTTGGAGCATAAGCTTTCGTGGGCAAAGACCCACTTCATCAGATGCATGTCCGCTTTTGCAGATTCAGACTAACACGGCTACCCCTCTGATACTTGTAACATAACAGTAACCACAAGGTACCCCACAGAACATGGAATGATCTAGGCCAAAGCTAACAGTTTCAAGGATAAAATAATTTATATTAACACATATAAGTATGGTGTTAATATATCAGAATATACTAGCCCATAGAGCAAGTGTACCTGAAGAGTTATCTGGGTGAGGAAATAAGATTTGGGCATGGAAGGTTGTGCATTGGTATGAATAGTCAGGACAGTGACAGGATCCTATAAGAGGGCAAAACACCATGTGGATGAATCAGTCCTTCTTTTAATTATCTCTTATTAAGCTATCAGTTCAGCATCTGCAATATAATTAGCTACTTGACACTCAAACCTGATCTCTATCAGCTTGAGATTGAGAAGTCTGGACCACTGAACTCATTGGACATGCCAGAGATAAGGCTGATCTTCTGTCTCCACTCCCAGGTCTCCAAGGAAGTGTGAGAGCATGCTAGTTTAAGTAGCTTTTTATAAAGGGGATGTTACCACCAGGACCGATGTTACTTTTTTGTGGCTCTGTGGTTTATAGCTTTGATTACTCATTTATTTTAGTAATGACCTTGAAAATTTGATTTTGATCTCTGTGTCAAGAGTCCTGGCCACATATCCTGAAGGTTTGTACAAGATATTGTACTCCCTATATTCCCTACTTCTATAGCCAGATTTTGGGACAGATCATTAGTGAGTGATAAACTAGCCCTATAAATTCAAGTCAATAGTGTTCACTTGCATAGTGAACAGTGCTGGACTTTAGGTCCTAGGTAGAACTTGTACAGATTTATTTATCCAGCACTAAAGTGTGCCAATCCCTAAAAATTATTGGAAAGATAGGTACCAGACTTCCTTCAAGAACTTGCCATCTAAACAGATAAACTACAGTGGACTAATGGAGAAAAGAGATACACCATAGCAACAAAGAGTGAATGATGTTTTTTCCTTATCTTATTTTAGATAATAGTTTCATGATTGTCTACCTCTTAATATAGCAAATGTAATGGCTATTCTCACTACTTTAGTGTGACGATCTGGACTCTCTGATAATTATTTCTTTAATAATGAACTCAGTAGGATGTGGTAGGAGCCTAGTGATCTAAAACTGGATGAAGTGCTCCTAGGATAGCTAGAGAGTTTAATTTCCCATTGGCTAGGGAATAGACTATGTGTGGCTTGGCATTTGCCATCTCTGATGTTCTTGAAATTAACACGAATCCCACACACATTTACCTATTTTTTTAATTACTTGACGGATGGTGGAGTAGGGTAAGGTGTATTAATTAGCCCACAGAGCACTACTTCTTATTAACTTTGTCATTTTTTATTAGAAGATAGAACTGGAGTGTGTATAGAGCAGTTTCTGTATTCAAGGCATTCTAGATCCGGAATAAAAGTGTTTCATTTGTAATGCATTAAATTAGGAGGCAAATATCAAAGGCATAACAATGCTTATTTGTTCTCTGCTTAAGTCACTCTGACTTCTCAAACCAGCAACACTGTCATGTGAGAGTGACGTTTTGAGTATATTGTTACTTTGTTATTTTTGCAGAGACAACAGTATAATTCATCTTAATTCCTTTCGCTCTGAATTATGGTTTGCTTCAGAAGAATAGAAGGCAAAGACCCCAAGTTAAGTATACGCACAATCTTGATCGCAGTAGCCGTTGTCTCTGAAACCCAGTAAACAAGGCTGGAAGGGACTGTGGTTAATTACCTCACACGTAAAAATGTGCACCTTATTTCCAGTCTGAATTGCCTAGCTTCAATGTCCAGTCAATGGACTGTGTTGTTTTTTTCTCAGCTAGATTGAAGAGCCCGTTATTAAATATTTGTACATGCATATAGATGTAATTAGAACAGGAAAGACTATTGTAATTGAAAGTATTGGTTATGGAGAAAGCAAGCACAGTGGTAAATGGAATTGCCCCAGCATGTCCATTTGAAGAAAACAACTTCAGGATCGATACACAAAGGGACTAAGATACCTAAACCCCATCTTTTAGGCTCCCAAAACCAGTTTTAGGCACCACTGCACTCCATAACACTCCTGCTTGGCTGCCACCAAACCCTAAATTCACTAAGTGCCTAAATTTCCATTGTAAAAGCTCCCTAGGCTCCTAAGATGCTGCTTCATTCTAGTGTCTGGTCACTTAACTCACGGGGGGGTATCTGCCCTTACAGCATGTGGGTACAGGTCACTTGGCAGAATTATCTGGGTACATCTCATTTAATCATATCCAGAGTGGTCCTTACCCATATGAAGAATATGCAGCTACTTTGGTCACCTGAAATTTTGGGGTACCATTGGGTCTTAATGTCTACCCACACCTTCCTATTCTTGTTCTGTGACCCTGCTTCCTCCAGAGAAGCTCTGCTTAACTGAAAAGTGAAAAAGCCTGCCAGATCTATTAGCTGATCACCAAAATTGTGAAAGACACATTCAAGTGGTTAATGAAGCCATTTAGCAGGCATTTGCCAACCCCAGGTATATGTTGTCAGTTTCTGAATTTACTGTAACAAAATACAGGACTATGTAGCACTTTAAAGACTAACAAGATGGTTTATTAGGTGATGAGCTTTCGTGGGCCAGACCCACTTCCTCAGATCAAGTAGTGGAAGAAAATTGTCACAACCATATATACCAAAGGATACAATTAAAAAAAATGAACACATATGAAAAGGACAAATCAAATTTCAGAACAGAAGGGGGATGTGGGGAGGGGGGAAGGTAAATGTCTGTGAGCTAATGATATTAGAGGTGATAATTGGGGAAGCTGTCCTGGTAATGGGTAAGATAATTAGATCCCTCCTTCAAATTTTGGTGTAAAGTGTCGAATTTAAGCATGAATAACAATTCAGAGGATTTTCTTTCAAGTGCAGTCTTAAAAGGCTTTTGAAGCAGGATGCATGTAATCAAGTCGTTGAGGCAATGTCCTCTACAGGACCTTAGTTTAAAATTTGCTTTACAATATTTCATTAATATATTGCTGAAGATTATAAAATCACATCTCTAAAAAGTCGTCATTTTTCCTGTCAGGAGCCGATGTTGAACACTGGAGCACCAGTTTAATAGTACTGCATAGGGACCCATAAATCCTAAGGATAGTCCTGATCATATCCTTGCCCGGCCCTCTGATAGGGGGGGCAGAACAGGGAGAACCAGAAGACCATGCTCCCTTCACTTTTTACTGGATAGTAGGGCAAGTAAGTGGGGGAAGACAGAAAGGAATTAGCAGGGGACAATGCAGGCCTGTATGCAGAAGTTACTGTGAGGGGTGCTTTTTTTGTAAATGTGGACTGCAATTTTTTTAAATATAGAGGAGTTTGAAATAGTCATGCAATGAGTGTGCATAAGAGAAGTTACTGAAAAATTTGAGTGGAAACAGTGATTGGTAAAATGATTTTGTTATAACATACTAAAAATGTATGTAGTATAAAGGTTTTATAGAAATTATCTTCTGGGATCTTGCTGTAATATCGTAAGTGAAAAGCAATATTCCAAAATATTCCAGTCTTTGTTGCAGTGAATTATGGCTTGTCGCTAGTATATGCATGATTAACTATTTTATCTTTGTGACATTAGTTGCCAATTTAGGATATTGTGGCTTGTTTCTCCATGACAGTGTTTAGAGCTGATTGGAGCTCTGGGGTGGGATAATCAGTGTGGAAGTTCCATAAGCTCATTACTCTTCATTTCTTTTATTTGCAAAAGAAAGGTCTGGAAGGCTTTTTCACTTTTAAGTTAAGTAAACCCTCTCTGGAGGAAGCAGGGTCACAGCCAATTGGAAACTACTAACCCACTTCATCTGTTTCTTCCAAACTGGGACCAGTTGGCACTGCCTGACCTAGGGTTCAAGGTACTCTTTGACCTGTCAGCTCTATTCAGGAAGAAAACTTTCCTACGCTTGTTTCTTGTGAAAGGCAGACCACTTAAAATACAGCCCTCCGACCCACAAGAGGAGGTTCATGTGGTGTTTCCAGTGATGTGTGCAAGATGGAAATATACAGTTGGCATGTTTGATGTAGACATGTCCACTGGGAAGTGAACTGAGACCACCATCTCATTCCACAAGAGTGTGTGACTGAACAACCATCAGATCATGACGACTTTTTGGCCATTTGATCTTGACTCCAGATAAGGAATTAGACCATCCATAGCTCAATGCTGGTTTTATCCCCATAAGTATTTTTTAAATGAATATTCTGCAGCATTTCATAGTGAGAGGAATTCTGAAGATCGTGAAGATATGTAAAAAATATTAGGGAGAAACTTACAGCTTTCCTCATTAAAATGTCTGCCACTCTGGTTGCAAAGCTATTTTTAAATAATTTGCTACAGCAAAGTTAGTATTACTTTTCAAGTGTGAAAAGACTTCTACTGAGTAAGGGTAGACCCTGGAAGAGTTTGGAGTGTAGCAGCTTGTTTTCTTTATTGAAATTTGACCAAATTAAAATGCACACTTGCATGCCTCTGTAAAACATACCCAAAACAACTAGAAGAAAATGAAAAAACTCAAAGAAAATTAATTTTGGTTTACTCAAACATTTTGATTCAAATATTGGAAAAAATAACACACTCAGATTTTAGGTTCAAATCAACCTTCTCTCCCCCTTCAGGTTTGGACTGCGAGGGGGGCCAGGAGCTGGCATGTGGCTCATCTGAGCTGGGGGGGAAGGTAGGGAGCCGGCATGAATCTCAGCTGGTCTGCCAGGGGGGCAGGGAGCCAGTGTGTGGCTCAGCTGGGCTGTGGGGGAAAGCGGGATGAGAGCTGGTGCATGGTTCATCTGTGCTGAGGGGGAAAGCAGGGTGCTGAAGCGTGGCTCAGCTGGGCTGCAGGGGGACAGGGTGCTTGACTAAGCTGGACTGTAGGGAGGGAGCAACTAGAGCAGGTGCACAGCTCAGAGGCGGGAGGCGGTGTGTGGCTCAGCAGGGCTGAGGAGCATCTGGAAGTTGCCATGAGGCTCAGCTGGGACAGCTTGGAGGACGGTGGGAGGGTGTTTGCACCTGACCTGCATATGGGTCTGCAGTATTTTGGGTGGAAGAGGCAGCAGGGGCTGGAGCTCTGAGGAAAGGGGCAGTGTGAGGGTGGGGACTTGAGGAGAAGGAGCAGCATGAGAGCAAGGGTTTGGGGAAAAGAGAGGCACAGTGGTTGGGGACCAGGTTTGGGCACCAGTGTACCCCACCCCCAACTTTTAGGGACTTCTGTTGCTCCAGTCCTCAAGCACTGATGCAACTTAATTCCTCCCAAGCTCTGCAGGTGGAATACGTCTAGTCTCCTATAGGCCGTAATACTTTGGTCTAATTTCACTTGTCATGTGGTGGTGATGTCCTGTGATGTACAGGAGGTCCAGCTAGATGATTTGCTGTCCCTTCTGGCTTCAAACTCTGTGCCTAATCCCCAGTGCAATCCTGAAACCATCTTTACTATCTTCCCTGTGGGATACAATCTGGTAGCCATGCTCTGAGTATGCTTAATGCTGCACAAAATGGCTGGAGGAAAGAGAGAAGCTCTCTTAACCATTAGCCCAGTGGTTAGGGAGCTCAGGGAGGAAGTGGGAGATCCTGGTACAGTCCCCACTGGCCTGTGGAGAAGGGCTTTGAAGAGGGGTTCTCTATTTGAGGTGGGCTAACCTTTGGACTGTGGAATAGTCTGATGTCAGGCTCTCTTGTTGAAACCATTTCACAATAATTTAATGTTAAATGGGCTGGGGACAGAAAGAGGATCACTCAGGCTTAGTGGTCTGGGCACTTATATGGAAACCCTATTCAAATCCCTTCTCCTTCTTGATGGGGGTGGAGAATCAAAACAGGGTTTCCCACAATCTGGCTGAATCCCCTATCCACTTTGCTAAAGGTTATAAAAGGGGGCCTTGTTACCCCAACCCTCTGCCCATTTTGTGCAGAATTCAGTAGGCACCTAACTCATTCTCACAAGACAAGGCTTTAGGTACCTGAAGTTCCTGGATATGTCTAGGCTGCAGGGAGATGCATAGGAATGTGATGTTGAGATTGGGGGGAGGCTGAAGCACTCCCCAGATTTTGCATCCTACACTGAGGTCCCAACCACCAGTCCATGACCACAGTCCCTGCTCCTGCTTGGTGTCCCAGTCACCAGCTCCAGAAGGTCCTGGCCACTGGTCCCTCTATCTCTGAGAGTCCTAGCTGACAGCACTGTGGGATCTGCTGTCTGCCCTGGGGTCCTGGCTGCTTGAGTGGCTCTGCTGCTGCTCAGGATGCTGGCTGCCAGGCCTATGGGCTCTGCTGCAGCCCCAGAGCCCTGACCATCAGCTCTGCACCCAGGGCTCCACAGATGCCCCCAGCTGTGACCCAGCCTAGTATAATAAGGGAAGCAGACAGGGTAAGGTAGGGGTGGGACACAGCTCAGCATCCCCACCCTAAAAACTGTTCGTGCCACTGGGGTGGAGCCTAATCCCATGGGAGGGGAAGGGTTTAAGCCACATTTCACTTGTTTCGTATGTGTTATTAGCTGGCTTGGATGGCATCCCACATAGCATGCTGGGTTTTCTGGATCTAGTTCTTGTCACAGGGAGCCTATGTGTCTAATCAGGCTTTGTGGGTTATATTGTTCCAGTGATTTTTCTAGTTTGCAGTGAGATTAACACAATGCTTCTCCATCTTCCTTACGATTGGCCAGCCAATCATTTTTACAATGGAGGGTTAGCCCTAATTAAATACTAGCAAAGCATATTCAATCTTGATATTTGAAGAGGAGGGATCTATCAGAAGTGGAGCATGGATCCACAGCCCTGCTCTGCTTCTCTTCTGGTTCATTCTTGGCTATCCTGCAGTAGAGTTGTAATCCTGTGTTTATTACAACAATTTGTGTCCATAGAAATGGCAAAGATGTTATAGCTTCTGAAGGACTGTAATATCATTAGCCTTAGATCATGAGCAAAAGAGCAAGCTAAAATGAAAGGTGGCTGAATTAAGGACAAGATTTGAAATATAGTAAGAAAGTCACTCTAAGACCCAGAAATCTGTAACTCCACTTGTCAAGTTCTAAGGAATTTTGGACAGCAAGAGTTCTGCCTTGAGGTGCACCTGCTATAGTTAATGTTTGGTCTCTGGTTTCGGTATGTTGCATTTTCAGTTCTGCTGGTCAGAGTACTTAAGCATTCTTACAAGGAGAGAAACTGATCTGTTTATCCTGCTATATAAGTGGGGGAAATGCTGTTACATTTGTCCTTATGAACTGTTGTTCCTTTCTACACTTATACTAAAATATTTTACTTAGCAAACTCTTCCCAAACTGTAACAAGCTACCTCACTAGAACATGCAGAGGAATACATGTGATTAGAAATATGCTACCATGATCAAACATGGCTTTTTCTCGCCCCACTCTCCACAAGCTGTCTTGATGGTTTCCTTTACACTCAGCTCTGTCTACGCACCTTTGCTATCCTGACAACAGCCTTTCTATTTCATGCATCACAATCCCACCCAAAACTTTCCATGCAATTTACTCCTGACGTAGCATTAGTCCTTCTATTCATGCACTTCTCTGCAAAAATCTATCAATCATATTGACTTATATTGTATTTCCTAATTGAAAACAGGGCATAGGCGTGCACAGCACATTTCATTAGGGTGTGCACCCAAAGAATTTTTTTT
>CM057847.1:40045351-40058961 GCA_030068395.1 Apalone spinifera
CTCCCCCCTCCTGCAGAGCAAGGAAGCCCCTGTTGTGTGCCCCCTCTGGGCTTGACTCCCCCCGCCCGCAGAGAAGGGAAGTCCCAGCGTGTGCCTCTTGGGACTCACCCGGTAAGTTCCTGGCACGCCACAGACCTGGAGCAAGGAAGCAGCCAGTGCATTTCCGGAACCCCTGGAAGTGACGCGCAGCTGCAGAACTTCCGTCCACCCTGCGGGAAGCTGCCACTACCTCCATTGTCGCTGGAGGTTGGGAGTGGGGGGAAATGAGGGGCCCGGAACACCTTGTGATCGACTGGTTGGTGACCACAGACATAGATGGTTAGAGGATGCTTAACATAATGAATGCTAGTGGGAATGGAGTAGGTTTAGAAGTTAAAATAAAAAAGAACAAATTAAAAATGTCTTCAAGGCCCCTCAGACCTGATAAAATGCATCCCAGAATACTCAAGGAGCTAGTAGAGGTGGTATCTGAGCCTTTAGCTATCATCTTTGAAAAACCATGGAGGTCGGGAGAGATTCCAGAAGACTGGAAAAGAGCAAATATAGTGCCCATCTATAAAATGGGTAATAAGACCAGTCAGCTTAACTTTTGTGCCAGGGAAGATAATGGAGTAAATCAGCATTTCTCAAACTGGGTTCAAGCAACTTAGAGGGGGTTACAGCTGGATTCGGTTTTTCACTTGCGACCCCTCTCTGCCGGGCCGCAAAGAGCGGCAGGGCGGCGGAAGGCAGCTGCTGGCAAGCCGTGCAGTGTGGCCAGGGCCGTGGAACTCCAGGAGTGCGGCTCAGCTGCAGGAGGAGGCAAGGCAGTGGGAGAGTGAGGAAGGCACTGGAGCATGGTTGCCGGGCGACCGAAGGCTTCCCCAGCTAGAAGAGGGCGGGGTCCCTCAGGCAGTGGGCTGGGAGATTGGGTTGGGGCAGAGGACCTGGAAGTTAATAAGGGCTAGTGGGGGTCAGAGGTGGAGGCAGAGGAGACACGGGAGAGGAGTGGAGGACGGAGGAGAGGAGAGAAGGAACCAAAGGGACACTGTGCGAAAAAGAGGCACAGGAGAAAGAGATTGGGGGGGGAAGGAGCCTGAAGGGGGGAAGGATGTTGAGGACCGCAAACACCTTGAAGGAACCCCACGAGGGCAAGGAGTCTGGTGAGAAAGGGGGAGGAAGCAACCCAAGGCAGTGAGGGTGGGGGGGTCACACAAATTCATTGAGCATTTTAGGGGGTCGTGGTATCACAGAGTTTGAGAACCCCTGGAGTAAATAATTAAGGATTTAATCTGCAAACATTTGGAAGATAATAAGGTGATAGATAACAGCCCCCATGGATTTGTAAAGAACAAATCATGCCAAACCAATCTGATAGCTTTCGTTGATAGGATAATAAGTCTTGTGGATAAGGGAGAAGCAGTGGACATGTTATACCTACATTTCAGTAATGCATTTGACATGGTCTCACAAGATCTTAGCAATAAACTAGGGAAATACAACCTAGATGGGGCTACTAGAAGGCAGGTGCATAACTGGCTAGGTAACTGTTCCCAGAGGGTTGTTATTAACAGTTCACAATCATGCTGCAAAGGCATAGCAAGTGGGGTTCCTCAGCGGTCTGTTTGGGCTCTAGTTCTGTTCAATATCTTCATCTACGATTTAGATGGTGGCATATAGAGAGTACAGTTATTAAGTTTGCAGATGATACCAAGCTGGCAGTGGTTGCAAGTGCTTTGGAGGTTAGGGTCAAAATTCAAAATGATCTAGAAAAACTAGAGACATGGTCTGGGGTAAATAGGATAAAGTTTAATATGGACAAATGCCAAGTACTTCACTTAGCAAGGAACAATCAGTTTCGCATATACAGAATGGGAAGTGATTATCTAGGAAGGAGTATCACTGAAAGGGATTTGGGGGTCATAGTGGATGAGTCAGTGCGACACACTGGCAAAAAAAAGCAAACATGATTCTGGGATACATTAACAGGAGTAGTGTGAGCAAGACAAGAAGTCATTCTTCCATTCTATCCTGTGCTGATTAGGCTTCACTTGGAGTATTGTATCCAGTTCTGGGTACCACATTTCAAGATAGATGTGGAGAAACTGGAGAAGGTCCAGAGAAGAGCAACAAAAATGATTAAAGTTCTAGAAAACATGAGCTATGAGGAAAGACTGAAAGAATTGGGCTTGTTTAGTTTGGAAACGAGAAGACTGAAGGACATTGGTAGCAATTTTCAAGCATCTAAAAGGGTGTTATATGGAGGAGAGAGGAAAAATTGTTCTCCTTGGCCTCTGATGATAGGATAAGAAGCAATGGGCTGATCCAGTGCTACCGTTTTGAAATTCCGCGAGGAGCCAGATTCCAGGCTCCCCTCAGTGTTTCAAAGTGGCAGTGCCACATGGAGTCTGGGGTCAGCTGGGGATTCCAGCTGACCCCAGACTCCATGCGGGGATTCCAGCTGACTCCGGGCACCGCCTAGTGCTTTCACCCTAGGGCTGTTGCTACACTTCAAAGGCAGAGGTGCCCTATTGACTAGTCAATGCAAAATGCATCAACTATTTGATTAGTCAGTTACTCAATATTTAACCTCCCTAGTGTGAGGGGCTCAGGGCAGGGAGTTTGGGTATATGATGGGCTCAGGACACAGGGTTGGAGTGCATGGGATGCAGGAGTGTTATGACAGGGGACTGGGGATGTGAGGATATGAGGGGCTCAGGGCTGGTGGTTCAGGTGTACGATGGGCTTAGAGCACAAGGTTCGGGTGTGTTGGGGTTTGGGAGAATGAGGGGCTCAGGTCGGGTGTGTGATGGGCTCAGGACACATGGTTGGGGTATGTGTGGGGTGCAGGAGTTTTATGGCAGGGGACTGGAGATGTGGGAGTGAAGGAGTCTGAGGTGGGAGTATGAGGAGCTCAGGGAGGAGGGTTCAGGTGTTTGGGGTCAGGATTGGTGTGTGAGGGGATGCGAGGGTGTTATGATACTATGGCCAGATGGGAGTAGGGCCTCAATTGGGGGCTTGTTGGCCAGGCTTAATTTTTAAATAAGGTAAAATATTATGTCCAACAAACAAGGTTTCAACATTGCCTTTATTTATAGCTGGGGGAGGAGGCACTGAGTTTGGGTGAAGGAGGTAGTTGTGATCTGAGGCACAGGATTGGTGTGCAGGAGTTTGGATTGTAACCTAGGGTAGGAGTCTGGGGTGCAGGAGAAGGGCTGGGGTTTTAATTGTGACCTAGGGCAGGAGGGGATTGTGGTCTGGGAGGGATATGAGCTCGGTGGGGTGGGAGGCAGAGGGCTGGTGGGGAGGGAAGGGTGCCAGAGGCAGGCTCTGGCTGGGAGACTTACTAGTGAGACTCCGGACTAGTAGCGCAGCACGGTTTCTCAGGAACCTGCTCTCCTCCCCCACAGGCTGCATGGCCTTGTGCTCTGTGAATAAGAGCCTGAGGGGAGAGGGGATTGGTGCTTCGCATGCTGCTTGTTCTTGGAACAGGCAGCTTCCATTGGCCAGAAACTACCCCCTTCCCACTGACTCTGTTTGTGAAAAACAAATCGCCCGCAGCCACTTTTCTGAGTGGTGTGTGTGGGTGAGGCAAGAAGGGGAGTCTGCCTGGGGACTCCCTGATGCATCCGCAGGCCGGATTGTTTTGCCCAGGCCTGCTGTAGCACCAGCACAGGAACCCTGCTGCGTGGGGAGTAAGGGGGTGGCTGGGCTTGAGCTTCAGGAGAGCCATATCTGGCTCTCTAGTGAGCCATGGGTTGCTGACTCCTGGCCTAGAGTTAGAAATAGACACTGTTCGTTAAAAATGTCCACCAGTGTTAGCAATGGTGGGAACAGTAATATGGACAAGGTATCACTGACTACTGATGCTCTAGGTTAATCATTCACCTACTTATATCTAGATTACTCTAGGTATGTTAGAATATAACTGATAAACGGTTTAACCAATAAGCTGGTGCTTATCAGTTACACTCAGCCAGCTCCCCGAGAGGCAGCTTTGCTGTGGCAGGGCAGTGAAGCCTCCTCAGCCCGGCTCCCAGGGATGCTTTGCTGCAGACTCTGCAGTATAAAGTAGAGATGTAAGGGTGCAGCAGTTTAAACAGGTAATTGATAAAGCAGTTACCCAAATGGCCACATGGCTCCTAGGGGGCTGCCTGTTGTCTTGCACTGCTGCTTCTCGTACTTAGGCAGCAGTATGTGGCAACAGGTAGGGTCCGGTACATGTGGGAAGCTGACTTAAAAGCTGGCTTGCCGCCTGCACCATATCAGAGGCACATACTGGGAGCCTCCTGCACATACTGACTCCCGCTTGTTGCCCTGGACTGCTGCCTCTGTATCACAGGCAGCAATGTGGGGCGGCAGGCAGCTGTGTACCAGGAACCTGTGTAAAAAAAGTTGAACTGATGAGCCCATGCTCATCGGTTAACAATGTATGTCGTTACACTTTCCCAACCCTAGTAAAAAGTTAAGCTTTACACTACAGAGCCTGCAGCTAAGATTTTTAGCAATTACATGGTTAACCTATTACAAGAAAAATCAGTTGGGGACCGCACACAAGTGAGAAGCAAAGAAAAAAACAAACAAACCACTCACTGATGTAGCCCTCGACCGAGAAGGAGAAAGACACTCCCCACATTCCTCTCACACAGCAGCCTAATAGATATTGTAAGCTTCAGGCTCTCAGGATGGCTGGAGTGCCAGTGTGGGCTCCCCAATGCTTGAGAGGCCCTGAGCTTTGGGGGCTGTATCCAGGCGAGTCGGGGGCAGCATCCGGCCCACAGGCCTGAGGTTCCCCACCCCTGCCCTATGACATGATTTTTAACATCTCTAGATTACACAAAGGTTAAAATAGTAATAGATAACTGTAGTTACTTATGCAAGACAAGTGGCCAGACAACAGTGGAAATGGCAGTCCTAAAATTATCTGTCATAGTTCATTCTCACAGAGTGTTTTAACATAAAACAAACTTCTCCTTTGTGGACACTAGCTGTTCTACTAGCTGTGACTACGGGCTTGTTTTTCCTAATCACAGTATGGAGAATATCTCTTCATCTGTCTTCTGAAAAAAAAAACTGGCTTTCCCTTCTAATGTGTATAGCATTACACACAAATATTCAGTTCTAGTTTTTCTTCGCAATATGGTGGAATAGTGGGTTCCTTTGTGGCATTCTCCAAACATTTCCAACAGGAGAGGTTTTTCAGATTTATTTCTCCTTTCAGTCCTGGTAGGGCTACTAAAGGATTCCCTGAGTGTTCAAAAGGGCTATACTCTCTGCACTCCACAGCAGCAAGCGTACAAGGAAGCCTTAAATTGATTTAAGGTAAACTTTTTGTGGTAGGACCTAGTCCGGGGTGGACAATAATTTTTGAAGTGGTGGGCATGTCAAGAGTTGGTAAGTGGCTAAGGTCTGCACTCTTCCATTATATTAATGGAAGATGTACAGAGTCTGGGATGAAGGTTGACTGCAGAAGGGATACTGGGGTGCAGCAGGAGGAGGTGTGGGATCTGGGAGGGAGTGAAGGAGAGGGTTGTGATGTGGGGTGCAGGAGGCCGTATTTTGTCTTGCCCTGACCTAGAATTTTTCTCCTGATGTGAGGTATGACTACCCGTAGCTAGTCCAAAGACCAGGTCAGTAAGAGGGGCAAAAGGCCTCCAATATGTGTTGTCTCTGAATATTCATTTTTTTGCTCTGGATCATTGTTTGCATAGGTCAAGAAATAGCAAGCAATGCTTCTTAACCAGCTCTTCTGATTATTCTCTAATTTGAAGGAATCTTCAAGATACTCACTCCTTTTCGGCTATCAGCCTTTGATCCTGAGCTCTCACAGAAAAGGGGTGGAGGTGGGAAAACAAATCCAATGCCATCAAATAAATTGGACTTACGGTATTGGAGTTAGTTTACCCATTCTTTATGATTGCCTGATGAGCTGGTATTGAATACTAGCATATGTACCTGACGTTGCTCTGGTCTTTAACTGAAGTAATTTTTTGATGATAAATGAAAAATGTGCATGGTTTATTTCAGTGATGGTATTTTTTGAAAATTAAGGCTGAGAGGCAGGGGTGGGGGGTTTAGGGTAGAGGGTTGAGAGATGTGTGGGGCTCAAGGCAGGGGGTGGGGGCCTCAGGGCAGGGGGAAGAGGTGGGGATGCAAAATAGCAATGTGAAAGTGTACGTGGTTAACTGATGAGCCTGGGCATGCAGCCCCTGCCAATCCCTTCTCTGCTGTCACTATATCCGAGGCAGCAGCATGTGGGAGCAGGTGTGAGCCAGTGCAAAAGCAAGACCATCACTAATTACATGTTTACACACTATATGTTCACATACTGTATCTTCCCCTAGAAGCCCACTTCATTTAGAGCACAAGGTATGCTTGCTTTGGAGGTTGTATGATGGAGACTTGTGACTTGTTGATTCCCCTGCTCTATTTATTATGGAGTTGGAAGGTGTATTGTGAATGAGACAAGGGATTGCAGGGACAGAAGGATAGTCTTGTGGTTAAGGCAGTTCAGTACCACCCTAGAGAACAGGACTCTGTCTATGCTGTTGCCATAGAGTATGTATGTTATAATAGGTTACCTTGAAAGTCTGGTTTAATATTCTTTGGGGGTAGCCGAGTTAGTCTGTTACAGAAAAAAACAACAACAAATGGTCTGGTAGCATTTTATACACTAACAAAACATGTAGATGGTATCAGAACTTTTTGTGATTGTGTCATTTTCTGGGTGTCCAGCTTGGGCCTGGGTGGGCAAGATACTGCCTGGGGGCTGGATCCAGCCTGCTAATTCTTTCAGTCTGGCCCGTGGCCCACCCCATTTGACTCTCAGGCTGGGCGTAGCCCCAGGGCTCAAAGCAGCTGACTGCTCTATCTTCTTCTCTGTGCTGGGGGTAGGGGGAAGTTTTGTATGCAGCAAACCCTCCTTTACCCAAACTTCCTTTCAGACCCCATGCTTTCTCTTGTATTCCGTCCCCTATCCCCAGCTCCTTTCTCCCCCCAACCTCCATCCCAAACCCTGTACCTCCTCCTTAGAAAAGTGTGGCTCTTGACAACTTATCAAAAGCTTGGGGTGGCCCCATATGACACTTGTGAAGTAACAGGTTGTCTGGAGCATTGCTGAGAGTGTCAAACCAGGGCGAATTGCTCAGAACCAGGGCTACTTACAGCCCAAGACTGGAGTCTTCCTTATAAGGCACTAAACCAGTCACACAGAGCACTTCAGATGCCACTCTAGCTATCAAGAAGTCTCATAAGCAATCCCTTAGACATCCCAGCTTTACCTGTGCCACAGCCAGTACCACACCTTACGTAGGTAAGAGGCTATAAAATTAATCTCACCAACTCTGAACAGGTTCTCCCAGTCCCAAAAGACCAGTCCTGGGTCAATTTATACCTCAGATTGTACTCAAAAGAGCGCACAGTGCCTGTGCTGGCTGTGGCACTCTGCCAGACCACACTCACAGCTGCTAATGAGCCCTGTCTGCTGGGGAGCTCTATTCCTTATTTATATAGATATAGTCACACTCTATCCACCACTATTTTGACTCTTCGTCTCTAACTGGTTGGCCACCCCTGCCCTATAAGGTGCACGCTTGTGAGTGCACTAAAAGTTTTCCTATGGTGAGTGGTGCTGCGGACTGCTCTGGTGAGCCATGGCTCGAGCTGGGCTGCGCGGAGGCTGTCCTTACTGAGGAAGCCTCACCACAGCCCCAGTTCTAGCACCAGTAGTGGCCGCCCAGCGGACAGGGCTGTGTGGTGGTTGGCTGCTCTGTTTCCTTTCCTGTGTTCGGGACCAGGGAGCGGAGTCTTTGCGGCCATGAGTGTCCCATGGAGGATCAAGTTAGAGGTCCCGGGGAGCTGCTCTGGGTGTCTGTGATTACTGTCCCTCCTCCGGCAGCACCACATTGCCGCTTCCCAATGTCCCGGGATGCTGCAACCTGTAGTGCCAGTCAGAGTTCTGTAGGGGGAGCTGCCTTCCCTGACTCAAACCAGCGGGTGTCAGGGGAACTAGTATTGCCTGGCTATTGGGTGGGTGCCGTGAGCTTGAGACTCACACGGGCTGAGTGACTATGCGCCTTTAGGCCCCGACGGTTAATGGCCTGGGGAGGAACTCTGGAGCCACCAGAAATGTGTGTCCACCCCAGTTGCTTGTGCTGCAGACACTGCGAGTGTGTCAGGGGCTGGGCTGTCGCCAGGGAAGGAGCAGGGTCTATTCCTGGCCGCGGAAGAGCGCTTTGCTGTGCAGCGGGAGGGCCATGTGAAGCCTGGCATGGCAGCCTTAGAGCAGCTGTGACCTAGGCAGCAGCGCACAGCTGGGAGGCAGTGCAGGACTAAGTGAGGAGGCATGGGGTAGTTCTGGGGGTGGGGCTAGTACAGGGGTGGCTGTGGGCAAGGCTGCCATGGGGGGCTTTGGGGATGGGGTTAATATTGGGTACTTGGGACTGGCGCTGGGGGAAGAACCTGAGGGGATTGGGTGCAGTGGGGCTCTGGAAACAGGAGGCTGGCGCTGGGGGGGTTGGGTGCAGGGAACTGTGGGGTCAGTGGCTGGCGCTGGGGGGGGTAGTGGAGGGGTGGGGGGCTCTAGGTGTTAGGTCTGGAATCGGGGGACTCTGGGAGCTGGAGCTTTTGGTGGCCCGGTAACATCTTATTTGAATATTTCCATATTTATTATGTAAATAATGAATACACGAATATGCAAATGTTACCGAGCCGCCAAAAGTTTATGAATGGGTTTGCTACTCCCTGGTATCAAAAAGGTTGGGAACCACTCTGCTTTAGAAACTAAACTCTAAAGGTTTATTAATAAAAAAGAAGGAAAAGATTGACAGTAGGATTGTTAAAGAAAACACAATACATACATCAATCATTAACTTATTGATTCAGGATCTTAGCAGAGATGTAACAAACTGCTAGCTTAAGTCCCTGGAGTACATTAGGACGGGTCATCAGATCCTTTCTGGGTCTCTGATCATAGCAAAAGTCAAGAGCAGGTTTGAAGACAAGATGGAGGCACCCTCAGGATACTTTTATAACTTTGCCCATGCGGAGGGAAATCTATTCTCCTGCGTGATGGTACCTACCAAACTCGAGCTGATCACATGATCAAGTGACCTGTCCATATCTCCTTGGCAAGCAGCCAAGGCATGCCTGCTGGTTTGCAGGTTCCCAGCTGCATTCCTCAGGTGTTTATTGGTAACCTTGAGAGCTATTGTCCATGCAGCATCGCTGTTCAGTACAGCCATTCACTGAATAAATACTCCTCACAATTGGTGGTCCACGTCTATTGCTGTGTCTCAGGCAGAGAATGTTTAAAATAGAAGTACAGAGCCCATATTCATAACTTTACATATAAAATCATACAAGTATATGAGTAGCATACATAGAACCAGCAGAGCATAAGCTTTCATTAGACACCTCATTTGCCCCAAATTCTGTGTAAAATGGGCCAAACCCATAACCGTGGGTGCAACAATGATCTGCAGTTTCCTATTGCAACCCAATAACATGACACCCAGCCCTGAACTTGGATGTAGTTGTGGTCCGATTTGCAGAACTACTGATCACTTGCAGCTGCAACTTAAGTAAATGATTGCTGTCCTTTGAACATATAAACTGCTATATTTGGGTGTTCAAACTCACTGACCCTCTGAGCTGCATACGATAATCTTCAGAAATTTGAGTGGAGGTGCATCTACATGGGCTCAGGGTTCATCTGCATAAGAGGTGACTGCATGGTGCTTCATCCTAGGAATATTTGGGGAATGATGTATTGGAACTTCAGCCCCATGGGAGCAGCCTGCTTGGACTTGAGGCTACAGCCCCACTCCTTCTGAAGCCCTAAGCCCCAGCATGTGCATGTTATGGGGCCAAAGTCCTGAGAATTCCGCTCTGTTGGGCAGAAGCCAGAGGAGACATGTAAGATCATGTACCCACCGCCAGAATTCTGCCAAGGTTTGCTGCACTGTTTGGTTCTATGGTGCTGCTGGGCCCACTCCCTGCATGGCATTTGCTGGAGCCACGTAGCTGGGAGCTGTGGCCGTGGGGAGAAGCAGCAGCAAACATCTAGGAACTGCAGGAAGTTTTTCCCCTAGGAGTTAAAGCAGCAGCCCCATCCCAGCTATTTGCTGTTGCTTTTGTCTGCAGGGCTAACTCCTGGGAGCTGCAGGGATTGGCTGCTGAGGCTAGGGTGTGTGTGCTTTGAGGGGTGGGACCATGTCTCAAGCTTCTTGGGGGGCTTTTAACTTGTGAGTCCCCCTCATGTGGGACTGCTGGTTTTGTCAGAAGCCTGCTGTGGGACAGAAGTTCAAAGCTTCCCTTTGCCTCCTAAGTCTGATAGGTGGAGAATGGTGGAAGTGTGTGTAGGATTCTGCTTTTAACTGTAAAAGAACTGTATGCAATTCAGCCACAGTTTGGCCACCCCTATCTACTATATATTTGAGTGTGTGTGTATATGTTCAAGAAGTCTTCCTAAATGGTAAAGCTAGGGCCACCAAATTTAGTATACAGTAGGGATGTTAGAAATTGTGTATTTCAATAATCATGTAACTGCTAAAATTCTTTGTGGTTACACATTTACTCGGTGCTTCCAGCCTCACTTCTGGGAAGCCCCCTGCAACCTTGTGCTGCAGCCTTTATATCGGTAAATATGCTCATACTATATAATGCTAAGTACTTGGAGGGGAAATGAGGCTCTGGGAGTTTCAAATTGAGCACCCAAAATTAGTGCATACTTACAATCTTTGTGTCTCTCTTTCAGCTTCCTATTTCTGAAATGGCGGAGGGGGGGGGTAATACCACCCTCTCATTTTATAAGTATTGTGAAAATATCTTAGTAAATTGTTTGTGAAGCATTTAGCGATTGTCATGATGTACACAATAGAAAAGCCCATGAGGAAATTTAGTCCCTCTTCAGAGCAACTTCAATCATGAGCATTAAATAAGGTATGAGGCAGTATCTTGTTCAATGAGGATAATATAGTTGCTCATTAAGTGAGTACCATCCATCCTGTGCACTGAGTGAGAGAGAGATCTTGTGGAATAAATAGTTTTTGATCATGTAATTAAGGACTGCATCATAATATATACTCTGTGAGGGACACATGTTAAAAGTTGCATAAGCAACCTTAATTCTGTATTTCCTAAACTGAGTGCTTGACTTGGCAGTCTTTGTTACTTTAAAATAGGGTTCTTGTAGTGTGTGGGGTTTTTTGTGCATATATGCATAACGCATTTAGATTCAACAGATTTGGAATGCTTAACATTCCAAACCTAAACCGTCACATTTATACTTCTGTACAATAAGATTGGAGAGGAAAGTGTGGCTTAAATTTTGTCTCTGTTGTTTTTTTTGGTTTTTTTTAGGATTTTTTAAAAAAAAATGCCAAGCAGAAGATTTGCTGATGATGAGGTTGTGATGGGTCGTTGGCCAGGAAGTGTCCTCTATTATGAAGTACAAGTAACTAGCTATAATGACCTCACTCACCTTTACACTGTTAAATACAAAGATGGAACTGAGCTTGAGTTGAAGGAAAGTGATATAAGGGTAAGTGTTTGTCTACATAATTAACCATATTTAGAATCCATATTGACACACTCAGAGCTAAAACTGTCTATAATAGTAAGGGTGGTGCTTACTGGTTAACTGTTCAGATCCCTAACATATGCCAAATAAAAAAACACCACCAAAATCTAAGTCTGTGATTAAAATACTCTTTAAAAAAATAGTATGTACAGAGCAATTTAAAAAAATACTCTTTTTGTAAGGGTACTGTGTTCCAATGACGACTTGGAGATGATGAGAATAATGTTGTACATGTTCATTAGGGATGTTAAAACAAGTAATTGATTAAACAATAGTGCTCAACCAGTTCACAGCTTTAACATAGGTCTTACTGCAGGGATGAGCAATAAATTTTTTGGGATGAGGGGCTAGAGATGTTAAATTTCGATTAGTTGATAAGGGTTGTGTTTGCTATCCTGCTGTGCCTCTGCCTTTGAAAAGGCAGAGGCGCAGCAGGGAACCCACGCAAGGGGGGAACGAAGCAGTCCCTGCTGGTATGGGGTCTTACTGCTGTGCCTCTTCCTTCGAAATGTACAAGAGCTTCAGGTGTCTCTTGTACATTTCAAAGGAAAAGCTGCAGCAGTTGAGACAGCATGAGAGGACTGCTTCAGTCCCCTCTTGCGCCATTTCTCTGCTGTGACTTTGCCTCCTGCCCGCCCATGGAAATAGTGCTGGGGGGAACCGAACTCCCCCCATCACCGGCTCCTCTTCTGTTCTCTCCCCCCCCCTCCCCCCCCGTTTGCTGCCTTTCTCTGATAGAGGCAGCGGGGGGGAAGCAACTAATTGAGTCACTTTCTCAACTACCTGATAAGCATAGTTGACAAGTTGCTTACATCCCTAGTGGTGGTACGCCAAGATTTTGGTAAGTGGTCAAGGGTTTGCATGGTCTGGGACAGAAGTTGGGTGCAGAAAGGAGCTTGGGGTTGGAGACTAGGGTGCAGGAGAGGGTATGGGATCTGAGAGTGACTTTGCGGGGAGGGGGTTGTGAGCTGAGGTAGGGAATTGGAGTGCAGGGTCTGGGAGGAGGAATGGCTGCAGGAGAGGATTCTGGGCTGGGAGAAGGATGTAGGAGTGGATGCAGAATCTGGGAGGGAGTTTTGACCTGGGATGGAAGGGGAGGAGGGTGGAGAAGGTTTGGGTGGTGACCTAGGGCAGGAGATTGGAGTGCAGGGCCCTGGAGAGGATATGGATGCAGGAGAGGATTCTGGCCTGGAGGGGGATGCAGGGTCTGAGAGGGAGTTGGGATGCAGGATGGCTGGAAGGCACTAAGCTAAGCAGCTCCTGGCCAGCAGCACACACAGGCAGGCTTCCCTCAAAGTGGCTGGCTGTTCCTACCTCCTGCCCCTACTGTGGCTGAGGTCATGGGGTCCTGCGGAGGTTGGGGCTGCTCCAGCCTGGCACGGCTGAACACCACTGGAGTTAGCTGGCAATGGCCAGTTAACTAGTAAGCATACCGGTAAGCCTCATGCTTACCGGTATGCTTACTGGTCAGTTGGTTAACATCCCTAATGCCCATCCCTCTCCTCCTAACTGTGTCACAGCTGCTTCTTGCCTCTTAAATTTGTTCAGTTGTTTACCACCTTGTAGGGCCTGCATATTAGTTTCCCTTGAATGTAATGGCAGCTTGTGGAATTATGTTGAATTGTGCTCTTTAAGGAAGTCGTTAAATAGTCTAAAATAGTGAAAGATGAAGGAAAGATCATTTTAATTTATAAGCAAGTTATTTAAACTTGTTGTTCAATGCCAAAGAGTACAAGAAATTATGTGAATTCTTTTTGTTTAAATGTGAATGTGTTTGTTAGGGTTTCTTAGGCTCCCCATAAGGTTTAGTAGTCTCCAACATTTTTAACCACAAGATCACTTTTTCAATTTAAGTGCAAAATGTACAATCTACCTCAAATCCAAATGCCCATGCCCCCTTCCTTCCCACCCCTTCTTTGAGGACTTGCTGCTGCTCCACAGCTTCTCCAAAGTCTTACTCTGCTCACTCCATCCTCCTTCCTCCCCCATCCTTATTACATAAGAATATAAGAACATAAGAACGGCCGTACCGGGTCAGACCAAAGGTCCA
>CM057847.1:40066823-40086726 GCA_030068395.1 Apalone spinifera
CCCCCCCCCCCCCCCCCCCTGATTCCCCACCTCTGGACTCCCAGCCAGCTGCCAGATCTGCAGTTGGTCTGTTTTCAAACCGTGCTTAGGGACTATCTGTACACGTTTGTGCTCCACATGCTGAATTTCCTCACCCTCGTGTCCTGCCCCAACACCAAATGGCGGGACTATTTAAGACCTGTTGAGGGTGGGGAACCCCAGTTGGCCAGTTTGTATTCCTCCTTGATCCCATGGCCCATTGGGGACATCAGTTGGCAGCTCCTTCGTGGAGCCGTGAGCATGGGCATGTACCTGGCGCGGTTCACTACTATCCCAGACAACCTGTCCTTTCTGCGGCGAGGGAAACCCTGGCACATGCGTACCTAGAATGCACCAGGTTGCAGCCCCTATTCTGGCTCCTCCAGAGCCTCTTATTTAGGTTCTGGCTCCACTTTTCCCCATACCTTTTTATTTATGCCCACCCCATCCATGGCCCCACAAAATCGCGAGGCCTCCTCGTCAACCTCCTCCTGGCCATGGCAAAAGCAGCTATCTATAACATCAGGAGGAGGATGCTGGATGAGGGGGTTCTCTGTGACAGTGGGGCCTATTTCCGTTCCTCCCTAATGTCACGTATCTGGGCCGCGTCCACTGGCTCCATCAATAGCTTTGAGGAGCAGAGGGCGTTGTCCGAGGTCCTCCGCTCGGTGTCCCCATCTGGCTCCCTTGTTTTGAACCTCTGACCCGCACCCCCTGACTGTGTTTTTCATTATTTGTCCCCTGGAATCAGTTGATCCCTAAGTCCAGTCATTCCTCCCGCAAGGCTGGGGGAGGGGCTTTTAGAAGTGGGCAGGCTGATGCCCGCCTACCCCTACGGTTTCAAATAGGCCCAACTCCCTCCCCTCACGTCACCATCCAAACCCTCTGCAACCCCTCTGCCCCAGGTCAGAACTCCCTCCCAGATTCTGTACTCCCTCCTACAGGCCAGAATCCTCTCATGCACCCAGAACTTGCACCCCATTTCCCTGTCCCAAGTCACAGCCCACTCCTTCACCCAAACCCCACACCATTTCCCACACCGCAGACCCCACGCCATTTCCCACACCGCAGTCCCTTACCCCAGTGCCCTTCTGTACCCAGCCTCCATCCTAGACCCCACAGAAAAGTGCAGCCCTTGATCACTTACCAAAATCCTACTTGCCCCCCACCAAAAATTATTGCCCACCCCTAGTATACACTATCACGTCCCTAGCTTAAGAATGAACTACTAATGACTAAATACTAATGAGATTGTCCCTCCATCTTGGTCTTGTGGAATATTAGCTGAGTAAGAAAGCTTTTGCATTGCCATTCTCTCTGTTCTACCTGTTTGGTTACTAGAACTGACAATTGAGTTCTCCGAGTCCTAAATGTACTACAAAAATGTTTAAATTTTTGTAGGTATTAGATGTTTTCAGTGGTACAAATGTACGTTTGAGAAATAGCTAAAATAACTAAGTCTAATTGTATCTTTGACTTAAATTTACTCCATCATTTACTAAAGCTTTACAAATCATGTTTAATGTTTCCTATTTCTTTCAGTCTGTGTCATCATTTAAACATCGAAAAAGCAATTCTTCTTCAAGTTCTCCTTCCAGACGCAGTAGTAGCAGATCCAGATCTCGTTCTCCGGGTCGGTCATCAAAAGGCAAACGTCGTTCTTCCTCCCAAAGCAGAGAATCTAAAGATGAGAAAAAGAAAACCGTTCGGGAAGCTAACTTAACTTTTCTGGTATTGAATTAATTTCTGATTTAAGATTTTTTCAGATCCTGTGTATGTGCACTGATATATACTGTCTTTTAAACATGTGTAGACTAAAATGACACATTTTTAGTGGAGTGAAAAATTTGAAGGTTTGGATAAGAGATGTTAAATTTTGAGTAATTGACTAATTGAATAGTTGATGCAATTTGCAACAACTACTCGATTATTCGATAGGGCACCTCCACCTTTGAAGTGTAGCAACAACCCTAGAGCTGTTCCTACACTTAAAAGGTGAAAGTGCTACGGGGAACATGGGGCCAGCAGGGCAATATCCCTCTGACCCCTTGCTCCCCATGGCATTTCAAAGCGGCAGTGCCGCGTGGAGCCTGGGCTCCTCGCTGACCCCGGGCTCCATGTGGTGCTGCCACTTTGAAATGCTGTGGGGAGCCCAGCGTCAGGCTCCACATGGTGTTTCAAAGCATCAGCGCCTCATGGAACCCAAGGTCAGTGGGGGAGTCCCCAACTGATCCCAGGCTCCCTGCGGCGCTGCCACTTTGAAATGCTGTGTGCAGCCTGGCGACACTCCAGCTGGCCCTGGGTTGCACGCGGTGTTTCAAAGCGGCAGCCCTATGTGGAGCCTGGGGTCTGGACCCAGGTTCCATGCGGCGCTACCACTTCGAAGTACCCCTGCCTCCTCTCTTGCCCCTCCTTCCCCCTGACCCCCGCTGCCTCTTTCTGATAGAGGCAGCAAGGGGGGGAACCAACAAGTCAATTAGCCTGTTGACTATCCGATAAGCGTTTGCTTATCGGATAGTTGACTAGTTGTTTATATCCCTAGTTTGGATCTGTGGATATGTGTTACATTTAAAGAAAAAATTAATAGTACTGTAAATAAAAATTGAAACAAATGTCCTTCTCAGTTGCACAGTATTACTTACAGTCAGAACCTGAATGCAGAATTATTCTTAGGAAGCTCCACTTCCATGTTAACAAAATAAACTAGCTTACATGGTTGTGAAACTTTACTAACTAATGCAGTAATACCTCCTTGGATTTGCACAGAATTTGAAGCAGTAGTTTGGGGTGGCCAGCCAGTTAAAGACTAAGAGCCAAAATAGCTGTGGATAGAGTGTGAAAAGCCACGTTTTATATATTCATTTAAACACAAAATATAGTGATAAAAATAATATTACAGGACATTTCGGTTCTGTTGTAGAATACTTGACAGTTATCTAGTCCACTGATTGGCTACTAATGACCAGTTAATAATTTATTGATTGGCTAACATTCAGCACTAGTGTACAGATTTAAACGTATATAACAGGCAAATGAAAATTAGTAATAGATGACAAATAGTAACAAGCCATTTACTAAAAATCAATAAAAAAGTCTCTAGTCACTTTTTAGTCCATGGATCTTCAGAGAACTTGACATCAAAAAGGAACAAAACATCAAATTAAAAAAAAACCTTTGAAAATACAGTAATATTCTCACACTTAAAAAACAAACAAAAAAAAGCATCCCTACCATGTATTTTACATTTAATACTACTGCCTTATGTCCTGTGAGTTTTTTAAAATTAAACTAAACTGAGAAGTAAATTAGCACATTTTGATGTGCCTGTTTCACTCCAACTTGTTGATCTCTGGTATGGTTTCCTCATTTTTTTTTTTACTTATGAAGATTATGGGTTTTTTTGTAGTTCTAAAAATTCAGGTCTGTCCCAGATTGCAAATATGACAGATTCAAAAACAATAAAGGAGAGACTCATATCTCAGAATAATTGCTTCATCATGGCAATCAATATAGCCTTTGAATTTTCTTTAAAGAAACACAGTGTAAACCAGGTACATATGGATTCTTTTTTTGCCCTGGAATTTAAATATGACATCTGTGTTGGCTACTTTATTCTGCATCCATGAAGACTTTGAGTTTAAGGTCCTTAAGCTCTTCCTCTCCCCCGCCCCCTGCTCTAACCCAATGCACCTACCCCTCCGCCAGACACCCACTCTAACCCAATGCACCCACCCCTCCTGCAGAGCCAGTCACCCCCAGTCTCCCCGCTCTAACCCAATGCCCCTCCCTTTCCCCAGAGCCAGGCACCCCCAGCCTCTACGCTTCACCCTCTAACCCAGTGCCTGAGTGTCACAGGATTTGCCGCAGCCATGCGCTTCTCCGTCCAGGTGCTGGGGCACGTGCGCATGAAGAGTATGGGCACACAGCTCCAAATGAGCCATAACCCAAAGAGCTGCGGGTTGGCCACCCCTGCAGTAGTTTTAAGAGGTTTCAGCTGTCCAGTATATCTTACTGGTTGCTAATACTGAAACCTAAAGATGAATATCTGTGGCACACTGAAAACTTAGCAACAATATAAAGTCAAATATGCATCAAAACAGGCATGTGCTACAATATCGATTAAATTCATTTTCATATTTAGTTAATTAAAAAACCTGTATATTAAAAAAATATCTGAAGCTGTTTGCAGGAAGTTGGTATTTTGATAAAGAATTTAGGACTAGCTTACTGTAGAGCAGTGGTCTCTAACCTTTCTAACCACAAGATCACTTTTTCAATTTAAGTGCAATGTTAGATCTACCTCAGAACCTAAATACCCTTACCCCATTTCTTTCCCGCCCCTTCTTAGAGACCCTGCTCGTGCTGCACCCCTCACTCCAAGGCCTCACCTGCTCACTCCATCTCCCTAACTCCCCCATCCTCGTGCACTTTCACCAGGCTGGGCTGCGGGCTTGGGGTGCATGCTCTGGTCTTGGGCCAAGGAGTTTGGAGTGTGGGAGGGGCTCTGGACTTAGCCCAGGGCAGGGGATTGGGATCCGGGAGCGGTTTCAGGGTGCAGGGTTTGGGAAGGAGTTTGGGTGCAGGATGATTCGTGTCTGGGGCAGGAGGTTGAGTATAGGAGGAGGTTCAGGAAGCAGTCTCTGGCTGGGCACCATTTAACTGAGACAGCTTCTGAGTGATGGAGCAGTGGGGTTAAGGCAAGCTTACTCCTGCCCTGGCCCTGCACCACTCCGAAAAGCAGCTGGCATGTACAGCAAACAGCAGTATCAGAGGCAGCAGTGCAGGGTGGCAGCCGGCTCCCTCGGAAGCCTGTGTGTAACCGTGAACATTAATTGACAAGCCCAGGCTTATTACTTAACTGTTTGTACGGTTATACGTTCACATCCCTAGTTTCTAGTAACTTGTGTTCCACAATTCTCCTTCTGTATATGAAGGTCCTTCTATTCTAAACTGTGGGGTTTTGACTTGTTTAAACTTAGGGAACAGACATGGTAGGAGCAAATCAGTCCCTGAAGAATTCATAATTTTGTCTTCCACCTTAGCTGTAGGCAGGTTTCTCTGAAACTCTCTGCTGTGAAGCAGAAGCAAAGAAGAAAGAAAAAAATTATTTGATCAGTGAGATTTTTTTAAGAGGTGTGTAGCCAGAATTCAGGTTTGTCTGCAGAACATATTTGGCTCTTATCTTTTTACTGTTGAAATGTATAATATTAAATGACATTTTTTTGACTTGGCAGCTCTGTTTGTTTTTTGTGTTATCTTGCAGGACAAAATTTTGGGAGAGTGAATTAGCTGGCACAATATAATTGTTTAGTGGACACACTATTTGTAATTGACATTTCAGTTCATTGAGTTAAAAGTGTTTTGAGAACTACATCTACCGCTGAATTCTCCCAGCTAATTTTCTGTTTTACTATTGACTGTTAAAGGAGTTCTCCTTTTTTCCTTTAAAACTCACCCTAATAGTGGAGATTGAATCTACTCACTTAAAAAAAAATATGCTGTCAGGTGCACAAAGTAAACAAATGGGGATGGATCAAAAAAACTTTCTCTAATATCTGAATTATAGTAATTGGCAGTTGTTACAAACATGACTGTTGATAAATACATTTTAATTGTTCATTATGTACCAATTTTAATTCATTAATAACATTTAAAAATTCATTTTCTTCTTCCAATTAGAAATTTAGTGAGAACAACACTAGAAGTTTCAATGGTGAGCCTGATAGTACAGAAAGAAATGATGCTTCCTTTAAAATCTTACAGGTAAGAAAACAGTAAATCTGTAGCAATATCAGAAAATAGTGTTTCTTATTACTACGGTGCTGTGTATTAAGCATTTTACAAATTGGTATAAAAAGACAATATATAAATTAAGGGGAGGTTTTGGAATGCAACACACAGCAAAGAAGAGATTCAGCAGTGAAACTTAGCACTAACTTTGCTTTTATTAAAAATATTTCTTCTTGCAGGTAAAAGTTGTCATTTAGTTTAACACTCATCTGAAGGAAGGTGTAAAGCTTGTATAATTGGAAAGGATGGAGCCAAAGCAGAATATGGGGGAATATTATTAAGCAGAATGCCTTTCAGCTGTCTTCTCTCACGGCTAATATAGTTGAATAATACCTTTTATATGTGGAAAAATACATTGTACTTCGATGTTCAAATCTGATTGTTCTCTTGATTACGCCACTGTTTGTAGAATAAGAGAATTTTTTTAAAACCCTTTTGTTCTTTACCAGCAAAAAGTTGAATCAGAGCTAGAAATTGGGCATGTGCTTGACCAGTACAGCTTACATCCAAGAAGAGAAAAGAAGAAGAAAGAAGAAATATTTTTGGAAGAGAGAGTTTTTGAGACAGCAAAAACTACTGAAAAAGTATCAACACAAACAAAGGAGCTAGAGTTTGGTGGAAGAATTGGTATGTATGTTAACAGTAGTGATGTGTGGTGTGGTTGTTTTTTTTTTTTGGTTACTTGATACCGCATTACCATTCTCAAAGATTTCACTCCCTCCTCCTGAATTGGGGCCGTTCATATGGTGCTATTGTATTTTGTTTGCCTTTGGTAACATTGATACCTCACACTAGTTTCTGTCGTGACCTGTTATGAAGCAGATGATCCGGTGATTATCATGATCTTTCTACTTCATGGTGGGTACTCCTTGAAGTTACTAGAGTAAACGTCTATAAATTTCATAATTTGAAAAGTCATTGGCCTCAAACTCAGATATTACACCTTTTGGAGAGCTATTCAAGGCAAACATACTTTATATTTCAGTGAAATTGGTATGATCAATTAATGTTTTTTTTTTAAAAATTGGAAAGTAACTGGGCTTAATGCTGTAAAAACAAGACAAACATTTTGGCTGAATAATAGAAGGGGAAAGATTTCTGACTGTTTGATTGAAATCTGTACTAGTTTACAAAGGGAAATAATCGAGTACCATTGCTTTGGAACTCTAGGTTTTCAATGTTAAATTGAAGGCTTAATCAGGAGATCTTCAATTACCTGAAGCTCAGAGTTATTTGATACAGGTTGAATCTCTCTACTCTGGCACCCTCAAGCCTAACCGGTTCTGAATGTGAGAATTTTGTGGAGCATGGGAGGTCTGTAGTATCTAGCTGCACTACAAACATGTCCACTGCTTTTACTGTGCTGTTAGAAGACATTTAGGAGTAAATTAGACTTGAATAACAGCATGGAACACTGAGAGCTAGCACTTGTGTCTGTAAACAAACTTTATGGGGCTGTGGGAAACTTGGCTACACTTACGAAAAATGGACATCCAGCTAACTAAAATCATTCTGAATGACGATGTTTCCAGACAAGAGAGCTCTGGACTAGAGAGGTTCAACCTGTGAAAGCCGAAACTAAGTTGGTCAAATTATAGAGAAGGAACACATTTTATTTGTGTATTTATTTATATATAATAAAAACAAAACCACAATCATGTAGGGACAAAATTAGAAAACTCAAAGGCACAAAACAAGATTAAACTCTAGCTAGGGACATAAAGGGTAACAATGATTCTTCTTCGAGTGGCCCCGTGGGTGCTCCACTCTAGGTGTCTGGTCCCGTCCCGGCGCTGCGAATCGGAGAGCTATCAGAGCCGTGGTCTGCCGGACCGCACATGCGTTGCTGCCAGAGGCAACGTTCGCGCCTTTGATGTGTTGCGCGCGGTCTGGCTTGCTCAATTCCTCTCAGCCGCCCTCGGTCGCAGACGAGAGCTCTTTCTTGTCAGTTTAATTTCCAACGGTTTTCTCCCAGAGCCTTCACATTTGTAAATAGTTTCAGAACTCTATCCTTCCTGACTTCTGCATTAAATTTACCAATTCTTTAAAACAAAAAAACAAACACACACACACACACACACGCACAAAAAAAAACAACAAAAAACCAATTTTTTCTACAGACTTTGGACAGTCTCTGCGGCTATCTGTAAAAAACAAAACAAAAAAAACCCAACACAACATGGTCTAAGACTCAGTGCAACAAGTTAGGGGGACGGACGAGCGTAGGAGACATTGTATGTGTCAATTTCTCTCTCCCCGCTGCTTCAGTATGCCGGCGTCCCCTGGTTTCAAGACGTGCTCAGTCTGCTGGGAACCCAAGCTGGCATCCGATGGGCATGATTCCTGTGTCAGGTGCTTGGGTGAGACGCATGTCCCCCAAAAATGCATCCACTGCAGCAAACTAACGGCGAGGGCATGAAAGGATCGGGACTTGCGCCTGAAGCTGATTCTTTATGGAAAGGCACTAGAGTCCGATGCCATCCCTGCCTCGGGCACAGCAGCCCAGAAACGGCGGGCAACGTCTCCCAGGACAGCTGTTATGAAAAAGACTAAGGCGTCCCCAGCTCGATCGCTGCCAGCCACCACCAAAATGTGATGCCCTGACGAGGCATCCGGGACAGCTGCCTCAGGGCAGCAATGGGCTCCTAGAGCGAAGAGACCGTCTGAGCTGAGATCACAAGGGGCAGGAGCACCGGCTCCAACAACTGCGCAGAAACCGGCATTGGCAGGAGCGCGAAAGCCAGCACCGCCAATGGCTGCCCAAGTGGCGCCGGCTGTGGCAATTTTAAACCCCTCGGTGCCGATCCGCAAAGTCTCCCAGGCGGCACCGCTGGCATTGTTTGATCTGCCGTCACTGGGCTCTTCCTCGGCACCGCCAACGCCACCCCCATGTGGTGATACAGAGGCACTGCAGCCACGTGCGGCACCGAGCTCTCCACTAGCAGGATCGCTCGGAACCAGAAGAGGGCCGACTGTCCGAGGCAGAAGATCCTCAGCCACACATTTCTCCAGCTGACTGTTCCTCGTCATCACCGGATGAAGCAATGATTCCAGATGACGCCTCTCCCTTGGATGACCTGAAGCAGTTCCAGGACCTATTCGAAAGGGTTGCAAACGCACAGGAAATACAATTAACGGACATTCCCATGAATCAGTCACGTCCCCAAGACAATCAGCGCTTCCGGCAGTGTCCTCAACGTAAGAGATCTCAAGCGAACCGTTCATCCAATCAACCTGCACCTAAGCAGCAAATTTGACTTTCCCGTCGAGCACGCAAGCACGACTCCCACGTTCAATGTACCACAGGACTCTTTACACCTGTTTCACCATCGATTAAAACAGTACCTCCTTCACTGGTCCAGTATCACCGTGGACAGGTGGGTACTGGAGGTGGTACAATTTGGTCTCTCCATCCCCTTTCTATCCATTTCCCCCCTCCACCCCTGCTACCTGTTCCCTTTTCAGGGACCCCTCTCACGAACATTTGCTGAAGCAAGAAGTTCAGCGCCTTCTGAATATCGGTGCTATAGAGAGGGTACCAAGTCAGTTTCGGGGAAAAGGATTTTATTCCCGATACTTCCTTACCCCAAAGAAGACAGGAGGATGGAGACCCATTTTGGACCTACGCAAATTAAACCGCTACCTCGGGAAACATCGCTTCAAGATGATGACCCTTAATGCCACCATTCCGTCGTTGAACAACTGGTTTGCAGTCCTTGACCTGCAAGACGCCTACTTCCACATAGCGATCCATGTGGCACACAGGCATTTTCTCCGCTTCCAGCTAGGTCTAGAACATTTCCAGTACAAAGTACTACCTTTCGGCTTGGCATGTGCACCCAGAGTTTCACCAAAACCTTAGCGGTAGTGGCTGCCCACTTGCGTAGGCTGGGAGTGACAATTTTCCCATACTTGGACGATTGCCTCATAAGAGGCCTAACATATTCAGAGGCCAAACACATGGTGACAACAGCCTCTCAGGTTTTTCACTCTGTGGGTCTACTCATAAACATGCAGAAATCCTTGCCAGAACCTACACAAGATCTGATCTTCATAGGGGCGAGGCTTGACTCGAGAACAGCGCGCGCTTACTTACCTGCCGAACGTTTCGCCGCCATTCAAGAGCTTGTTCACATGCTGACGTATGCCCCGACGATTCCCGTCAGAGTGTCGTTACAACTACTGGGACACATGGCTGCCTCAACAACTGTTGTTCAAAACGCAAGATTACATTTTCGCTGCCTTCCACACTGGCTGACTACAGTATACACGCCAGTGAAGGATAGCATTCACAAGGTGGTGGCGATACCATCACATGTACAACAATCCCTGCAGTGGTGGACCAAGTCAACCAATCTTATGGCGGGCATTCCTTTTCACCGTCCACAACCGCCGAAGCAAATAACAATGGATGCGTCCCTTACTTGCTGGGGAGCGCATATGGACGACATGACTGTTCAAGGTCGCTGGTTTCCGCAGGAGATGATCTTACATATCAACATTCTTGAGTTAAGAGCAGTGCGTCATGCATGTCAGCATTTTCAGTCCCATATAAGGAACATGACCGTCAGAATCCTTACGGACAATATTGCCACCATGTACTACGTTAACAGACAGGTAGGGGCTCGAACCTGATCCCTCTGTATAGAAGCGATGCACTTGTGGAAGTGGTGTATCCGCATCAGTACCGTCCTGACAGCCACCTGTTTGCCGGGTGATCAGCAAGGGTGCTCAGGTAGGCTACCTGCCTCTCCTGGCACCGCAGGCCATGCTGCACCCCAGAAGCAGCCAGCAGCAGGCATGGCTCCTAGGTGGCGGAAGGGGAGAGTGCACAGCATCTGTCCAGTACCTCTGCCCTGAGCACTGGCTCCACACTCCTATTGTCTGGAAGCTGGCTGCTTCTGGGGCACAGCATGATGTGTAGTACCTGGAGAGGCAGGAAGCCTGCCTTAGTACCCCTGCTGCACTGCTGATCTGGAGCCGCTGATGGTATGCTCCTCCTGTCCCAGCCCTGACCCTCCCCAAAGCTCTCATCTTCAGCTCTACCCTGGAGATCACACTCTAGTCAAATTATGTTAGATCGTGGGCATCAACAGTTTTCTTCATCTGGATCATGAGGAAAAAAAAGTTTGAAAACAACTGATCTAAATGTAAACACTTGATCTTAAATTACACTGATCTAATTACATTGAACTTAGTTTAAATTTTTTAAATTGCACTGACCAACTTCACAACTGGTTGAGTTGCCAGTTAAGATTACCTGTCTTTAAAGAAATTTATGTGTATTTTTCAAGTGTTTGTTCATGTGCATTCCAATCAGGTTGTGTGCATGTGCACAGTAGCCGAAAGATTTTTCCCTAGCAGCTCCCTATAGGATCCATCTGGGTGCCCCTTGGGGTGGTGCCTGCATGGTGCTCCATATAGTGCCAACCCACTCCCTCCTCAGTTCTTTCTTACTGCTAGTAATGGTAACTGGAATTTCCCCTTGCTCTTGCTTTGCAAGTTGCTGTAGCAGTACCCAGTATTTCTCTGTGTGTATATAATTCTTACTTGGAGTTGCTTTTAGTCTGGCAGTCAGTGTTAAGTTTCAGTTTAGCAGTCAGTGTTAAGTTTCAGTTAAGGGGGCTTGCCCCTCCCCCAGCTTTCCTGCTGCTCCCATGGTATGCTGTGGTTGCTGGGTTTGAAGACATGCAAGGACTGTGCAAAGTGCATGCCAAAAAGTGACCCCCACACATCCTGCCTCAGAGCCCTGGGTGAAGGGTCACCAGAAAGACCACTGCAAGATCTGTTAGGAATTCTGACCAAGGACTTTCTAAAAGAGCATGAACAGCAGCTAAAAATCCTCCTAATAAAGGCTTAGCTCCTGCCCCAGTGGGACCCCAGCACTATAGCACTGCCCTTGAGCATCTCTTTCTCAGTGTGTAGCATGCTGATGTTCTTTTCAAGGGATCATGTGCTGAAGAAAGACATCACCAAGGTGTCTGAACACTTTCCTGGCACACGTCAGGACCATTCTGCCCCTTGGCACTGGCTGAGGACATCCTCACCCTTACATCCCTGTTCTTGCCACCCAGAAGCGAGACTGCACCAGCATGTCTGCCATCTCACCTGTTGCACTCTGTTGTAAACTGGTGATGTTATACCGTTCCCCCTCACCACGGCACCAAGTTTCGTGAATAGGAGCAGATGGAGAGACTCAAATGCTTCACTTCTAGGGGCATGGCTCCATCTTGGGCCTCATATTCAGAGGCATCAGAGTGAGACTCTTATCACTCTGAGTGCAGCCGGAGCAGTCACTCCTCCTCTCAGAGCAGTAAGAGGTCCTGACCAGAACAATGGCTTCCGCAATAGCAGAGACCTACCCAGTGGCCCTTTTGGACCCCATGGCTACGGCAGGAGCCAAGGCACTTGGTCAGCATCTGTGGTGTTCGCATCTTTGTTTCATCTGTGGCATCATTATAAACATCTGTGCCCTTGGCACCGACGTCCACACCATTGTTTGTGCTGATTCTGCATCCACAATCCGCGCCAGAGCTGTCAGCTATCCTGAGGAGCCCAGAGGTTTTTACTCCCTAATGCTGAAAGCCAATGGTAGCTTTTGGCCCATTCTGGACCAGTCAGAACTCAACAAGTTTGTAAAGAAACACAAGTTCTGCATGGTCTGCCTTGCCTCTATCATTCCATATCTGGATCCAACAGACTGTTATGCCACCCTTGACTTAAAGGATGTGTACTTTCACATCATGATTTATCAGCCCCACAGGAAGTACTTCAGATTTGTGAGTCAATCAAACCCATTATCAGTTTACAGTACTTCCATTTGGCCTGCCTACAGCACTTTGGGTATTCACAAAGTGCATGGCAATTATTGCTGCATTCCTGCTCATGCATCAGGTACAGGCTGGCTCATTAAGGGCTGTTCCAGAAATCTGGTAGAAGCTCATGTGAAAGTCATCAGAGCCACCTTCCACAACCCTAGCTGGTCTCCTCAGTAAGGTGAAATCCATTCTGGGCCCTGTCCGGAGAATAGAGTTTATTGGGGCAGTTCTGGACTTGACCTAGGCGAGAGCATACCTCCCAGAAGTGAGGATTAAGGCTATCACTGCTATCATTCAGGGTCTTAGGCAGTTCCTCACTGCCACTATGCAGAACTGCCAGAAACTGTTGGGCCACATGAAGGTATGTAAATGTGTGATATGACATTCAGACTCCTTCAATCATGGCTGGCACCTGAATATTGACCAGCCCGGGTCAAACTAGACAGACCAATAACCCTGTCTCCCTGGTGCTAGACTCCCTTCTGTGGTGCCCGAACTAATAGGCGGTTTGCTCAGGGGTCCCCTTCTTGGTGCCACACTTTTGCAAACTTTAGTGATGGATGTGCAGGACTTAGAAGATGGGGAAGGTCCATTTAGCTGAACTCAGGGTCTCTGGTTCCCAGCTGACCTGGCCCTCCACATAAACATCAGAGAACTGAGGGCAATGTGCCTGGCATGCCAAGACTTTCAGACCCTCCGTCATCAAAGAAACACAATGTTCTATATCAACAAATGGGGCTGCACACTCTTCTCCCTTATGTCAGGAAGCCCTCAGACTCTGGGTCTTCTGTCTAGAACATTCAATACATCTGCACACCTCTTACCTCCTAGGTGTACAGAATGAGCTAGTGGACTACCACAGCAGGGTGTTCTTTCTGCCTGGGTGTTGCACAATCAGTCTTCCAGAGGTGGATTTCTTTCCCAAGTTAGACCTATTCACCACATAACATAGCAGGAAGTGCCAGCAGTTCTGCTTCTTCCAAAGCCACAGCCTGGGCTCCAGCATGGACATGGTCTCCCCCTAGGATGAGAAACATCTCCTATACACCTTTTACTCTTACTACTTGTCCACAAGGTACTCCAAGATTTGGAGGGATCAAGCTCAGGTAATCTTAATAGCACCAGCCTGGCCCCGCTAACAGTGGTACATCTCCCTCCTGGATGTGTCCATGGAGACCCCGATCCTGCTTGCACTGTTACGGTACTTGCTCACACAAGACCATGGTGGCCTTCAGCATCCAAACTTCGAGTTGCTCCACTTCACAATGTGGAAGTTCCTCAAAACCCCTTTGAACTCTCTTGCTCAGACAAGTCCTCCTTGGCACAGGAAGCCTTCCAAAAGAATCACTTTCCACATCTGTGTAAGAGATTTTCAATCGGGTTGATGATGCAACATGGCTATCTTCCAATGTTAACGTCAATGCCACTACTAAGAGGAGGTAAGACTATCTCAAACAGAAAGGGCTTTCAGCCTTCTCTGTAAGGGTCTGCTCTAGCCACTATATCAGTTTTCCATCCTGGTGCACAAGGTTGTTCAGTATTTACAAGCCCTTTGGTTATCTGATTCTTAAAAGGCCTCAACAGACTCTCCAGTCAGACAACCAGTGCCACCCTGGAACCTCAATTTAGTCTTCTCCAGGTTAATGTGCTTGCTGTTTGAACCACTGGCCACCAGTTCTACCTCTCCTATAAGGTGACAATAACCTCCACCAGGAGGGTGTCAGAACTTAGGGTCCTAACATCAGAGCCTCCAGTATGATTTTCTATAAGGACAAAATACAGTTCCAACCACACCTGATGTTCCTCCCTAACATAATGTCACAATTCCACATTTAACCAGGACATGTTTCTTCTGGGATTCTACCCCACGCTGCTCTCTAGTGCCCGGGACAGAGACTACACTCTCTAGATGTATGGAGGGCCCTGGCTTTTTATGTCGAGAGGACAAAATCATTCAGAAAGTACAGTTATTTGTATCAGTGGTGGACTGAATGAAAGGTCAGCCATTATCAGCCCAACACATTTCATCATGAATAGTAGCATGTATTTGAGAGTGCTACAATTTCACAGAATTGCCTCCACTTCCACTCAACCTTCTCTCCAGCAGGGCCCAGGCTTCATCCACAGATTTCCTGATCCATAGCCCCATTCAGGAAACATGTAGAGTGGCAACCTGGTAATTTATACAAACTTTTGCTGCACACTATGCTATCACCCATCAGGCTGGGGTTGATGCAGCATGGAGACGAGCAGTTCTTCAGTTAGTGCAATACTCTGACCCCACCACCTGAACTTGGACTAGTGAGTCACCTGATTGGAATGCACATGGACAAGCAATTGAAGAAAAAAGTTACTTACCTTCTTGTAACTTGTTCTTCTAGATGTCGTTCATATCCATTCCAATACCCATGCCCCTTCCCTTCTGTCAGAGTAGCTGGAAAGAAGGAACTGAGGAGGGGGCAGATTGACATAGACTTATGTTGAGCACCGTGGAAGCAGCAACGCCCAGACTGACCCTATGGGGATCTGCTTGGGGAAAAATCTTCCCGCCTCTGTGCATATGTTTGCTCACACATGTGATTGGAATGGACATAAACAACAGTTAGGAGAAGTAAGGATGTTAAGAGGAAGGTAATTGGGTAGTTGACACAATTTGTATCAATTACATGATTTAGTCAATAAGGGAAGGTGCTCAGAAGGAGCTCCCCCCGCTGTGGCTCTGCAGTTTAAATGTAGCAAGTACCAGCCGTACAGGCAGCCCGGCTCCTACTACAGTTAAACTGCAGAGCCACAGCGGGGGTGGCTCCTGGACCTGGCATCAGCCGGGCTTGCTCAGTCCCGGATCATGTCAGGTCCAGTAGCCTCTGTCCACGGGGGGCTATCTAGGGGCTGCGGCAGTTTAAATGTAGTAGGAGCCAGAGTTTAAACTGTGCAGCCACGGGCAGGGGCTGCTGCCAGAGCACTTTCTGTTCGCAGCCAGCCCCGCCGCCACAAATGGAGGCTGCTCCCGCACCAGCTCCTGTCCATGGGGGTCCTGGTGAGGAGCTGGGACCTTCCTCCCCTGTTGACAGGGGCTGCTTTGCCATGCGGGAAGAGGGGAGGCCCAAGAGGTACTGCGGAGATGGTGGTTTTTAAGCCAGCTCGTCCCAGCACCGGCTCCTGCTCCTCCCTCCAATTAGAGGAGGGAGGATGATGCAAGTAGTCAACTTGACTACCCGATAAGCCTCAGCTTATTGGGTAATTGACTACTCTTTTGCATTCCTAATGCAAAAGGTAACCGTTTTATCTAAGATCATGGGATTCTTTGTTAATAATAGACTGTTTCCAACTCTAGAGTGACTGCTTTGTTTGTTTTTTAAAAAAGTAATCTATATAGCATAGTACAAATTGTCACCTGTTTAGGATGACTTTTCTACTTGTGAGTAACACAACTGTTGCAAACACATTGGTAAGCTTTGATAGCATTACATGCTATTCTTTGAAGTTTATCTTTTACCGTTGTGTGATTTTTTTTTTTGTTTACAGGAGCCTTTTGCATGATATTTTTCCTGCCAGCCACTGTATTTTATTTGCTGTTGATGTGCAAACAGGAAGATCCCAGTGTTATGAACTTCGTTTCTTTGCCAGTATTTGGTAGTTTGTGGGAGACCAGAGTGTTTGGTGTTTTTCTTCTGTGGTTTTTTGTTCAAGCTCTGTTTTCCTTATTGCCAATTGGAAAGGTAATCTTCTCGTAATAAATACGTTCTGGGAGGTTACTGTTTTGTGGGTTGGGTTAAAAGAAGGTTTGATTTTATTATTTGAAATATTATTATTAAGCTGATTACTGTCTATCAATACTAAATTAGAATATAACTACTGCAGATTTGTTGAAAGTTTAAATTACACAACTGCCAGCTTGAAAACACTTTTGGCAGCAAGTGATTCCTGATCATATATCCCCAGACCTGCAGTACACTTTAAAGAAATTAAGTAGTTAGATGGACTTGGTGTACTGATAGAGTTTTGGAAAAATGTCATATGACAAGTTTTGAGCATTACATTTTTACTGGCTTCTGTTGTTGATTCCACTACTACATCAAATAGAAGGGAGATTATTTACTTCCATTGCTGCAAAGTTGCTCACTCAGGAATTCATTTCTAACTGTCACATTCATACATATATCACAGTTGGACGAGTAAATTATATTGTTCTTTCCCTTTCTCTGAAACATAAGATATTGCCCACATCTGGAAGAAAGAATACAAAATTATACTTTTTTGGTCTAGTTTGAAATGGCAATTTCTATACAAGCCAACAATCCCTTAATTTGGCTATTTTAAAATGGAGAAGATCTGTGATTGGACTCTTCATTGATGCCACTCTGGGAAATAGAAGCTTCTGACTTTGTAATGCTTGTCTTAAAATTGTTACCTCCCACTTTCAACATAAATTTCAGTGAGATTTCAGACACCTGTTCTTACAGAAATTCCTTGAAAGTTTATGTAAACAAAGCTAATGTTTGCATTTCTGTCCATCTTTTCTTGTTTATTTTTCTTGCTTGCCAAATAATATTTGAAAGAGTTCTTTCTAGAGAGTTGGTGTATTTGAAATCTAGTCAATTAAAAAAATTAACCCGCCACCCCACTTCTGGCCTTCAGATATTCCCCCATTTTACTAAACTGGTCAGAAACAAGCTCCCCATAGACCAAGACAGAGCAACTCAAAACAGTACCAGACCTTTTCAGAACAATTGCAAAACCTGCAGACATATCTGTATTGCTACAATGATCAATAACTACCACAGCACACCTTTCCAGATTTTGGGTTTCTACACATGCCTCTCAGATCCAGTGTATCAAATGCCCCAAACAACTATGTGGGTGAAATCTGACAATTGCTGATCTTGAAGGAACATACACAGAAAAGTTATAAAAGACCAAAACATCTTGTTACGTGGGGGAGGGCACTTCAAAAATAATTCCATATTTGACCTCTCAGTCCTTATGCTCAAAGGAAACTTGCATAATATTTTCAAAAATGAGCTTGAAAACTTAAACTTGAAACTCTGCTAGACACTAAAAATGTAGACTAAACAGAGATAGCGCTGTTATCGGTCATTACAACAGTTGTTGCACACTGTACTGCCTAACTTTTAATTGTGCACTTAATTTTAAGTAGTCCATAACATGTTCTGTCAGGTGATAGTGATGTGACAGGGCTCTGTTGTAGATGGTCAAATCAGGAAGAGGAGGTAGATGGGATGCAGTGCTCCTAAACCAAGAGAAGTATGCAAGACATAAGATATGGTATTAATTAGAGACTTTAACCAGAAATTTGTCTGGAAAGTAGAATGGCAAAACAGTTTCCAATAACTACTTGGAATGTATTGGGAATAATTTTTTGTTTCACGAAGTGGAGGAAAAAACATTAGGGAGAAATTGGTAGCAAATCTGAAGGTGGAAGACACTTTGTATAAAAGTGATTGCAAATTTCATGACCCTATGGAAAGGAAGGAGTGAAATCAGCAGAACAATTGAGTTCAAAAAGCAGATTTTAGCAAACTTAAAGATAGATAGATATGGTTCCAGGGAAGAAAAACTAAGGGAAACAGAATTTCAGTATTGTTGGCTGTTTTTTCAAGTAGATAGTAATCTTAAAATTAAAAGGAGTCCCACAAAAAAATGGAAACATGGACACATTGCTAAGGAGTAAAAAGCACAAGCATTATACACAATAGCATAAACCAGCTGTGGCCAACCTGAGCCTAAGAAAGAGTCACCATTTATCAATGTACATTGCCAAAGAGCTACAGTAATTTGTGAGCAGTCCCCAACGGGTGCCCTCCTCTCCTGTCTCCAGCATCTTTTGCCCACCAGCAGCCTCACTGATCAGTGCCGCCTCTTCCTTCCCTGCACCTCCTGCCCACTGCAGTCAGCTGTTTCATGGCCCTCAAGAAGCTCTGTGGGGGTAGTGAAGGAGCGAGGGTGCAATGCTTGGAGGAGGATATGGAGCCAGAAGTTGAGCACTGGAAAGTTGGCACCTGTAGCTGCAGCTCCAGAGTCAGTGCCTGAACAAAGAGCCACATATTAACTGCAGAAGAGCCACAGGTGCCTCCAGAGCCACAAGTTGGCCACCCCTGGCATAAACAATAAGGACAAAGAAAGGCTAAGGCGCAAAATGAGTTACAGCTAATGAACTTAATACCTTTTATGATTTTTGCTAAATATATTAGGAGCAAGAGGCGAAAGGAAGTATATAGCCATAATTTAGTGGGGGAAGGATTGCTAATAACTGATACCAAAATGTTTAATGCCTATTTTGCTTGAGTCTTCACTAACAATGTTAATGTTGACCAAATACTTAACACAATTAATATTAGCAACAAGAAGGAAGGAATGCATGCCAAAAAAGTAAAAGCACAGGTAAAAGACTATTTAGAGAAGTGAGATGTCTTCAAGTAAGTAGGACCTGATTAATTTAATCTTGCAATACTTAATGAACTAGCTGAAGCAGTGGAACCATTAGTCATCTTTTGAGAACTGAATGGGGGATACATGAGGTCCCCGAGGACTGCAGATGGACAACATAAAACATACCTTTTTAAAAAGGGAACAGAGAGGACCCAGGAAATTATAGACCAATCAGCCTAAATTTGATACCTGAAAAGTTACTGGAACAAATTGTTAAACTATCAATTTTGTAAGTAGAGGATAATATGGTGATAAGGAATAGCCATCATTTGGGAGGACAGAATTAGAATGCAAAAGGACCATGACAAATTAGACAATTGGTTTGAAATTAGCGAGATGAAATTCATTAGAAAGGCGTGTGAAAGTACTTCATTTAGGAAGGAAAATAATGCACCACTGTAAATCGAGGAATAACTGGCTATATGGTAGTCCTACTAAAAAGGATTTGGGGGGATATTGTGGATCACAAATGAATACATGATGCAGTTGCAAAAGAAGGTTAATATTCTCAGCGAGAATAACAGGAGTGTTATATATTAGCCATAAGAGGTAATTATCCCACTTTGTCCAGTACTGGTGAAGCCTCTCCTGATGAACCGTGTCCAATTCTGGGTGGCTTACTTCAGGAAAAATGTGGAAAAATTGAAGACAATTGTGGAGGAAATGATAAAAAGTTTGGAAAATCTGACCTATAAGAAAAGATTTTTATTTTTTTTTAAACTTGGGCATGTCTAGTCGTGAGAAGAGACTGAGGGGTCAAACTGGCAAGTCTTCAAATACTAGCCAATTAGCCTGTCATAAAACGGGATTTTCAGGTGTCTCCTCCA
>CM057847.1:40086826-40101895 GCA_030068395.1 Apalone spinifera
GCCACCGCAGGGGAGCAAGCGGCCGTTTGGGCCCCGCACTTCCCATGCACCATGGGCCGCCCAGAGGGAACAGCCAGCATTTCAGGAAACAGCCAGTATTTCAGGCAACAGTGCCACCCAGAGGGAACAGCCAGCATTTCAGCGTTACAGACTCTGACACTGGGCTACTATATATATGATATTAAGGGCATCTATAAAGATGACAGTAATCAACAGTTCTCTATGTCCACTGAAGGTAGGATAAGCAATAACTATCTTAATCTGCAGCAGTGGAGATTTACATTAAATATTAGGAAAAACGTAACCATTATAAGAGTAGGTGAGTGCTGGAATAGGATTCTAAGGGGGGTATTACACGGTGCAACTCACTGCTGCAGTACCTCCTGCTGGTCACTCTTGAAATTAGCATTTCAGTTCTGGAGTGTCCCCTTTTGGCTGGTGTCATGCCTTTAGGTGTTATTGGCTCTGCCACTCTGTTAGTCTAGGAGTGACGCAAGTCCTGAGACACCCTTCCCTTTGGGTACTGCCCTGCTGCAGTGCCCCCCACACTCTGGGATCCTTCCCTTCTGGGAACCCCCAATCCTGTATGCCCACCTTGCCTCAGTAACCCATTGTTAGTATTTCATCTACCCCTGCCACAAGGACAAACTGCAGTCTGAAATGGCCACTCATCATTGGCAAGGGGGTGTCGACCTGCTGCCTTTTCCTACCCTGACTGCGTCTCTGCAGCCCTAGTGCTCTCATGCCTTGCTTCAGGCCCTGCAGCCTATGAGCTTGCCTGGCCAGAGCTTCCCCTGCTCTGCTCTGCTCTGCTCTGCTCTGCATCAGGAAGCCTCTAGCTTCCCTGGTAGCCAAGTCCCTCCTGCTCCACAACTGGAGCAAAAGTAAGTCTGTCTCCACCTCTCCAAGAGCCTTTATTTATACAGTCCCAGCTGGGCCCTAATTGGCTGTTGCTGGTTCCACTGCTCCAGCCCTCTCCCAGAGCTGGGTTTTAACCCTTAAAGGGCCGGTGTGGGGCAGTTTTCCCTCCCACCCCTGGTCTCAGGGGGCTTTTAGAAACCCCATCCTTGCAGATTTTTAAAAACTTGTTTAGACAAACACATGTCAAAGATGATTTAGATTTACTTAGTCCTTAGTATTTCCTCAGTGGTGTGGGCTAGACTTGACTTCTTTAGGTCCCTTTTGGCCCAACATTTCTGTGGTTGTAGGTGTGTGAACCCTTTTTGCTTAAGTCTGTCCCAACTTGTATTTAGCATACGAATTCTGGTTACCTTCCCCAGATCTGAAGAAGAGTTCTGCATAGCTCAAAAGTTTGTCTTCTCCATGAATAGAAGTTGGTCCAGTAAAATATATTGCCTCACTTACCTTGTCTCTATTAAAAAAAAAAAAAAGTGCAAGTAATTTCAGGTGTTGTCTGCTCCTGACTCCCCTTATGAACCACATTTTTCCTGTGTTCTTTTCTAAATAACTCCCTGATGTGTATGGAAAATCCAAAACAAATGGGAAGCTAACATTATTCAAAAGTATTGTCAAATACACAAAGTAAATTAATCAGGTGATGAGGAGGACGGACTTGCTAGCTTTCAGTTGTTAATGACTCAGCTGTTGCTAGTTACTAGAGAAGATACACAAATTTTAGAAAGGAATAAGATTTTTAAGTTGATAGCGTTTCTCTAATTGCCTGTCATGACTGAACTTCTGTCGTGGACAAATAAAAATATTTGAAGTGAATTTAAAAAAATCAAGTCTTTAATCCTTTCTCCTCTAAGGTTGTAGAAGGGCTGCCACTTTCGAATGGAAGAAGACTACAGTACAGAATAAATGGTAAGGTTCAGAAAAGGGCAACAAAAATGATTAAGGGTTTGGAACGGATCCCATGTGAAGAGGTATTAAAAAGACTGGGTCATTTCATCTTAGAAAAGAGGAGACTAAAGGGGAATAGGATAGAGGTCTATAAAATCAGGACTGGCGTGGAAAAAGTGAATAAGGAAAAGTTTACTTTTTCCGATAACGTAAGAACTAGGGGTCACCAAATGAAATTAATAGGTAGCAGGTTTAAAACAAACAAAAGGAAGTTTTTCTTCACGCAGTGCAAGGAGACTGTTGAAACAGCGAATAATCATGTAACTGCTAAATTTTGATGTGGTTACGCTATTATTAAATTAATTATCTAACATCCCTATATTCAGGTGTATGTGTAATGATCTATGTGCTTTTTTATTAGGAGGGTAAGATTGAAGTGGTGCATGTACACCTGGGATGGAGAGCAGCTAAGCCTGTGGTTTGAGTTAGTTCCTGTGGGAGGCACATTCCTGGATTTCCCAAAAGAGTTGTTTCTCCTGCTACAACTGAGCTTTTAGTACTGCAGCAGATATGCTGCCAGGGGACTGTAGCTGTAGATAGTGGTCCTTATCCTGGAGCTTTTTAATAACCTATACATAGATCATTGCTTATCTTGAAGAAAGGTACTGAGGTCTTGAACTTGGATGCAATATTCTGTGGTGAGCCAGAGAAGTGAATAGATAGGTTTGATGTGCATGAGGGTTAACCTGTGTTGCAGAAGAGGTGTGCTGCTGCATTTTGTATTAATTGTAGACCAGATGGACTGTGTTTCCATAGTCTAGTTGTATGTAGCTGAAATGAAGTCTTCATGTGATGCTAGCCAGCAACACATGTGATGGTAGAATTAATTGATCATAGATCCTATGTTCAGAGCTTAACATAAGTCTGGAGTCTGAGGTCTGTTCTAAACTGCATGTGCCTTGAAGAGGCTATGGCTGTAAACTCCTAAAAATATCCAGATGCCTAGCCTGTTATATGCGTGTCACCATGCATATGCATCAAGCCCCTGCTTTTCTGCTAAATGCTGAAGTGGACCCCATTATTTGTATACATGATTTGAACAATTAAATCATCTGAAGAAGTGGGTTTTGCCCACAAAAGCTCATGATACCATCTACAAGTTTTGTTAGTCTTTAAGGTGCTACTAGACTATTTGTTGTGTTTTAAGTTTTTCCCATTACAGACTAACTCGGCTACCCCTCTGAAGCTTTTAAAAAATTAGATAATTATATCATTGTTTAGGTATCTTTAAGTCTTTTCAAAATTTCACAAAATCATGCATAAATGTAATGAAGGACTATTTGTACTAAAACTTATGTTCTTTTTACTTTGGGGCTTGGCTTTTATGTTAACTTTTTTTTTTTTTAAGGTTTTTATGCTTTTGTCCTGACTGTTGCTGCAATAGGAACTTCTTTATATTTTGAAATTGAGCTTCATTATTTATATGACCATTTCCTGCAGTTTGCAGTCTCTGCTGCAACTTTTTCTGTGTTGTTGAGCATTTATCTCTATGTCCGGTCCCTGAAAGCACCTAAGGAAGAACTGTCACCTGGTGGAAATTCTGGTAAGTGTATGAGAAATATTTCAAACCTTTTTTCCCTTCTGTTTTAGAATCATAGAGCTGGAAGAGACCTCAGGAGGTCATCAAGTCCAGCCCTCTGCCAAAGGCAGGACCAATCCCAACTAAATCAACCTAGTCAGGGCTTTGTCAAGCTGAGACTTAAAAACCTCTAGGGATGGAGATTCCACCGCCTCCCTAGGTAACCCATTCCAGTGCTTCACCACCCTCCTAGTGAAATATTTTTTCCTAATAGCCAACCTAGACCTCTCCCACTGTAACTTTCATTGTATGAACAAACCTTTGCTAAATCAAATCTTAAGCACATTTTAATTCCCATAACAATATGACTAATATTTAACATTTTGCTATTCCCATATTTATATTGCAAGTTGAATGCTTTTTATAAAGACTGATCCTGGATAGCATCTCAAATTTAGTTGACTCTTTTTGCATAATGAACTTAAACATTATTTGAAGTAGGGATGTAAGCAAGAAGTTGAGTCAACTACTCGCTCCTCAACTCCCCCTGCTGTCCCCAGCACTGTCTCTATGCTCCTGTCCCTCCCACCCACCCATGCTGCTGCCTCTGATAGTGCGGGGTAGGGGAGGGGCAAGTGAGGCTGCCACAAAGCAGTCCTTGTCCACGTCAGCCTTCCTGGGACCCGCCTGTGGACAGGGGCTGCTGGACCCGGTGCGAGCCTGTTTCTTACTACATTTCAACTGCAGAGCCACAGTAGGGGTAGCTCCTGGACCCGGCACAAGCTGGTACCATGTGCTTCCCTTATTGACTAATCATGTCGTCGATACCATTTTTATCAACTGCATCATTAGTGAATTTTTACACTTAATGCCTCTTAACATCCTTAATTTGAAGTACCTTATATAGCCTTGCCCTTAAAGATGGGGAAAAAAAATTCTTTTGCAGTTTTCAGCATTTGGTAAGTCTTTTGTATAGTCACTTTCATGCTTTCCCCTGTTGTTGGAATTTCCAACAACAGCTTGAGGAGAAGAGCAGGGAGAAAAATGTTTAGAAAATTGCAAACACTTGCAGTGGAAAGTCAGGTGTACAGGTGGATTTCCATCTATTATTTTCACAAAGTTCTTTGAGAAATGTCCCTGTGGGTACTCCACCTTAGGTGTTTGGGTGCCGCTGAGCGCCTACTTGGAGATTTTTTTGGTAGCAGTGCCCTCCGGTGGGCTGCGCATGCGGAGCAAATGGCACACGCGGTGCTGCCACAATATATACTCAGCAACCGTCCCCTGAGTTCCTTCTGTGCCGTTGGAACCGCTGTGCTCGCCAACAAAAATTGTGGGTTTTTTTTTTCCCCAGTATTCTGGTAGTGTAGTGTAGCATAGTTACCTGTTAGTCATGGTTATTCTAGTTAAATAGTTTAAAACAGTTAGTGTTTGTTTTTTTTGAAATTCTTCTCTTTTCGCTTGTTAAGGCTACATTTTTGCCTTAGCAAGCCCTTCTCCCTGGGATGCCAGGTTCCCCAGGTTTCAAGCGCTGCCTGTCCTGCAGGCTCTCCATTCCTGTTTCAGACGGGCACTCACAGTATGTCCGGTGCCTGGGCCAGGCACATATCACTGCTCGGTGCTAAAATTGCAAGCAGCTGACGGCCCAGACATGGAAGGCAAGGGAGCCACAACTGAAATTGATATCCCTGGAGAATACAGTAAGGCCAGCCTCCGACCCAGAGCATTCCACCCCACGCTGATAGCAAAGAGGCTGCACTGCATATTCTCGACATCTGTCAGGCAATTGCTTTTTACTTGGACAGAATTAAACCAATTCACAAGACAAACAGATTATTTGTCTCCATCACAGAGAGATCACTGTGCATGCCTGTTTCTATCCAGAGAATATTTAGGTGGATAGTAGACTGCATAAAACTAGTCTATTCCACCTCTGGCCAAGCCACCTCCATTTCAGCTATGGGCACATTCAGCTAGGGCCATGGTGTCCTCTACAACCTACATACGCGGCATCCTGTTCATGGACATATGCAGATCAGCAACATGATCCTCTGTTTACACATTCGGTAGGCATTATGCTCTGGACAGTCGCCCCTCCCGGGGTACCCACTTTGGACACACCGTCCTAGTTGCTGTGCATAGTAATATCTAACCAAACCGCCCACCTTCATCATGGGTACTGCTTCGTAGTCATCTAAAGTGGAGCACTCACAGGACAGTCCTCGAAGAAGAGAGGGTTACTCACGTGGTGCAGTATCGGAGGTTCTTTGAGATGGATGTTCCTGTGGGTGCTCCACCACCCTCCCTTCCTCCCCTCTGCTTTGAACTTGTTGATTTCACCTTCCGGGGCAGAGAAGGAATTGAGGGGATGGTTGCTGCATGTGCATAGTGGCGGCACCGTGTGTGCTGTCTTCTCTGCATGCACAGCCCATTGGAGGGCACTGCTACCAAAGATCTCAATTAGGCATGTAGCGGCGCACAAACCCCTAAGGTGGAACACCCACAGGGACAACCATCTCAAAGAACGTCTGTTACTGCACACGGTGAGTAACCTTCTATTTTTTATTTGGTTGCCTTCTTGTTTGAAATCTACTAGTTTAACTTAATTTTTGGAAGGAAGTTTTGACTCCAGTAGGACTACTGATTTATGCAAAGTTAAAACATATATATCAGGTTTTTGCAGGATCAGTGGTAAATTGGGATAAAAGATGGGCTATCCCTAAATTTTCCAAATGCACAAATAAAAGTAGATTTTTTTTTTTTTTTTTTGCCCTAAACATAGTTATGAGGGCAATAAGTTTGGCATTTATTTATGGCAATATGGAAATGGGAGGGAAACTTCAGCTCTTGCTGACTAATTGCAGAAATGTGTGTATGCTATGAATTAAACTTGCAGTGTTGCTTTTAAAGGAATGGCAGTACGATGACTAACTAAGGGAGTTGTCAGACAAAAGGAATGAGTGAAATGAGGAAATTATTAAAAACGTGAGCTTTTAGTTGCTTTTTCTGGTGTTTGGGAATGAACAGAAGGAATATGAGAAATTATCACAATAATAGTATTTTTAAAAGTGTGGTTATAGTGTTAAAAAGGTGACTTTTTAAAAATGGTATTTTAAAAAGTGGCATTCTATCTTCTATATAAAATCTTTTGTTACTTGACAGCTAAGCCTTTTGTGTGCTTTTTTGTCCATCTTCCAAAGTTAACAAAGATTTTGCCTTCTACCGATTGAACCTCCCTAATCTGGCACTCTCTGGATTGGCAACATCTGTGGTCTGTCATGATTTTAGTTAGCCACATGTCCATTTATCATGGGTGTGGCTATGTTTCCCACAGTCCCATAAAGTTTGTTTACAGCTACCAGTTCTGGCTTTCAGTGTTCTGTGCTGTTACTTAGCTCTAATTTACCCCTAGATGTCTTCTAAGAGCCCAGGAAGTAGTGGAAGTATTTGTGATGTTGCTAGACGATATTGATCTCCCATGGTTCAGCACCAGTCAGATCCTAAGGGTGCTGGACTAGAAAGGTTCAACTGTAGCATATGCAAATAGTATTATTATCTCTCTTCTCACACTTCCATTCTCCCCCCCCCCCCAAAAACAAAACAAAAAAAACCAAATAAAAAGCACACTTAATTTTCTTATGCATTGTTTCATTTTCTTGGTTAAAACTTCTACACATTCTTGTTTGAAGTTACATTGCTGCTATTGGGGTCGGGTGCAGATCTTAGAGTAGGAACAACTAAGATTAGTTAGTGATGTAACTTGTACATAAGAGTTATGATGTCACTGAGCCATAGATAAAGAAGGTTCACAAGCTCCTGACACCAGACTGTATTGAGGGGCAAACTTGAAGGAGGAATAAATAATGAAAAATTTCCCTAATAATTTTTAGGCAGACTTAGCATATGTTTTTACGATATGAGAAAAAACAGGAAAAATTCCATTATAGCTTTAAAAATTCGTATTTTAGGATTATGGCACAACTTTTTAACCACAGATAAATAGTAATTGTTTTATAAGTGTCTGAATAAGGGAACAGACCGCCATTACTGGAAGCATATGCATTTTGTTTGCAGGGAACTTTGTTTATGACTTGTACATTGGACATGAATTAAACCCTCGCATTGGACATTTTGACCTCAAATATTTCTGTGAGTTACGTCCAGGCTTAATTGGCTGGGTGAGTATGAGTACTTCTATCCAGTTTGTTTCACTTGCTTGAACCTTACGAAATATGAAAACTTTTAATTGTGGTAAAGAAGTATAGGATACTTGAAAGAGGAGGAAATGTGCAAAACAGTTGTGTACTGAAAGACATTATTAAAACTCATGACAGATCTCCCAAAAGTGGTTTTTATAGATCTATCACATTGCTTGTATTGAGCATTCTAAAATTAATGAATATGCAGAGGCTGTACTTTTTTGAATCATGGCTGCTAATGAGTTACCTTTTTATGAAATTTTAGATTTTTGTTTTAATGTAAGCTAAATCTTGGGACATTAAATTGCCAGTCTGCTTTTAAAAATGAATTATAACATAGTAGAAATAAATGCCTTTAAATTTGTGTCGAATTTCCAGTAAAATCTGACTTCTTTTTTTTAGGTTGTTATTAACTTGGTGATGCTGTTGGCTGAGATGAAAATACAGGATCGTAATGTGCCCTCTTTGTCAATGATCTTGGTTAATAGTTTCCAGCTTCTTTATGTTGTAGATGCTCTTTGGAATGAGGTAACTGACATTCCTTTTAGTCTATATTAAACTTTTGCTAGCATAGCTAGTTAAATTGCAACAGACTAATGTACTCATGTGTGGTTTTTTTTTTTAATTTGTCAATTTCCTTCCTAATCTTTTTAGGAAGCTGTCTTGACTACAATGGACATTACCCATGATGGGTTTGGGTTCATGCTAGCATTTGGAGATTTGGTATGGGTTCCATTTGTCTACAGTTTACAAGCCTTCTATTTAGTCAATCATCCTAATGAAATTTCTTGGCCTACTGCTTCTGCAATTATTATTTTGAATAGTAAGTCATGAACGTTTTTTACAATTACAAAACTAATATTTTTTTCTCCTGAGAGGAAGGCTGGTCCAGTAGTTAGGGCATTTAGGAGGCCCTGAGTTCACTTCCTTTCTCTGCCACAGACTTCCTTTATGATTTTGGGAAGTCGTTTATTTCTCAGTTCTTCACATTAAGCTAAAAACTGTGAGGCTCCCAGTTACTACTGTGGTTTTTGAGTAGACCTATTAAGTGTTATAGGTTTACCTACATATAGGAGGAGAGTATGAACAAAGAGGTAACTATGAATGTTGTGGTCTCTTGGACATACATTAGGTGTGCATTGCAATGGTACATTGTATATATTCAGAATGAATTTTGAGAGCTGGATAATTATAACTATATGTTGAATGAAATAATTGTGTGATTGCACAAGAGGGTATTTTGCCAAGTTTACTGAAACATATTATGATTTGTCTTTATTTTAGCCTTTGGATATTACATTTTCCGTGGTGCAAACTCACAGAAAAATGCATTTCGGAGGAATCCAAAGGATCCCAAATTGGCTCGTAAGTGTCTTTTTGGCTAATTTAAGGTTCAGGGGTTTTTTATGCTTTCATTACAACATCTCTCATTATGTACTCTTTAAATACACATTTTTAACATTGTTTTATACTCTTTCTGTACACAGACTTGAAATGTATTCCCACTGCAGCAGGAAAAAGTCTTCTAGTTACAGGCTGGTGGGGTTTGGTTCGTCACCCTAACTATCTAGGTGATATTATTATGGCTCTGGCTTGGTCCCTACCATGTGGTAAGATGCTGAAACTGAAGTTCTTGCTATTAAAAACTTGTGCATGTGTTTTGGCAACTGACTTTCATTTTCTACTGTGCCAATGATTATTTTAAATGCTAGATTGTAATTATGTGAAAGTTAAATTCAGGGGGATAACCCTGGGTTCCTAAAAGATAGCCGCTTTCAACCAGACCCCTATCTATGCTCTTGTGTGGATGGCTGATTGGTAAGCCCCCTCTTCATTCATACATTCTAGGGCTTCCAGCTGGGCTATGATGTTTACAAATGGAGTAGAGGAAGTACTATAATTGTCAGGGTGTCCCTCTGTTTAGGGACATGCTTTGCCAGGTATGGGCTAGGGATGTGAAAGTATGTGTTTTTGTGTAAATGTGTAATTTCTGAATTTTTTAGCGGTTACACATTTACACGCAGGGGGACAGGCAGGATTTGGTGCTTAAACTTAAAAGCTGGCTCCCCCCAAGCACTGGCTTTTGCCGGCCACCTCTTTGTCCCTCCCCCGTTGCTGCTTCTGATAGTGCAGGTGGCAGGCGGCTCCATGGGAGCCCGTACATATGGAGAGCCAGCTTCAAAGCTGGCTTCCCATGTGTACAACCTACCCACCCCTGTGCTTATGAGCCCAGACTTATCGGTTAACCATGTACATGAATACAGGTTAACATCCCTAGTGTGGGCAGGATTTCAAAACAGTACATCCAAATTAATTGATTTGAGAGAGAATGCACATGTATTGAACTCCTGTTACTGAGCGCTTTTTTTTTTTTAATCAAACTTTATGCCTTGAAATTAGGATGTAGGTAAAACTAAGCAAAAAAACCCACTATTAAAAATGTTTGAGTTTAAAAAAAAAATCCAAACTTCAGAAGGAATGTCAATTCAACATTTAGGTTCAAACATTCATTATTTCAGCTTTTAAATACTTTGCCTACAGTGAATTTCACCTAAAAAGCACTGTCAGCAGTCTTTCTTGGTATCATAAATGTGGAAAGCTAGCTTATGGATGTAAAATCCTGTTTTATTGGTTAACCATGTAACGTTTAACTGATTAACTGAATAAAGGGAAGATGGGTTGGGGAGCCTCTCCAGCCAAGCTGGAGCACCACCATCCCCTCCCCCTAAACACAGAGGTTGTTCCCACTGGCTGACTGCTGATCAGAGCTGCTCTGACTGAGCCGGTGTGCCCCCTGCATGTGCCTGGTGGGAGCTGCCCCAGTGCCCATGAGTTAACCGGAACCGGTAAGCAGGTGAGGCTTACCAGTTAACCATTCACATCCCTAAACTAGATATTGGGAAGATGCTTTACTTTTTTTTAATTGCCTTTGTATGCATCTCACAATATTGTGACATTCTCTCAATGCATTTTTCTTCTTGAATATCCCTTTTATTTTAGTTTGCAGGAAGTGTGAATTTATGAGCTGTGAAGCAAAATTACTTGCTTTAAACATTGTAAAATGTGTCACATCTATCTAAAAAAAGATGGGGATACAAATTGAAACATACCATCTTCCTTGCACCCTTTATACCGATCCAAAAACAAACTGTTATTTTGCAGGCAGTTGGTCTATGCTATTGATTATGTCATAGCAATCCTTGCTATAACCTATTCTTGAGTATGGAAAAGTGCTGTATAAATTAGGGATGTTGGATAGTGATTCATTGAATAGTCATGTAACTGCATAACATATCAGTTATACAACTGTTTGATAATCCTTGGGGGCAGGACTGACAACCAGTGTGCTTCTAGCCCCGCTCCCAGAGAGCCCCTGCCACCCTGCACTGCCGCCTCTGTCTGTGCTGCTGGGGTGGGGGGGAAGCGACCTCCCATAGAAAGAAACTGTGCTGGCATCCCACGGAGCAACCTCTGTTCGTGGTGAACCTGGGCCCAGTGTAGAGGTTGCTCCATGGTGAGACATCCCCTCCCATGTGTCCTCCCCCCACCTCTGGTAGAGGCAGCAGCTTGGGGGAGGAAAGGAGGGGCATGCAGCTCTGTGGAGTTGGCACACGAGGAGAGCCGGCATAAAAGCTGGTTCCCCGTGTATTGACTCCCACCTATGCACCCCACCCCCAAGCAGTAGCATGGAGTGGAGGGAAGTGGTACGCGTGAGCCAGTACACATGGGGAACTGGCTTAAAAGCCGGCTTCCCACATGTACTGGCTTATGCCTGCCCCCCTCATCCTCCAGGCTGCCGCCTCTCTATCAGGTTGGAGGGGGAGCAGATGGCTCCACAGATCTGGTGCTTGTGAGGAGCTAGTTTAAAAGCCAACTCCCATCGGCTCCAGCTTCCCCCACTCCCTTGCTGCCTCTGACACAGAGGCAGCAATGGTGGGGGGAATGCATGTAGTCGACAAAATTAACTGATAAACCTAGGCTTATTGGTTAATCGTGTGCTATACTACATTATGATATCCCTCATACAAATAGATGCAATCTCTCTGAAGATGCTTACAATACAGAGCAGACACATGGTATAGATAAAACATTGTGTTTTGTAGGTTTGACCTAATAGTTGGAGCCTGATACCTGTATTATGATTTGTATTTTAAGGTTTTTACTCTTACTGTGAATACCTACATGGTTTTTCTGAGTTTTGCTATTATGTACCGTGATTTTCTAATTATGTTCTACAGGTTTTAATCATATTTTGCCATATTTCTACGTGCTTTATTTCACCTGCTTGCTTATTCATCGAGAAGCTCGTGATGAACATCAATGTAAGAAAAAATATGGCTTGGCATGGGAAAGGTACTGTCAACGTGTACCATACCGTATATTTCCTTTCATCTACTAAGGTACTCCAGGAACTTGCATTGCAAATTACTTCTGCTTCTTTACAAATAAAAATACCTGCCCCTTCCCTTGGCACTTGGGTTATTTGTTTAATTTTTAGGCTTTTCTTAAAGATGTGATCAAATGCTGTAGCAAACAAATATGCATATTAGACAGCCTTCTCCAAATATTTACCAGCTACTCATTTTAAGATATGCAGTGAATGTCATTAGAATAAACCAGTTACCTTGTGATGTATGAATAAGTTTAAAAAAAAGTTATGTTAAGCAAATAGTGCACAGAGTTAATTGAATATGAGCATTATCCCTGGAAAAATGTGCCCTCTCCCTCCCTCTCTCTCATCCCTAACCCCCCAAAAAGGTGCAAGGCTTTCGGGCTTACTACCCAATCTAAATGACAAGATTTTGTGCGGTTTTACATTTCTGAAGGCCCAACTTTTTCAAGTTAATCTGAGTTTACATCCATTTAATTGAGTACTGTGATGTAAAGTTTGTTTTTGTTACATTAAGGGAAAATGATTTCCAGCTAGCTCAATCGCCTGGTTCCCAACAATGAGGAGCCAAAAACCATTGTCCTGCATTCAATGATAAATGGAAGGTGGTATAAGTTGTGGTGTGTAGTACACACTAAAAAATTAAATAGCTACAGTGTATTTGCTCTGTCTTGTGTAAAATAGTTTTTAATGTACCATAGGATCCATTGACTGTATTATAAAACCTTTATGTTTTTGCTGTACAGTGTTTGAGAATGTGAGATACGATCGCTTTTTTTAGGCGCCAGAAGGAACTAAAACCATTTCCAGTATTATTTTTTAAAAACGTTCATAAGGGTTTTGTAAAGTAATGTATTGATTTGTCTAAAAAATAAATTGAAGTGTTCATTTAAATATTGTTGACAAATATGCTATGAAAATGTAGAAAATATATTCAGTCCAAAGTTTGTGAATCTGGCATTGCTACCTCAAATGTAGGTTTTGCCTTTTGTACTGTTGCAGATAGCTAACTTTTTTCAATATTTCTATTTAAATCAATTTTTACATGAATCTTTTGCCACATTCTAATATATTTTTGTATATATTTGACTTTTTTAATCTAGTGTGTCTATTTTTTAGCTACTTCAGTTATGTTTTTATATCCTAAGAATGGAATTTTTTCCCACTGCTAAGATTAAATTTTTATTTCATTAACTGTAAGTAGGTTAATCTTAATAAGGCAAGGAGAGTGGTGAAGTAATTTTGCAGTAATGAACCCTGGGGAACTAGTTTTGTCCTTCTTGTCTTTACAGTTGGTAGCTTTATTCAGATACTTGACTTACTAAATTTATTGGTTTTGAGTATTAATTGCATTGTGGAGAGAAATGAAATACTCCATAGTCAGGGTTCCTATTAAATTACAATTAAAAAAATTGAATAGTTGAATATTTTAAAAATAGTGATAAACTGAAAGCTAGTATTTTTTTAAAGCGCTATTTTGTCTGAGCCATTTTAGTGACTATTTACATTTGAAGTGAATATAGCATAACGTTCAACATGATCATGACAGCTTCACCAGATCTGTGTCGTTGCTGTTGTCGGAAGAATATTTTAACACCAAATATTTTGATTCTTGGAAAAAACAGATATGGTTGGTTGCAAGTACCACTAATTTTAATGAGGTTAAATTATGCTACTGAAAAATAAACCAGAGCAACCTTTTTACAGTCTGCTTCTGTTCTTCAGAGACATGGGTGTATATACCAACTGCAATTTGTTCTGTATGCTTATATTTTTGATGTAAAGTTAAGTAGAATTTTTATACAGATCTGTAAGCTAAAATAAAATTTTTTAAAAGTGGTAGAATGTAAATTTTGATCACTTATTTATGTATTTAATTGCATATTTAAGAAAACAATGCTATTTTACATGGGAATGAGATTTTTCTAACCTTGCAATACATTAATGGGGAGGTTGCCCATGAAATAGGGCTTTTTAATGTCCTCTGAAAGGGTAAGACATCCTTGCAAGAGAAGGAGAAAGGCCCAGCCTTGAACATTAGTCAGACTACTACCGCGTAAGAAGAATCTGGTACCAAACACTGCTCCCAATTCCAAAGCACGAGGAAACAGAATTAAATTTATGTGTGTTCTTGATATATTAGGACAAAAGGTTTTTGTTTTGTTTATTCTTGTGCATCATCAATAGAACTAAATTCTGTTTGCAAAGCCTTCTATTGAAGTGGTCGCTGATGGAAAGCTCTGATAACTTCGGACTACAAGCACACTAGCTACCACACTTGAGTAAAACACTTAACCTACCATAGATGGAAGTGAGGCATATATGTCAATACTAGTAAAAGCTCTTCTCATTGGAGCAGGTAACAACTGTGTTCTTTAATTAAAATACTAAGCTTAAATTACAGTATTACTTTTCTGTCTACCCTCCAGAGCGATAGTGTATTTGAGATTTGGATGAATAAATTGGTTTTTACACATTCACACACACACACTCCAGTATCCAAAACAGCAAGAAAATGTCATGCTCTACACTTCAAAATTAAACTACTGAATTTTGAATAAGATTTATTTTATTCAAGAAGTGCTGAAGATAGCACATTTGCTGTACAAATATGATGAAGATAGCTGACTGAAAATAGTCCTAATATTTTTGAAACCACTATACTCCCCAATATTAGTTCTACAGCAGATAAGCTGTGGTTCTTCATGAAAGAAATGGATAACTAATTTTTTTTTCTAATTTTAGTCAGTCATCCAGTTGACATAACGTTGCAACCCCTCTTGTAACCCAATGACTGGGCGTTCTCAAGGTTGGAAGACTGATTGTTGTTACAAAGTTAGTAGACAGACCTGTAGATAACAAGATTCCAGCTCTTTGAGGAGTCTGGTAAAGTGGACATTCATAATGCATCAGTTCTCTTTGTTCTTCATCTAGACATGTGTGTCTTGCTTGAATAATCTAAAAATTATAATCCAGACAAAACAGAATTGTTAAATATCTTCTCTGTATTAGCGTAGCAATAGCAAATATGTAGTTAAAAGAAAATGGCTACATCTAGACTGGCATGATTTTCCGAAAATGCTTTTAACGGAAACGTTTTC
>CM057847.1:40103816-40114669 GCA_030068395.1 Apalone spinifera
GACTGGCAAGTTTTTGCACAAAAGCGGCCACTTTTGCGCAAAAACTTGCCAGCTATATACACTGGCCGCCTGAATTTGTGCAAGAGCACTGACTTTGTAATGTACAAAATCAGTGCTTCTTGCGCAAATACAATGACGCTCCCGCTCGGGCAAAAGCTCTCTTGCGCAAATGCTTTTGCATTAACTTTTCCATTAAAAGCATTTGCGGAAAATCATGCCAGTCTAGACATAGCCCTCGTGTGGTTACTGAGCAATGCAAGTGGTACCTAGACCACAGCAACCTAGAAGATCAAAAGACCTCTACAGCATGGGCTGGGAGCCAGCTGGCTTTTAGCTCAGAGGATAGAGGCTCCTATACTCTGCTTCAGAGGTCTCAGGTTCAACTCCACCTGGATGGTGGTTACAAAGGCAGAAGAGAGCGGGTAGTTCCAAATATAACTATGTAACATACTAGTAGTTTCTGTTGCTGCTTGTTCTTGTTTTAAGGGACAGTAAAGTCTTCAGGGAGTGGACTGTCTGTTTTTATAGTATCACAATAGGGACCCCAAGGTATTACCACAAGCTAGAGCTGCCAATTTAGGGTTTAGTAAATGAACTAAGAGACTACTGCATTGGATACATTAACCCTTTGAGTGGACTTGTTTTCAATAAATTGCATAAAGGTAGCAAAGTAGTACTCATTGCTCCTTACCCACTGAAATACTGATTTCTGTCCCGTCCCCCCCAATCTGTTGCTTATGGCTGCATTTCTTGTCTTAAAATTTTGTTGGTGTCTACTGTCAGAAATGCATTCTCAGTTGCCCTGACCTCAGTTTGAGGGTCCAGCTGGGCCCTTCTAGCAGAGAAGGTACTGGCATGTTCTGTATATGCGGGAATTAAATGCCTTCAGTTTTGCACTCTGAGTGCCCTCTGTCATAGGTACTAGCAACAGTCAGTTTTCTAAGAAGGAATTGGAAATAAACAGACATGAAGGTTTTACCTTAGATTTTCTGCCGATGAATTGTAACACCTAAATGGGACAAAGTTTGAGTGGTGTTTTCTAGTTTGTTGCAGAGTCATAGCCTCATGGTGTTTGAGTTTTATGGTATATAAATAAAAACAAGAAAGGGCAACTTAAATATTGGGGGTGGGAAAGAATGAAACTGTAGCAGAACAAACTAGTTACCAAGTGACAAACCTCTGTTTTATCATTAACCTTGGTTTCTGTCACATTTACAGTTTGTTTTCAAGATGCCATTAGGAGGAGTCTTACCTTAAAAGCAGTCTGTATTATATTTTGTTTTCTTTTAACTGCTATGAGTTTGCTGTCCTCCTCATGGCTTGTGGGAAGCAGGCTATGGCCAAAAGTAAGAGAATCCACTGAGATTCCATTTTGACGTGCATAATCCTGCAGCAGAGCAGTAAGAAACCCTGCAGGAATAAAATACACAACATTCTAGTACCAAAACAGGAAGTGTATTTAAGACAAGAGCCCAATTTATTTTAAGGCTCACATTTGTTATGCCATTACCAAACTAAATGCTCTGAAAATTGGTATCACATCATCCCATAATTGTCATCTCACAATGACATTCAAATTAAAGCTAATATGCTGTAGTGAAAAGTATAATCTCTCCCTTCTTCCACCCCAACATTCTGGAATTGGAAAGTCAAGTTTTTTCCCCTGGTTCAAGTATCAAAAATTAAGAATTTTAATGATGAGTTAATACATTTCCAGCTCAGTGCTAGGGCTTTGCTTTGTGCACGAGTTAAATTACATTTTAAATATTATTTTTGGGTTAAATGCAGAAAGAAAGTTAGGCATCATAATTCTTAACTTTTTAAGTACCCCGCCACTATGTGGAATCCTCAACTCCAGTGTGGCCAGACAGGCTCTCTATACAACACAGGGAAGCTAGCTGACCAGTGGACTGGGACTTATGCAGGATGTAGTGTTAACTTGGCCTTCCGAGCCATGAACCTATGCCTGGATTTAAGTATTGCCTGGTTTAGGTGCCGCTCAACACTACGCTGATTCTGGCAGATGGGGATGTTCTCATGGGTGAGTATGCTAACAAGCTGGACACAGACACGCACAATCCATCTAATACTTTGTTGTGGCCTTATCTAAGCAGGGAGGGGAATGCCTAGTCTGAGAATCCTGCCAAGGATTGGGCATAAGCAACTTGGCAGAGACAGGACATGCCCATCAACACAAATTTTAGGTGTTGAGGACTGCTGACAAAAACTTTTTTTTAGGAAAAAGCACTCTCAGGGTACGTCTAGACTACATGGCTCCGTCGATGAAGCTATGTAGATTAGTGTACTCGAAAAAGGGAAATGAAGCAGCAATTTAAATAATCGCCGCTTTATTTGCATCAAAATGGCTGCCACGCTGTGTTGATCAGCTGTTTGGCAGCACAGCGGGGCAGTCTGGACGCTCCGCGATCAACAAGGGAAGCCCTTGTCGACTGCCCCGGTAAACCTCATTCCACAAGGCATAACGGGACGGTCGACCAGGACTTCCCTTGTCGATCGCAGAGCATCCAGACTACCACGCTGTGCCGCCAAACAACTGATTGGCACAGTGCGGCAGCCATTTTGATGTAAATGAAATGGCGATTATTTAAATCGCCGCTTCATTTCCCTATGTCTAGAAACCTCATTTACATGGTTCCGTAGACGGAGCCATGTAGTCTAGACATACCCTCAGTGGCCCTTGACTGAGAGAAAGACATTCCCCTTGCACACCAGAGCCTACAGAGGCTCAGGCTTGTAGATTTTGTGTGCTCCAGCCCCGCAGTGGAGTGGTGATGGTGGGCTGGCATGCCAGCATGGGCTTCCCAATGCTGGAAGGGAGCCCTGGGCCTTGGTGCCTGGATCCAGGCAAGCTAGAAGAAGGGGGGGGGGGGGGACATCTGGACTCTAGGCCTGAGGTTCCCCACTCCTGACTTAGAGGCTGGGTAGTGCTCATAAAAAATAACATCTGTGACAGATTTGTAGACTTCTCCATACATTGTACTTGGCTGCTTTATGCAGATGGCAGTGGATGGCACTAGGTGGCAGTGGATACCTAAACATTATGCTGCTAAGTCTCCCTTTTTAGATCTAGCCCTATATTAACACAATTTGTTGAGTAGAAATAAAATAACGTAAAGAGATTTGTTCACTCTGGTATCCTCATAACTCAGATTATTTTTTGTGAGCGTACCCATGCATAGAAGTCATAATGCTGGATACTCCATCTAAAAGGACAGACATCAGCACAGAGCAGTTGCAAGTTTGTTTTATTTTTGTTTTTTTATAATTTATCCTTGGCAAATAATGTATTACCCCTATTCATCTTAAGAAACTGTTACTTATTCTAACCCCCTAAGCCAAGTGTTGCCAATCTGAGCCCGAGAAGGAGCCACTGTTTACCAGTGGTCGTGACCAAAGAGCTATTGTAATTTGTCAGCAGTCCCCATCAGGTGCCTCCTCTCCTGTCCCCAGTATCTTTTGCTCACCAGCACCTCCACCGATCAGTGCCTCCAGTTCCATCCCCGTGCCTCTTGCCCACTGCAATCAGCTGTTTCATGGCACTCAGGAGGTTCTGTGGGGGAGGGAAGAAGTGAGGGTGCAATACACTTGGGCTACGGCTACACAGTAGCCTTCTTCTGGAAAGCTTATGCAAATGAAGCGTGGCATGGAAAATTGCCATGCTTCATTTGCATAATTAATTAGCAGCTGCTTTTGCGCAAAAAGTAGCTGTGTAGACGGCTCCTTTTTGCACAAAAACTCCCTCTTGCGCAAGAGCTGGTCTTCCTGAAAAAATGAAGAATGGCTCTTGTGCAAGAGGGTTTTTTTTGCACAAAAGTGGCTGCTAATTAATTATGCAAATGAAGCACGGTGATTTTTTTTTCCATGCTGTGCTTCATTTGCATAAGCTTTTCCTGAAGAAGGCTACAGTGTAGCTGCAGCCTTAGAGGAGGAGCTGGAGCCAGAAGTTGAGTACTGGAAAGTAGGCACCTGTAGCTGCAGCTCCCGAGTCAGTACCTAAGCAAGGAACAGCATATTAACTCAGAAGAGCCACAGGTGGCTCCAGAGCCACAGATTGGCCACCCATGCCCTAAGCCTTTGCTGAAAAGTAACAGTGTAAACCAGGCAGATTTAAGGAAGCATCAACTGACCAGTCTTTTGCAAAATAATAAGTTCTTCTGATTAACACGGGAAGTAGCATTGAAACTAGGTGGTCAGCCAAAAATCAAGATATAAATTAAATAAAAACCAGTATTACTTCTAAACAGATTGGGAAACAGTCCAAGTTTTGATATGATTTTCTGCAAAAACAGAAGAGAGATTGCCCCAAAAAGAAAGAATCTTTTTTCTGCCTCTAGGCAACCCCCCCCCTCCCAACAATACAGTTGCAAGACAGAGCAGAAGATTGAAGAAGAAAAAATTACAAGTCGCTATTCATTATTGATGGCTATTTACTAGTGTACCTTGTGGGAAAAAAAACCCTGAAAGCCAAAAGCGGCTGGGATGTCCTTGAATGTTGTTGGTGGTTATATTGGGTTTCTCGCCAGATGGTGATGAAAATGAGATCCCAGCTGGTTTGACTTGTTTCTGAAGCATCATTAGATTGTTATACCTGTTTTTTAAAAGTGTAATTCATACTTTAAGCAGGCTTTTTAAACACACCCTCAAAAAGCAGCCAAACTATCTCACTTCTATGAAAACAAAGCCTTTCTTTGTCATTATTCTTAAAGGTATATACATTCCCTAGCAAATTTTCTAAACACTGTTAGATAAAACACATAAAATTAACAAATGAATGGCTGACCGTGAGCAGTAAGACTGCAGCAAATCATATGTACTGTATGTTTGAGAGCATTTGTGTCTTTCTCCATCTGTCTGTGAGTCTTTTCAAGAATGCCTCCTAAACAGTAAGAGCTAGGACCACCAAAATTTCTTATGCATATTCCTCTCATCCAAGCAAGGTAAGGGTACTCAATGGTTCAGTTTTCAAACAAACACCTTTCATGCTTTCTCTCATGCTGACTCCCATTCTCGGGAAAAGCGCCCATAAACATTTGCAAAACTAATTCTCTTCAGAGGGATAGCCGAGTTAGTCTGCAACTGGAAAAACAATGCATAGTCTTGCAGCACCTTAAAGACTAACAAAAAATGTATGTATGTATGTAAGACTATTTGTTGTTTTATAATAGAGATGTAACTGTGTTAGTCTGGTCTTGTTGAAACAAAAGGCAGGACTATGCAGCACTTTAAAGACTAACAAGATGGTTTATTAGATGATGAGCTTTTGTGGGCCAGACCCATGAGGTAAGATTACCCATTACAAAGATAGCTTCCCCAATGATCACCCCTAATATCATTATCTCATAGACACTAACCTTCCCCCCCCCCCCCCCCCCCCCCCCGTTCTAAAATCTGATTTGTCAATTTTATATCTGTTCACTTTTTTTTTTAATGTATCCCTTTGGTATATATGGTCATGCCAATTTTCTTCCACAATTTGAGGAAGTGGGTCTGGCCCACGAAAGCTCATCATCTAATAAATCATCTTGTTATCTTTAAAGTGCTGCATAGTCCTGTCTTTTGTTGTTTTATAAGTTTTTCTAATTCTCCTATCCTCCTTCTAAATCCTACTTATAACTCTCCTTTGCCTTGAGATCAACAAAAAAATGACAACAGTTGTGCTGAGACCATGGCCTATCATGCTGAGCAATATTATCTCACTTTTTTTCCTGTACTCCCTATCAGTCTCTGTATCTACCTACTGTCTTGGCTCTTAGACTATATGCTCTTTGGGGCAGAGACTGCCTTTTGTTGTGCTTGTTCAGCACCTAGCACAATGGGATCCTGGCACATGACTGGGACGCTTAGGCACAATGATAACACAAATAATAAATTAATAATACAGCATAACTGCCCTTTGTGGCCTTCTGAATCCAGACTGCTCCAGAGAGTGGAGGGGGTCTGTCTAAATTATGTCATCCTCCCCACACTGCCCTATGGCTCAGCAGCATTAACCAGAAACTGCATAGCATTACATACTGTGGCCCAACCCTGACACACTCCTCATCTTGGGAGATGGGTATAGTAAGCAAGGGAAGGCTGTGCCTCCCCATACAGCTTACCGTAGATCAGCTCACGTTCCACCCCAGGCCAGATCCCCACTTCCTGTTCTGCAGTGCTCTGACCCTAGCTGATCTACTAGGCTGACTGTCCAGCCTTCAGCAGCTGGCATTAGAGCTGTGCTGCCCATTCAGTGCTCAAACCATGCAGCCTGGACCCACCAGGACTGGGAGTGTGGTGATGGAGCCTCCCAGCCACACAGAGCATCGGAGCAGGGGAGAGGGATGCTGTGGACACACTGCCTGATTGGCGCATCAGGACCGAGAGCATGGCCTCCTCATCACCTGAAGCAGCGGAGTTGGGGGTGCTACAGCTGTGCTGCCTGATTGCCTAGAGCACTCTTCCATACTGAGTATGCTCTGGGCTTTTGTGGGAGAGTAGGGATTGAAGGGGAGGGGAAGGAAAGGGGATGTAGGGCAGAGTTGGGGCTTTGGGCATAGGGGAGGGACTTGGGAATATGCTCATGGCCCCAGCCATGCTTCCTATGCTAGGGGATCCTCAGGAAGAGAGCCGGGGGTGGGGGTGGGGGTGGGGACTCTCTCATCCTAAGTATTTGGTTTAGAGTTCCATCTAGAATTTTAATTTGATTACTATTTCCCCCTTTACTTTTACTGTTTATTTTTTCATGTTTCACTTTACCTTAGCTGTATGCTGGTGATGGTCTGGCTTGCCCAAACTGCAAAGAAATTCACTCGTACAATAAGGTCATCAATCCATGATCCCAAAGACTTAACTGACATATAGGAATATGGCTGTCGCAAATGACAGAAAAAGCAGAATTTCATTTTCAGGAAAAAAACAAATACAGCTACAGTCAGTTTATAAACTGGAACTACACGACAGAAGGGAGTCACTGCATGAGAAGTAGCAATGAAGAAAATGTAGATTACAAGCTTGTTTGAAAAAAACACTCAGAAACAACCCACACATTTTTGATAGTGCTCACTAAGAAATGCCCTTTAATCTCCATTAAAGGATGTCATTTCATAGACTACAAAATATCAAATTAAATAAGAGACAAAAATCTTCCAAAGTGCTAAGATTCAGAAAACATATGCTCAAAAAGAAAACAAAAACAAATGTACCAATAACAAATATACCAGCATTTCCATGTATTTGTGATATGGGGTTCCTTGAAAAGTAAAATGCCACATCATATCAATCTGTGTAAGCATTTGAACTGTGATTATATCACCATGCTTACTTTGTGCTCTACACTCATATGTGAAAAGATCAGTTGTGTCACTGAAGGTTCAAAAACCAGAACCATTTTGCAAAAAATTCAAAAATTATAATTTTTTAAAATTTCCCAGGATTCAAAAGTGGAGCAATTTTTAATTTTTTTCAGTTTTTCAAATTTCAATTTCTTATTCCCTTTTCCTCATTTTTCCTTTTATGCCAGTGAGTGCAATAAAATGAACACTGTCAAGATTTTTAATTGGACTTTTTTTTTCCATTTTGCCTTTTCAAAGCTGCTTCAACCCTGGAAAACTTATAAAGCGACAAAAAGAAAATGAAACTGTAACTCTAGAAAATATAATTTTTAAAGCTTTCCCCAAAGTTACAGTGGCAGAGCTAGAGAGTTTCATTCTTTGGCCACTTTGCGACTTTTCCAAGTTTGAAATAGTTAAATCAGCAAAAAAACAACCAATCACAAGACAAAGACAAAAACCAACCCTCATACAACAAACACAAACATAATAAAAAGAGACCTCTTAGACATCATTTTATTTAATTTGGTAGGAAAAAAGTGAAAAAATTTCACACAAATTCTTTGGTTTAAATTAAAAAGAAAAGCACAATTTCAAACTAAAAATGTCCACACTCATTCTAGGGAGCTTCCTGAGATGAATCATCCTCTATTAAAAAAGCCTATTTGGAAGAGTCCCTCAGTGCTTACAATTAGCTGGATGGATGGATGGAAATCTGCATATGTAAACTAAGTGAATTTAATCTTACCTGCCAGAATTCAGGCACCTTGGACTTCAAAACCGAGTTATGAAGTTCTTCTAACCCTGTAGTGAGGATAATCTCCCCTTTCATAGCTTGTTGAAGTGAATGCAGTGACATGGTTATTACAGACAATAAATGATTAAATCGATCAATCTCCTGGCGAAGAACAGTTAGCAAAGCTGAATTGATAAAAGGATCATGTCCTGATGAAGGAAAAAGCAGCAATATCAGATGGAGCTTTCCTCTCAAAGAGAAGTAAGGAAGAGCTGCTCAGTATCATGACATTCAGGTTTTTGTAAATATTGCCTTAATTTTGTTTCTATACTGAGTTAGGGACAAGCCACATTGTACCATACAATGTAGTGGAAGAGAATTAAAGGCATTAATTTTTTTATCAAAACTCTTTCTTATCAGCCAAAGGCAGGTTTGAAGTAATGACACAGAATGTCTGAGTCATTTTTTGTCTCAATGCTGTGTGTTTCTCACTTAAACAAGGCAAGGTAATTGACTTCTCTTTTTCAGCAAAGAAGGAAAAAAAATCTTTCCCTGTGTATTCACTTTTGTGAATTTGGCTTCCATAGTACACAGTATCTGAAAAACTATCTGAGACCAGTATGCTCAACATGTTAGACCAAGTAGTTAATGTTAAATGTGCCAATTTCCAAATGTATAGACATTCTCAAATCTAGCAGCATAATCCTAGGAGAGGAATTTGATTTTATTCACGTTTTTTAATTTCTCTTAACTATTAATAGTGCAAATCCTGAAATCTTTGCTCAACACTTGCTTAATCTTTACTTGGACAATATTACAATTGAAATTACTGGGAAGTCTGCCTAATTTAGTGAATGTGGACTTCAGGTTTGGTATTTGTGATGAATGGGAAGGATACTATCCTTTTCTGGACATCCAGCTAGTCAATTAACTGAATTGCCTGTAAGGATTAAAACCATAGACAGGGGGTTCTAGACAGTCTCCAGGAATGCTAGGGAAGCAGGAAGTGAGTTGGCAGAAAGCCAGAAAAGCCAATGAAAACGGAGTGTGAGTTTTTGAAATGGAAGCAATGATCTTCCTGTGCCAATCTTTGGTGTGACTAGAGCAGTGCTGGGAGTCATGAATTGAGCCAGGGAGCAAGGCATGGAATATTGAGAGACATCACTGCCTAAGGAAGGACTAAACCTTGGAACAACAAATATGTAAGTAGAACATGTTGGAATGTTTAGTTAGACACAATCACGTTATTTTCTTTATTTTTGGGTTTGTTGGACTTCCCTGTGCTAAGCACATGTAACTACACTATAATTCTCCAAGCTGAATCTTAGAGAAGCAATTCTCTGTGTTTTAATCTTGCTTTTTTCAGTTGCTGTGTAACACCTAGCAACCAAATAATATTTCACAAAGTATGTTTTCTTTGTTTTGTTAATAAAAAATATTTTTATCAGACCATGATCTGATTCCTGTGTTCTAGAAGGCAGGAGGTTCTGTGTACATCTGCCTAGGACTGCAAAGTCAGCTATTACAAAAAACTACAGTTTATTTAAGCTCTCTCCAGGAGGAGGGTTAAAGAGCTTGAGGGTACTTTACAGGGAGGAATTCCCAAATGCGCCTTCCTGGATTCTCGGGATTTTGCATTTGGGTGGTGACAGCAATACCAATCCAAGACCAGGGAATTTATAACTTCGTGAGTTTTTAAACAGAAGCCCATAGTCGTAAAGAATGTTAAAGTTTCTTGTGGGAACTCAAAGTGCCTGAGAGGGGAACCGTCTTGACAGGCTTTTAAAAAAATTATTATTCTCATTGGAAAAACCCCCCACAGATATAAGTCCAACAGCATCAGATTTAGAATGTATATTGTTACATTTTCTATTTTGTTAAACTCTTTCAAACAAATCATTGCCTAAGATCAAGAGGTGGAGCTCAGATAAACTTGAAATACTTTGGGACTGAAACGTAAGTGGGGACTCATGAGATTGTTAAATATGCCAACACGTATTTTTTACTACAGTTTCCCCTCTGTAAAATGGAGAGAATAATGCTTACCTCCTATGTAAATCACTGTGAGATCTACTGATGTAAAGCTGTGTAGAAAAACCAGTTATTATTAATTGTCACCGAAACAGATGGTGGAACTAATTCCAAAAGAGAAGGTTACTCATCTTGTGCAGAACTGAGATTCTGAAGCAGAAGGGAGGAAGGATGGGTGGTGGAGCATCCAAGGGGGAGAACCATCTCGACGAACCTCAGTTACTGCACAAGGTGAGTAACCTTTTCTTCTTTGAGGAGTGTCCCTGGGTATTCCAACTTAGGTGATTATGAAGCAGTAGTCATGCTCAGTAGAGGGAGATTCACTAGATTTGCATTTACTGTAGATAATATGGTATATCTGAATTGAGTGTCTGAGGCCTAATAGATCTCTATAGCATAATGCTGTGAAAAAGTGTGAGTTGACACCCAGGTGGTGGCTCTGCAGATGTCATTTAGAAGTATGTTTTTAAGGAAGTCTATGGCTGCTCTATTGTTCTGGTGGAGTAGGCTCATACTGTTTCTGGAGACTCCGAATTGAATATGGTGTATGTGAGATGGATGCATTCTGATATCCATTTGGATAGTCTCTGTTTAGAGATGGGCATGCCTTGAGATCTCTCTGTGGATGAAACAAAGCATCTGGAGGCTTTCCAGAAGGATCTTATTCTTTGTAAGTAGATGGGAATTTCCCTGTGGACATACAGAGTACAAGAAGTCCCCGGGTTACGTACAAGATAGGGACTGTAGGTTTGTTCTTA
>CM057847.1:40116134-40135191 GCA_030068395.1 Apalone spinifera
AAGCCCGGGATATTTTAATCCCGGGCTTCATTTGCAAGTTTGAATGACTACATTCGCCACCCTATTCGAACTAGGGTGGCAGTGTAGACATACCCTCGGTCACCATGTGCTGGTCAGCACTCCTCCTATCCATCAACCTTTGGAGTAGGGTAAGGGCAGAGAAAGAGATACCTTTCCATCATCAGACTTTAAGTCCCTTTTCCTGGCACAACAAGGGTTTGGGGACTGAAAGTCAGACAGGCACAATTCCCATTACACTGCAGGTTGAGGCAGTGTGTCACAGAAATAACAGGTTTATCTTCATGCCTAGACATAGTGCAAAGTGGGGGCAGGGCTAGTGAATCTGATTTGAAACACTGAGAGTCTCTGAGTAGGAGAATAAAGTCCTCTGTAAACATTCCCTCAAGGTGGGAAGGTAGAGGAGAAACGGATAAAGCCCTGATTTTTAGCCTGTTTGCTCATTCACAGTATAACTGCTCCTTTAAGAAAAGAGATGCTTACTTGTGTCTGTTTGACATATGGGGGCTCTTGCATTTGCAAGAATTCCCTAAATAGGTTGTGAGGGGTTCTCATCTCATGTTACTGATCAAGTCTTCTGTTGTGGAGTTGTGGCTCGAGATGCGGGTCATGGCTCCAGCACAGCTGTCTGTCTCATACAGGGCTGGGGAATCTTTTTTGGGTGGGGGCCACTGACCCACAGAAAAATCAGTTGGGGCCGCATGCAAGTGAGAAGCAGAAAAAAAACCCTCAGTGTGGCCCCTGACTGAGGAGAAAGACACTCCCCACATACCTCTTGCACACTAGAACCTAGGGGGCCCAGCCTAATATATTTTGTGCGCTGCAGCCCCCAAAGTGACAGCAGGGGGGATGGAGCACCAGCACGGGCTCCCCAATGTTGGGGGAAGGGGACCCTGAGCCTACGGGGCCAGATTCAGGCAAATCGAGGGCTGCATCCAACACCGGGACCTGAGGTTCCCTTTATATCCTGGCAGAGAGAGGGGTTGACAGCTTGTGGCTTTAGGGCATAGTTGCATGTCCTAGCAGAGCAATGGTTGACAGCTTTGTAGCAGCAGGGCATAGCTCACCCTCAGAAGCTACTCAAAGGCTACCTATAGCATTTCCTGAACTTGGTTTTAATCTTGCAGAACTTCTCTACTGCTACGGTGTGGGACACAGTTGTGGTGGGGCACCAAGTTGATAGGTGCTATCCTAGAGGAACCAGAAGATTGAAGTCTCAATGCTTGAGTGATAGAGAAGCCAGAAGTAGCAATTAAGTTGGTATTGCATGAAAAGAAATTAATATTAAAGTTGTAAAACAAAATGGTGATTGAATCACCATCTTGTTCCATCACCAGAGGCAGACCTTCTGGTGGTTCATGCTGAAGGGCAGGGCTTATCTGGAGCCTCCAACAATACTGGGCTACTCCCCAATTCCACAGGTGAGGAGCATGTTGTGAATGAAGAGAGGAACTGTGCAGTAGAAAGTCAAAAGCAAAAAAGGAATTTTTTAAAAGAAAAGATTAATTTGAGAAAATAAAAAGTTCTGATTAAACATTATGTAAGCCATTGTTCTGACCTCTAGCATCTTTTGCAAGAGCAGCCCAAATGGGTCCCGACATTATGCTGCCCAGTGTTGTTTTAATTTTGGAGGAATGTTCAGTTCCAGGTGTCAGTTCTGTATCTTGTTCCTCTACAGTGAGCGGTAGCTGCCTTAGAATGTCCGATGCTATTTCCAGTACTAATTCATCCTGGCTCTTTCCACCACTGGAGGGGGGAAAAAAGATTAAGACATCTAATTGTGGAATTGTTAGAGCAGGTGAGTTCCATTAGGAGATGATCTAATAGTACGGTGACCATATTTTCTGAACACAAATAGGGACGCATGAGCTACATCCCTGACCCTCGTTAGTCATGCCCACCTGCCACCAGAAGTCCCACCCTTTGGGGTAGTACTTCTAGGATAGAGATGGGCACATGACTGGAAGCAAAGAGTGTCATGTGACCCCTCTAAGAACTTCTCCCACCATCCTCTATCAATAGGGGTATGTATTTGGACCCCATAGGACCATCCCAAAAGCAGATGTGACCAATCAGGGAGAGTTCCAGGGCAGGGTGATTGGTCCGGAATTGGGTCATGTGACCCCTCTAAGAACTCCCATCAGCGCTCTGCGGGGAACCAGGGATCAGCTGATTTCCAGCTCTGCTGGTGTCCAATGCCAATGCAGTTCTGCCCTTTAAATCTAAGAGAGTGGTTCTCAAACTTTTTGGTCCATGGACCACCTGGCTCAATTCAAACCTTTCCATGGACCACTAGCTGCTAATGGAAACTCACTGTTAATTACATAATTATGCCCAAGCCATTTTTCTAGTGCTGCAGCTAGGGAGAACGGTTTAATTTAAATTATTAAACAGAGTAAGCATTTTAACTCTCTCCTGTTAGTTTATCAAACTTCATTTTAAATAAAATAATCACAAAAGGTTGCAATGTTTTTTTTATTTATGGCAGGGGTTGGGAAACTTTTTTGGGTTGGGGACCACTGACCCACAGGAAAATCAGTTGGGGACCACACAAGTGAGAAGCAAAAAAAACCAAAAAAAAAAACCCCTCTCCAAAACATCCCAACCCTCACTGATGGGGCCTCCAACTGCGACACCTTTGGCACTCCAGCCCCACAGGAAGAAGGGAAGGGACAGTGAGGGCTGAGGTTCAGGGCTTCCCAAAGGCCAGATTTACTCTTCTGGGGTTCCGGACTTAGTGGATTTTGTGGATTCCCTTAGGCTCTGGGGTGGGGACAAAAATGTGAGGGGCAGGGGTGTCAGAAAATGGGATAAAGATGGAGGTGCAGATTCTGGGTGGGAGGTGGGATGCAGGAGGGGGTGAGGGTACAAGGTCTGGGTGGGACATAGAGTGCAGAAGCAGGCTTGAGGAGTAGAGGGAGGAGGGTGCAGGAGCAAGGGTGGGGGTAGGTGTATGGCCAGGGGTGAGGTGCAGGAGCAAGGACGGATGCAGGAGGGAGTCTGGAGGAGGGTGTCTTGCCAGAAACTGGAGATGTGGGGGTGTTGTGAGGGAGGAGAGAGGTGAGAGGGAGATTGGGATGTGGCGGTCTAGGCTTGAGGGGGGATGCTTACCTGGCTTTGCGCCCCCGATGCTGTCATTGGCTGGCCATTGGCAGCAGCAGGGAAAGCCTACAAGTAGTGCGTCACTGCACTTTCTTTCCCCAGCAGGGTGGAGGTGGGGAACTCAGCCCCCTCCCCCCTGCCTTCCCCATGGAGTGGAAAGCCCGTTCTGGCTGGAGCACCAGCTCCAGCTTCCCAACCTTCCCCACCAGACTGGCTTGCAGAGAATGGCAGAGCAAGCGGCTCCATGTGATCATCAGTAAGAAATGACCCCAGGTCTCGCAGTGATCATGCCAGATCCCATTGCCTCAGAATTAGGCTACGGGAGGAACAGGGAAACTGCTGCATGGCGCATGGTGTCAGTGGTGATTTGCAATCTCAGCCATGCTATGAGCGGGCAAGTCCTGGCGAGGGGAAGGGCGGGTGCCTGGCATGGCCGCATGCATGGGCGCAAATGCACTGTGCTGGAACCTAGGCCAGGCTCCCACATGTGCCTATGTGAAGCCTGTTCACACGCCAGGTGCTGCTTTGATGTCAAATCTGCAGCAGCCCGGCCACAAGAAGCCCCACACTGCAGCCTGGGCTGGGCTAAAACTTTACTTGTCCACTACAGAGACAGAGGTCTCAAAGAAGGCACCCTGAGAACCCACTGGAACTGTAGGGTTGCCAGATGGTTTCAACAAAAATACCGGACACACTTGACATTACATCACAATCTACATTACATCTTATTTAGAAAATACCGGACATTTATATTTTCTCAATTTGTTTCCCGAACAGAAAGCTCAAATACTGGACTGTCCGGTTCAAAACCGGACACCTGGCAACCCTAACTGGCAGCCAAGTCCCACACGCAAGCAGCCCACACAACCCTAGCAGCTCCCACCACATTGGGGACCTGGCGCCCACTAGTTTCCCGCACAGGCAGATCAGGGGTGCCCAGGCTGCAATGCCCCCTTCTAGGGGGTAAACACTGCTGCTCACTGCCCACAGCACTGCTCAGAGCCACAACTCGCCCCACACTTGTGCTGTCCCAGCTTCCAAGAGCTGAAACAGCCCCACTCCAGCTGCCTCTATCACAGTGGGCAGGAGGGGGAGAGCTGAGCTCGAGATGTGTACCACCGGACCATACTTTTAGAGCGACTGATCTAAGAAGAGCCACCATGTGGCTTCTTAGATTTAAAAGGCAGAGCCAGCGCTCTGCACAAACCAGTATCAACTGATTTCCAGCTCAGCTGGCGCTGTCTCACACGGCATTACTTTTTAAATCTAAGAGAACATGCGTGGCTCTTACTAAGTTCAAAAGACAGAAGGGCAGCAGGGTCTCGTGGAGGGGCTTTGGGGGGAGGGGACCACTTGTATGCTGCTGCTTTACCAGCATGGATCCCAGACTACCTGCCCACCTAAGAAGAGGGCCAGAAGTCATGCACTGTTTCCTACTGCTCCTATTGACTGGGTTCCAGTGCAGCGGGAAAAATCTTCAGGAAGGTCCCTCAACACTTGTGTTCCCATGGGAGGAAGAGTGGGGAAGGGAAACTGCAGTGCAAAGCTGCTTCTAGCTGCATTGCTGTTTCTGGGACATTTTCAGTGTTTACGGACAGGAGATTGAAATTAGAAACTGTCTTGGATTTTCCAGGACGTATGGTCAGTGTATTTAATACCCCCACTTCCACTTGTAGTTTGTGGGCATATTCTAATATATTTCTAGACAATCTCTTGCAAGTGTCTGTAATCAGATGAGTAGATATGTACAATGATTTAGGTTGTGCGGGATATTCCAAAAGATTTTTTTTTCAACATGATATTGGGGAAAAGTCAATGATGTATGCAGTGATGCAGATTCCTGCCAAAGCTGTAAAAATATTTTAAGGTTTTGTCTATATTGGCATTTTCATAACTAAATATCCTGCCAGTCAGGGGTTTGAAAAAACACCCCTTTAAACGACAAAAATTTAGCAACAAAAACCACCCCCACAGACAGTGCTTTATCATTAGGAACCATGCTGCTGGTGAGCAAGGTGTCATTTTTCACTGGAAGTGGTTTTATTTTGTTGCTGGGAGAGCTCTCTCCTGGCAATAAAGAATGACCACAAACAACGTACAAGGGCACAGCTGCAGTGGCAGAACTGTGACTTGTAAGGTGTGAAATGTAGACATATCCTAAACTAGGAATTACAGGTAACTAGATGGTTTACTATGGCTATGTCTACACTGTTTTGTCACCAAAAGACATGACATTTTAATTAAAGCATTTAAATTAAACTAGTGTTGCATGGCCACACTATGCTCCTTGTGTCAGCTAAGTGCATCCAATTATCAGCTCTTGCATCGACACACAGAGCAGTGTATTGTGGACATAGGTGGTCAGTGCAGCTAGGGCTGGGAAATGAAGAGTAAAGTTAGTTCGAACCAAGGGATTTGGTTCCAACTAACTCGTCCCGGAGCGCACTTTCACTTTCGAAACAGCTGGCATTCGGAGTAATGCGCCGGCAAGATCATGCTAATGAAGCGCGGGATATTTAACCCCCCGCTTCATTGACTATTTTGAATGCCTACATTTGCATCCCTAGTTTGAACTAGGGTGCAAGTGTAGACATACCCTCAGAGTGTCAGGAACTTGATCCCCGCCCTGGCTCTGCATTGCTCAGCTCATGCCCGTGGCCACCTGCTGGGAGCTGCTGCCAGCCGAAGTGGGTAAGCAGGGCCTTCCACTCCAAGCTGTTGACACTAGCCCAACTCGTAGGGCACAAATATCCCAGGAGCCAGAACCAGCTCTCCATGACAGCCCCTTACCCCTATGCTCAGTGCCACCAGCGCCAGCACATACTCTGCCCCTGCACACAGCATCACCACACACTTTAATCCTGCGCACAGCACCAGCTGCACACCTTCTGCCCCGCCTGTAGTGCCACACCCAGTCCTCCCCACACCCTGTTGTGCCACCAGAGCCTACTCATACATCCTGTCCTTGTGCACAACACTACCATACATATCCTGCCCACAGTGCCACCTCCACACACCCTGACACTACACACAGCTTCTCTAGCACAATCACTCCATGCCCTTAAGCACAACAGCACCACTAGCACATCAACTTCCCCCCACACCGTGCCTCTTCACACTTCACCATCTCCACACGCCCTCTCCCAACACACAGTGCCACCAGCATCTCCACACACATGAATACACACACATACACTGCACACAGGCACAGCACTATAATCTAAACCATGTCCCTCCATATAGCACATCACCTCCACACAGCACACCAGTACCTCTTACAGGGCCCAAACCCATCACGATTGGTAAAAGGTGGTGGGAGGAGTTCCTAGAGGGGCACACGACCCACTTCTGGACCAATCATCTGTCCCAGAATTCCCCTTGATTGGTCAAATCTGCTCTCAGGGTGGGTCTATGGGACCCAAACCCATTCCTATTGGCAGAGGCCAGTGGGAGTTCTTAGAAGGGGATCACACAACACCCTTTATTTCCGGATACATATTCATCTTAACCCTAGAAGTGTGGCCGCCAGGGATGGGACTTTGTGACAGGTGGGCAGAGCTCAAGGGACCAGGGGGGGTGTGGCAATGAGGCTTGGGGCATGGCTAATGTGTCCCTATTTTGAGTTCAGAAAATATGGTTTCTGTAGACAGGGAGTATATATGAGACCAAGAGGATATGTGTTGGGGGAGTGTGTGATAGAATGGGGGAGGTATATGTGGGAGAGACAGTGTGTGTGTTGCGGGAGGAGGGAGTGTGTTAGCATGCTGTCTCCAAAAACGAGTCCTTAAGTCGGGGGAGGGGGAAACTCCCAACATCAGCCCCTGAGTCCCATCCTGGATCTATACAGTACAATAGTCTCGCTCTCTCACACACAACTTCCCCTGCCTGCCTCTGTTATCCTAGCCCTGGAAAGGGCAGGAGCATTCCACATTAATGAGTTGCTCTTTGTTCCTGGAGGAGAGCAGCTGTCAGAACTTCACAAACCTTTGAAAAGGGAGGTGTGCATGCCTTCAAGGCAGCCAAGTTTAAAACAGTGAGCACAACAGTTATGGTAGGCATTGTGGGATACCGGGGGATACATTGTGGGATACTGGTGATATAATGAATAGCAGTATGTACACTGATGCTTTATCATTTTAACTTTGCTGCAAAAATCCTTGTTTTTCATCAAAGTGGTTTTCTTTTGTCACTAAACTGAAGAGTTTTGTCATCAAAAATGGCATTGCAGCATGTACACCTCCACTGTTTTGCAACAAAAAGCTGCCTTTTTGCTGATAAAATTTTGCTGGGTACACAAGGCCTAAGCAAGAAAGTTACATGGACATTTGATCATTTTCCTTCTGGTTATTTGATGGGAGTGACAATATATTTGACTTGCACAAAGAACAGAATGCTTTACCCATATATTAGAAACAGAACAGTCAAGGGTTGGAATCTGATTACAATGAAGCCTCACTTAGGAAGTGAAATGATGCTGCCGGGGAAGCAAAGCAAGCTGAGGCCATTGCTCCGCGTACCCTGCTGCTGTTGGTGAGTACCAGGAGAGACAGACCCCCTACTCCTGGTGCCAGCCCCACTAGTCTCATGGGCCACATCGCTTGGGGGAGGGCAAAGAGGCAGATTGGGGACAGAGCAAGAGTGGGGAAGAGGCAGGAGAGGGTGGAGCAAAGGTGGTGAAGAGGAGAGAAATAGGGCAGGGCAGGGAGAGGCAGAGCAGAAGCAGGAAAGGTAAGGCTTGGGGCAAAGGTGGGTTGTCCCAGTCCTTCCCAGGGAGGGGGTGTGTGTGCCATGTAGCTAGTAGTCTCTCTCTGAGAGACTTTGGTGAGACCAGTTTCAGTGAAGTATACAGGTCAGAATCTATACTGGAGAAGATCTAGGCGTGTAACTGGAAGAGAAGAAATCTATACAGTAGTTGCAGATGGAGCTTTCAGTGAGTTCTGAGATGGGGAAAAGGAAAAGTAGTCAACAACTGCACAGGCAACATGGGATCAAGAGTGATTTTTTTAAGAGGAAGAGACTAAATACTTTTATACTGTGAGGGACTTATTTTGGCATAGTTAGGGTGACATTGTGTTCCCAAGGCTCTTGGCTGGGAGCCTTGCTGACTCCTTGGGTTCTCAGCTCCTCACTTTCTGCTGGGAACATGACAGATATCCAGACTCTGGGTGCAGATCTCCTTGCTCGTAGCCCAGTTGCCCCACAGCTCTGGGTTCCCTACTGGGAGCTTGGCAGCTGACCACAGTCCGAGTTCGGTTCCCCCTGCTAGAGGTGAGAAGCCCCAGGAGGCAGCTGGTCTCCTCATGGGAAGCTATGCACAGTTGAAAGCCGTGGTTCTCTATGTTCACTGCCCCTCTTCAATTGATGGAAGCACTCCTGTGAGGATATGCACTACCAACAGAAGGAGGGTATTATGGGCCATCAGCCATTGCAGTAAATACTGAGGCAGCTGTAAGCTGAACTAGCATAGGTTGATCTAAGTGTGTAGCTATGCCCTAAGGCTTCTTCTACATGAGGAAATTAAGATAGGATAACTGTTGTTTAGGGGGTGTGAAAAAGCCACATTCCTGAGTGAGGCATGAAAACCAACCTAACCCTCAGTTTACACAATGCTAGGTTGACAGAAGAATTCTCCCATTGACCTTGCAACCACCTCTCAGATAAGAGAAGCTCTCCCTTTGGCATAGTTAGAGTGTTGTCTACACACTGAAGCACTACAACAGTGCAGCTGTAGCATGCTGCTGCAATGTTTTATGTCTTGACAAGTCCTGAGTACCTGTCCCAGACATAAAGAAGAGTTCTGTGGTCTCTCTTACCAACAGAAGTTGGTTCAATTAAAATATTATCTCACCCAGTCTGTCTTAACTCTGATTTACCGAACGTCTTCAAGAGTAAGTATTGGCAAATCTGCTTTAAAATGGTAGGTGAGCATGACAAGTAACTTCCTAACTCTTTAGGTAATAGATTTTACTTTGTTTTGTCATCAAAACAGCTCCTTTTAAACACTGACCTGATGATGGTGTCCATGCTGATTCCTGGCTGCATACTGACAATGGTACCAATAAAGGTTTGTGCCTGAGATTCCAGAAATGCTCTTTCAGCACAGGCATGCATTCCAAATAGCTCTGGGGAATCAGTGTCTGGCAGAGACTCTAAATAGGCTCTACAGTCTTGTAAGCTATCTGTGGCAGACACGGGTCTATATATCTGTAAAATAAATGACCAATATTTTATTCCCCTACTCAGTGAATGGCTGGTTACTGCAAAAAAGGCTTTACATACATAACCTTTCTTTAAGATTACTTATATGGTGCCAACAAGTATGCTTTTCTAAAAAATTCCTGAAACTCAGTAGTGGGAATATACAATTGGAAGAAGAATGGAATTATACTGAAAGAGAAGCAGGAGGCCCAAGGAGATGGGGGTCTGGGCATACAGTACATGCTGGGAAATGGCAGGGGCAGAAGGATCTGAGGAGCACTCAGTTGTTTCTGAGGCGACTCGCCCCAATCTTCCTTGAATGTTTGGGAGGAGCAAATGGAGACTTGATGAGCCATTGCTGGGGTAGGAACGGTGAGGGACACCCACAGAGCTGTGTCCTGAGTGGGGCTGCAGCTTACAGAGCTCCACAAGACAGACTTGGGGTGGGGCTGCACTCCCCACTCAGGGCACAGCTGCAGGCACCTCTCCACTCTAGCCTGGGGCAATGCCTCCTGACCTGCATTATTGACCAGGTAAATCAAACATTCAGACTCTCCAGCTGGGTGAGTATTCACCTCTGTATTGTACCCTGAGCCCTGTGGAATTCACACTGGGCATAGCTCTCCCTGAGCTAGCTGCAGCCACATGAACACCCCTACCCCCAAAAAAATGCTCCATCAGGGATTCCAAGCTGCTGAAGAATCCCTTGGACCAGGGGGTCTACAACCAACTGTCCCTCCATTGCCCCTGCTTAGCAAGGCACTCTCTGGTCCCAGGCTCCCCTGCGCTCCCACTGGCACTGGGATAGTCTGACAGATCACAGTGTTGTTATAGCTGGGTCTGTTGCGGGATAGTAGAGAGACAAGGAGGAAAAGGGGTGAGGTTAAATCTTTTAGTGGATGAACTTCTGGTGAGAGAGACATGCTTTTGAGACACACAGAGCTCTTCCTCAGGTCTGGAAAACTTAACTCAGCCAGTCAAAGCTAAATTCAAGATGGAGTATATTTAGCTTTGACACTAAGCTTCCCAGACCTGCAGAAGACCTCTCTGTAAACTGGAAAGCTTGTCTCTCTCATCAACAGACGTAAGGTAAGAAAAGTCGTTGCTTCACACCCCCACTGTTGTGTCTCTGGGATAAAAATTATTTGGTTTGTTATAAATTATACAATTATCAAGATGAATCAAGAATGATAATTCCACCAAGTGACCCAACTATTTAGAGCAGTGGTCCCCAACCTTTTGGGGCTGCTGGGTGCTTGGGGCAAGGGCCGTGCATGCGCCAGGTGCCCGGGGCACAAGAATGGCTTGAGCCGGCCCTGGTCACTCGGCGGGCACACATAAATGCCCCAGCGGGCGCCATGGTGCCCGTGGGCACCGTGTTGGGGACTACTGATCTAGAGGTAGCTTTCCAAGCTACCCAGCTATGTAAAAGTTGCTTTCATAATGGGTGGTTGCACTTTTGATTTAACCTTTTCTGGGTAAAGTCTTTTGAATTTAGTGTGTGCAAAACCCCTTCCAGTAAATCTAACTCATTGGCTTGTGCTGTCAGTTTCTGCTGCTTTGCATATATAGAAAGCTTTTTGTTTAAGTTAAATCTCCTTTATGGAGCACTCTCTCTCTTAAAACACTGTCTTTACTATATCTTTGACCAGTCTCTGTCAGCTCACCAAAATCACAAGTCTAACTGAGCCCCTTTAATTCTATGACACATTGCTCTATGGTATCATCAGTTTTGTGTGTGCAAGTAAAAATATTCTCTCTCTCTCTGAGATCTCATTCCTTTTTGGTATGCAATAGTCCTCACATTTAGTTAATATATTATTTACCTTCATACTTTCACCTTCTTCAAACTTAAAGTTGTCATATATATATTTATAGACCCTTGCTCCCCAACAATATGCAAAAAGACAGATGATTTCACTTTATCATTTTCTCCCCTGCCTGTATACAATTCAAACCTCTTGGATTTTTTCCAGCTCTCTATAACATTGCCTGACAATTGCAAAGGCTGTGTCTAGACTCCAGCCCTTTTCTGTAAAAGGGATGCAAATTAAACACATCGCAATTGCAAATGAAGCAGGGATTTAAATCCCCCCCGCTTCATTTGCATAAACATGGCTGCTGCTTTTTTCCGGCTCGGAGCTTTGCCAGAAAAAAGCGCCAGTCTAGATGCGGATCTTTCGGAAAATAAAGCCTTTTCCAAAAGATCCCTTATTCCTCTTAAAATAAGGGATTAAAGATCCCCTATTCCTCTTAGAATAAGGAATAAGGGATCTTTCGGAAAAGGCTTTATTTTCCGAAAGATCCGCGTCTAGACTGGCACTTTTTTCTGGCAAAGCTCCGAGCCGGAAAAAAGTGGCAGCCATGTTTATGCAAATGAAGCGGGGGGGGGGGGATTTAAATCCCTGCTTCATTTGCAATTGCAAAGTGTCTAATTTGCATCCCTTTTACGGAAAAGGGATATTTATTTTGGGCTTTCTTTCCTTCTGAAATGTATCAAAGTACTTCTGTGCTCATAAAATATGTACAAAAGCCTTTGCTGTTCTTCCTTTGTTACATGTTCCACTTTCCTCTGTTTTCGGTATCAAACATAGGGTTAACCTAAAAATTACTGCACTATATTTCTCATTTGGCATTTCTGACATGATGGAGGTCATTAAACAGGCCCACCAACATGGGGGAGTAAAGGAGGCATACGTGGCAGGGGTGGTGGCCGGAACTACGGACCCTTGAAATCACTACCACCAGAGCACTGTATGCTCTGTCAGGCTCTGAGAGGTGGGTGCAGCACACGTCAGGCAGCGTGGAAGGCTGTCTGCCTTCAGCCCCACCCTTTCTGCATGAGGTCCTGCCCCTTCCAGGAGCACAGAGCCCCCTTCCACCTTTGCCCAGGAGCCCATAGAGGCTGTCGGCTCCCCTGCCAGTGAATGAAAAAGACATAAACTTTTAGTAGAAAACTAGACAATGTCCACAGTACACTGCTGTATAGATATCTACCCTGTGCCCCACCTCTGTCTCCAGGGCATGTCTCAAAATTCCTATATTCATAATGCTGTCATTTATGAGGGAGCCTCTCTAAATTATACCCTTTCACAAACATCTCTCTGCAATGCAGGGATCTGGCAGCTTGTAGTGTCAGTGTCTATTCTAAGAAAACCAAGGGTATGTCTAGATTACAGGGATTTTTTGAAAAAAGTGGCCTTTTTTCGAAAAATCTTTACCTACGTCTAGACTGCCGCTGTGTTCTGTTGACAGTAAATTGAAAAAACGTGGCGGTTTTGTCAACTGTGGAAAAGAAAGAGTTACTCACCTTGTGCAGTAATGGTGGTTCTTCGAGATGTATCCCCGTGGGTGCTCCACTCTGGGTGCTGGTGCATCCTCGCACTGGCGACCGAAGACTTTTTCTAGTAGTTTCTGCCACATCGCGCACGCACCATGGCACCCTCTAGTGCTGTTGGAGTCCGTTGGGTGTGCGCACGGCCCCCTCTGTTCCTTCTCTACCCGCTAGAGTATTAGGCTCCAAGCAGGGGAAGGAGGGAGGGTAATGGAGCACCCATGCGGACACATCTCGAAGAACCACCATGACTGCACAAGGTGAGTAACTCTTTCTTCTTCTTCGAGTGGTTCCTGGGGGTGCTCCACTCTCGGTGACTACAAAGTGGTTGTCGGCTCGTGGAGGTGGGTTTGGAGCCGAGTGGCAGTCACTGTAGATAGAACTGCGTGTCCCACCACCATAGAAGTTGCAACTGAAGAAGAAAGTGCGTAGTGTTGCACAAACGTGTGGCCAGATGACCAGGTGGCGGCGTTGCAGATGTCTTGCAGAGGAACATTGTTAAGGAAGGCAGTTGTGGAGGACATCGCTCTTGTGGAATGAGCCGTTATGAATTCAAATAGGTATTTACCATGTAACTCGTAACAAGTTCGTATATAGGAAGTGATCCATTTAGAAATTCTTTGAGATGAGACTGCCTGTCCTTTAGACTGCTCAGCGTAGGAGAGGAACAGTCTAGGTGAAGCGTGCCAAGGCTTGGTGCAGTCCAGGTAAAAGGCCAGTGCCCTGCGGACATCGAGCGTGTGCCATGCGGCGTTAACTGGATCAGTGTACAGTTTTGGAAAGAAGGCAGGTAAGTGTATAGGTTCATTAACATGGAAGGGGGAAGGTACTTGGGGGAGGAACTTCGGGTGGGGTCGAAGTATTACTCTATCCTTAGTAAATACCGTGTAAGGAGGATCGCCCATCAGGGCCGCAAGTTCACTCACCCTCCTGCTGGAGGTTATAGCAACCAGAAAGGACACTTTCATGGACAAGTGAGACCACACACAGGTGGCTAATGGTTCGAATGGTGGTTTCGTCAGGCTTTTAAGAACGTGGTTTAGATCCCAGACAGGAACTGGTGGTCGGACCGGTGGCAAGGTGTTCTGCAAGCCTTTAAGAAAGGGTCTAGTCAAAGGGTTAGCAAGGAAGGAAGCACCATCAATAGGGTGGTGAAAAGCCACTAAGGCTGCCGCATGTACCCTGATTGTACTAAGAGCGAGACCCGATTGCTTGAGGGATAATCCAGCAAAATAGGGATAGGGACAGAAGCCAGACATGTTGTGTGTAAGTTGTTACACCAGTGAACAAATCTATTCCACTTATATAGGTCAGTTTTTCTGGTGGAGAATCTTCTACTATTAATCAATATCTCTTTCGGTTCCAAACAGGTAATCTCGGCATCCTGGAGCCATGGAGGAGTCAGGCGTGGAGGTGAGGTTTGAGAAGGTCGGATGGAAGGTCATGCCGTGGTTCTGTGTGAGGAGGTCGTGATGGAACAGGAATGGAAATGGATTCGTTGCCGCCGTCCTGTAAAGGTAAGGGTACCACGTCTGTCTGGGCCATGCTGGTGCCACCAGTATAACTTGAGCCTGAATTGCCCTGATCTTGTTGAGGACTCTGTGCAATAGAGGGAATGGGGGAAAAGCATAAAGAAGATGAGCGTTCCACGAAATGCAGAACGCGTCTCCAAGGGAGTGTTTTCCCAAGGCCGCTCTGGAACAATAGAGGTGGCACTTTCTGTTGTTCTTTATAGCAAAGAGATCTATGTCCGGTTGTCCCCACTGAAGAAAGAGTGAGGTGAGGACATGGCTGTCTATCTCCCATTCGTGTTGGTCGTGGAACGTGTGGCTGAGGGTGTCCGCTGTGATGTTGAGCACCCCTGGAAGATAGGAGGCCACCGGGGTGACACGATGAGCTAGGCACCAATTCCAGAACCTGATGGCCTCTGTGCACAGGGATGGCGAGCGGGCATCACCTTGGCGATTGATATAGTACATGCAGGTGGTGTTGTCTGTCATGATAGTGATGGATTTGCGTGCTATGAGAGATGCTGTGAAATGCTGGCACACATATCTGACTGCTCGCAACTCGAGGAAGTTTATATGGAAAGTCTGTTCTATGAGCCACCATTTGCCCTTTATTGTGACATTCCCTAAATGGGCTCCCCAACCCAAAAGGGAAGCATCTGTCATCGGACTCTGGAAGGGAACGCCTTCTAACATGTTTTGTGGGACCATCCACCAATGGAGAGAGTGGAGGATGCGAGGTAGAATAGATACCATTTTGGAGAGTTGATCTCTGGAAGGCTTGTGAGCTGTTGCCAACCAGGATTGTAGGCCCCTCATGTGAAGTCTGGCTAGTCTGACGACATACGTCATAGATGCCATATGGCCTATAATCTTGAGACATTGTCGGCCTGGCATGGTAGAAGCTGCACATGCGGTAGTGATCAGATTGCGAATGGTGGTGAACCTGTGCTCTGGTAAGGTGGCCCTTGCTGCTACCATGTCGAGGTAGGCACTATAAATTCCAGCCTCTGAGTAGGGGTTAGAGAGGATTTTGCGTGGTTTATATGAAATCCAAGGTTCGTCAGAAGGCGTATCATGGTATCGGTCATGGCCTTGGCTTCTTCGAAGGAAGAGCCCTTTATGAGGCAATCGTCAAAATATGGGTATATCATGACTCCTTGATGCTGGAGCACAGGCATTACAACTACCAGGGTTTTGGAAAACACTCTTGGAGTAGTCGAGAGGCCAAAGGGGAGCACTTGGTATTGATAATGCTGAGTCCCCACCGTGAAACGTAGGAAATGCCTGTGAGCTGGATGTATCGTGACATGAAAGTAAGTGTCCTGAAGGTCGAGAGCTGAAAGCCAGTCCCCTTAGCTGAGAGCGGGAATGATCGTTGCTAAAGTTACCATCTTGAAGCGGTGGTAAGCAATTTATTTGTTCAGCCACCTCAAATCCAGTATGGGATGCCACCCTCCATTCTTCTTCTGGGTTAGGAAGTAAGTTGAGTAGAATCCCCGACCCTGGTATGGTGGTGGAACTGGTTCTATGGCACCCAGTTGCAGGAGATGAGAAACTTCTTGATCGAGAAGGGTTTCGTGAGATGGTCCCTGAAGAGGGACGGGGTAGGAGGGTGGGTGGGAGGACGGGAAGTAAATGGGATAGCGTAGCCATATTGGATCAATTCCAGAACCCATTTGTTCGACGTAATGAAGGCCCATTGATGAAGAAAGGCCCGCAGAGGGTGGTGGAATTGAAGCATATTGGTCCTGGGTGACAGAAGAATAGCTTCCTGGCTCTTGACCTGTCTTTCAAACCTGCTGCTTGTTTGCAGGCAGGTTGGTAGACGAATGTTGTTACTGTTGGTGTTGCGGCCTACGGCGTTGAGGCTTTGGTCTCTGACGGAAGTCGTATCTGGATTGGTGTTGTCTGAATGGCTCTCTGGAGTGTTGGTAAGGCTGGTACCTAGTCCTTTTGAAGGGAGGAGTGTACATACCCAGAGTTCTAAGAGTGGTTTGGGAGTCTTTCATAGAGTGCAAAACTTCATCTGTTTTAGCAAAGAATGGGTGGCCTTATCAAAAGGTAAATCCTCTGCCTTCTGTTGCAAATCTCTCAGAACCCCCGATGATTGGAGCCATGACAACCTGCGGAGGACGATGGCAGACACTGTAATGGGAGCCGTGATGTCTGCTATGTCCATAGCCAACTGTAAAGCTGTACGGGTGACATTATGGCCTTCTTGCATAACACCGAGTAAGGTCAGTTTCTTATGTTCCAGAAGATGGGGAAGGTGGTCCTGTAATTTAGAGTAGTTGGCATGGTCATAGGCGGCGAGCATTGCAGTGTAGTTAGACACCCTGAGAAGAGGAGTAGCCGAAGTGTAAACTTTACGACCCATGATATCTACCTTCTTATGGTCTCTGTCCTGTGGGGTATTTCTGAAGTTTGGTTGTTTACCCTTATGACAAACAGAGTCTACCACTAATGAATTCGGAGGGGGATGGTTAAAGAAAAAATCCATGTTCCTGGGAGCAATAAAATATTTGTGGTCCGCTCTTTTGTTCGTTGGGGCAATGGAGAACGGAGTCTGCCAGATGATATCGGGTGGGTCCATGATAGCCTCATCCATGGGGATGGCTATTCTGGAGGCAACTGGAGGTTGCAATGTACGGAGAAGTTGATACTGTTTGACTTGGCCCTCCTGGAGATCTTGTTCCTGTGCCAAGGCCACTCTTTTAAATAGGTCCTGGAATTTCCTAGTGTCATCGCCAGGAGGTGGGACTTTGGCCGTGATTGCCTCATCCAGGGAGGACAATGAGTTGTGTAAGGGGGATCTGTTCTCCCCTTCGGAGAGGGAGTCCTGAATGTCTGAGTGATTCGGGAAAGTTGGCTCAGTGACTGCAGTGGTAGTGGTTGGTGAGGCTGGTGGTGGCCTTGAAATTGTGGAAGGCGCATGGTGGTGGCTCCTCTTGGGCTGTGGCTCCCAAGGTTGCCATTGGGTGGCATATGGTGGAGGAGGATAAGCATATTGTTGTGCATACCACGGTGGTGGAGGAGGAAGGTATGCATATAATAGCATGGTAGGCTGGCAGGAAGGTGGCCTGGGTGCCAGGCTTGAGTGTTCAGATGAGAATCTGCTCCTTGACCCGGTGCCCGCATCACTGGGAGATCGAGAAGCCACAGACAAATCTCGAGAGAGCACATACTGGACAGAGGAACCCGGTGTAGGCGGGAGTATGGCTCCGCGCTGGGGAGCGGTAACATCTGTGGTCGTCTCTCGGTGCTGAACGGTGCCGTTTCTGCCGTGCTGAGACCGATGCAGGTGCTGGCGATGGTGTGGGTGCTGGGGGCGACATAGGAACTGGAGGCATTGTCGGTACCATGGGCAACGTGGGTGCTGCGGGTGGAAGCGGTACCGTGATTCGCGTCGGTTCCGAATATTCCATCGGGGGGGGGAGGGAAGCATTGGTGCGTGGCTTCTTAGACGGTGCCACTTTACTATGATGCTTCGGTGCCAGGCGGAATGGATGGAGTCGCAGGTGGCTCCGGTGCTGTAGATTGCGGTGCTGACAATCTTTGTCTTGGCTTCGAGTGGGCTCTTTTGTGCGCCCCCGTTGACTTATGTGGTGGCGTGCCAGAAGTCCCAGGTTTATCCCCGGTGCTGACCCGTGCGAGGGTAACGAGGGAGTTGGGGAAAGGCCGTTTTTGAGGCCATGCGGCCAGAGAGGGTAGAGGGATGATTTTTTTCCATACCCTTGCTCTGCGATGCCGTTTTTGAAGTCGCTGGAAAGTCGTCAGAAGATGGTCGAAGGGACTTCTCATACAGGAGAGTTTTAAGCCTGTTAGCCCAATCACAGTGTGCTCTCACAGTGAGTCTGGAGCAATGCGGGCACTTTTGAGTCTGGTGTGACTCACCCAGACACTTAATGCACTTAGTGTGCCCGTCAGACACGGGCATCACGTCGCGGTATGACTCGCACCTCTTAAAGCCGTGTGAACCGGGCATGAGGCGCTTGGAAAAAAAGCGGCGAACCGCGACAAGAACATTTTTTTTTAAACTAACTGGGTAAGAGAAGAGGGCTAAAAAACTTGGATTGTGAGGAAAACTGAGGGATCAACAGGGAAATTTTCTATTTTTTAAACAGAAAACAAGGAGAACTGAAGGCTCCGTCTAATGCCGAGGACGGTAGAGAAGGAACTGAGGGGGCCGCACTGCACGTGTGCCCAGTGGACTCCAATGGCACTAGAGGGCACCATGGCGCGTGTGTGGTGCGGCAGAAACTACTAGAAAAAGTCTCCGGTCATCGGCGCAAGGACGAACCAGCACCCAGAGTGGAGCACCACGGGGAACACTCGAAGAAGAACCTCGTTTTACGAGGAATAACGCCTTTTTTCAAAAGTGCTCTTTTGAAAAAAGGTGCTATGTAATGCAAAATGTGCTTTTTCAGACTGCCTGGGTACTCTCTGTCGAAAAAGCGGCTTGCTTTTTTTAAAGTACTGATTGTAGTCTAGACACTCTTTTTCGAAAGAGGCTTTTTTTAAAGTATCTTTCGAAAAAGCCTGTTTCGAAAAAGGCGTGCAGTCTAGACATAGCCCAACACAGTTTTCAGTGCTGTGATGAGACTCAGTCACAGAAGACCCTTTTCGGGTGTTTTCTGGTATACTGACAAAGCCTCTGACACTCGCCTCCTTGCTTTCTGGGGCTTATCACCACCCTGTCCTGCTGGGACAGATCTCCTGGTCTCTCTCAGGCAAGGCACAGAGCTGAGATCACCCTCTCCCCTGCCAAAGAGCAATACAGACACTGAGTCTCTGAGGCTGCGTCTACGCTGGCGCGGTTTTGCGCCAAAGGTATGCAAACGAGGCTTAGCGTTAGAATATCACTGAGCCTCATTTGCATAGGTAATGATCCGCC
>CM057847.1:40139225-40153619 GCA_030068395.1 Apalone spinifera
TTGAGCTGAAGATTAGGATGATTCATCTGGCCAGTGTTTTGATAGAAGAAATGAGAAACAGGTTGGAGAGTGATTGGTAGGTATGTCACCAGTTGAGCAGATACTGAAATTAGGGATGTAAATGATTAACTGGTTATCCCTTGCCCTTAATGGGTGAGTCTTACTGGTTCTGGTTAATTGATGGGGGCTGGAGCAGCTCCCCGCATGCTGCAGGCAGAGAGCTGCTCTAGTCCCATGGGGCCTACTGCAAGCAGGGGCGCTCCAGGCTGGCTGGAACAGCACCTCTCAGGGGCAGGCCTGGGCTGGGTGCACCATAGGCAAGGGCACTTCAGCCTGGCCTGAGCAGCCCGTTGGCAGTGTGTGTGTGTGGGGGGGGGCACCCCAGCCCAACTGTGGTGGGCAGGGCAAGACCTTTCCAGCGAACCAGGCTGAAAAACCCCATCTCTTTTAATTGGTTAACCAGTTAAACATTACGTTTAACCAGTTAACCCATTACATGGGATTTTACATCTCTAATGGAAATAATGCTTGTCTTGGCCATGTAGAAGCTATAAATATAACCCTGGCTCACTCTTTTTTTTACCTTGAGCAAGAGTTTGGATATTAAGGAATTGGGGGGAAAGGCATACAAGAGATCTGTATTCCACTGTAAGAAAAGGTGTCTCTGAGACCACAGCTTCATTACCAGGAAGATGGATGTTGCAGTGGTTGATCTTCTGGAGTTTGATTTAGTGGATCTAGTAGACATGTTAAATCAAATGCTGAGGACACTCCCATCAACGCTGGAACTCTTATTCCTCATGAAGAGTAAGGGAAGTTGAATATTTTTCCTGTTGATCTCCCACTGTTGAGATGGTGCTAAAGGTTGAATTAAGGTAAGGTAAGAAATGAAGGCAATTAACATAGCTCAAGTTGAGTATCTTAATTCGGCCTTCCAAGAAAGTATAGACAAAGAGAGTGATGACCTAGGCCAGCCCTGAAGTAGAAGTAAGAGCACTTCTTGTTTCTGGCTAATAAGTCTATCTTTGGTACTCCCTGATGTAAAACTGTGCCACGGAGGAAAGAGGGGTCTTTTCCATTTGTGATCCCGGCCAAATTTTTGCTGCTCAGTGTCTGACGTAGTGTTTTATACGCCTAGGAGCTAAGCTGTTGAGATGCTGATATCATGGCAAATGCATCAATTCCAGAATTTCACTGCTTCAACACAAAGAGTAGATATTGTCCATCATAATTTTTATACGTTTGCCTCAGTCAGTGGTAGGAAATGCATACAGGTATACTTATCTGCTCTGAGTTCTAAGTATTTTGATATGTAGTGTGGATTGGGACTATTTGCCTTGAATTCTCTGGGTATCCAGCTGGGCTCCCCATCCCAATAGGGATGTGTCTGATGTAAAAACTAACGTTAATGGTGCGGGAGTGAATGGAAACCCTGAGCAGACATCATGAGGGTCTTTCTACAAGTCAAAGGAGTTTTTGACTGCTAAAGGCATTGGTACAAGTTTTTTTTAAGCTGTATTTGCAACTGTGTTTTGTGCAACTGTGTAAAGTGCCAGTGAGCACAAAGTGGCCCTACAATCTTGTAGTGTATGGAAGGATTCATCCATTTTCTCCATAAATAACTTTGATTCCTCAAATGAAACGCCTCCATAGGAGACTTCACTTGGAAGGCCAGAAAGGTGAAGCCATCCTCAAGACAGCTGTTGTGGATATGGAGTGAGTGTCCTCTGTAATATCTCTCTCAGTTTGTCCCTGCTCTGGAACAGAGTGATGCCCAGGGCTCCTTCCTTGGAGGCAATGTCTTCACCTCTTAGGACCTTTCTGGCACCAGGTCTTCAGCTGGGCGACTACAGTTCAGTTCCCCCTTTGGGGTACCTCAAAGTCCAGGACACGTCCCCCAGTGACTAATGAGGAGTCTGGGGGGACTTGTGTTCACCCACTACTCCAGGTCCCAGCCTAGGAAGTCTGTAGATAGTAGCTGTCACTATGTCCTTTTATCTAAGTTGTGCTGCTGCTCTAATTCCCTGGGACAATTCCCTATGGTGTCTTCATCCTTACCTCAGGACCTAGTCCTTGCAACTAATTTAGGGCATATTCTTGCTCCTCCCTGTCCATGTTCTCCCATCTCTACTAAGGAAATGAACTCACTCTGGCCCTTCAGCTCTTCTTATACTAGCCTGCTGAGCCCTGACTGACTGCTTTCCACACAGCTGCTCTAGGAAGTTAGCTGCCTTTTTTGGGGGGTGGGGTGTAGCATGGCCACCAGGCCGCTAGCAAGGGTCTTCAGGGCTTAGTCCACCCCATCACACTAAACCAATAGTGTCTTGAAGGTTAAGGGCTAAAAACCAATCCCCTTGCTATAATGAAGGAATTATTACTGCAAGCATCCCCATTTTGAAATTCGGCATCTTCACATAGATATTGAATAGTTTCAAATCTAGGATGGGTATCTTATCTCTACTCTTTTTTGGTACCAAGAAGTACCTCAAATAAAGCCCCTTCCCTCTGTGCTGCATCGAGCTAGCGCTTCCAAACATGAGAGTATCTCTTGGTGAAGCACTCTGATTAAAGAGGTCCCTGAAGCTGGATGGGAAAAGGAGGTGATTAGCTGGTGAAAGTGAAGTGAATTGAATAATTTATGGAGACGATCTCCAAAACTTACTGTCTGTAGTGGTCAACTTCCAGGCTCATGAAGCAGTGAACATGTTTTGTGAAAAAGGAAAAGTTGGTGAACTGGTGCAGTAAAAGAGGATGAGGGTGAAGTTCACACATTCAACCAAAACATCAAAATTACTGCTTGGGAGTTGATGAGTGAGAAGTGGAAGTCTGAATAATGGATGGTTTTTTTTTCTCTGAAACCTCTGTCTTCTTTGGTGTGGTTCATATGCCCTTGGGGGTGCGTCGAAGATGAACTATATTGAGCAGGATCTCTATGCCATTTGGAACTTGCTGAGTTTTGTCTTATATGAAGTGATATAAATGCGAAGAGAACACAAAGTCACGCTGACATCCTTCAATATTCACTGAGGCTTATACATCAAATCTGTGAACAATTTAGAACCATCGAAAGGAAGGTCCTCAACTGTGGTCTGAACCTCCTTAGGAAAAACAGGGAGCTGCAGCCAGGTTTCTCTTCTTATTACCATTGTTGTGGCAAGTGAACAGGCAATGGTGTCAACAGCACTGAGGGAGGCTTGCAATATTGTTCTGGCCAATAGCTAGGCCTCTGCCCTAATAATTTGAAACTGATCCCTGTGTTCTGACAGCAGGTGGTCAACAAAGGAGGTGAATTTGGTGTGGCTGATGTAATTATATTTTGCCTTGAAGGCCTCATAATTGGCAATTCTGAAAAGAGGCTCAGGAGTATGACCTTCTCCCAAATGGATCCAGGCACTTGTGAGCTTTATCATAAGGCTTGATTGAGTTCTATCTGCTCTGCTTATGATGACTGTAAAGAACTAAGTGGCAGTTAGAGTATCAGGCTCTTTATGCCCTTGGGAAGGGGAGCAGGAGGGCATATGGTGTGTGTGTGACTTCAACAGCACTTTGCTAGTGAAAATGTTCCAAACTATTGCGTTGGGATGCCCAACACACCTTGACTGGGATCCACGTGTGCAAAGATTAAAGAACAATTGCCCGTTTGCTTCAGGAATTATGGAGTCTTTGTTTCTCTGCAGTTTTCATGCTCTCTTGCTCCAGTGGTATTAGAAGTCATACAGGGTACCCTTCTTTTATTGTGGGGAAAAATGATACATGATGGTCTTTTAATCCTTTCTTTTTCAGGCATTTCTATGAATACTTAATGATCACTGGGTCTCTCCAGGATCTCTAGCATAATCATTTATGAATCTGGGAATCAGAGTTCCAGACAACTTTAGTGTTGTTTTTTCAAAGCACTTACTTCCAAATCGGAAGAGTTGAATTCATATGGGATATTCCAGCCCAAAGCTCCATATTTCTTTCTTTCATGGACTACAGCATTGAAGAAACACAGGCTGAACAGCAGCTTCTTCCATGATAAGCCACATTCAGCCTTGTTGAAGATCATTTCTGTTACCACTCCACTGCCACTATATCCAAATGTCTGAAGTAATTTTCCCTTCAGACCCTGAGGTGGTTCTATTGCCATCTTTAAAACAAAAAGAGGGAAAAAGACAAATGAATTACACTTATTATATTTTCTGGCTAATATTCATTGGTGCCAGTTAGTGTTCCCTCTAAGCTGTGTGGCAGCACAGCTTCACAGGTGATTAATCAGCTCCACCCAGTCAGTCTATTTCAAAATAAGTGCTGGGAGGATGCTCCCAATTTCAAAATAAGCTATTTTGAAAAAAGCTATGCAACTGATGTAGCTCAATTTGTGCATCTTATTTCAAGTTAAGCCCTGCTGTGTAGATGCACCCTTGAAGAAAGTGTGTTTGTGTGTGTGTGTGTGTATATATATATATATATATATATATATATAAATGAAGTATTTTCAGAAAACTATTCCAATTACAAGTGTGGAAAATGGAGCACTCATCCACCAACAAAAGTTGTGACAACAAAAACTTTCTTTCTATTTATCTCTTCCAGGGAAACAAGAGATGGAAGTGTTTTTTTCATGACTCCATCTTCTTCTAGCGTGCTTTCATTTTATTTCATTGCAACAACATATAATTGTATCAAACTCTTGAATTTAAAATACACTAAACAAATAAATCCAGGATATTTGAATTCTGACTTTTTCTTGTTACTGCAAGAATAATATTCAGCTCACTTGTGGGGATAATGGTAAATAAATCTTCACTGGTTAGAGATTTATTCTAAGCGAAGTACTCTTTACAAATGTCTCCTTTTTATATGGAGAAACACGGCCACCTAGATTTAGCTTCAGGTATACAGACTAGAAGAACTGGAGTTGGGTTCCCTCATGAAGGTTAGATGGTGGAGTGTACAGTTTTGATTTGGCTCTGTTTATTGTTGAGATAATATTAGAATGAGAAATTTGAAATTTTCAAATTGTGTATTCTCAGCCACAACAACTTTCTGATTGTGGTGTTTTAGCAACCCTTACCTTAAAACCTTTTTGCAGGATAGATATGGGGAAAGAAGGATCAGGTGTGGAACTTAACCATAGTCTAAATTGAGGATCCATGTTTATGTTTGGCTGAGTAAATCTGTAAAGACACATAGTTTGGTAACATAATTATTATTCTACCAAATGCTAATAAGTAAGGCAAGATGCAAACTTTTAATAATCAAATTCCTTTACCATTTGCTCAAGTACTTTAAGTAAAACAACCTGGACAGAAATAATGTGATTTCTTCAGCTTTTGTTTTACACTTTAAAGTAGTAAGCTTAAAAAGAGAGCTAGAGAGTGTAGAAGAGAATTTAAATCTTCACATCATTATCCGGTTCAGGAGTATGTTGCTGTCTACTCATTAGAACCTCTAATGAAATAGGTGGGAATTGTCATGCCTACCTGGTATCTAGTTACTGGGTACTGAGGGTTGCTAAGGTCAGAAAGAGCTCAGCTGCATTCCAAGTGAGTGGCAGTGGGTAAAAGGAGATGTTTCAACAGCCCAACAGGTTCACAGATACAAGGTGGATCCTCTTCCACTAATCTCTGGCAGCAAACTCCACACCCCTTATTTTTGTGCACAGATATACTGGATGGTGATCTCCCCTTTTCAGGTATTTTAGCTGGACTGAGCATTCATTTCTGATAATGAATGGCACTTTTAGCTATCTGCTCATGGTCAGACTGCTCTCTAGGGTGGTAATGGGGGACAGTTCTCATGTCTATAGGGCAATGGAAGCAATAGCTTCCACAGGTCCCTGGGCAATGTGTGTAGGGGTACAGGCTCTGCACTCCTAGAATGGGTGAGGCCGAAGGTGGAAGGGGTGGGGCTGAGGGCAGCTGTCCCTCAGTACTGCCTGGAGCACAGCACCCGCCCCCAGCCCTTAGTACTGCTCAGAGCGCGTGGCCCAGTGGTCCACTCTGGTGGTGATTTAAAGGGTCCAGCTCTCTGGCTACAGTGGCAGCTAGAACCCCAGACCCCTTTCAATCACCAGGCCCCAGTGCAATTGCCCCTATTGTCCCCTCCTCCATCGCAAGCCTGCTTCAGGGATAAGGATACTGGTAGCAGCAGTAGCAGTGAAAACTGTATTTCATGTGACCAGCAGTGCAGAATAATTCAAAATTCTGAACTGTATGGTGCATAGACTTTACATCCAAAAAGGTGCCTAGTAGGCACCTCTTTAACTAACCTCCCTTACTTTTGAGTTCTTTTGGAAAAAGACCAACAAATAGAGCATTTGTTGGTAAGATATCACTCACTCAGACAAACAGACATCTAATATGCCTGTCGTTGAAGGGTATAGCCACCTGGCACGAAGCCTAAAAATGGAAGATGTAACTAACAGATTTATTGGTCTATTTCTGCATCCTAAACCTGGTGATTTTTGCTTAGCTGTAAGATCTGCAGCCTGGTACCATGTAACTAAAAGATAGAGAAAAACCTATGCAGAATGGAAACCTAATGATCATAAATTAACTACTATATCCACACTAAATGTAACTATATGCAAAATTATTGTATTGACAATCACAAGTGGGCAAGACACAAAGACTATCTTCAACTATGTCTCTCAGCTCTGGGGGTTATGAAGGAACCAAGGGAGGTTGGTTTGGCTCTCCTCTGTGTCCTCTGGAGGGGAAAATAAGGACACACAAGTTGTTGGACTTGTCCAATGGATATTGCTGGCCAAAAGTAGAATATAGTAATAGTAACAGAAGACTTTTTCCAGTTCCTCTTCTGATACTTCATTCATACTTATTCTGTTAAAAGACTGATATTTGCATTTATATTGATTGCTTCATATTTGACTGGGTTAAGCTTATAACTTAATTTATATTTTGAATACAAATAAAACACTTACGAATCAACAATATCACTAAGCCTGGGCATAAATGATGTCGCAAGATGGCAATTTTGGAGGAAAATCCATTGTCCACTCAATAACTGTGCTTTATGTATCAAATCTTCAGCTTTGGTTCCCTGACCACGTCCCAAAGAAACCATTTTCACATGCTGTGTGCTTCCTTTTATTTCCTGTGCAAGGCGCAGAAGCTGGGCTGCTGGGTCTGTTCCTGTTTAACAATATAGAATTGCTTTATTTATGCAGCTACAGCAGCCAAAACATTTTTATAGTTACATATTTAAAAACATGTTATCTTTAATTACCTCACCTATAGGAACAGTATTCTGTTATTATTTTGGGCATAAATAATCATAAATTAACTACTATATCTGCACTAAATGTGGATACATTTTATAAGGGCAACATGGGGCGAAGAAAAATGGGTTATGTTATGTTAAATTATCAGAGGAATGCATTGACACACTGATGAATAAGAATGATAGTTTGATTGTATTCGTTCAAGAATTTCTTACAATGTTAACTATTACAGCCAATGATACTGAATAGTATAATGACTACTTATCTTTGGTTAAGTTAATTTAGTGTTATTTCAAATCCTGCACAAACAATATAGAGCCAGATCAAGAACTCTGGAAAATCCATATAAGGCCTGGCTTTGTAACTCTGTGCTGCCTCCTGATTCCTTAACTCTCTCATTAGTGACAATGAATAGGTCTTCCCCTGCTAGCAGCTACCTTGGAACCCACTGTTAAAGGGAAATCTGAAGGTTGAGTAGAGTTTCATGGTCAGAGGTACTGGTGGAGTAACAAGGAGCATCCCCCACAATCTCCATCTTCCTGTGATTTTGCTCAGTTTAACAGGAAACAAGGATAACATGAATACAAAAGTTGGAACAATCTAGGAAGCATGGACAACCTACTGAATGTAAAAAACCTAAGCTAGAATCTGAAAAATAATGCTTCATAAACCCGGTGTTTTGTGCTTCCTCTTAGTTTATAAGTATCTTACCATGAGAATGAATAAGTATTAATGGAGTGCTGGCATTGGAGTCTTCATACACTTCTTTCAAATTAATCCCTCCAATCTGAAGATATCTGGCTCCTAATTTCTCAGTAACAAACTCTCGCACTGCATTATTTAAACTTTCTGGTCTGAGAATTTTAATCTAACAATAAAATATGAAAGTTGAGAGAACAAATTAATCAAATCATTTAAATTAACATTAGCATAATAATTATGCCTGTGATAAAAATTAAGTCAGGTTGTTCTGCATTATACAGTTCTAAAAGATTCCAAAATATCAACATTTGTGCTTTACTTGACCAATATAAAAAAAAATTGGAGGTCATTGTATACTTCTCACTGTCCATCAAGGGTTGCCACATTTTCAAACCAAACAGTCTAATTACATCAAAATTCAGAACAAGTGGTCAACAAAGAGCAGTATAAGAATGCAGGGGTCAGGAGAGGGGTTTGGCTGTGTGTGGGGCTCAGGGAAGAGGGTGGGGCGTGCTAGAGTTGGGGCAGAGGTGGGGGGCTCAGGGCAAGGGGTTGGATGTGTTGGCATTGGATGCATGGGGGCTGCAAGAGTCAGGAGAAGACTTGGAGGGCTCATAGCAGGGGGTGGGAGTGCAGGAGTGAGAGGAGGAGCCTGGGAGGTGTGGGAGCTGAGGGCAAGAGGTAGAGGTGCAGGATAGGGGGTTGGATATGTGGTGGGATTTAGTGCAGAGGGGATGTAGGAATCAGGGCAGAGGGTGCAGGGTTAAGGGCGAGGGTTCAGGGCTGGGAGGTCTGGGGGAGTTTTACCATGACTGCCTGTGGCAATGAAGATAGTGCTTCTCCAAGGGGGCACAGTTTCTGGCCCCCCCGGCATCTCCTCTGAGGGGCAGTAGTTTCTGGCCTTTCCCTGGTGTGTCCTGGGGTGGAGAGATGCTGCACTGTGTTTCCCAGTTGACTCTTCCCATGTCTCCTGGCATTGGGAGGGGGCCACTGTGCCCCATCCCTACATCTCTTGAAGGTGGGGAGGCTGCCAAGCTGTGGTTCACAGCCCCCCAGTTTGTCCTGGGGCTGGGGACCTGCCAGGCCATGATGTGTGGCCCCCTGGCATGTCATGGGATGGGTGGGGGCCACTGAGCCATGGTTTACAGCCCCCCAGTATGTCCTGGGGGGCAGGGGTTCGTGCTCCTCCTTGCGTATTCTGGGGAAGGATTGAAGCTGGGACCAGGGCCGTGTGGTGGGCAGCTGCACTATGTGCCAGGGCTGGAGCAGGGGCCATGGTGCAGCTGCTCTTGGGTGTACTTTGGCCCTAGCCCCAGGAGCAGCCACACTGCAGCCTGGGCTCCAGCACTGACAGCCACCATGCAGCCTGCTCTGGGAGCAGCTGGGCATCCACTGGCCCATGGCAGCTGCCCAAGCTGGAGCTGGGCTGCGGTGTGGTTGTTCCTGGGGTCGGGGTACACCCTGTCCCAGTCCCTGGAGCAGCTGCACCGCAGCCTAGCTTTAGCTCTGGCAGCTGCCCACCAGTGGCTGCCAGAAGAACCATATTTGGCACCCCTGTGAGCCATATTTGGCTTACGAGCCATAGGCTGCAGACACCTGCTATGTTGGCTTTCAGGTTGCTTTGTACTTGTTTGGTGTAAAGCAGCCTGAATGCAGATGAGAATTTGGGCCTTCATATAATTCTTTTTATTTCACAAAATGAATAGTAACATATTTAATTCAGAAAAAACGCACGCTTCAATTGCATTATAAATAGCTTTCTTTGAAACCTGTCCCCTTTATTTTTTTACAGGAATTTTGTAGAACTTGCGTCTTCAAGATTACATCATTGACAAATATTTTGGAATTTAGGACTACTAAAACCTATATCTAATTTAAGTTGTCAACGGCCTCTAAAATATTTTGTAAAAAATATTCCCTCATTTTCTTTTCTTACCAATATAATTCTTTGAAATGAAGAAAGATTCTCCCAGTGAAAATCTACCACAGCACTCTCAAGTCCAATTTTTTCTTTCAGTGTGTCTGATTGCAGGCCTGAATCTGTTATAAAATATAAAATCAGAGAAGCAATTATACAACAATAATAAAAAAGACCAGCACTCACAGACTATTATTTCCAGTGAGTACTATGGATGTTAAGGACTAGTTGCTTTCCCCCACCCCCTTGCTGCCTTTATCAGATAAAAGCAGCAAGTGAGTAGGGGAGAAGAAAGGGGTACTTCAAAGCGGCAGCACTACATGGAGCCCGGGGTCAGCTGCTCCGTGTAGCGCTGCAGAAGTGTTTCAAAGGGGCAGCGCCACATGGAGCCCAGGAATAGCTGAGGAGTCCCTTACCACAAGTAGCCATTGACCAAAGACTTAAGATGGCTTTTTGTTTTTTTAAAGCTAAACACATGATTTTTGTCAACTGAATCAGTTTCAAGAATGGCACTATCTGAATAATGCTGTAACAAATCCCTGCCCCTCTAAGATGCTATGATTGTAACCATGCTGCACATGCTGGCCACCTCAAACTTCATGGTGACAGAATAAGAACAGCCATATTGGGTCACACCAAAGGTCCACCTAGCCCAGTAGCTGGTCTTCTGACAGTGGCCGATGCCAGATGCCCCAGACAGAGTGAACAGAACACGTAATCATCAAGTGATCCCTCTCCTGTCATCCATTTCCTGCCTCTGACAATCAGAGATTAGGGACACGATTCCTACCCATTCTGTCTAATAGGTATTGATGGACGTAACCTCCATGAATTTATCTAGTTCTTTTCTGAATCCTGTTAAAGTCCTGGTCTTCACAACATCCTCTGACAAGGAGTTCCACAGGTTGACTGTGCACTGCATGAAGAACATTTTTTTTTGTTTTAAACCTGATACCTATTAATTTCATCTGATGACCCCTAGTTCTTATGTTATGGGAACAAGTAAATAACTTTTCTTTATTCACTATCTGTCATGATTTTATAGACTTCTATCATATTCCCCCTTAGTCTCCTTTTTTCTAAGATGAAAAGTCCCAGTCTTTTTTATCTCTCTTCAGATGGTACCTGTTCCAAACCCCTAATAATTTTATTGCCCTTTTCTTAACCTTTTCCAATACCAATATATCTTTTTTGAGATGAAGCAATCACATTTGTACGCAGTATTCAAGATGTGGGTGCACCGTGGATTTATATAAAAGCAATTAAATATTCTCTATCTTATTCTCAATCCCTTTTAAAATGATTCCTAACATTCTGTTTGTTTTTTATGACTGCTGCTGCAAATTAAGTGGATGCTTCCAGAGAACTACCTGCAATGACTCTAGATCTTCCTTGAGTAGTAATAGCTAAATTAGTCCCTGTAATTTTGTATGTACAGATGGGATTATTTTTTCCAATGTGCATTACTTTGCATTTAACAACATTAAAATTCATTTGCACAATCACTTAGTTTTGTAACATCCTTTTGCGCTCATCACAGTCTGCTTTGATCTTAACTATCTGGAACAGTTTAATACCATCTGCATATTTTGCCACCTCATTGTTTACCCCTTTCTCCAGATGATTTATAAATATGTGGAATAGGATTGGTCCCAGTATGCATGCTTGGGGGGACACCACTAGTTACTTCTCTCCATTCTGAAAATTCATTATTTATTCCTACCCTTTGTTTTAACCAGTTATCTATCCATGAAAGGACAACCTATGTAGACAAACTGCTCCAAAAAGCACAAACATCTATAGTTATTAGCAGCTCACTGGGGCAGTTCTGATTCTATCCAATGGCAGGCAGCAGTAGACATGCATAGTAACCAGTTCATTTCAAAGTTGGCTGCATAACTTAATATGTTATGCAGCCAACTTTACACAAAAAGCCTGTAGGTCTGTAGATATCAACACAATCCCCAAAATAAATCTATGATGATTTACAAAGTTGTGTGATAGTTATTCTGATATAGTCCCTCATGTGGACCCAATTATATAGGTATAAAGATGCACTATATCTGCAGTTTATTCCCCTTCCCATACAGGAATAGCTCTATCATGATAGAGTACCTTTACAGTGGTATTATTGAGACCTTCTAATATGGGGGCAAGTGGTTATCACAGAATCATGAACCTTGAGAGGTCAACTAGTTTAGGCCCCCATGCTAGGCAGAATCAAGTATTCCTGGACTATTCCTGTCAGGTCTTTCTCTAACTGATTCTTAAAAAGCTCCAAGGATAGGGATTCTGCAACCGATCTTGGAACCTTATTGTATGCACAACTATCCTGATAGTTAGGAAGATATTTCTAATATCTAATCTAAAAATTCCTTGCTTCAGATTAAGCCAATTACGTCTTGTCCTACAGTCAATGGACATGGGAGACAACTGACCAGTCCATTTCATAACATTTTTTAACATATTTGAAGACTGTTATTAGGTGCCCTCTTCAGTCATCTTTTACACATGCAATTTTTTAAACCTTTCCTCATAGGTCAGGAATTCTAAACTTTTAAATTTTTTGTTGCTCTCCTCTGTGCTCTCTCAAATTTATTCAAATCTCTCCTTGATGCCCAGAACTGGACACAGTGCTCTAATTAAGGCTTCATCAGTGCTAAGAAAAGTGGTATAATTACCTCCCATGTCATACATAAGAAACTCTATTTATAAATCCCAAAGTGATATTAACCTTTTTTGCAACTGGATCAGATTGTTAGCTTATGTGTGGTGCACTATAACCCCTTGCAACATGGGAGTCCACATGGGAGAGATCTCAGGTCAGCAACCCCTGGGGCATTGAATAGTATGCTATGGGGCCTCCAAAGTACTGCCAGTTGCTGAAGTAGGCTTTCCTGTTGGGCTTGCTGCCGGGTAGCCAATGCCCTCATCATCTCCTGTTAGTGGTTTGTCACCTGTTGCAACAGCTGTGTGTACTGCTGCTGTTGGCAAGCTTGTTGATGCTAGCTTTCTATGAGCCATTTCAGGACCTTGTCTGATGCCATACTAGTGTTGCTTGCCTATGCCTCACTAGTGCAAAATGAAAGGGGGAATCCTGGGTAATATCTGAACATCCCTTTGATTCCCTAGTCTAGACCTCTCCTCAGCCTGGGGCAGTGCCCACATTCTCCACCATATGTAACACGGTTGGGGACAACCACATCTCCCCAACATGTCTTCAGATCTGCACTTAGCTGTGTGCCTCAGTGGCCCAGTGGCTAAAGTCTGTAAATCCACCCCGTCTTCAGAACAGTGAGGCCCACTGGGCTAGTCAAACTCACCCTGATCTGCAAGGAAATGTGGCCCACTGGCCAGAGTCAGTAAACTCATTCCTGTCCACAGGGCACTGTAGCCCATTGGCCAAAGTCATTAAACTCACTCTGATCTGCAGGGCAGCGTGGCCCAGTGGCCAGAGTCACTAAGTTCACCCAAACTCATAGGGCAGTATGGCTCAACAGCCAGAGTCAATAAGTTTGCTCCAGTTCTCAGGGTAGTGTAGCTCCCTGGTTAGAGAGAGGAGATAGGGGAGCGGGATACATACCCCAGCACTGGGGTCCAGGCCCTCCCTCTCTACTGGACCTCAGCCCAGAGCCCAATTAGTGTCTGGTGCTCCAGACACTGAGTCAGTGGGGAAAACCTCCAACCGAAACACTCTGACTCCAGATGCTGGCTCACTAAGCAGTTAGCCATCATCTTCCATTAGGTTACTTCCTTCTCTTGTCTCCACAGATGTGGTATGGGTCTTTGTCTCCTCTCCCTGCTCTAGGTTGGTCCAATCCTTGAGGCCTCTGAACTCCATGAAGCCTCTGAGGAGTGTCTCACCTTCAGCCTGTGTTGTGGTGTTTCTGTGTCTGGGTTTGCACTGCGGCTTGCCTGGAGCAAGTGGTGCACACCCTCTCTCTCCAGGTATAAGTGAGCTGCTCTATATTTATACCTGTGCAGCTGGAACATGCACAATGGAAGGAGTATGGCTCTGTTAGCCCCTAGTATAGGGGTAACCCTCTCACCCAGTGTAGTATGAGTGCGCTTTGTCACACCCCCATACCTTGTTCACCAACTACTGCTTCTCCAGTTAGTCCCCATTTTGTAGTTGTGCAGTTGGTTTGTTCTTCCTAAGTGTAGTAATTTGCACTTATCTTTCTTTAATGTCATCTTATTGAGTTCAGACCAATTCTCCAAATCGTTAAGGTCATTTTGCATTCTGATCCTATCTTCCTAGGGCTTGCAACTCTCCTGTTTGGTGTCATCTGCATATTTTATAACCATACTCTTCGCTTAAGTAACCAAATCTTAATGAAAATATTGAATAGTACCAGACCCAGGATAAACCTCTGCAGGGTCACACAATATATAGCTTTCTATTTCGACAGTGAACCATTGATAAAAGAACGGTTACTTACCTGTAACTGTTGTTCTTTGAGATGAGTTGCTCCTGTCCATTTGCGTGAGGTATGTGCGTGCCACGTGCACAGTTCAGCGGAGCGTTTTTCCCCTCGCAGTACCCATA
>CM057847.1:40164911-40213403 GCA_030068395.1 Apalone spinifera
CAGCGCCAATTGCACCCCCACCTCCCAGCCACTCCCCCTACCAGGCTTCCGGGCGCCCAATCGGAAAACCACAAAATACCGGATATTGCACATGTCTGGTATTTTCTGGATTTTTTTTTACCCAACAGAGCCCCAAAAAACTGGACTGTCCGGTAGAAAACGAGACACCTGGCAACCCTAAGACATTAGGGTGTGCCTGAGCGTGTCTGGGCACACCCAGCACACCCCGTACGCATGCCAGTGCCTGAGAGTATTGTGGTGTCTTAGATCTGTGGTATGCCATATCAACCACCGAAGAATTTGGTTGAGGATGGAGGAATAAAAAGTCCATGCCTTTAGAGGGGAAGAAATATTTCTTGTCTGCTCTCTTGTTGGTTGGCAGAAATGTGGCTAGTGTTTCTCAGACCTCATTTGCTACTTCTAGAATTACCTTATCTGGGGTAGTGTGATTCTTGACTTAGTGGAAGGATGAAGGTTTTTCAAAAGTTTGTGTTGTTTTTCCAGCACCTCTGATAGGATCACTTCCTGGCTAGTAGCAACCTTTTTGAACAAGTCCTGGAATTGCTTCCGGTCATCAGTTGATGTCAGATTATTAAGGATAACTGCCTCATCTGGTGATGAGGAGGATTTGTCACCTGGCGACACACCAGGTTGGCCGGTGTGAAGGTCGTTGATGATCTAGCTCTCTTCTGTGTTGATGGTTTGCGAGGGAGAAGTATGAGGATATGAAAAGGGTATTGAGCTGTTGGCCGGCGTGGAGGGTGTTGTAGGCCAGTGACATGTGGGTGCCCAATGATGGTATGAAGACCAGAGGGGTGGATGATGTGGGTGATAGGACCAGTAAGGATACCAAAGAGGATGGTGAGAATAGCATAGCTGGGGCCTATCATAGAGTGAATGCGCTCTTATTGAAGAAGAGGGCTGGAATGAAAATATGCTCTAACAATCCCCTTTATAGTCACTATTGCATGACAGTACTGGTGACCGTAGTGGGGGAGGAGAGCCCTGAACTGAGAATGGGGATCAGGAGCAATGCCTAAGAGAAGGGGCATACAAGGATCTAGAGCTCAGTTTTGTATGTGGCACAGGTGGATTGTATTCTTGTGTACGCACATAAGGGTGATGATGGATAGGCGCAGATTCCTATGATGCTGAGGAATGTGGTGCCCATGGAGGTGGCATCGATGCCGATGGTGATGGCTCCGACTCTGGACTCAGCATGTATGGCACCAGTCTTGCCGATTTTGACCTAGATTTGGTAGGCACGAAGATCTTGGATGGCGCCGAAGTCTTATTCTGTTCCTTGCACTGGGTCCTTCGGTGCCATGGTAGTCAGTGCCACAGTTTGCTCAGATTGCATTTTCAGGTCTGTCACCAACACGGCAAGGTGCTTGGTTTGTCTGCTGTACTAACCCTAGGTGGCAAGGAGTGGGCTGGAGAGGCCCTTCTTTTGGTCAAGAGCTTATGTGATGGTGAGCTCGAGGTTTTCTTCTGCTTTGTGGCAGAATCAGACTGATTGGTGTCCTTGGTGTTTATCTGGGGCTCGAGTGCCTTATTAAATAATATGTAGTCTGAGTTCCCTGTCCATGTGAACTCCAGCTGTAAGACTACAGCAGTGGACACTCTTCTGGGGGACGTGTGCTTCCCCCAGACAATTAATACAACACCTGGGCCAAGCAGGTATAGGATCATGGCACTTTTCACATTTTTTGAAACTGGAGGAGCCCGGCTTTTGTCTCTTCTTCTGTGTGGTTTTTGTTGTTGTTGTTGTTGTTAGCTGCATCCTGTAGCTATGTGCCCAGAGGATCTGATTCTCTGAGTTTTTCAAGGATGGTCAGAGTGTCCTGCTTGCCTTCCCTGTTCTTTTGGTTTTCTCTCTTCTTCTTCTCTTTTTTTTTTTTTTTAAAGTAAGTAGAGGTCTGAGGGCCATGGCCCTTGAGGCTGACAGTGTGCTGCACCCCAGGGGCTGTGCTTTAACTATTTACAACAACTCTGAAGAAAAAAATATTTTTGTGGGTTTTTTTAGAACTATAAAATTGAAAAAAAAAACCCACCAGTTTTAACTAATTACAATTCAGCTTCTATCTACCAGGAACTGAAGAGGAGAGGGATCAAGCTCCAGCTGCAATCAAGGGAGGTCAAGAAGGAACTCAGGGGAGTCAGGGCCATGTGCCCAAACTCCAAGGGCATGAACAGCACGCGCCACTCTCGTGCATGTATGGCCCAACTAGAGACTGCTAGAAAAAGTCTCCGAACTCCAGCACAGTATGAGCCCAGCACCAACAGTGGAGAACATATGGGGACATCACTTGAAGAATCTGCCATTAATGCCCCCATCTTTCTGTTCCTCCAGGAAGAACTGTCAGTCACCAAGAATGCAGTTTCAAAGGATAGGTGAAGTAAAGAGCATGTAATCTAAGAATTAAATCGGGATGGTGAAACTTTTTCCTATCAGAGGCCACTGAGCTTCCCAAAATCAGTCACGGGCCATACACTGCCCTGTGGGAAGGAAAGGGGCACAGAGGCTTAGGAATACCCCTCAGCTCCAGCCTGGGACCAAAAATAAGAGGGGATGAGAGTTCCAACTGGGGATGTGGGTTCTGGGGTGGAGATAATGGGTTTAGGGTCTAGAAGGAGGCCAAGTGGTTTGCAGTGCAGGAGTGGGCTCAGGGCAGGGGTTGGGGTACGGATGGGGGTGCAGTGTCTGGACAGGAGTTAAGGTACTAGCGTTGGCTCAGGGCTGAGGCAAGGGTGGGAGGTGCAGGCTCTGGGAGTAGTGGCATAGGCAGATGAACACACCTGTGTTGACCCCAACTTAGAGTGGGTGGGCAATGGTGGGAGTGGTAAGGCCCCTGCCCTGGCTCCGCTCCCTGGCCAGAGCGTAGGTGTCATGGGCTGAGCCCTGGCACCTCAGTTCTGCTCTCCAGCCATAGCACTGATGACCCCCATACCTGGCCTGCATAGGTGGGTGGGGCTGGATTAAAATTGAGTGGGCCACAGCCCACCCGTGGCTGTGCCACTGTCTGTGAGGGAGTGAGTGCAGGAGGGATTTCTGAAGTGAGTTAGAGATTTGGGGTGGCAGTGTGGGCTCTGGGAAGGAGTCTGGGTGTGGGAGGGGGCTCAGGCCTATGATAGAGGGTTGGGATGTGAGTGATTTTGGGCTCTGGGGTTGGACAGGGGAGGATAGGGTTGCAGTATAAGGGGGTTTCTGGGCTTGGAGTGTGGTTGGGGTGGGGGGTGCGCTTACCTCAGCTGGCTTCTGGTCAGTGGCAAAGCAGGGCTAAGGCAGGCTCCCCGCCTGCCCTAGCCCCATACCACTCCTGGAAGCAGCTGGCCCCTCGAGGGGGGGGGGGAAGCGAGAGGGAGGGGTGGAAGGGGAAGGATATGGCTCCAAGTCCTGCCCCTGCAGCTGCCTTTGGCTGCAAATCAATGGGAACTAGGGATGTGGCACCTGCAGGAGTGGACACCATGTAGAGCTTTCCTGATCGTCATTCACAGCTCCAGCCCAGCATGGGGTGATAGTGGTGGTGGTGGTGGTAGCCAAGGCTTCAAACCTGTTGCATGGAGACTTGATGATGGCTGGATGAAATTAAGCACAGGGCTGGATCTTGCTCACTGACCAGAGGCTTCCCACCCCAGCTCAAAATAAACATTTTATAAAGAAATTGAGGAAAAAGTTCAATCTATGGAAAGAGACTCATCAATTACTAGGATAGCTTCCTGGCAGGAGAGGCAACATTTAAAACCTGAGGATCCTGGCATATTAAAAAGTGCAGATGTCCAGAATAATCCTAGCAGCAGGAAAAGAAAAAAGGGGGAAAACAACAGAACCACAAAAACTAATTACTATGAGCTAGACTAAAGACAATAACCTATGCCTAAAAAGAAATGAGCATGTTGACATTGTTTCAGCGTGAAGGGCAAATGAGAAGGAAATGAAGGCAGTTTGTCCACACAAATCTATATAACCTGGGTACAAAACATGAGGCTATCAGAAGTGCAAGCTCAGGCTGAATAGGCACTACTACTAAAAATCTGATTAAAGGCATCAGGTGCACATGTGCACCTGAAGTGAGGCATCCTAGAAAAACTACTCAAAGAATTGTTAAAATGGTATTGCCATGCTGTCTGGACCCAAATTTTAGATTTTATATTAAACATAATAAAAGGTTGCATTTTACAAAATAATATTAATTAAATATTTTCATGATTGACAAAAATGCAAGCACGTGTTTTGTATTTAAATACTTTCCTGAAATATTTGCAATCTCACAAACAACAGAGTTATGCCACTCAAGAGAATCAAAGTGAAATTGCATACAGTATAAGCAAATTAGTCAAGATTTACAGTCAAACCCAGTTCAAGGAGCAAAAACAAACAAACAGGCTCTCTGTTCAATATTTGATGAGATTTTTCAAACTTTCAATGCTACTTTTGTAAGAGCCAAATTCTATTTTCAGTTATATGATGTAAAACTGAAGAAATTCCAGTGACTTCAGTGTAACAGGGTAAAACAGGGGTGGGCAATAATTTTTGATGGGGGTGCCACTCTAAGAATTTGGAAATTTGTCGAGGGCTGCAGTCTTCCATGATATTAATGGAGGAGGTGCAAGGTCTGGGTTGGAGGTTGGTTGCAGAAGGGAGCTTGGGGTAAGGGAAGGAGTTTGGGTGAAGGAGGCAGTTGTGACCGGGTGCACTGGACTGGGGTAGCGGGGGTTGCATTGTGACTTAGGGCAGGGAATTGGGGTACAGGAGGGGGTGCAGGGATTTGAGTTGTTAGCTAGGGCAAGAGGGGACTGTCATCTGGGGCAGAGGATTGGGATGCTGGATCTGGAAGGGGATATGGCTACAGGAGGGGGGCAAAGGATTTAGGTATGTGGGCAGGAGTGGGGGGGGGGAAGAGGGTTAGGGAAGGACTGGGGTGCCAGAGGTAGGCACTGCTAGCAGACCAGCTGTGGTTCCTGAATCAGCCTCCCTGCCTGTCCCACCCCCACCCAAGTTGCACCATGTGCTCTGGAGCTCTTTGTGCTTCATGGCTGCCTGTTATTGAAACAGGCAGCTCTCATTGGCTGGTTTCTGGCCAGAAACTGGCCAATAGGATTGTGCGGGAGGCAGGAGCAGCTCCTAAAGCTTCCTACCTCCCCTCCAGACTCATGGTTCTTAAAGAAAAATTGCCCCACTGCTGCATTTCTGAGCTGTGTGCGGGTGGGACAAGGGAAGCGGGGAGCCTGCCAGGGGTTTCCTGCAGCATCCGCAGGCCAGATCTGGTGGCTTGGCAGGCTGAATCTGGCCCGCAGGCCATATTTTGTCCAGGAAGTATGATTGGCAACAGAAGCACAAAAAACGTGTAAATATATATATTTACCACCTCATGTGTGTCGCTTTAAAGGTACTTAATTCTTCTCTTAGTTACATTCATGAAGCCTTTTTAATTTCAGTGGGGTTGTATAAATATAAGTGAAGGATAGGGGCTTTATTTACCATTATTTTTCAATTCTGACTTTTTATCCATAATATTTGCCAACATGCTGGAGTAGAGGAAGAAGTTCCACTCATTCTCAGGTAGAAATCCAAGTTTGTCTAGGGCTTGATTTTCACCATAGTTACTCTGCATGATCTTAGTGCAAAGCAGGAAGGAGAAGCAGAGTTGATTTTCAGTGAAGAGGGCAGAAGAAACTGTCTGTAGAGGGGGAACAAGTGTGTGTCAATACTGATAGTATAATATACTTATTTATACTTAGAAAATACACAAAGCAGATATTTAAGGCAATGTCTACTCTATAAAATAGGGGTGTGATTTTCTTGTTTGAATATTGCTAACATGAATATAAATAGCAGGGTAGCCACAATAATAGCTGTGGGAGAGGCAATGGAGACACAGCTGAACCATGTAGAAAAGAGTACATACAGGTGGGGTTGTACACGACACAACTGAGCTGTGCTTCCATCGTGGCTCCCCGTGCTATTGAAGATACAATGCTATTTACACTCGTGCTACCAGTATAAATCCACAAGCATGTAATCAAACCTCAGCTCAAAATACAGACATAGCTTCAGACACAAAGCTTCTTATAATTAAAATTCATATGTAAGTAACTGTATTGAATTTTGGTAACACCTCACCTTATAAACATTACTCATTAACATATCAATTATATCTTTAAGATGCCTGTTAAAGCTGTCTGTCTCATTCTCAGATTCTTCCCAGTGCTCTTGGGTGAAATGCCGCCTTCTCTGCCTGCTAAGGGCTCGTACTGTTCCACATACAGAAGAAGTTGAATCTGACAGAGAAATATGACTTCGTAGTTTATTCACAGAATCCATAGATTCTACAAAGATCTTATGGAACCACTCCAATGAAAACTGATACATACAGTTGACCTTAATAAGATCTGCCACTACAAAATATAGCACAGCACCTCGAGTTGCAATAGGGAGATAGTTTTTACGTGTTTTTTCAATTGTGGCTTCTGTTTTTGCTGATGCATCAATACGCTCAAAAATCTCTTTTGAAGTAACTTTTGTTCTTTGTAAGTTGTCAATGAGATCTTGGTCATCTAATAAGTGTCCTAAAATGTAAAAAAGGTTTTATTCAAATTTAAAATTTATGAGCTAGAATGCAGCAGACAAATTAACACATTTTTAAAAAAAATAAGCCAGGTTGTATTTTATTAATGTTCTTTCTTAGAATGCCTCTGTATTTGTATTTTTTAGTTTAATTCCCCCACCAAAACAACAAAGTTTCACACTAAATCTAACTAATGTTAGCATAAAATATATTTTACATTATTTGTGTTTTTTACAGAATTTCTTATCTTGCTGTACAATTTATTTTTATATTCATACTTTTATATAAATAGTAATGACAATAAATGTACAGAAATGCACACATATAAAATGGGAAATGACTATCTAGGAAAGAGAACTGTAGAAAGGGATCTAGGGATCATAGTGGACCACAAGCTACATATGAGTGAAAAGTGCAGGACTGTGCAAAAAAAGCAAACATTATTCTGGGATATATTAACAGGAGTGGGTGGGCCTGGGTCCCCCCAACCTTAAGCAGCTACACAAGGGGGTAAGAAGAAGCCTGGGCCTAGGCAACTGACCAGAAAACTGTCTGGGATACCTTCACCCCAAAGACAGTTGGGTCAGAGAAGCATCAGAGACACCACTGGCCACGAAGGGGTGACCACAAGAGGGTGAGCCCCTTCTCACTATGTTCACTATCATATTACCGTATAGCATATTAAGCAATTTTCTTCTATACTGTGTATCTGCTTAAGGAAAGTATGTCCTCAATTTCTGTAACATTTTTGCTTACCTTCTGTTTTCTGAAGCAGTTCAAGTGACTTTTGTTCCAGTTTTCGCAGTGTAATTTGGTCAGCAGAGATACTCTCCAATAACTCGTAACGCTGTTGCTCTAACTGGGGTGTTTCATAAATTACTACAGCTGACAAAAGCTGATCTTGCAAACCTTGGAATGTTACAGTGAAGTTGATCATTGTGACCATGTTACAAACTGCAGGGAGAAAATGTGGGTTGGCTTTTTGTGTCGTCATGTATAACCTGAAATCACAAAGCATTTTAAATGTCAAAGGAATATGTAGTAATGCCTATCTGCATATGGGACTCTGGCAGACTTCAGCCAGGCTTCTCCAACCATGCCTCAGTTCTATCCAGTTTTCCCCTCCTCCAAACTGGACTCCTCACCCATACACTTTCACCAAATCTAGCCACACATAGCAGTGATGTGTAACTTCAATAATCATTCTCTGGATTTCAGATGTTTAAATCTGTCATCTTTAGTCTTGCCCTTCACCTCCCTTGGTCAAGAAGCTCAAACAGTCCAAAAGTTCCCCAGCTCCCAGAACACACAGCAGAAAGAAAGAGAGACTCACACCCCTGCACAGGGGTTGGACTACTACAGATCCCAGCACACACACAGAAGGAGAGAATTCAGGGCAGAATTTCCCCGACCCAAACTCCATCTTCCTCTGGTTATTCTCCCATTATCCAATCCATCTTCTCCCCACCCTTTTCCTCTCTAACCCTTACCCTACTCCTCCTACCTGAAGCCCAAAGGTTCTCTTCCCTCTCCTATCCCCCTGATTCCTATTTATTGTCCTCTCAGGAATACCCACATCCTTCATGGCAGACTCAAACAGCTCCTCTCCATTACCACTGATTTTGCATCCTTAATCACGCCTACCATCCACATGTAATTTATTTTCTTTTAAAAAATAGTTCCAGTGCCTCCTGAATATTATGTATTCAGATTGCACTTCTCAAAAATTAAAAAACAAAACAAAAACACACCTCAAAAGATGCAGATTTTTCTCAAATGCTTACGACTCATTCTCAAATTTCTACCCATGGTGGATTTCAAACTTCAAAGTTACTAGAATTTGAACTTAAATGCTTTTTTTCTCCTGGGAGGCTGTGTCTTGTTAAAATGACCTTAATTTGCATAGTTAACCTTACCCCTAAACTGACCTGAAGCATAGCGAGCACATGGAGGACACCTCAGAGACTAACAAATTTATTAGGTCATGAACTTTCATGAGTAATACCCTCTTCATCAGATGAATTGGAGAGGAAATTACATAATCCAGGGCATATATAACAGCAAAATAAGTTACGTATCAATCGTAGGACCAGTGTTAATGAAGATAATTAAGTCAGGGTGGACGTATCTCATTCACAACATTTGATGTGGTGATGCCAATATCAAAAGCAGGGAAATTGCCTTTGGACACAAATCAGACATCAGGAATGGTAACACATAAAAACCTGTAGGATGGAACATTTAAACCTCCCTGGACATTTAATAACAGACTTAAAAGTAGTCATTCTTTTACAAAAGAATTTTATCTCCTGATTACAAAAGGAGACAGCTGAACTGGAATTCATTTATAGGTTCGGTACTATAACTTAGGCTTGAATAAAGATCTCAACTGGTCAACGCACTACAATGGCAATTTCTCTGCTTTTGATAATTGCTCCTTACACCAGTTGAGCAGTGTTTTGATCTGAGCCACATGTCTGTTCTAAGCTCCTCATCATAAGGTAGGATTCTCAGTTACTAGCTCACATGTGAGGGTTAGGATGAGAGTCTCAGATCTCCTTAGAACAGCGATTCTCAAAGTGTGGTCCACGACCATCATGCAGGTGGGCTGTGGGCTTGGGTTTTACCCCCTGTCCCTCACAACAAGGAACTTGCACTGGTGCTCCAGTCCCACAGCGCTCCCAATGAGGTTGGAGCACCAGTACTAGCTTCCTGCTAATGGATGGAGGAGGGGAAGTGAGCAAACTTTGCAGGCCGGATCCAGCTTGCGGAAGAAGGAAGTGACTCTGTGTGCTGCCGCTCCCCCTTCCTCTGGCTGGGTGAATGGAAGCACAGGAAACTGCCCACCTGGAGGCTTTCCATGTTGCTTCCATTGGCTGGAATCATGGCCAATGGAAGCTGTAGGAGCAATGTCTGGCAGCGGCAGGAGGCTCAAGACAGGTAAGCACCCTCCATCCCCCTCATGCTCAGACCTTGTGCCACAATCACTCTGATGCATCCCCTTCATGCCAAGACCATACTCCCACATGCTAACTCCTGACCAGACCTTGCACTCCCACCTTCTGGCCAGACCCCCCTCCACCTGCTCCTACACTCTACCTCTCACCGATATCCCACCTCCACTTTGCTCCTGCACCCTACCTCCTGTCCAGACCCTCACTCTGAGCCTGCTCCTACCTTCAACCTCCCTTCCAGACAGTGCACTCCTACAGCCTACTTCCCAGACAGAACCTGCACCCTAGACCCTAGATCACATGGGAGGGGTAGGGAGAGCAGCTCAGAACCTCCTATTCCACACATAGGCAAGTCTCCTCCAGCACAGAACAGAAAGGGGTTACACCCTGCACCTTCACTTCTAATCACCTTCTCCTCCCAACAAGCATTTGCTTGTGTAGTTTCTTTTTTTCCAAAAATAATGTTAGCACCTTCTGAATATTTTACTGTAAATCACATTGCATTTTCCCTAAGTTAAAACAAACAAACAAACAAAAAAACTTGTCAGAAGCAGGTTGGAGCAATATGCCTACTTTCTTCATACCAGATTGCTGTCCAGGGTGATTTGAACTCTCAGGATGTGCCTATGCTGCAATTAAAAACCTATGGTCAGGGCTGGCTGTAGTTAGAACAATTTCGACGGGGCCCCGCAGCAATTAATCCTGCTCTCAACTCACACCTCCTGCGGCGCAGGGAGCTGCCGCACTCCTCTGGGGCCGACGCCCCCTCCCACAGCACACCCGGCACACTTCCAGGTTCAGGGCACGGGGCCCGATTTGGGGGAATCGGACGAATCGGCCTAAGGCCGGCCCTGCCTATGGTAGGTGCATACCAGCTGACTTGGGGTGGCAGAGGTCAGGATATGGGGCTGTTTAACTTTGGTGTAGAGGTGGACTACATCTTATGGGGCCTGAGCTCCAGCCAAAGGCCAAACATTTACACTGCAATTAAATATCCCCTTAGTCCGAGCTATGTGACCCTCAAGCCTGTGTCAGCTGGCACAGGACAGTTCTGGATATTTAATTGTAGTAAAGGTAAAGGCAATGCTCAGAGTCAAGGACAATAACATACCTCACAGCTACACTGGTTTTGTGACAGAGAAGTAATTTTCCAGATCGTATAGTCAGTGTCTTTCTCTGCACATGTGCATTATGATCTACTAGGAGCATGAAGAAGTGTATGAGCCTTAGAACTGGTTGGCACATGCCTAACTGGAGAAGCAAACTCTATTAAAATATTTTGATTTCCCTCAAAAGGCTGATGAGTTCCATGTACTGTTGGGATAACTCTTGAGCGTAATACTGTTGTGATGATATGAGGTCTGTTTGATCTCTACATGTGAACAAAAAGTGTCAGAATGTGTTTTCTGGGGGTTGTATCTTGGGAACAACTTGATCAAATGGCCCCAATATTGGATCACTCTCAGAACTCTGTGCCTCATGGGAATCCTAACCATATTCATTTTAAGAGCACTTAAAGTAAAGCTTTAAACAGCTTTTAATACACTGAAAGATAAAGTTTTAGGTGGCTCAGTCTAGGCTCCAAATCTTAGTGGATATTTTTGACCTCAATATCTATGTGCCTCAGTATCCCTTTTGTAAAGGTAGGATGACACCACCCACTTTCAAGATGTTGTGAATATGAATTATTTAATATTTATGAAGTAATTGCATACCACAATTATAAGCTCCCAAAAAAGACTATGAAGAAAGATAAGGTTACTCACTGTGTGCAATAACTCAAGTTCTTTGAAATGTGAGTGCTCCACTCCAGGTGTTGGAGATCTTCAGTAGCAATGCTTGACTGGGATGTGCACGTGCAGTTGGCATCTTGCCGCAGTGTTGGAGTCTGTTTGGCACTTGCGCATCCCAACCTCTTCAGTTCTTTCTCTATCATAGAGCCATTTAAGTAGAACACCAAAACAGAGGGGAGGAGGATGGTAGTGGAGCACCGATGAGGTGGAAAGTGGATACCACCTTTGGAAGAAATTTAGCATGGGGTCGCATAGTGACCTCATCTTTGAAGAATATAGTGTAGTGAGGGTTGGCTATTAATATACTGGCTTTTCCTACTGTTCTTGCTGATGTGATAGCCACAAGGAATGCTGCTTTCATGGACATGTGTAGGAGGGAACAGGTGACTAGGTCCTTTATGAAAATCGCCCTGGAACCTCTAAAGGCTATGTTCAAATCTCATGTGGGTGGGGGGCATGGTTGTACTTCTCAATAGAGGTCTTGGAGTCTGGTAAGAAGGGTTTCATGGTAGGGTGTGTGAAAATGGGGAAGTTGTCCAATTTATCATGAAAGGTGTTGACTCCTGTGAGATGACCTCTGATGGAACTGACAGGCTATCATTCTTTAGGTCTAAAATATGGTGTAAGACATTGGGGAGGGATGCATTGCAAGGTTTGGGGTACCACGAGCACCACATGGAGAATTGTTTCCACTTATATAGTTAAGAATTGCAATTGGAGTCTTGTCTGCTGTGTAATAATACATATCTGACTTTCTCTGAACAGGTCAGCTTGTGTACCTGGAACCATGGAAGAACCACGCTTTCAGATGGAGCTTCTCCAGTTGTGAAAAAAAGATGTGACCATCACCCTGGGAGAGGGGATCCAGTCTCATCAGAAGATGTATTGAAGGGAGGATCAATGTGCATAGCAGGTAAGGATACCACATCTACCTGTGCTATATTGAAGCAATGAGTATGACCCTGGTGTTGTCATTTCTGAGTTTGCAGATGACTCTGTGTATAAGTGGAATTAGTGGCTAGGTGTACATGAGTGTCTTGATCCTAGAGATGCAGTCCTAGTTCCCATCCTAGAACAAAATAGGTGGCATTTACAATTCTTTGGTGTTGCAAATAAGTCTACAGATGGGTAAACCCACAGAGCGTACAGGTGCTGTGCCACTGCAGATTTGAAATCTCTTTCATATTCTTGTGAAAAGTGTCTGCTGAATATGTTGGCAGTTGTATTCTGGTATCGGGGGAGTAGGAAGTCAAGATGTCTATGTGAAGTTGGATGCACCAGTTCCATAGCTTCATGGCCTTTATGCACAGGGAGTATGAGCAAGCTCCCCTTTGTTTGCTGATGTAGAACATACATGCTGTACTGTCTGACAAGACTCAAATTGGTTTGTGTCTTATCAGTGGAAGAAAGTGAGGACATGCATACCTGACTGCCAATGTTCCCTCTACTCTTTTCCATCCATGTGTGGAATAAATGCATTGAGGCATGTATGAATGTGCACCACTAGTAGAAACAAAATACCTCATTATGGGCACTCTGTTAAACAGCTGGATAGTATTTGAATCTCTTCTGAGTGGCCATACAAGCACACAACTTATAGGGAACACTGCTGACTGCCCTGAGTTTTAAGAAGTTCATGTGTAAATGGGCCACTATTGGGAATCACATGCCTTGTGTCATGTAGCAGTCTAAATATGATCCTCAATCTATGAGGAAGTCTCTGTAATGAGTATTATCGCTGGAGGGTTTTGGTAAAAGGGAACACCCAGGCATATATTCTCCCTTTTTGTCCACCAGAGCAAAACATTCACAGGTGGAGTTATCATATGGAGGCTGTGCTTGGCAGGTTTGTATATTGAGGTCAGAGAGCCCTGGAGATGCCTCATGTACAGTCTGGGGTAGCGTATCACTTAGGCGGTGATTGCCTTGTGGCCTAAAAGTTGTAGGCACATTCTAGCTTCTGTCGTATGGTGGATGGACATTGTTGATATGAGGCATGTGATGGTGAAGAATCTGGCATTTGGGAGGGAAGCTCTGGTAAGGGTTGAGTGTAGGTTAGGCCCAATGATTTCTATGTGTTGAATCCAAATGATAGTGAACTTTTGAATGTTTATTTGAAGTCCTAGGCTGTGGAAGAGTGAAATGGCAGTTTGTGTGGCCAATTAGATCTCTTCATAAGACCGGCTTTTGATAATGCAGTCTTCCAGGTATGGAAAGAATATGATCCCTTGTTTGCAGAGATGGGCCACAATCACTGCAAGAGTCTTGAAAAACACATACAGTACTGTAGAGAGACCAAACAGGAGCACTCTGTAGTGGAAGTGATTGCGCCCCACTCCAAATCAGAGGAATCATCTTTGTGCCGGACATATTGAGATATGGAAGTATGCATCTTGGAGGTCGAGGGCTAAGAACCAGTCCCCTTGTTCTAGTGCAGATAATGTTGAGCCCAATGTGATCATCCTGACTCTTTGGGAATATGTGAATTTGTCAAGTTGTTGCAGATTTAGTATGGGTTGAAATTCTCCATTTTTCTTTTAGGTCAGGAAATAGGGGTGAAACAAGTTCCACTGCACCTAGCCATAGAAGGTGAGTTACCTCTGATCAAAGCAGGTGCTTGTGAGAGGGGTCCCTGAAGAGGGATGGGGGAGAAGGGAAAGGGGTGTATGTAGTGAGTCAGCTTGGCCTCCTGCTGACCCGGAAGGGAACCCCTCTCAAAGCCCCATGGTGGGCAATGCCAGAGCAACCTAGCCCCACCCACAGGAAGTAGAAAGGCAGGACAGGAAGTATAAAAGGAGGAGCTCCAAGCTCAATAGGGTGGCAGGTTCCCCCTGGGATAAAAAATCCTGCGCTTGTCAGCTCTTTGCCAGCAAGGAGACCTGGCCCCCTCTTAGCCTGCAGACAGGCCCAAGCTTTAAACTGTGTGACTGTTTTATGTTGCTCCACCCTGACCAAGGGCTGGGCTTGATAAATTATTGGCTCCATCTGCTGAGTGCCCAGAGCCCTTAACTGTGTAGACCGCAACTATTTGGTTGTGGCCCCGCCCTGACCAACGGCATGGCCCTCAAACTGCTGCTTAGCCTGCAGCCAGGCCAGAGCCTCCCTGAACTGCGGTATTGTTTGCTGGCTTGCCCTGAATAAGGGCCCGGACCTATGGCCTGAGCGTACCTGTTAAACTTTGTACCTGTAGTTGTTGCCCTGCCCTGACCCAGGGCTTGATTGTATAAACTATTGCTCAAGCAGGCAGCCAGACCTGAGCTCTTGAACTGCTCATAGTTGCTCCGCCCTGTCCAGGGGTGTGGTGGTATAACTGTGGCTCAGCCTGAAGTCAGGCCTGAGCTCCTGAACTGTTTGTCACCTCTCCCTGAGCTAGGGCCCAGACATTAAAACTGCTCTTTAGCTGGGCTGTAGGCCAGCTGCCCTGCCTTAACAGCTGGTGGGCTAGCCTGGGAGCAGGGCTTCCTACGCCCTTTTAACTGGGCAACCTATGAGGTAGTGAGGCAGCTTAGCCTCCCTCCCTCCAGAATCCAGTATGGGGGCATGAAGTAAAGAGGATGTAATGTCCACACTGCCCTATTTCCAGGACCCAGCAGTCTAGCATGATACGTTGCTAAGCATGGAGGAATTCCTGGAAGCGGTGGCCAAATGGGCAGGTAAGCACTGTTATTAAGGAGTAGTCACCCAGACCCTCAACCAAGCTTTCAAAATTGTGGTTTGGTTCCTGCTGATTGATTCTGGTTGTTTTGTGAGCATCTACTCAGCCTGTTGCAGTTCCTCACAGCATCATAAAGCTTAGGCTACTGGCAGTTGTATTATGGGTGAGACTATTAGTGCGGGCACTATCGCTTCCTCTTGGAAGGGGGAAGGTATATTCCCAGTATATGCAGACTGGCCCTGGAGTCTTTTATAGTGTAAAGAACTTCACTGGTCTTGTTAGAACTTTTCTTTATCAAAGGGTAGGTCCTTCACTTTGACCTGTAGTTCTATAGGAAATTCTGAAGAAGAAAGTCACAAGGCTCCATGCATTACTACAGCAATGACCATGGTGTGGGCCACCATGTCAGTCATATCCAGTGATGCCTGCAGAGCTGTTGTGGATAATAGTCGCCCCTCTACGAGGACCAATTTGAAGTCTGTTCTCCTGTCCTCAAGAATAGCACAAGCAAAATCAAAGAATTTGGTGTAATTATCAAAATCATAACTGGCAACAAGAGCAACATAGCTGTAGATTCTAAGTTGCAGAGTAATGTAATATAGACGTGACTCAAGACATTTAGAATCCTTGTCCTGTGGCATGGATTGGTGTTGGGCAGGGGTGGGGGTGGGCAGGGAGTTTGCTCTGTGCTTTGTTGCTTTGGCCACCAGGGAGATCAGTTGAGGCTGAAAAAACAAAAGGTCTGTTAGCTGGAACATAGTATTTATGATCCAGTCTCTTATATGTTGATAGCACAGAGGCAGGCATCTACCATATAGTGTCAGCCTGATCTAGTATAACCTTGTTTATGGAGGAAACGACCTTTGATAATGCTGAAGGTCGAAGAGTCTTCTGGAGTTTATGCTGAGTCTCCTGCACGTCATCTAAAGAAATGTTTTGGCTGATTGCTACCCTTTTGATTAGCTCCTGAAACTGCTCGAAGTAAATTGCCATCTCTGGTGGGGATGGCATGACAGCTTCATCATGGAAGGAAGAGGAGTTATGTTCAGGTGACTATCTGGTGCAAGGTCCTCCTCTGTTTCCTTACATGGATTCTCTGGTGCCCTGGAAGTGAAAGTGATAGGAGATACTGGAAGAGACAGAATCTGTGTTTTAAGGAGAGATGAGGCATGGGAGCAATGGGGTCAAGAACTGTTGCAGTGCTGAGGAATGCAGCACCATGGCTTTATGGGTAGATGCTGTGACTCTGCACACCTGGTATTTAGTAGTGGCATGTACCAACGAGTCCATCACAGTGCTGTCAGCTGGTGATGGGTGATGGAGTGGTGCTGGTGTAGTCATTGGTCTGATACCAGTGTTGTTGCCGCTTCTGACTCTGGAGCAGTTGTTAGTGCCATCGGTGCTGAGGAAGAGACCTGTGCACATGTAGGTCTCAACTCCTTATATTTATAACCCGAGCACTTGGTACCTGATATGCTACAGTGTTCCTGGATACTAACTCATGAGGATGTCAGCACTGCTGATAAAGACCTTATTGGGGACCATTTCTTTTTATTCAGATCCTTGTGAGGAGAGGTTGAGGCTTTCTTCCTCTTCTCATTGGAGAGTGTAGCCATGCTCTTGGTCAGTTCTGACCTCAATGGAGAGTATCAGGAGAGGGTTTAGGTATGCTAATCTGACAGCCAGGTTGGAGAAATTTCTCCGTAAGTATCATCTTTAAGAGCAAGTCCTGGCCAAGACAAGTGGGCACATTTGGCAGGAAGGTACATCTAACTAAGACATTTGACACAAAGGTAATGTCTGACTGAACGTGGCATGCAGTCCTTGCAAGTGTCACATTTTTTAAAACCAGGGGATCCTGGTATATTGTGAGACCATCCTGCAGGGTTGCTCCCAAAGGAGTGAAATGGGAGATTTTTTTTTAAACTAACAAACTAGAACGAACTTTTCTAAAGGAAGGGTAAAGAACCTGGATGTTTTCATCTACATTATGTTATTTTTTGTCTTAATAGGGAAGAGGTGCAGCACTGCTCCAAATTCTGTCTTTGCCCGAGGATGGTTGAGAAGGAACTTAGGGGGTCGGGATACACACATGTCAAACAGACTCCCAATGCCAATATGAGACACCAATTGTGCAAGAATGTCCTGACCAGCCTCTGCTATTGAAGATCTCTGATCAGCAGCCGAGTAATGGAACATCTACAGGGACATCACTTGAAGAACTAATAATTCTGATATCAGAGCAGAATTTGATTAGTGTACAGCAAATAGCACATTCAACAACAAAGAGAAAACCAAATACTGAATAACTGCTTATTAAGTAAGCATTCTCCATGCTCTTACTGAATGAAGCATGGTCCTGAGGAAAAATAGTATGTGATTATATAAATGAAGACAGTATCATAATAGATATGCACATAGTGGAGTTGAATTAAGACTGAAGAGGCAAGCTGAATTCTGGCATTTTCTGGCTTTTGAGTACTTTACTTTGCTACCTTAATAATATTCTTAAAATGTATTTAGCAGCTGTAATTAAATCTCTAGTACAATCTAATACAATATTAGATAGAAAAATTGTCATAGATGAAGACAGTTACCTAAAGTTGTGGTTGTATTCAATTTCAGCATCTCCAATCCTGATGAAGTCTTTACCTTGTCTATTGTAGAGTTCCCTTTTTAAGATTGACTTTAAATTTGAATCCACAGTTTCAGCAAGATCCTATGAATATATTGTCTACATTTCAATCATTATGGTTTATTAATAAACTTGAACAATACACTTGATCTTTTAGCTTTGTAAGTTCAAAATCAAATACACACCTTGGGTTTTATCATTAATTTTAATTTCTGGAGAGAAAGTCATATCCCTTATACCTAGCTGGGAACTCCCCTAAACAAGGACTGAGGGACAGTGGACGTTGAAGATGCCCTGTCAGTCAGACTCCGTTGGAATCAGGCTGTGTAGGAATGGAAGTATGGGGATAGGAAGGACACAGAACTAGTGCAGATGCACAGGTCCTCATCCCAGGTGGCTTTGTCCTTATAATTCTGTAGGAATCCATGCAGCTGAGAATTTCTTGTATTTATGTGGTTTTATTGAGAAAGTATCAGGTGCTTATGGACTATTCTTCACACTATTTTTAATGCAGTGTAACATCATTGACATCACTGGAACTACTACTAATTTACGTAAGTGTGAGGGAGGAGAATCAGGTTCCTAGAGTTTTAGACAGATATTTAATATGGAATGTAAATATAACTACTAAGTAGTTCCATCTCTTCCATCATTCTCCTACTTTTATACCTTTGAAAAGAGTAGTTAACATTCAAACTCACTCTATTCTTCTTACATTCATAGCTTTCTAATGGGAATTTTCCCCCTTGTTCTTTACTCAGAACTCCACAAAATTAAACCAAATTACCTGTAGCAGAATGGAGTCTCCAATTCGCATGGCATTTTCTAAAGTTCTTAAGTAACTGGAATCAGAAGCATGAATTTGTCGTAGCCCATTACCTTCCATTTGACAAACCCATTTATAAGCCTGTTTCTGTGGATCAATTAGTAAAGGCCATCGTTGTCCATTCTTAACAAGGATAGCATTCTCAATGGAGTACTGGTCGAGAGGCAAACCTTCATTTTGCCATTTACTGATCTAGAAAATTTTAATTTTCAATATTTCAATATTTTTACATGTTTGACTATCCCTGTTATTTCATGGATACAATTATAACAATTAATTAATGTGGCAAAGCTCTTGCTGTGTCGGGGGATCCTGTTCTTCTGACAGATTGTGTTCAGCCTCAGCGGCTTATTGTGACCTTCCACACAGCCTCTTCTTTTTTTAGAGGCAAGGGTCACAGACTACTGAGCCATATTCATAACAGGCTAGTCCATAGTATGGACTGAAACCCCTTTATAATCCTGGTCTCCCTATCCAGGGACAGACTCTGTAGTGGTGTGGGAAGGGTTGGGAAAACCCGGGCCCGCCAACTAGTCTGGGCTCCAGCTCAGAGACCCTAAGGCACTGGCAACAGACAGAGTTTGTTCTACTCCCAGGCTGGCAACTACTTCCTTGGGCCACCTCCCCAAACAATCCCTCCCAGTACCTTTCTTCTGGTACTTGAGCAGTCTATCCTGCTCCTCCACAACACTCTGCCTTTCTTGTAGTTCCCAGTTCTCACTCAGACACTCCTCACTCTCAGATCTTTGACTCCTTTCCTCTTCCTCATGTGCCTCTGAACTAACAGAAGCAGAGCTCTTTTAAACCAGTCTCAACTGGTTCCTGATTGGTCCAGCGTGTTCTGATTAGCCTGACTCCCTTGGCTCAGGAAGGCTCCTAACTGGCTCCAAGTATTCTAACTGGCCTGATTGTCCAGACTGATTCTGGAAAGTTCCTGTTGGTTGTAGGTCAGCCCCTGCCCATTTACCCAGGAAACCGAGATCTACTTAATCTAGGGCTAACATACCTCCCTTTGAGTACTCTCCTGTCACACTACATATAAAGATATAAACAATGTGATGCAACAAAATATTTAATCTAGATTGTAAATAATCTGAGTAAAATATGTGGTGGAAAAAAAGGAGTGATGATAAAGCCTTCAACATTAACCCACCCCAGAAATGCCTCTCACCATCTGCTTATACTATTACCTCATTTTTTTCTGTCATAGCTGTTATTAGGGAGTAATTTGGAGAAACAGGAATGATGTTCTCATTACACAGTCTCAGGCATTCATTTGCTAGCTGCTGTCGATATCCTGCTGATAATACTCCACTGTAGATGATGCATGCTGCTGAAACAAGGGCATCACCCATAATACATTGTAGCTTTTCATCCAGGTTTTTAATGGATTCTTTCCATCGATCCTAATACATTCAAATGAAATATTATAATTTATGGTAAAAATGTAACTAGCTTTAACTGTATGTAAATATGCATTTTTAATAATGTAGTCTCAAAGTTTATTGTTTACAATTACGTGAGAGGGAGGGAACTAAGGTGCAGTTGTTGAAATGTGGGAAGATTGTTTTATCAAGCAAGAATAATCCTCAGAAAGGCAATAGGTAAAATGAAGAAAAAAATGCTCACTTCTCATAATTGTAGTTCTTTGAGAAGTGTTCTTCATGTCCATTCCAACCAGACACATGAACATATGCGTGCACGGCAGCTGGAAGATTTTCCCCCTACTCATATCTGTTGGGTCAGTCCAGATGCCTCCTGGAGTGGCACCCTTACGGCACTCAATATAGGGCCCCGCTGACCTGCCATCCCCTCGTTTTCTTCTTGCTAGCTACTCCAGTAGAGGGGTAGGAGGGTGGGTAATGGAATGGACATGAGCAACATATCTCCGAGAACAACAGTTACAAGAAGATAAATAACCAGTTTTTTTTCTTTTCTTTCATGTTAATCTGGTGACTCCCAAGTCAAAGTTTTGGAAGCCGGGTCAGAATTCACATGACCACTGATTGGAGTACAGCTCTACCAAAGGCTGCATCACCTCTGGCCTTCTGGGTGATAGCATAATGTGATGTAAAAGTGCATAATGAGGACCATGTAGCCACTTTGTATATTTCCGGAATGGGAAATACACCATTTCCACTCTGGTGGAATGTGCAGTGAGCAGATTAGCAGGCATCTCTGCCAGGGTATAGATCAAAATCCACTGGAAAGAGATCAGGAGTCCTTTCATTCTGTCTACCTCTATGACAAAAACAGTTGGGTAGACTTCTGGAATTATTTTGTTCTTTCAATGTAAAAGGCGAGTGCTCGGTGAACATCTGAGTGAAGCTTCTGCTCCCTGCCACTTGTGTGTAATTTTGGACAGAACATTGCGGGGAAAATGATCTGGTTGATATGAAATTGGGAGTCAACCATCAGGAGGAAAAGCAGGAGAAGGCCTGAGCTTAACCGTGTCCTTATAGAACATGGTGCATAGAAGCTCTGATGTTAGGTCCTTGAGTTCAATTACTTCCTGGTTGATGTTATCACTATCAGAAACACCTCCTTGTATGAAAGGTAAAGCAGAGAGCAAACTACCAGCAATTCAAAGGGTGGCCTCATTAATTTGCAAAGGACCAGATTAAGACCGCAGGTTGGAACCGATTGCCAGACACGTGGATAAAGTTGGTTAAGTCTCTTTAGGAAATGGATGACCATAAGGGTGGAAAATAATGATTGTCCCTCTGCACCTAGATGGAAGGCAGAGATGGTTGTGAAATGAACCCTTATTGATGAAACAGACAGTCCTTGCTGCTTGAGACAGAGAAGGTCATCTAATGTAACTGGAATAGAGGTGAGTGTTGGGGATGGACAGAACTGTGCTGATCAGAATGGAATTATCTTCCACTTGGTGAGGTAAGCAGCCTTGGTGGAAGGTTTCCTGCTGCCAAGGACTGCTCTAACATCTGAGTAGGAGAGCTCCATCAGGTTCAGCCATGGAGCTTCCACAGCATGAGGTGCAATGATTTGAGGTTCAGAGGCTGGAAACACTGTGATTCTGAATTATTAAGTCTAGGAGGAGCTGTACGATGACAGACTTCTAGGGATATGTCAAGGAGAGACGAGTACTAGTGTTGGTGGGCCCAGTCTGGGACTATCAGTATCACTGAAGCTCATGCCTGATGTATCTTGAGGAAAACTTTGTGAACAAGGGGGATAGGCAGAAAGGTGTATAGGAGATGGCCTCTATATGGAAGGAGGAACAAGTCCATGATGGAGCCCTGGCTGTGATTAAGGAGCAAAACTACTGACACCTCCAGTTGCATTTCATGGCAAAGAAGTCAACTTGGGGAATATACTAAAACTGAAAAAAGAAGTTTGTGATATTTGGGTATAAGGGAACACTTGTGGATGTGGAACAACTTGCTGAGGTAGTCCAATAATTCATTCTGTATTTCCAGAAAATACAATAAAACTAGGCATATCAAGAGATTTACACTGAAGTCCCATAGCTTGAGGGTTTCCTGGCACAGGGGAGAGGCATATACAACCCTGTTTGTTGATATAAAACATAGTTGTTGTGTTGTCCTTCAGCACTGATTCACAGCTCCTCGACAGGTGGGCCCAAAAACCCAGGCATTCCGCTCTTAGCTCTCTGACATTGTTGTGCAGAGTGGTGTCTGCCTGAGATCAGAGTCCCTGTGTTCTGCAGTCTCTCAAATCTGCCCCTCATCCTGCCCAAGTCTAAGGCGTCTTTCACAAGAAGACTTTATTTATTTACTTGTTTCCATAACATAAGAACTAGGGGTCACCAAATGAAATTAATAGATAGTAGGTTTAAAACAACATGAAGTTTTTCTTCATGCAGAGGTTTCTTCATAGCCAGTGCTCAACTCCCTACTGTGGAGGCTCGACCCACATGTTACGTGTGCAAGGGTCTTCTTACCAATCTTCAGCTATCCCTTTCTCTTAAGAACAGTCATACTGGATAACACCAAAGGTCCGTCTAGCTCAGTATCCTGTCTTCCGACAGTGGCCAATGCCAGATGCCCCAGATGGAGTGAACAGAACAGGTAATCATCAAGTGATCCCACTCTTGTCATCCACTTCCAGCCTTTGACAAACAGAGGTTAGACACACCATTCCTACCCATCCTGGCTAATAAGTATTGATGAACCTAACCTCTATGAATGTATCTAGTTCTTTTTTAACCCTGTTAAAGAACACTGGTACTCGTCTTCACAACATTCTCTGGCAAGGAATTCCACAGGTTGACTGTGCTGTATGAAGAAAAGTGTCTCTTCACAGTTATCACTGGAAGCAGTGAGTGCAGGGGAGCCACTACTCCAGAGCCACTACTGAGTGGCCAGCTGGGGAGGGGGCTCACCATCTTGCCTGTCACTGGCCCAGATAAGTGGCCTCAAACCTCTCTCCGCCAGCCCCTGAGCCAGATGGAGGGGGGGCAAAGTCCCCCAACCCCACTGCCGCACCTCTGTCCTCCTCCCCCCTTTGGGAGCACCACTAGGGCTGGGCAGTGCAGTCCTTTCCACCCTCCACAGGACCCACCAGCGACCCACCCCTCCAGCCCTGGGTCAGCCCCGGCAGTGCCGCCGGGAGACCTGTGCAGTATCCCCCACCCAACTGAACCCAGGCAATGCTGGATAAGTCTGCTAGTTTGCTAAATATTCAAGGGGCTGATAATAGACTGAACAGGAGGACCATGAACTGGTAGTGAATGTTGCTGACCACAAACCTCATGTATTTCTTATGGGGCAGAGTTACTGCTATACAAAAGTATGTGTACTTCAACTTGAGGGTGGCATACTTGTCTCCTACGTCCAAAGAAGAGATAATGAAGCCCAACTATAATGCACATGAAAAAATATAACCCTAACTATAGATACAAAAATGATGGGGTCTAAAATAGCTGTTGCCACTCAAGAAAGAGATCTTGGAATCCTTGTGGATAGTTCCCTGAAAACAAATGCTCAATGTGCAGTGGCAATCTAAAAACTAAAAAACTAACAGAATATTTGGAATCACCAGGAAAGGAATAGATAAGATGACAAAATATCATATTGCGTCTATATAAAGTCATTGTATGCCCACATCTTGAATATCGTATGCAGATCTGGTCATCCCATCTTAAACAAAGACATATTGATTTGGAAAAGGTATTGAAAGGGCAACAGAAATGATTAGGGGGTAAGGAACAGCTTCCATATGAGGAGAGATTAACAAGACTGGGACTTTTCAGCTTGGAAAAGAAATGAGTAAAGGGAGATATGTTAGAGATTTAGAAAATCATGAATAGTGAGGAAAAATAGAATAAGGAAATGTTATTCATTCCTTCACTAACATAACACAAGAAGATGACCTAATTAAATGTACAGGCAGCAGATTTAAAACAAACAAAATAGGTGACGGGATAGATCATGATGATTGCCTCTTCTGTTTATTTCTTCTGAAGCACCTGACATTGGCCACTGTTGGAAGACAGACTACAGGGCTGGAAGGACCATTGTTCTGACCCAATATGACCAATCTGGGCTACGTCTACACAGGCCCCCTTTTCCGGAAAAGGGATGCAAATGAGAGAAGTCGGAATTGCAAATACAGCGGGGATTTGCATTTTTCCCCGCTGCATTTGCATTAACATGGCTGCCGCTTTTTTCCGTTTCGGAGCTTTGACGGAAAAAAGTGGCTGTCTAGACAGGGCTCTTGCGGAAAAGAAAGCCTTTTCCGCAAGATCTCTTATTCCCTTTTCTCTCATTTGCATCCCTTTTCCGGAAAAGGGGGCCTGTGTAGACGTAGCCCTGATGTTTTTATATAAGCTGAAATGTATCTGCCCCTGCTGTAAACCCCTAGATGTCACTCTCCTTCCAGAGCTGAAATACAGCCTGGAAGTCCTGATAGGGTCTCTCTCTCTCTCTCCACAGAGTTATTAAAAAAGTAAGAATATATATTAAAATGTTAAGGCTAACCAGTGTCTTTTCAGTGACTTGCCAAAAGATGTCAGAATATGCTAGTGTTAGAGCTGAGTGGGTATTATTGAAATGTCTTTCTTTTATATAGGAATTAGATATAGTCTCCTGTCAGCTAATTGCTAAATTGTCTGCCAAAAAAATGAGAGTTTTCCAGTGCCTTAGTTGTCCCTGGATAGAGATGATGTGTGTTTGGGGGAGGGCGGTTGGGGTTGGTTTCCCCCACATTTGGACATGTGCAGTAACACTGCTGAAGCCTCTGTCCTCAGTCCATCCCCTCATGCTCTCACTCTCTTCTCCCCTGTCTCACCATGGCAAGCACATGTTATTCTCCCCCCGACCAAAATCTCATATGATTCCTCTGTCTAGGAAGCCCTGGCACTCATGTTGAGTGGCAGCATAAACCATGAGAGAATCAGGAGGGAGATAGGTGTACAAATGCTCATAGCCCCTGAACAGCAGAGTAGTGCCTTTCATTGTGCTTAGCCATCAGGGACAATGAGTCTGGGGTCTTCTGCAAAGTTTTTGTGTGTTAGAGGTGGTCTTTATGAGAGGGATGGCAATAGGTGGAGGCTAAGAGAGGGCAAGGATAATCACCATTGGATCTGAGTCCTCCACCTAAATGCCCAAGCTCTCAGCAACCTGCCACTGCAAATGGTGGAGAACCCTACTGTCCTCCAAGCCTGAGGCTGTATGCATACCAGCCAGTGCCTTGTCTGGTTAGGATGAGGAACAGAACCTCATAAGGGGTGACTGCTCCCTTCCTTTTGCACCAAGGGGTTCAGTGGCACCTGGATTTCTTGGGCTGATGCCAATGCAGATAGCATTGTGCCCCTTGATGTCAGGGCTGCATACACCAATGCAAATACTCCTGCTGTTGAAAGTATTATCGGTGTTGAGGCCATCATTTGATGCTGGAATCACAGTCAGTGCTGGAACCACTGTCAGTACTAAACATATAAAGGGCCATACTGGGTCAGACCAAAGGTCCATCTAGCCCAGTATCCTGTCTTCCCAACAGTGGCCAATGCCAAATGCCCCAGACAGAGTGAACAAAACAGGTAATCATCACATGATCCCTCTCCTGTCATCCATTTCCAGCCTCTAACAAATAGAAGCTAGGGACACCATTCCTACCCATCTTGGCTAATAGTCATTGAAGGACATAATCTCTATGAATTTATCTAGTTCTTTTTTAAACCCTGTTAAAGTCCTGGTCTTCACAACATCCTCTAGCAAGGAATTCCACAGGTTGATTGTGTTCTGTGTGAAGACTTCATTGGTGAAGGCTGTGCTGGTGCAGACAGCGTTGGGATGATGGTGCTGGATGACAATGTGACTATCCTTGATCCTACCAATGTCAGTGGTGCTGAAGTGGGAACAAATGTGACTAAGGCCACCGATATCTCCCTGAAATGTGAACCTCAGCTCCAACCTTGACTTTGATGAAAAACCCAGGAAGTCCAAAAGGGAGATGTCATTGCACAGGCCTAAGTGCTACTTGCTGAGACAAGAGCACAGGGAAGTTCCAGCTAACCGTCACTGGCAATAAGAAGAAACCAAGAGGAAGGTGGGGCTCTACACTGGATGCCATGAGGGTGCCACCACAGGGTCTGCGCAGAAAGACCCAATGTATATTCAAGGGGAAAAACCTTCTGGCTGCCATGAGCATGCATGCATCACTGGATTGGAATTGACATGAACAAGTACTTGAAGAAGAACTGTGGATTGTCAATGAAAAATGTGTTTCAAATCTTTGCAGTTCTCTTCTGCTCAAGGCCAGCTTCTAGTTATTAAATTAGACAGCCCAGTACAAAAGGCCACAACATATTGGTAAGCCAGATGGTAATGTGGGAGAGGGGAAGCATTATTGGAAAAGGGGAGACTGCTTCCCATTCCTGAAACATGTAATTGAAATAAAACTCCTATGATACTCATGCTTGAATGCTGAGGCCAAAAAATAGACAATACAAGAAATGAAAGGCAATACCATCTCATTCTCCAGAGCTGTGCTTAATATAGATGCTCTGTGTAGACGCTGAGTTGCCACTTGCTTTCGAGTTGCTAACATTTCTTTCTGGGCTATGCTCTCTTGATAGCTTGCCTCTAAATTCTGTTCATGTTCTTCAATCTAAAAATCAATTGGCAAATTATAGATCAAGATTTTTGTTTTCTATTTTGATTAAGTCTGCCATTTATCAGATTTAGTTCACTATTTCAATTACTATGTGTGCTACTGATGTAATAGTCTTGAGCTTATATAAGACATCTCAGAGGGAGAGTTATGTTAGTCTGTAACTTTAAAAATGAGTAATCCTGTGGCACCTTAGAGACTAACAAAAATATATAGTATCATGAGCTTTCGTGGGCAAAACCCATTTCATCAGATAAGCTCATCATCCGATGAAGTGGGTTTTGCCCACAAAAGCTCATGATACTATATATTTTGTTAGTCTTGAAGGTGCCACAGAACTACTCATTTTTATAAAATAAGAGCTTACACAGTAGTGACTGACAGTTGTTTCACACTGCATTGCTCTAAAACTTTCTCATTGTGCACTGTCTGACAATAATATAACATTCCATGAATGTCAAATGATCAGAGCAATGTTAAGGCTAAGTCACTTTTACCCTCTCTGAAGTACAGGCCCAACACAAATTTCTACTGTCAATTTTCAAGCAGACCTTTCCTACATTTTGGAGCAACATTTTCCCTAGGTACTGGAATTGTTCTGTTGGGATTACTTATTAATATTGATTATTTTCCATTGTTTTAAACTTGCAGCATTAATAAATCCTCTTCTCACTCCCATTGTAAAGATCAGTGTCCCAAATTTGAGTAGTAGTTTGTTGAAGGAAATTAAACTAATCAGGACACATTCATTGGAAGCATTTTCTCAGAAGAAACCACTTTTCTCTAGTCTTCTCTGAAATCTGATTAAAAGCCTAATCTTGCAGTCCTAGTGCAGGTAAAGCTGCAATTGAAGTACATGAGACATCAGACAGGCATTCTACAGTCTTAATATAGTAGACTCAGGCCTCTACTCTATTAAAGTTTCTTACTTCTGAAGTTTTAAAAAGAACTTCTGCAAGTTTTTATAGGCTTTGTCATGGCTTAATTCCCCAAACTGGCACTTAGAGGGTAGACATGGGGGCTGGCTAGCAGAATAAACTCTGTAGGAACTTGTCTCCATAACTGCCAGACACAAACTTGTCCAGTCTCAGTTTCCCTGAGATCCAAAAAGAAAGAAAACTGATTGCTGCCAGCACCAAGTGTATCTAAAAATATAAAATAAACCCTTTTCCAGGGAAGAAATCACTTGGAATCCCTTCCCTGAGTCAAAGCTCTCCCTTCTGCTCCAACCTCTGTTTTGCTTGTAGTTGGGAAAAGAAACAGAGATAATCTGCAGAGAACAATGGGGCTCTGCTTCTCCTGGGTAATGTGGTTTCACGTAGGCATGTAGGTTTAAGGACACAAAAATCAACCAATACTGGTTAACCAAAACAAAAAGAAAACACTTTCATTATAAAACAAGACTACTGTTGCAAGCATAGTAAATGACTGGGTGTTAAAATCAATGAACTGAAATAAACTCAGGGAGAATCCCTGGGCTGTAATCTTTAGTTACAAAAGAGAAAAAACAATTAATCAGCTCAGACATGATTTCCAAATCCCCAAACAAGGAAAACAATAAAACCTGATGGACTATCTAAACTTTTCCCTACTTATACAATTCAATGAATTCAAGGAGTCTGTTCCTGGGAGACTCTGTCTCTCCTCCTCCATGGGGAAAATGGCTGCTTGCTCCAAACAAGGGAGGAAAATCCCCCTCTCAGTTTAAAATTCCTTATCTGCATTTCATTGGCTGAATGCCCAAAACCCCCTCTCTCAGGTACAGCTCCAAGTTAGTGTAACCCTTTCCTCACTCTCCAGGTAAGTCAAACTCTCCCTTGCAGCTCCTATTTATAGATAGACAGGATCTATAAAACATGAATATTTACATGCTTCAGTATCTAAGGAAAAACATATAATAATGAGAAATGTCTCACCAGGGCCAGACTTTTTTGTTTTTCATCGAGTTTTTGATGGGCAAGTCTTAGTACTTCCTGAGCTTCTGTAACCCGGATTTTTTTTGGCTCCACCAACTAGACAAAAATATACATCACAGGCTGCACTTTAATTTGAATGAAGAAAATGTGTACAATATGTTACATACCATCAACACTTTATGAAGTTATTCAGAAACCTGAAAAATAACCTCTCCCAATACACACCTTTCCCCTGCAGTCCTTTTGGTAAGGATTTGGTAAGTGCTGTAGTGAGGCCGAGTGGCCGCCCACTGACATGGAAGAGGAGGAATCCCTCCAGCCACCATATTGGGCTGAGGCTGATCCCACCTAGCCACCTGACAGGAAGCCAGGGGGAGGGGCCAGAGCTATAAAAACCCAGCCGGTGAACTCAATCAGGGCTGAGCCTGCAGAGGGGCCAGGAGCTTGTGCAGGGCTCCCCGCCTGAGAGGCTGGGACTGAGGCCTGGCCAAAGCCTCCCACCTTCTTGGAGCCAGAGGCTGACTATCTGCTCCCTGCCTGGGAGGCCGAGGCCTGGCCTGGCCCGCCTACCCCAGCAGACCTTGCAGAGGACCCCGAGGGCCAGCCTGATTCCGTGCCCTTGCCCAGGAACTGGGAGAAGCTGCTGCTGCCTTCATGAAGATCTTCCCAATGGTTTCATTGGGAGGCACAGGGTTTGAATATCTGAATCTCACTGCAGAAGTGGATCGACAGAAGGCAATCTGTGTCTTCCCTCAATTTCTTGAGAGCATAGACTTATTGGAGCTGCAATCTCAGGGATTTCCCTGGTTGCAGATGCAGAGACCTTATTTAAAGGCTATATTACTCTTCCTGTGACATTAACAAGACAACACACAAACTTCTCCAGAACCGGGCCTGCTAAAATGTTAGTCCCCTCAAGCCATGCAGATCTCTGGATGATAGTCTTTCATAGAGTTCAGTGGAAATGGGAAATGCAACTGCCTTCAGAATGGGTTGGGGATCCTTATACAGTTCAGGGAGTAAGACAGGAACCAACTACTTGTATTTCGGTGTATGTATTTGAATATGTATGTATTACACAGACACTGAATATACTCACAATTATTGTGCGGTCCTTATGGGATAACTGTTGAAATGTTTAATTCTAGTAACTATATTGGTCACATAGATCTCTTTGCATACTAGGCACATATGTCTATAATAGAATTTCCTCCATGTCCTCAGTTCTCGCCCCCAATACCTTTACTCTATTTACGTTACATTGATGACATCTTCATCATATGGACCCATGGGAAAGAGACCCTTGAAGAATTTCACAGGGATTTCAACAACTTCCAGCCCACGATCAACCTCAGCCTGGATCAGTCCACACAAGAAATCCACTTCCTTGATGCTACAGTACAATTAAATGATAGACAAATTTCCATCTCCATTTACCAGAAACCCACTGACCACTACACTTACGTTCATGCCTCTAGCTTCCATCCCAGACACGTCTCAATCTATAGTATACAGCCAAGCTCTAAAATACAATTGGATTTGCTCCAATCCCACAGAGACAAAAACCTAGAGGATCTATTATACAGCATTCTTAAAACTGAAATACCCACCTGGAGAAGTGAAAAAACAGATTGACAGAGCCAAAAAAGTACCCAGACACGAACTCCTTCAAGACAGGCCCAAAACAGAAAACAACAGAATTCCACTTGTCATCACCTACAGTCCACAACTTAAACTCTTCCAACGCATTACCAAAAATCTACAACTTACCCTGGAAAATGACCCTTCACTCTCACAGGCCTTGGGGAAAGAAGAAGTTACGCACCAGGTGCAGTAACAATGGTTCTTTGAGATGTGTGTCCCTGTGGGTGCTCTACTCAGGTCTCAGTGCATCCTCACACTGGGGATCGAAGAGTTTTGCAGAGCAGTGCCCCTCGTGCTGGGCCTGCACACCTAACATCTTGCACCCTTGCTGTTTGTGGAGTGCCAAAAGGGGTCTATGAGTATTACTGTGAAATTGTCACTGATTATTTTCTCCAAAACTTTTGGAATCAGTGGAATTGGAGGAAAGGCATACAGTAGATGATGGCTCCAGTCGAGTAGGAAAGCATCCCCGAGGGATCTCAGGATGAGGCCCGCTCTGGGACAATAAGAGCAACACTTCTCATTATGATGTGTTGCACACAGATCTATAGTGGGGTACCCCCATTGTCAGAAGAGGTTTTGTGTCACCTTGTGGTTTAGTTACCATTCATGTTGGGGAATAAAATGTCTGCTGAGAGCGTCGGCAATAATGTTGTCCTTGCCCGGAAGGTACATCACAACGATGGTGATATCATGGCAAATGCACCAGTTCCATAATTGTGTTGCCTCCAACACAGAGTGTACATGATAGAGCTCCCCCTTGTCAGATGATGTAGTAAACTGTCGTTATGTTGTCGGTGAGAATTTAAATGGTATGACCTTGGATATTGGCTAGAAAATGCTTGCATGCATTGAATACCACTCTCAGCTCAAGAAAGTTGATATGCTGGAGAGACTCCTGAGTGGTCCATCGCCCTTGAACTCGGTAGTCTTGGAAATGAGCTCCCCAGCCCAGTAAAGATGCATCTGTTGTAAACTGCATAGTGGGTTGCGTCCGATGGAATGGGATGCCGGCGAGCATGTTGGTAGGGAAGTTTCACCATGTTAACAAATCCCATACTAGAGTAGGAATGGAGACTGTCCTGTGCATATTGTGATTGCCTGGCTGATAGATTGAGGCTATTCAGTTTTGGAGGCATCTGAGGTGTAATCTTGCGTGTGCTACAACATACGTTGTAGCCACCATGAGCCCCATGAGTTGTAAACAGGTAAGTATGGAGGTCTTGGGACTTGTGGAGAGGATTTGTATAAAGTCCTGAATAGCGTGAAATCTGCTTGGAGGGAGGTACGCCCTGCCTGTTGTGGAATCCAGTCATGCGCCAATGAACTCGAGGGATTGTTGTGGCATCATTAAAGATTTTATAAAATTGATTGAGACTGAGGGACTTGAATATTGTCTTCGTTGTGTTGGTAGTACGTGATGCCTCATCGAAAGAAGACGCCTTGATTAGACAATCGCCTAGATACAGGAATATCATGATGCTGTGTCAATGAAGGTTGGTCACTACCACTGCTAAAGTTTTTGAGAACACACTGGGTGCCAATGAAAGACCGAAGGGCAGAACTCTGTACTGGAAATGTTCCGGGCCTACTAGGAATCTCAGGAAATGTCTGAGAGTCAGATGAATAGTCACATGAAAATAAGCATCCTGCAGGTTGAGGGACACGAACCAATCCCCGGTATCGAGTGCTGAAATAATGGAAGCTAGTGTCACCATCTTGAATCTGTGCTTGCGAAAGTAGTGACTGAGTTGCGGAAGGTCCAGAATTGGTCTCCATTTCTCTGATTTTTTTTTCTGGGTCAGGAAATAATGGGAGTAAAATCCTTTGCCCACGAACTACTTGGGTACTCTCTCTACTGCACCAATTGCAAGGAGACGTAGAACTTCTTGTTTTAGGAGAGCCTCGTGAGAAGGGTTCCTGAGGGGGGGGGGCAAGGTGGGGGAGGTGAAGTAAAGGGAATTGCATAGCCAGATGATGTTAGCTCGCAGACCCATCGATTGGTGGTGATGGCAGACCACCGGTGTTGATATAGTCTCAATTGATGGTGAAATAGTTTTGCTGACTCGTGCAGTTGAAATGTTACGGGAATGGTTTGCAGTCCTCCAACCAGCACATCAAATGGGCTGCTGGATATTTTGTTGGTTAGGCGCTTTGTTATTTTGTGGGCGTTGTTTTTGCAGTTGTTGCTTTGGTCATTGTTGGTCATACTGTCTGTAGCGGGATGCAGCATATGAGAAGGATCTCTGCTGATTGTAGGGCATATATTGCTTATGGCGGTAAGGTGGTGTATACATACTGAGTGTCCTAAGCGTCGTTCTGGAATCTTTGCCAGAATGGAGTATTTGATCCATTTTCTCAGCAAATAGACTTTCTGTCAAAGGGTAAATCTTCTATCTTTGACTGTAATTCCCTTGGAACTGCAGCCAGCTGCAGCCAGGATGCTCTACACATTACCACTGAAGTGGCGGTGGTTCGTGCAACCATGTCAGCGATGTCTAGGGCAATCTGTAGCGCTGCCCGGGAGGCAGTATAAACTTCCTGTACTACTGATCTTAGGACTTGGCATTTGTTGTCAGGAAGATGTTCTAAAAGTGCCACTAACTTGGTTTAATATCAAAGTTGTGGTTAGTGAGAAGGGCCGTGTAGTTACCCATCCTCAAAGTCAGCATGGCGGATAAATAAACTTTCCTGCCGAATAAATCCAGTCGTTTGCCCTTCTTGTCATTCATGGTGTTTCTATATTGTGGGGCTTTAGCTTTCTGTTGCACTGTACCCACCACAAGTGAGTTAGGCTGTGGGTGTGTAAATAGAAATTCCATCCCTTTGGAGGGGACGAAATACTTTATCTGCCCCTTTGTTGGTTGCAAGGATAGAAGCAGGAATCTGCCAGATATCGTCAATGACTTCAAGGACTGCTTCATCAAGAGGCAGTGCCAATCTAGACTTCTGAGAGGGCTGTAGATTCTTCAGCAGTTGATGCTGTTGGTTGTAGTAATGGTGACCGTAGTGGTATCTCCTTGGGGAATATGTTGGAGAGTATATACTACTACTTGTATTATGGTAGTGGGAGTAAGAAAAAAGCATAGGTGATCCAGGTGAGTGTCATCTGCCTTGTGAGCATCTCGGAGACTGTGACGATCGGTGCCGATAGTAACGCTGCAGAGATGGGGAGTAGCATGGTGACAAACGGTGGTGTTGCCTGGTGGAGCTGTATTGCAGTGCTTTTCCGGAGCATATTGAATGAGCCACGCCAGGAGAGGGTGGCTTTGGGAAAAGGGAATAGGCTCCAGGCTAGAAGAGGAAGTAATAGCTCTCCTGGACTTGCGCTGGGCCTTTGACAGGGCCAGAGAGGGCTCTCGAGAGGATAGAGCCATGTTCGGCTTCCGATGTAACACTGGCGGTGCCGATGCCAGCGGTGCCGCAGTTGGTGTCAGTGCTGACGATTGTGCTGGTGCCGATGTGCCCGTCAGTTCTGGCCTCTTCTCAGTGCTGACATTGGTGATGCTGACATTGGCGGCTGCATTCTTGGTGCCGCTGCTGCTGCCGCCTCTGATCTGGGTGCCACAGGAGTCACTGGTGCTGGTTCCCTCAAAAGGGCCAGACTTGGTGCCTTCAGCACAGCGGCTAATTGTCGTCCCTGAAGTACCCAGCTTATCTCCTGCACTAACCCGCTTCGATGTCGAATAGTGGGGTGGAGAAGACTTTTTCTTAAGTGCATTTGGAGCAGGCCGGTGTTTGTCTGTTGCTGAAGAGTCCACAGGCCGGAAAGGATCAGCCTTGGTGGGCTGTAGCACTTTGTTAAAGAGCAGCATTTTGAGCCTCATTTTGCGATCCCGCCTGGCTAGTGCTGTAAGCTTGGCACAGTGTGGGCATTTTTGAGGGATATGACCATCACCCAGACACTTGATACAGCGGGAATGCCTGTCAGAGGCAGGCATCGGGTCCTGACACGTACCACATTTCTTGAAGCCGGGGAATCCCGGCATCACTGCTGCATAATGGTGAATTCAACTATGCAGTCCTTAACCGTAAAGAGGAATTTTTTTCTAAGTATGAAACCACTATCAACTAAGAACTACTGAACTATAAACAACTAATTACTAACTAATGTTAATATTTTTCTCTCAGGATGTGAAGAGAAGAAGCTCACTCCGTCTGCGACCATAGACGGTTAGGAGGAACTGGAGGGAGCTGGACTGTACTCTCTCAGAAATGATGCAAACAGCACGAGATGACTGTCACGCATTCGCAATCCGGCTGGACTACTGACGAATCTCTGATCTGCAGCACCGGAACAAGCCCAACACCTACCAGTAGAACACCCACAAGGATACTATTCAAAGAAGAAGAAATTGTTACTCACCTTGTGCAGTAACATCTGTTCTTTGAGATCTGTGTCCCCATGGGTACTCCACTACAGGTGTCAGGCTTGTCCCGGCGCCGCAATCTGGAGAGTTTTAGCCAGCAGTAGCGCCTGGTGGACTGCACATGCGCAGAAGCCGCCTTGTGCCGTTCGTGCCCTTTCTGTGCAGCACGGTCTATTGCCAGTTCCTCCTAGCCGGAACATCTGGAAGATATAATGGTAGGGGTTCCGAAGCAGGGAGGAGGGTGGATAGTAGAGCACCCTACGGGGACACACATCTCAAAGAACAGATGTTACTGCACAAGGTGAGTAACAATTTTTTCTTCTTTGAGTAGTGTCCCCATGGGTGCTCCACTACAGGTGAGTGTGAAGCAGTAGCCCAATGGTAATGTGCTTCGGAATTATCTGTGCCCAGAGGAGAGCACTGCCTGAGACACTGCTGCATCTGCTGTAGTGATACGGTCAAGAGCGTAATGTCTGGTGAACATAGATGTGGACTACCAGGTCGCCGCATGGCAAATATCATGTAGGGAAACATCCTTCAGGAAAGCCGTGGAAGTGGCCATGGCCGGGTCGAATGCACCAGAGGCTTAGAAGGCAATGGCTAATTTCGGAGTGCGTTTACGATATGTGATGAAATACGTTGAGATGAGAGTTGTTGCCCTTTTGAACAAGGTGCAACTGACAAAAATAGGCGTTGTGATTTGCAGAACCACCGCGTTCTGTCTATATAAAAAGCCAACACTCTCCTGATGTCCAGGGTGTGCAAACATGCATGTTCTGGAGTAGAGTGCAGTTTAGGGAGAAACGTATGGAAAACTATGGGCTCACTGATGTGGAACGATGAGTTAACCTTTGGAAGAAACGAGGGGTGGCATCGTAATGTCACACTTTGATGAGTAAACAGTGTGTACAGAGCATCGGCCGACAAGGCCGCTAGCTCACTGACTCTTCGTGACAAAGTGATAGCTAAAAGAAAAGCAACCTTCGTGGTGAGAGTCTGCTGATTACAAGTTGCTAGGGGTTCAAACGGTGGGCAGATAAGAGTATCAAGGACCAGTGTTAAGTCCCATGGCTCCAGAACTGTTTTATATGGTGGATGGAGATTGGCTGTGCCAACTAAGGACTTAGTTCAAGTTTACGTTTGAGTGCCGCGTGGAGCCGTGGGCAGTTAGTTCTGACTAGGGGGATTTAAAAATGGTGCCCAGATGGAAAGATGCAAATAAAGCCCAGGATATTTAAATCCCGGGCTTCATTTGCAACTTCGAATGCCTACATTAGCCTCCCTAGTTCGAACTAGGGGGCTAGTGTAGACATAACCTTAGAGATAGGATGAGCGAATACCGAAACAACCTCCACAGATGGGTGGAAGGCTGAGATTGCAGCTAAATGCACCTTCAGTGAGGACTGCCAAATTCTGAGAATGTAGATAAAGAATGTAGTCCAATATTTGTTGAATGGGTACGCGCGAGGGGTCCATGCCTTGTGACTGGCACCAGGCCTGGAAGCGTCGCCATTTATAAAGGTAAGACCTTTGGATCATTTGACATCTGCTCAGTATCAAGATGTCTCTCACCACTTGGGAGCAAGCTAATTCCAACCCCTGGAGCCACTCAGGAACCACGCCGTGAGGTGAAGGCGGTCGATGCTTGGATGCAGGAGAGTGCCGTGTTGCTGCGAGAGCAAACTGCTCACGTGTGGAAATCATTTGGGTTGAGATAAAGACATCTGCATGAGTTGTGGTAACCAGGTTTGATGAGGCCAAAATGGTGCTATCAATATTACCATTGCGCCATCCGTCAGTATCTTCCCTATCATCCTTGGTATGAGGGGAAGTGGTGGGGAGGCATATGACAGGTGGTACGTTCTCCAATTGAAGAGAAAGGCATACCCCTTTGAGTCGATTCCTATTCCGGCTCTTGAACAGTAAAGGAGACACTTTTTGTTGCGCCGGGTTGCAAAGAGATCTATGTCTGGGTATCCCCAAGACTGAAAAACATTGCGAACTACATAGTCGAGCAGTTCCCATTCATGTTGCAAATGGAAGGTCCTGCTCAGAGCATCTGCAATGGTATTGCTCTTGCCGGGGAGGTAAGCAGCTGTGAGTGTAATACCATGCTGAATTGCCCAATTCCATAGTCGTATGGCCTTTGCACACAGGGATCTGGATGTGGCACCGCCTTGTCGATTTATGTAGTAGACTGTGCATATATTGTCCATAAGAATCTGTACAGTGGTCCCTTGCAAATATCGGCTCAACTGGCAGCATGCATTGAAAACTACTCGAAGCTCTAGAACATTTATATGAAGTAGGGACTCATGAGGTGACTACAAACCCTGGACTTGGTGATGTTGCATATGTGCTCCCCAGCCAATAAGGGATGCATCCGTGGTGATCTGGAGAGATGGGGCTTGGACATGGAATGGAACGCCCACACTAATGTGCTATTCGAGTCGAGCCACCACACAAGGGAGTCCCTCACCCGGTTGGGGATAGAGGTAAGTTTGCGGGTATCGTCGATGGCTGGTTTGTAGATTAGAAGGAGCTGGGCGTGTGGAACGACGTAGGTTGCTGCTGCCATGAGGCCTAGCAACTGGAGACAAGTAAGTATGAAGACCGCGGGAGCGGTGAGCAGAATGTTTAATAGATCCTGAATAGTTTGAGATCTGTTGACCGGTAGGTAGGCAGTAGCGGTCGTAGAGTCCAGCCTTGCTCCGAAAAAATCAATGGACTGAGATGGATCCAGGGAGGACTTTGGTAGGTTGATGATGAGACCGAGGGCCTCAAACATGTCCCTGGTAGTAGCTACCACCTTCTGTGCCTCAACTGCTGAGTAAGCTCTTATAAGGCAGTCATCGAGGTACGGAAAAATCATGCTCCTGGAATGTCTGAGGTAAGTAGCTACAAATACCAGGGTCTTTGAAAATACCCATGGGGCTGCCGAAAGCCCGAAGGGAAGTGCCGTGTACTGATAGTGGTCGTTGCCGAGGGTAAATCAGAGAAATTTCCTGTGGGTTGGGTGGATGGTGACATGAAAATAGATGTCCTGAAGGTCGAGGGACGTGAACCAATCCCCTTCGCTGAGAGTTGGGATGATAGAGGCCAGAGTAACCATCTTGAATCTTTGTTTTCTTAGATAATGGTTGAGCCCACGAAGGTTGAGGATCGGTCTCCATCCGCCGGACTTCTTCTGCATGAGGAAGTATCGGGAATAGAAACCTTTGCCTCTGAATTGACGTGGGACCATCTCCACCACTCCAATGGTAAGTAGATGCACGACCTCCTGTGCAACAGGAGTTCGTGAGAGAGGTCCCTGGAAAGGGGGGCTTGAAGGGTGGAGGGTGGCGAACGGAATAGAGAGACCAGATGTTATGATCTCTCTGACCCATCGATCTGTGGTGATGGCGAACCAATGACGGCGGTAGGGTCTCAATTGGTGATAGAATAGTCTGGTTACTTGAGAGATGGCCTGTAAAAGGGGAGTGGTGCGCAGACCCTCGACGGGCATGTCAAAACTGCTGTTGAGACTGTTGTTGGGTTTGCGTCTTGGTAGGCTGTTGGCGCCATCGTTGCCTTTGTTTGTGTTGGTCGTAAGGCCTGAATCACTGTGATGTGTAGGAGGGAGGCCTCTGCCTATTGTAGGGCCATGCTCTTCTGTGCCTGAAGGTTGGCGTGTACATTCCAAGTGTTCTTAATGTAGTTCAGGAGTCCTTACCAGAGTAGAAGACCTGGTCGGTGTTTTGAGCAAACAAAGAAGAGTGGTCAAAAGGAAGGCCTTCCACTTTAGGTTATAAGTCCTTAGGCATGGAGGCAAGGTGCAACCAAGAAGCGCGTCACATTACGTCCAATGTGGCCGTTATACGGGACACCGAGTCAGTGATGTCTAGCAAAATCTGAAGTGCTGTATGCGCCGCCGTGTAGCCCTCTTGCACGACTACTTTGAGTATTTATTTTTTGGACTCTGGAAGATGTTGCATCAATGGAACCAACTTGGCATAATTATCAAAGTCGTGATTGGCGAGTTGAGAAGAGTAATTTGCCATTCTCAGGGTTGCTGTCGCGGATGAATAAACCATCCTACCGAACAAGTCGAGGTGTTTTGTGTCCTTCTCGGAGGGTGTATTCTTCGATTGTGTCATCTTTGATTTCTGTTGAGCTGCGTCAACGACAATGGAATTAGGAGGGGGACGTGTAAAAAGAAATTCGGCGTTCTTAGGATCGACAAAATACTTTTTGTCCACATGCTTATTCGTTGGTGGTATGGACGCTGGTGTTTGCCAGATTTCATTTGAAATTTCTAGAATCGCCTCGTCAAAAGGAAGAGCCAACTTTGACCTATTGTAATGTTGTAGATTCCTTAGGAGGGCATGTTGTTTTTGAGGGAATTCCGGGGCGCACAGATTCTGTGAGTGGGCGACTCTTTTAAACAGCTCTTGGACTTGTTTGTAATCATCTATAGGCAAAGAATCATGATCTAAGACCGCATCGTCTGGTGACGAAGAGGATAGGTTGTCGGAGAGCCAATGGGTTTCCTATCTACCGTAGGGGAATGAGCATTACCACCATGACCAGAGGCTCAATCATCACCCGTAGGTGTTAGAGGCAGTTGCGGCAGAGGGATGATATCCTGAGTTGGCAGTTGAGGTGAGTATGACTGGCGGTGTCTTGGTGATGGAGGTGAGTGCCTAGCGGAAGAACACGGACAGTCATGGTAATGTGTGAGATCCAGCTGACGATGTTGGCCGTGATGCGAATATCCAGGAGAGTAAGAGCTAGAGCTGCCGTGCCGGTAGTAACGCAGTCGAGCAGGTGATAACGGGGATCGTGACCATATAGAATATCGCGATGGAGACCTGGAGTAATAATGACGATGGTAACGTAGAGGTGTGAATGAACGTCTCGGAGATCTTCAATACTGTGGTGAAGGCAAGTGTTGATATTAATCTCATTTGTCATGACGAGGTGCAGATGAAGGTCTGGGTGAAAAGACAGCCCTATCGGGGGTGGGGGAAGGTGAGCGCAGCTGGTGCATTTTCTTCTGGGCTTTTGTAGGCACCCCAGTAGCAGGAGAGGGGGCAGTGGCAACCGGGCTGCACGGCACTGAGATGAAGGAAGCAGAGTCGGATGGTGATGCAGGTGCTGAAGCCAACGATGATGGTGCCGTGCCCTGTGCTGAAGGGCTAGATGGTTGGGCCTCAGGTGCCGGCTGGTACCGCGTGCGATGTCGGTGCCGGTTGTCTGTGATGTATCTGCCTCAGTGCCAATTCTTGTTGCGCATGTCAGGGTGTTGGTTTGCGGGATGTTGCACACGCCCGTGGTGACCTCGGCACGAGATAGACTCTCTACACCATCTTGGCCTTTGGTGCCGGCTTGGCTTTCGGTGCCGGTTTTTCTCCCGGTGCCGGATCAAGTCTCGACGCTGGTCCATGTCTCGGTGCCAGGTGGGGTCTCGGTGCCGACTCATCTCTTGGTGCCGGCTCATGTGTCGGCACCAACTCAACTCTCGGCGCCGACTTGTGCCTCAGCACAGGCTTGGAAATAGCCACAGATGGCTGGGTGTGGCACTCTATGGCAGCCCTCAGTGCCGGCTCGGATGGTGCCGATTGTGGCTCCGGTGCCGTCCGTGAACTCGGTGCCGTTGCCGCTGGTGTGGATTCGGAGCGCGGTGCCGAAGAGAGCGCGGGGCTAGGCTCCGACGTGCTATGGCCCTTAGGTAATTTCTCGTGGCTAGGCGGGAGTGCTGAAGAGCTTGGTGCGTCCCCTGCACTTACACTCCTAAATGGAGCGGAGCTTCTCCCTTCACAGGGCTTATGATTGTGGAGCCTCTGAACACTCATCTGTGGACAAAGGCTGAAGTGCTCTATTGAACAGGAGCATCTTCAGGCGCATTTCTCTGTCACGTCTGGCCCTGGTGGTCAATTTTGAGCAATGGCCGCACTTCTGTGGGATATGCCCCTCTCCCAAACAGCATATACAATGGGAGTGTCCATCAGAGGCTGGCATCGCATCGCCGCACGACGCACATTTTTTGAGCCCTGTGGGCATTACTCTGGTAGTCTGAGTCCTTCAGAGAGAAAAACCCCGGCAGGCCAAACAAATGGGCCTGAGGGTGAACGAAATGAGAATAAAACTGGTTTTTTTTAACACTAACTAATTAACTAATTATAACAACTAACTATACTGGGGGGGGGCTAACTGGGATGGAACAAGTAACAGAAAAACTTCAAATTCTCTTCAGGTTGAAGAGGACCGCGTTCCAACTCCATCTGCAGCCGTGGATGGTTAGGAGGAACTGGCAATAGACCACGCTGCAGACGGAGTTGGAACGCGCTCCTCTTCAACCTCTTCAATAGAAAGGGCGCGAATGGCGCGAGGCGGCTTCTGCTCATGCACAGTCCACTGGGGGCTATTGCTGGTTAAAACTCTCTGGATTGTGGCGCCGGGACAAGCCTGACACCTGTAGTGGAGCACCCATGGGGACACTACTTGAAGAAGAACTATTGTTACTGAATCTGGTGAGTAACTTCTTCTTCAGCGAGTGGTGTCCCTGTGGGTGCTCCACTCAGGTGACTCCGTAGAGGTACCCACCAGATGGAGGTGGGCATTGGAGTCTTTTAAGTTAGAAGGAAGGACCACATCCGCTACAGATGTAGGGTATCTGTGACGACCATGTGGCTGCCCTACAAATGTCCACTAATGGTACATTGTTCAGGAAGGCTGTCATAGTGGCCATCATACATGTGGAGTGAGCCCTGATAGACTGTGGTGGCTGTTTGCCACTGAGTTCACAAGCGGTATGTATGTAGCTTGCAATCCATTTGGATAGGTGCTGTGCTGAAACAGCTGTTCCTGTGTGTGGTCCTGATGCCACAAAGAGTCTGTCTGATTTTCTGGTTGCTCTAGTTCTATCAAGGTAGAATGCAATTGCTCTCGTTGCATCCAGCGTATGTAATATAGCCTCCTTGGGGGAGGCATGCGGTTTAGGGAAATAGGCAAGTATATAAATGGATTCATTTCCATGGAAGTCACATATAACCTTCATGAGGAACTTGGGGTGAGGTCTGAGTATGACTTTATCCCTGGTAAAGGTAGTGAAAGGTGGGTCAGCCATGAAGGCTGCGATTTCTCTTACCGTTCTTGCTGATGTTATTGCCAATATGAAGGCCACCTTCATAGATAGGTATTGTGGTGGCTAGTGGCTCAAAGGGTGGTGAGCGTGTCAAGGACCAAATTCAGGTCCCATGGTGGCACTGGGGCGGAGATTTGTATGCATTTTCTGTAAGCCTGTGAGAAAATGCTTCACCATGGGATATGCGAAGAGGGAGAAGCTATCTACTGGATCATGGAAGGCTGTGATTGCCACTAGGTGGACTCAGACGGAGCTGATAGAGAGGGCCGTGTCACTGAGGTCCATGAGGTAGTCGAGTAAGGTAGGTATGGGGACTGTAGTGGGATGCAAATTGCTCATCGTGCACCACTGTTGAAAGCGTTTCCATTTGTTTTGATAGGTGCTTCTTGTGGAGGGACGCCGACTGTTTAGTAGGACTTGTTGGACTTTGCCCAAACAGGTGAGTTCTTCATTCTGGAACCACGAAGAAGCCATGCCATGAGTTTCAGAGTTTTGATGCTGAGGTGACATGTGCTGCTGTGGTGCTGTGTCAGGAGTTTTGGCACCACCAGGACAGGAATGGATTGATCTATTGAAAGGTAGTGGAGATAAGGGAACCAGAGTTGACTCGGCCAGGCTGGGGCTATTAAGATTACTGTGGCCCGATCGAACCGAATCTTGTTGATCACTCTGGCGATAAGCTGAATTGGTGGAAAGGCATAGCGTAGGGTACCTGTCCAGCGCATGGTGAAGGCTTCCCCTTGTGACCTCTTGCCCAGTCCTGCCTGGGAGCAGAATCTGTGGCATTTGCGGTTGTAAGATGTTGCAAAGAGGTCTATAGTTGAAAAGCCCCAATTGCGGAAGATTGAAAGGAAAATATTGGTATTGATCTCCCACTTGTGCTGATCTGAGAAATGTCTGCTCAGTTTGTCGGCTCTCACGTTTTGTTGTCCCGGTATATACATGGCTGTTGGGGTTATTTGGTTCCAAAATCTGACTGCTTTGGTATATAGAGAGCGTGATCGGGCACTCCCCCTGCCGATTGACATAAAACATAGAAGGTGTGTTGTCCATGAGGACACAGATAATTCTGCCTTTTACCAAGAGAAGGAAATGGGTGCAAGCCCTGCGAATGGCCTTGAGCTCCAGGATGTTGATGTGGAAGTGTCTCTCGCGCTGGGCCTATGTACCCTGTAATGATGTTGTGCCACAATGGGCCCCCGAGCCCATAAGTGCTTCTGACATGGTAACTAAGGAGTCTGGTCATTGGAAGGGTATGCGGCTAGCAGGTTGGCTGGAGATGTCCACCATTTGAGAGATTGCAGTACTGGTGGACAAAGTGTGAGATACTTCGTGAGACTGTGTTGGGTTGGTATATAGTTGATTGCGAGCCAATGTTGAAGGCACCTCATGTGTAGCCTTGCAAATAGGACTACAAAATTAGTGGCAGCCATATGTCTCAATAATTGGAGGCACGTCAGGACTATGGAGAAGTTGAACGAGGTCGCAGATTGCCTTGAATCTTTGAGGCAGGAAGTAGTCTCTTGCTGTGACTGAGTCTAGTAATGCCCCGATAAATTCTATCTTTTGTGTAGGCTGTATGGTGGATTTTTGCATATTGATAAGCAGGCCAAATTGGGAAAAACATTCCCTGGTAACAGTTGTCACGATCGTAGTTTGTTGATAGGTAGGGTCCTTGAGTAGACCATCATTGAGATAAGGGAAGATAATGATATTTTGCCTTCTGAGGAAAGCCATGGGGACACCTAGCATCTTTGAAAATACTCAAGGGGCCGTAGAGAGGCCAAAGGGGAGGACTCTATACTGATAATGGTCTTGGCCCATGCCAATCTAAGAAATCTTCTGTGGGATCGGTGGATAGTTACATGAAAATATGCGTCTTTGAGGTCGAAGGCTAAGAACCAGTCCCCTTCATCCAGTGCAGATATGATGGTTGCCAGGGTCACCATCCTGAATCTTGTGTTGAAAATGAACTTGTTGAGTTTCCTGAGTTCAAGGATCGGTCTCCAGCCCCCTGATTTTTCGGCTATGAGGAAATAATTGGAGTAGAGCCCTCTCTCTCGTTGTTCTTTGGGGACGGGTTTTATTGCCCCTTAAGTGAGTAACTTTTGCACCTCTGCCTGTAATAGGGGCTCGTGAGACGGGTCCTTGAAAAGGGACAGGGTAGGGAGGTGGATGGGGGCATGGATGTGAAGGGGATTGCATAACCTGATTTGATGATTTCCAGGACCCATTTGTCTATGGAAATTTGGGCCCATTGTTGGGAAAAGGGTCTCAGGCGGTGATGGAAGGTTAATTTGGAATGCACTGGAACTGCGGGGTGGTTGCTCAGACCCCCCCAACAAGACTTCAAATTTGTTTTTTGTGAGAAGTGGATTGAGTTGTGGAGGAGTGGTTTTGTTGCGTCCTCCTCCTGTTAGGACGTTGCTTGGGCCTGTTGTCATATGGCCTCTGCTGTCGTCTATAGTAATTGTAATTATAGTCCCTAGGCCTTTGATAGAGGGTATATTTACATTTCTTATTAGGTGGGGTGTACATCCCCAGAGTGCGGAGTGTCGTTTGAGAGTCCTTCATTGAATGTAGGATCTCGTCTGTGTTAGCGAATAGCTGTTTTCTGTCAAAGGGGAGATCCTCCACCCTTGATTGCAGTTCTCTTGGGACCCCAATGATTGTAGCCAGGAGACTACCCATTACAATGGCAGTGGCTGTAGCTCTAGTGGCGGAGTCTGCGACATCCATAGCGGCCTGGAGAGCAGTTTTTGCTATTGACAAACCCTCTTTAATAATGGATTGGAGGTGAGGTTGGTTATTGTCAGGGAGGTCCTGTAGCAGGTTTTGTAATTTGGCATAGTTGGCATGATCATAATTGGCCAGAAGGGTTGTATAATTTGATATATGGAACTGGAGCGTGGCAGAAGAGTACACTTTGCGGCCAAAGGTGTCTAGCCATTTGTGTTCTTTGTCATGGGGCACAGATTGTGGGTTCTTAGCCTTGTGATTAAGTCCACCACCAGTGAGTTCGGTGGGAGGGGGTGCAAAGAGAAAGTCCATGTCTTTTGCAGGGACAAAATATTTTCTATCCGCTCTATGGTTTTTGGGCGGAACAGAGGCTGGATTTTTCCACAGATCATCTGAAGGTTCAAGGACAACTTAATTCTATCTTCGAGAATGCTGTTGGTTGTAATATTGTGAGTAATTTGTATTGTTTATCTTGAATCTCTGGTAATGTGATGTCTTGGGATTGGCTACCCATTTAAACAATTCCTGAAATTATTTCAGATCATCTGCCATTGGTGAAGGCGAGATCTGAAATACTGCTTTCTTGTCTAGATCTAGGTTCGTGTGAGGAGCTCTCCAAATCTGAGTGAGGTGAGTTGTCGTGCTCATTAGAACCCGCTTGAGAGATTACTGAGGGCAGGTGAGGAGCACACAGATTGTGGGTGAGTGCCTGGAAGTGTGCTGTTGTACAGATGTAGAGGCTGTGTGTCTTGAGTGATAGGCATAGGAGGAATGTGATTGGTACCCTTGCCATGTGTCCCAGAAGGCCCACTGAGGTTGGAACTGATGTGGGGGGTACATCCACAGTTAGTTGGACCACATAGGATGCTGCTGGAGGGAATGGTCTTTGTATGAATGCCAAGAAGCCAATGATGGAGAAGGAGAGGAATGGAATGCTGAGAATCTGCTCCTATGCCCGCTATCATAATCAGATCTTGGGGATAGCAGTGTGGTGGGGGGGCACCCTGTGGCATATTAGTGTGCCCCTGCACTGTGGAGCATGGCAAGCAAGCTTTCTCCCTGTGTCATGTGAGGAGATTTTTGTAGGTGCTGTGTTTTGTGCAGCGCTTTTTTATGCTGCGGTGCCAAGGAGTGGTCAAGGTCAGTCTGCCTGGTTTGTTCGGGCATCGAGGGAGAGCTCACAGGAGCCACAGGTGGAGGCATATGTGGCTTCGCTGATGCCACTGCCTCTGTGGCGCCTGACAGTATGGTGAGTTTAGATTCTGCATCAGCTCTCCTGGCTGATGCAGACTTGCATTTCTCCATGGTGCTGGAGACTGATGGCACAGGGGAACGAGAGGTTCTAGGCTGTGCTGATAACGAATGTACTGGGGAAGCCCTTGTGGCTTGAGAGTCTTTGCAGGGTGATAAAGCTGCCCTATCAGAGGGCTTTTGCTGTCCCCGCACTTCCTCTGGTTTGTCCCCTGAAGGTTGAGGAGACTTTTCCCAGAGGAGGGTTTTAAGCTGCATTTCGCGGTCTTTTCTGGCTCTACCCGTTATATTCAGGCAGTGAGGGCACTTATGTGCTATTTGGGATTCCCCCGGGCATTTGACACAAGAAGCATGGCTGTCAGAAGTAGGCATCGAGTTTCTGCATGAGTCGCATCTTTTAAAGCTGGGGGAACCTAGCATGCTGAAGAGAAGATGTGGCAGCAGTGGCTACTGCTTTTTTTTCCAAATGTAACCAATGTTGAAACTAGCTATAACTAACGAAATTGTGAGGTAAAGCCTAAACTAATTAAAAACTTCTTGTTCCCCTGTGAAGAAGAAGAGGGCTGCTCTGAACTCTGTCTTCAGCCAAGGACAGTTGAAAAGGAACTGGTGGGACTTGTGCCGCATGCACACTCCACAAACAGCAGGGACGTGAGACGCTAGGTGTGAAGGTGTGGCGTGAGGGACACTGCTCTGCACAATTCTCTGATACCTGGTGTGAGGACGCACCGAGACCTGAGTGGAGTACCCACATGGACATCATTTACTGAAGAAAGGCCAATTCTCGCTTAAAGACAACTCTAGAATCTCAAACAAATTCTTTCCGGTAACCATGCAGCACAGCTACATCATAAGCATCCACGAACCCACCCCTGCAATCAACCCCGGCGCCAACTCTGCCCACACATCTACACAAGCATTTTCATCACTGGACCCAAGCACATCAGCCACCAAATCAGAGGCTCATTTAACTGCACATCCACTAAACCTTTTTAGGCTCAGGGGCCATTGACCAACCGAAAAATCAGTCAGGGGCTATACACAAGTAAGAAGCAAAAAATCCTCTCCAAAATCCCTCACTGACATGACCCCTAAGAGCAGAAAGACACTCCTCACATTCCCCTTGCATACCAGAGCCTAGGGGAATTCAGGCTAGTAGATTTTGTGCTCTCCAGCTCCATGGTGAGGCAGTAGGGAGGCTGGAGCACCAGTGCAGGCTCTCCAGTGTCGGGGGAGGCCCTGAGCCTTGGGAACCATATCCAGGCAAGCCAGGCACCATATCTAGCCCCCAGGGTTGAGGTTCCCCATCCCTGCTGTAGATGGATTGAACAGATATTACTAAGAATAGAATTTGTCCCATGAGCTTTATTATGGCTAAGTATTTGGCTATGGGGCCAAATCAGTATTCCACTAGACCTTTTCTGTGTGAAGGTTTCTACTAACTTAAATACTTAATTTCACCTATTGTTGAAATGCATTTGTATATGAAATATAATATTCTAAGAGCAGAAGGTCAACTACTAAATGTATTATAGGAACTTTTATTTAAAATCAGAAATAATGATAATTTTATTAAATAAGATACCTTTTGTACTTCATGGTAGTGATCTAAAGCTATAATCCAGTTACACATGGAGCAACAGGCAATAGAAACTAGTCCCACTTTCGATGGGCTAAAATCAGGTGATTTTACATATTTTTTCAATTGCAGAAACACCTAAAAACCAAACAGGTTAAATTTTAGAACATGACTTAAAAATTCCCGCAGATTTGAAATGTTATTACAGGATTCTTTGTTACTTCAGGAGAAGACTACGGTTGTAGTTATTAGTTTATTGGTTATTTATTAGCTATTAGCTATTCCATTCCCCTGTACTGACACTGGACCCTGGATTCCTAAACCATCCCTGACATGTGTCTGTCTCACCTGTTCCTAAAAACATTCAATGATAGGTATTCTACAAATTCCCTTGGCAGTCTGTTCCATTATTTAATTATCCTTATAATTAAAAAGTTTTCCCTTATATCTAATTTAGATCTCCCTTGTTGAAAATTAAGTTGATTACTTCTTGTCCTATCAGATCATCATTGTCTTTATAACAGCCCACATCATATTTGAACAAAAGTATCTGGTCCTCCCTCAGTCTTTGCTTAAGACAAAATATATTCAGTTATTTTAACCTTTACTCACAGGCCAAGTTTTCTAAAACCATTATTATTTTTGTTACTCTCATCTGGATGCTCTTCAAATTGTCCACATGCTTCTGAAAGTTTAGACACAATATTACAGCTGAGTCCACACCAGTGCCTGGTACAAAATCTGTGCAAATTGTCAGGCTCTGGGTTTGAGAAAGGAAGGTCCGGTAGTTAAAGATGTGGTTAAGAAGACGTATAAAGCTGAAGATGGCCATAGTTTTGGGCAACCCTGAAACTGAGTTAAGGATAGGCTATGGATCAGAACTGAGGTCAGAGTTCATAGACAAGCCAAATCAGGATTTTATTTTGAGTCTAGATGTAGGCCAAAGATTGAAGCTGGGTGGGAATCAGTCTGAGGGGTCAGGAAGTGAAGGCAGGGCTGGAGAGGATCAGTAACAGGGTTGGAGCATGATCAGATCATACAGAGTCAACTTGTGGAACTCTTTGCCGAGGATGTTGTGAAGACCAGGACTTTAACAGTGTTCAAAAAAGAACTAGATAAATTCATGGATAAATTCACTGTAGTGGCTACTGCTATAGTGAACTAGCCACACTCAACCAGCCAAATAGCCACATGTGGCTAGCATGTTGGACACCATGGATCTAGTTCATTCCTGATAGATGTCTATATAACCTACTCTTAAATATCTGCAATGATGGAGATTCAACAACCTCCCTAGGCAATTTATTCCAGTGTTTAATCACCCTGACAGTTAGGAAG
>CM057847.1:40239693-40262932 GCA_030068395.1 Apalone spinifera
TCTGTGAGGCGGGTGTGATACTTGGACTTGATTATCTTCATTTGGGAGAATGCTGTCTTACAGAGGTATGTGGAGTCAAAGTAAGCCTTCATTTTGAAAGCACAAGATGATAGAAGTAGGTACTTTTTTCAGTTTACAAGTCTCCAAAAATCACTGGCCCTTGCTCTGACTTTCAGCTCAGTATCATTTTGCATAGTAATTGTCTCCGTATCAAGTCCACTGCTTTGTAAATGAAACACCTGAAGAAATTTGGTAGCCAAGCCGCCAATGTCTTCTACTTGAAGGAATGGATTTGAGACAAACATGACAATTGGTTCCCTCACATCTAATTCCTGAAATCACCTGTTGAATTCCTCTGCTTATTTCCTCAAGTGTGCACAGAAGTTTTCTGGGTAGAACCATTTTTCTTTCTCGTTGATTTCTTCTAGTATTCTCTCCAGACTTGGGAAGTGATGCAGTGTTTTATTCTTTAATTGGGAGGACTACAGGCCCAGTTTCAATTTGAATGCATTCACAGCACTGATCATATGTGCTAAGTCTCTGTCCTTTCCCTGAACTTCACAGTTCAACTCGTTCAGTTTTGATGTTATATCTGTAAGGGTATGTCTACACATCAAAGTTAATTGGAAATAACAGCCATTATTTCGAATGAACTTTTATAGTGTCTATACAGGCAAACTGCTATTTCGAAATAAAATCGAAATAGCGGGTGCTTAATTCGAATTAGTTAATCCTTATTCTATGAGGAATAACACCAAATTCGAAATAGCTAAATTGAAATAAGTGCTGTGTAGATGCTTATTTCAAAATAGGGGGCCTCCAGCCCTTCCCAGGATGCCCTGGTGACCACTCTGGGCCAAACCAGAAAAACTCTTCTGCTCCCTCTCCCAGCCCCCGAATCCTTAAATGGGTAGAGTCTATTTGGCCACAGGGCCTGTGCCAGCTCCAGGTCTGCCAGCCCAGAGCCTGCAGGCACTGCCCCATCCCAGTTGCCAGCATGAGTGAGCCAGCCAGTGCTAGCCAGCCCTCCACCGCTCACCAGGAGCAGTCTGGCAGCTCTCAGGAGCCTGCCAGGGGCTGGAAAAGGCGGGCGCCTTCCTGGTCCAGTGCGGAGATCACAGACCTCATTGAGGTTTGCGGGGAATCCTCCAATGTCCATGATCTCTGCATTAGAAGCAGGAGCGTGGCCGTCTACAGATGGATGGCAGACAGCCTGGCCACCAAAGGTCACATGCGCACCCGGGAGCAGGGTGTGCCTGAAGATAAAAGAGCTGAGGCAGGCCTATGCAAGAGCCACAGGGGGCAGCTCCCAACCAGGGGCAGACCCAGACCCTTTCCCCTATTTGGGAGACCTGGACTGCATCTTGGAGGGCCGGATGGTCCGTGCCCCCTAGGTAGTCATCGATCCTGGAGTAGAGGGCCCTGACCAGGGCACGGAGCAGGAGGAGGAGGAGGACGACGATGGCCAGGAGTTGCAGGAGCCTGGAGGGAGCGTGGCACTCACCCTGGACCCCCGAGGCATACCAGCAGCAATTTCACCACTGTCTTCCAAGGCTGGTGAGGCACTCGACATGAGTGCCATTACTGTCCCCTTATGCGGGGCAGGGAGGGGGGAGAGGGAGCCCAGGGACCCCATGTGTGGGCCTTGCTGACCACAGATCATGCAGCAACCTGTGCATGTGCTGAGCCAGCCACGACATGTGGCTCCAGCTGGCTGTCACACAGGGGCCCTGGCCCGTTACCCACACACATGTATGATGTATGTATGAAGGCACATGATATGATCCGTACCCTGGGGAGGGGCACTGTATGATGCCCTCCCTCCACAAGTCCTCTCTACTCAGAGGCAGGCCACATCCTCCCCCCTACACCTACACTATATACAGCACAGGGGCATGCGTACAGTCCCGGACCAGCTCACACTCCTGGGGATAGCAGGAGATGATGGTGCGGAGACCTGCAGTCCTCACCTTGCAGAGGGAGGCTGGGCTTCACCCACTATGTTACCAGGGAGAACTGACCACCTCTCTGGTTTCTCCACAGCTGCACCAGCTGCGAGTGCAGGGCACGCCACCCTGCCCAGGACATCCTCCCACACCTGGACCAGCAGGCGCACCCGGAACCAGGAGGGATACCAGCGGCAGCACCTGGGGTTACTGCAAAGGCAGGTCCACAGACAGGAGCACTAGGTGCAGGAAGACCTCCGGCTGTGGTGGGAGAAATTGTAGGAGCTGCATGACCAGGGCCATGCCATCCGCGACCACCTGCAGACCATGGCACAGAGACTGCTGCCTGCTGCTGCTCCAGCTATTGCTCCCCCACTCACTCCCCCCAGGGGATGCTGAGGCCCCTGCACCTGCAGTGCTGGGAGACAGGTGGGCCGGCAAGACCCCCCAACCCTGAGCTCCTCCTCCCCTTCCCTCCCCCTCCTAGCTCCCTGCTCCCAGGTTTCCCTCTCCCCTCATCCCCTCCGCCCCCAGTTATGGTCAATAAAGAGCGTTTTTTTTGGCAACTCGTGTTTTTATTTGACATCAGGAAGGGGGTTTAGGGAGGGGAAAGTGGAAGGATGTGAGGGTGGAATAAGGCACAAGGCCCCAGTGGGGCACACCAGGGAGACTTCACTCCTCCTCTGTCTGGAAGCTCTCCTGCAAGGCCTCCCATATACTGACAGCCTCCCGAGGAGCCTCCCGGCTGGCAGCTGAGCGGGGCTGAACGTACAGGCCAGCCAAGTGGTCGGCCTCTGCCATCCAGGCTGGCAGGAAAGCCTCCCCCCTCTGCTCACACAAATTGCGCAGCACACAGCACGCCGCCATCACGTGCGGAATATTTCTTTCAGAGAGGTCGTGGCGGGTGAGGCGGCATCAAAATGGGCCTTCAGCTGGCCAAAGGCCCCCTCTACCACAATGCGGGCCCTGCTGAGCTTGGCATTAAAGGCCTGCTGGGAAGGGTTGAGGCTTCATGAGCCAGGGTTGTAGTGGGTAGGCTGCATCCCCCACCAGGCAGACAGGCATGTCTACGTCCCCGAGCCTGATGTGGCGGTCAGGGAAGAAGGTCCTGGCGCGCAGCCTGTGGCATACTGAGGAGTTGCAGTACACCCGTGCGTTGTGTGCTTTGCCGGAACAGCCTACGTTGATGTCCAGAAAGCGGCCCCGGTGCTCAGACACAGCCTGCAGCATGACCGAGAAGTACCCCTTCTAGTTAATGTAGAGGGAGGCCTGGTGTTCTAGGGCATGGATGGGGATGTGCATCCCATCGATTGCCCCCCAACAGTTGGGGAAGCCCAGGGCACCAAACCCCTCGATGACTGCATCCAAATCTGTGAGGCGGATGACTCTGCGGAGCAGCACTCTATTGATGGACTTGATCACCTGTAGAGGGACACACAAAACCGAGAGTCACTGGGGTGCCAGGGTGGCCGAGAGTGTTACTTGCCCACCACTGCCCCGCATCCTCACTCCCCAGGAGCACCCCCTCCCCGCAATCCTGGCCACCGAGGGCAGTCCAAAGTGCGGCTGGGACAGAACAAACCATCCCATGGAGAGGACTTGCTCCCCCCTCCCCTCTTTTCCCTGGGGCACCCCATCAACTCCTTGCCCCCCCTCCCCTGGCACAATGGCCAGAGACTGCCATACCTGCATGAGCACTGATCCGACAGTGGATCTCGCCATGCCGAACTGGTTGCCGATGGATTGGTAGCTATCTGGCATGGAGAGCTTCCATAGGGCGATGGCCACACGCTTCTGGAGGGGAATGGCGGGCCTCATGTGCGTGTCCCATCGCCGCAGAGCAGGGCGAGCCACTCACAGAGCTCAAGGAAGGTATCTTCCTTCATCCTGAAGTTCTGGGTTCACTGTTGGTCTCCCCAGTACTCCAGCATGATGTGGTCCCACCAGTCGCTGCTCGTGACCAGGCGCCAGATGCGGCGGGGCATGCTGGTGTCCGGCTGCTGCTCCTCCACGGCCCCCAGGAGGGTCTGGAAGAGGACCTGGGGGTTGGGCTGCCGCAAATGGTGCCAGGCAGTCTCCAGCACTTGCTGCCAGGCTTGCAGCAAAAGATCCAAAAGAAGCACCAGAATTCCCAGTGGCGGCTCTAGCTCCATGGTGCCGAGTGCTGTGGTGACCCGAGTGAGGGCAACCAACCAGGCAGAGAGAAAAATGTTTTGCTGTCCCTCAGCGAGGTAGGCAAGCAAGCAGGGAAAGCTGAGAACCAGCTGTCCAGGAGGGTCCCTTTAAGCACAAGTCTCAGATAGCCTCGGACAGCAGCCACACAAAGCAACTACAGACCTGATGCTCTGCTGGAACCAGTTTCAACTGGCCTTAAATGCAATTCAGCATCCAATTAGTGTGGACGCGCTATTTCAAAATAGCAAAATGCTATTTCGAAATGCATTTTATGTGTAGACGCGTTATTTCAAAATAACTTATTTTGAATTAACTATTTCGAATTAAGATATTTCGAAATAATGCTGTAGTGTAGACATACCCTAAGGAACCCAAAGTCTAGCAACCATGCACTGTCTGACAGCTCACTGCACACTTCATTCCTTGTTTTAAGAAAAGTGTTGATTTAAGGCATCAGCTCTAAAAATCTTTGCAGGACCGTCCCTCGACATAATCAGCATGGAGGATTAGTTCACCGTAGGGAGCATCAAGTTCATTGAGTAAGGATTTTAACAGGCGGTATTAAAGGGGGTCTTGCTCGAATTGAGTTTACAATCTTAAAAACTACGTTCATTATATGAGAGAAGACCATAACTTTACTCACTAATACTTGCTGGTGGATTATACAGTGATAATTGACAAAAGAAGGGAAATGAGGATCATTCCTGTAAAATGCAACAAAGCCTTCATTTGCGCCAAGCATGGCTGGTGTACCATCCGTTGTGATGGAAACCAGTTTCTTGACTGGAATGTTTTTCTTGAGCACATACCTTTTGAATTTGTTGTATCTATCCTCACCTCTTGTTCTCTCTAAGGGACAAAAGGTGAGAAGATCCTCTTTAATTGTCATAGCCTTAAAAAACATATGCACTAAAACAATCAGCTGGGCAGTGTTGGTCATGTCAACAGATTCATTGAACTACAGTGAGAAGCATTTGCAGTCCTTCAGGTCCTGTTGTAATTGCTGAAAGACGTCTTCAGACAAAGATTCCACTCGTATTACTACTATGGAAGCACCAAGTGACATGCTCTGGATTGCTGTCATTATTTCTTCTTTGATTTTAAAACCTTTGAATAAAGAGTCAGGAGCCACAGTCATTGCTTCTTTAATTACTTCGGCAACTGTGAATGATTTGTGTTTTGCCAGCAGATAGCAAATATGAAATGATGGTTCAGTGCAGGCCTTGCCTTTTGCTGCTGGTTTAAAAAATAATGACTGTTGAGCTTTCAAAATGGCCTTCAGTTTGTTAACTTTTTATATGAAGCATGCTGTTCAAGGGAAAACTGTCCTGGAATTTACTATGTACTGTGTGGTGTCGTTCCAAATTGCCCCTTTTACTTAATGATAAACTTTGATGACATAAAGGCATATGCTCTTATCTTTTACATTTGTGAACAGAAATTTATTTTCCCATTCCACGGGACAATTGTACATATTTGATTTCTTAGGTGGCCCAGTTTCACCACTCATGATTATCACCAACCAGGGATGTATAGCTAAAATAAAAAGTAAGATAGTGCTAACTACCAAATGTGTGATATTTGTGTTTTGGTACAGTGTGGTGATATTATTATCAGGGTCAGACTAAAGACAGCTTTTACAGCTGTTTGGATTTAGAATTTAAACTTTTCATGATTTATTTGTGCACGCTAGTCAGTATAGTCTGTTGGAGCTGGAACCCAGAAGGGACAGCTTTACTGGGCCCCAGGCCTTTCCCAGGACCCTGCTGGACCCAGTTCCAATCATAACTGCGGGCAGTGATGGATTCACTCGAGACAGCACAGGTCAATGTGAGGGTCTCTCCAGGCTTTACTGTCACTGGGCTGGACTGGATCAGCTACACCTGGGAGAGGACAGGGAAAGGAAAAGCAGCAGATTCCATTCTCAATCCCAGGCACTGAGGGAAACTCCCCAGTGGGCAGGGCCGGGCAGGTCTGTGTCTAGGGAGAGACTGATGCTCCTAGAATCTGGGGGTTTGTATTTAAACAGCATGGCCTGGGCACGGATTTGCATGTGGGTTGCACCCAGTGGCTATAAGATGATAAAGGAACGTTTAAGCATTATCTGCCGGAGCGGCCTACAACACATCATTCCCTGGCTGAACGCCATGGCCAGCTGGTCGGGCAGTCCTTCCTCTTTGCTGCAGCCCAGCTAGAGTGAGGCGCAGCCTCCCTGGGCTGAGTGTGGGGCAGCTGGACTGGAGCAAAGAGGAGTGGCTGCCTGGCCAGCTGGCCATGGCGTTCAGCCAAGGTACACCACACTCCACGTGGGCTGGAGCAGAGGGGAAGCCACCTGACCAACTGGAGCACAGCGCAACCTCCCCCGGCTGACCGCCGCAGCCAGCTAGCCGTGTGGCTGCCATTCTTTGATCCAGCGCAGCTGGCCGGGGTGTTTTAGCGCTCCCGATGCTGCCCAGCAGATCCCACCACGCCTCCACAACTACTCACCTGTGGTGCTGCTCAGCAAATGAAGAGTGATGATGTAAAATTTATTGTGCACAGATGCACATTTCAGAGGGAGCTGAAGATAGACTAATGGAGCCCCTGTAATCAACTGGTAGATTGCAATCTACCGGTTGGTGACCACAGTTATATATGGTTGGCATAAGAGCTACAAATTCACTGACTCTGCGGACCGATGATATCGCTAGCAAGAATATCAGCTTGAGTGTCAACATGTTGAGTGGAATGGTGGCGAAATGTTCAAAGGGGGGATGTGTCAGGGTATCCAGTACCAAGTCCAGGTTCCAGAGTGGAGGTGCGGGTCTGTGAAGGAGATTGAGGTTTGAGACACCTTTTAGGAACCTTTTTGTGGTTGGATGGGCAAACATTGAGGTGCTGTCTATAGAATGGTGGAAGGCTGTAATCGCCGCTAGATACACTTTTAATGACGCAATCAACAGGCCCGTTTGCTTCAGATAGAGAATGTAATTGAAAATTTGGTGTTGCAATGAAGCAAAGGGGTTAATATGATTCTCAGAGCACTAGGTAGCAAATCTGCACCATTTGCCATGTAAGTTGCTCAGGTAGCTTTCCTTCTACTGTGAATCAGTATCTCTTTGATCTGGTCCGAGCATAAGTCCCTGGAGTCGTTAAACCAGTTAGGAGCCAGGCAGTCAGGTGTAGCAGCTCAGGTGGAAGAGAAAGCCATTGTCTTGAGTGAGTAGGCCTGGCAGGAGAGGAAAGGTGTATGGAGGTTACAGAGACATTCGATGGAGGAACGGGTACCATGGCTAGGTGGGGCTAGGTGGGGGCTATGAGAATGACTTGGGCTCTGTTGGCATTTTTCTTCTCCAGAACTCTGGTTATTAGTACAACTGGAGGGAAAGCAAAGAGTAGGGAATTCCCCCAGTGGAGCAGAAAGGCATCCCCCAAAGACCCCTGTCCAATGCCAGCTCTGGAGCAGTAGCAGTAACATTTTACATTCTTGTCTGTGGCAAACAGGTCTATTGATGGGAATCCTCAATGTTGGAAGACACACTGGAGAGCACTGATACGTATCTCCCACGCTTGGTTGTGCAGGAAATGTCTGCTCAGCGAATCCGTGATCAATTTGTTGGTGTCAGGTAAGTAAGACACTACTAATGTGATCTTATGGCGGATGCACCAGCTCCATAGATGGACAGCTTCTGTGCAGAGTGATTGGGACCGTGTACCACCTTGGCGATGTATGTAATACATAGTTGCAATATTATCGGTAAGTATTCTGATGGTTGTACTGGATATGTAGTCCTGGAAGTGTGTGCAAGATTGCGGACTGCTCTGAGTTCAAGAAGGTTTATATGAGGAGCCGCTGCTGTTGTGGACCATTAGCCCTGAACCATCATGTCATCCTTATGGGCACCCGAGCTGGTAAGGGAGGCATCCATAGTTATCTGCCTCGATGGCTGGTGCTGCTGGAATGGTATGCCTGCCAGGAGGTTGTGTGGTTTGGTCCACCATATGAGAGACGTACGGACGTGAGCTGGGGAGGGGGGAAGGGAGAGTACTACTTTGTGGACCTTGTGTCTCATCGAGACATATACTGTCACCATCCAGTATTGGAGGCAGCAAAAATGTAGTCTTGCATGACTGACTATGAAGGTAGTAGCGGCCATATAACCCAATACCTGTAAACAGGTGAATACCAAAACAGTGCGGGCATGGAGTAGGACATCCAATAGGTCTTGCATCATCTGAAACCATTCTACTGGTAAGTAGGCTCATGCCGAAGGAGAGTCTAGATGGGCACCTATGAAGTTCAAAGTTTGAGATGGTTCAATTGTTGACTTCTATTCGTTTATGATCAACCCAAGGGAGTCGAAGATCTGTCTCGCTATTGCGACTATATGACTCGTTTCCTCGTACAATCATCCCTTTATGAGGCAATCGTCTAGGTACAGAAAAATTATAATTCCCTTCCAATGCAGATGGGCTGCCACTACCACCAGGGTTTTCAAGAATACCTTAGGGGAGGATCTGAGTCCAAAGGGTAGAACCTGGTACTGCAAATGCTCATTGGCGACTGAAATGAAGGCATCATCTGTGTGCTGGATGAATGGTGATATGGAAATAAGCATTCTAAAGGTCAAGGGCCATAAACCAGTCTCAGTTGTCTAAAGGGATTGTAGTAGCTAAGGTGACCATCTTGAACCGTTGTTTTCAGAGGTGTCAATTGAACTTGAGGAGGTCGAGTATTGGTCTCCAGCCTCCTGGTTTCTTCTGGGTGAGGAAATAATGAGAATAAAATCCTCTTCCTGTGAGCTCTGCTGGCATCCTCTCTATGGCCCTGATGGAAAGGAGGCAATGGACCTCTTGTTTTAATAAGTCCTCGTGAGAAGGGTCCCTGAAGAGGATCAGGGTGGGTGGGATATGTGGAGGAAGAGAGAGGAAGGGAATGGTGAGGTCCGTCGACACAATTTCCAAGACCCAATGGTCTGAGGTAATATTGGCCCATTGGAGATAGAATAGCCTCAGGCGGTGATGAAGGGTAAGAGACCCTTGCTGTTCTGGGTCGACAATGTGCGATGTCTGCATGCCCTCAATCAAGGAGTCAAATTTGCTGCTTAGTAGCTGTCTGAGGAGAGGTGCAGGTGGTCTGAGTGTGTCTTCTTTGCGAACGTTGTTTCATATGTGGCTGATCGAAGGCATGGTGTTGTTGTTGTTGCTGAAAGTATGGTTGATCATACCTTCTCTGTGGGGTATAACATTTGCACCTATGTGGGGACGTGTACATCCCCAGCATGTGCAATATGGTTCGGGAGTCCTTTCCTGAATGAAGAACCTCATCTGTCTTCTCTGCGAAGAAGTTTTTGCTTTTCAATGGGAGGTCTTCCACTTTGCCCTGGAATTCTTTTGGGATTCCAGCAGACACCAGCCATGATGTCCTTCTCATGGCAATAGCTGTGGCCATGGACCAGGCCACTGTCTGTGATGTCGAGGGCAATCTGGAGACCGGCTCTCTTGTATGATCACCTTTAAGAGTGGCCATTTGGACTCTGGGAGATGTTGTATCAAGTTGGTCAGCTTTGTATAATTGTCAAAGTTGTGGTTTGACAAGAGGGTGGCATAATTTGAGATCCCAAGTAGCAAGTGGCTGAGGAGTATACGTTCCTACCGAATATGTCCAGTTTCTTGCTCTCTCTGTCGGCTGGTGTATTTCTATATCGCGGGATCTTGGCCCTCTGTTGCGCTCCATCCGTGATCAGGGAATTCGGTTGCAGATGGTTAAATAAAAATTCCAGACCCTTGGATGGTACAAAGTATTTCTTGTCAGAACACTTACTGGTTGGTGGGGCAGAAGCGGGGGTTTGCCAGATTTTTCCAGAGCCTCCACGATCGCCTCGTTGATTGGCAGTGCAGTTCTTGCCCGATGTTGAGGGTGCATATTTTTAAGAAGGCAGTATTGTTTGCCATGTACTTCTGTCAACTGAACCTTTTGGCTCTTCTGCAAGCTGTTTAAACAATTCTTGGAATTGCTTGAGGTCATCCACTGGTGACATATCCCCTGGGATTACTGCATCATCAGGAGATGAAGACAAGAGGTCGGTAGGAAAAGTGTTGGGTTGGCAATCTTCTGTCTCCAACAGCTGACCTTTTTAGGGCTCTGTCTGGTATGACTGCTATGTTGGGCTCTGAGGGGGCATGGCTGGAAAGTGTTGCTCCCATGTTGTGGTTGGGAGAGAGTGGTATTTAGGCTATTGATGGCACCATGGAGACTGCCTGCACGAGTACGATTGATGATGATAATAGGGTCTAGAGTAGTGATAGTAGTAATGATCCAACCGTGCTGTTGAGGACTGCCTGGAAGACATTGCAATCCTGTATCGCCTGTGATGTATCGACCATGGAGATAGCATTGGAGAATAAGAGTAACTCAACGATGGTGGTGAAGAAGGAGAGAACTGCCTTCCATAATAATTTGTGTCTCTCTGTGGTGCTGAGAGGTATGGAGATGGAGACCTCTGTTGAGGAGAATATGGGCATGCCATCTGGTGCTCAAGATACACAGTTGGCACCGGGGAGCATGGTGTGGGGGGTGTTATTGATGGTGCCAGAAAGAATGTAGGTGAGGGAGAACAAGAAAAGCAGTGTGTGTCAGTTTTTGCAGCTGCTTTCTTCGGTACCGCCACCACGTCGGTGTACTTCAGTGCCGATGGACTCGGTGCTGGTTCCGATGCCGGCGATGCCACTTGTGTCAGTGCTGATGTCAGCATGGGGTTACAGATAGTTGAGGTCTCAGGTGCCAACACCGATCTGGATGCCGTCGGTACCTTCCCCGTCGGTACCACGATTGGTGCCTTTTTCTGTTTGGCACTTGTAGCTGCCTTTGTAGTGCTGGAGACGGTGCCGGATGTTCCCAGCTTGTCGCCCATGCTCACTCTGCTGACTGGAGTGGTCGGCAGGAGTATGTTGGGGATGCCCTTATCCTCTTTGTTGGGGCTATCCCTGGGGAAGAGACTCTCTGTTTCTGAGGTGCTGCTGGGTCTGAGGCAGCCGCGGGCGAGATATCTGTGGGTTGAAGTGCCTTATAAAACAGGATTATTCTAAGGCACGCTTCCCTGTTTCTGCAGGCCCTGGCCATGAGTTTTGAGCAATGCACGCATTTCTGCGGCACGTGAGCCTCACCCAAACAGCGAACACAAGACGCATGCCTGTCTGAGGCTGGCATTGCTTCACAGCAGATGTTGCATTTTTTGAAGCCTGGTGAGCCAGGCATTTTGGATGTTCTTTTTCTTTCTCCTTTTTTTTTTTAAACGGCCTAAGCCAATGAATGGAGTTTTTTTTGTTTGTTTGTTTTTGTTTTTTAAAAGAATGAATGATTTGAAATAAGTATTAACAAGACTACAACTAGAACTAACTATTTGCAGGAATCTACAACTAAAGCTAATTCCATAACCAAATCTTTCTCACAGGATGGGAGAGAGGCAGAGCTCCATCTGCGACCAAGGAGCTGGACCACGTACAACAGGCACAGGGTACAAATGGCGCAAGACGTTAACCACGCATGTGCTGTCCGGCTGACTACGGCTCTTGAAAATCTCCAATCTGTGGCCCTGGGATGAGCCTGACACTGAGGAGCCCGACAAAAAGTGGACTTTTGTCGACAAAACTATACCTGCGTCTACACTACCATAACATAATGTCGACAGAACTCGGCAGTTTTGTCGACGGCGGTAAACCTCATTCTACAAGGAATAACGCCTTTTGTCGACAGAGTTCTGTCGACAGAAGGCATTATTGCATCTACACTGTCCTTTGCGTCTATGGCTTGCTTTGTCGATAGAACTGGATGTAGTCTAGACGCTCTCTGTCGACAAAAGCCTGTAGTCTAGACGTACCCCTACAGTGGAGCACCTATGGGGACACTACTCGAAGAAGAAACAAGGGTTAAATATCATGCAAAACATACATTTTAAAATTGAAAATTACCACTATTTAAAAATTGTATGTAGTAATATAAACATGTGGCAATTTTTTCAAAACATTGAAGTGATTAAGCTCCATTTTCAAAAATGATTTAAGTGCCTCGCTAACTTTGACTTAGGTATTTTTGAAAAGGTCTTATATATAGCTATCTACTCTTGCTCACGCTGATAATGGCAAAACTATAGTTTAACAAGAACATGGTCTAACCCTTTGACATTCTGATAAAAAAACAAGTTTCAAATCCTCTGAAATTATTTTAAATAGTACCTGCAGGAAGAATGAAAGAATATCTTCTCTGCTATTAGAGCAGTTAGCCTTTTCAGCAACAGCTGTAAGCTTCACAACAATATCTTCCAACTCTTCCTTATCGAACAAATCAAACACTTCTCCAGAATTCAGAATGCAGCTCAAATGTTCTAAAAAAGAATCCTAGGGTAAAGAAAAGCAATTAGTAATTCTTGTAAAACTTGTTACTTTTTTTTTTTTTACAAAACTAACAATAATTTTTAGTGCTGAAGATTTGTCACAGATACTGTAATTTTTCTGTTTATTTGTGATTTTGCACCTGTGATTTTAATAAAGGTGAGTTTCCCAAACAGTGGATTGGAAACCAGTAGGTTGCAAGGAGATTCTAAATGATTCACTTGCTCGGTGTGCTGATGAGGCTTAGGAGGAGTTAGAAAGTGAGTCTAACCCATGCTGTCCCACAGACTGGGACTATATCCCATCTCCAGGTGATGTGACCTGGTGCAAAGAGTTACAGTACTGCTCACATTTGACTTGGCTGCCAAAGCAAGTCTGAGTGGCATTGTCAAGGTCACAGGACTACTCACTCACATTTGGCTCAGCCACATTTTTGTCATGACAGGAGTGGCCATGACAATCTTGAGTGGTGCTATGATTGTGTGGGCCAGGTCACAATGCCTGGACTGGTGAATTAGGCCCAGGTCTTTGAGACAAGAGCCACACTATAGGGCGAGTACAGCACAGACTCCATCTTCCTCTGACCAATGTCAGGATTTCCCCTCAATGCTGGGCCAGGATTAGATTTAAAGCACCCTCTGCCATTTCCATATTTTCTGTTATTGTTTTTCCCTCTTCATTAAGTAATGGTCCTACCCTGTTCTTGGTCTTCGTCTTGCTTCTAATACATTTGGGCTGTGTCTATACTAGCGCGATCTTGCGCCAGAGCTATGCAAATGAGGCTCAGCGTGGAATATCGCTGAGCCTCATTTGCATAACTAATGAGCCACCATTTTTCGGAAGAGGCTCTTGCACAAGACGGAGCTGTCTACACTGCCCCTTCTTGCACAAGAAAAACTCTCTTGTGCAAAGCCGTTATGCCTGAACATAATCAGCATAACGGCTTTGCGCAAGATGGTTTTTCTTGCACAAGAAGGAGCAGTGTAGATAGCTCCATCTTGCGCAAGAGCCTCTTCCGCAAAAAATGGCAGCTCATTAGTTATGCAAATGAACCTCATTTGCACAGCTCTGGCACAAGATTGCGCCAGTATAGACACAGCCCTGTAGAATGTTTTCTTGTTACCTTTTATATCTCTAGCTAGTATGAGCTCCTTTTGTGCCTTCGCCTTTCTAATTTTGCCCCTATATATTTGTGTTATTCGTTTACATTGCTCCTTGTAATTTGACCCAGTTTCCACTTTTGTAGGACTTCTTTTTGATTTTCAGATCAATTTCTTGGTTAAGCCAGGGGGGTCTCTTGCCATACTTTTCTATGAAGTGGAATACTTTGCTCTTATGCCTTTAATAACTTCTCTTTCAAAAACTGCTAACTTCTTCAATCGTTTTTCCTCTTAGTCTTGCTTCCCATGGGAACTTTCCTACCAATTCCCTGAATTTGCTAATGTCTGCCTTCTTGAAATCCATTGTCTTTATTTTGCTGTTCTCCCTCCTACCAGTCCTTAGAATAATGAATTCTATAATTTCATGATCTTTTTCACCCAAGCTGCCTTCCACTTTCAAATTCTCAACTAGTTCCTCCCTATTTGTTAAAAGCAAATCTAAAACAGCCCTCTCTTAGAAACTTTCTCCACGTTCTGAAATAAAAAAATGTCTCCAAAACAGTGTAAGACCTTGGTGGATAATCTGTGCCCTGTGTGAAAAGCTCCTATGAAAATTTGATGGGTCCTGCACTTCCTGGCAGATTTGCTTGCCTCCGAGATTCACAGCAGCATGCAGTTTTAGGCACCATGCCTCAGGCTTTAATTTGCTGCTTGATGAAAAGAGTTCAGCGTTGGCTAGTGTATGGTAAAACGGAGAATAAACTCCACAGTCCTTTTCCCTGAGTGGAAATGGGGAGGTGGGTATTGGGAGGAATGTGGGCCCGTCCTCTACTCCAGGTTCCAACCCAGGGCCCTGTGATAGTAGCTGCTCATGAGAGTCCCTGACACCTGCTAGAATATAGCTCCAAGACACCTGGGCTATTTCCCTACACCTTCCCCAGTACTTTCCTTCTCTCCAATTTGTCCTCCTAGTTGTGATCTCCTTTCCTCCTGCTTCCAGTGGTGCTCTCTTCCTTCTTCCCAGCTATACACACGCAACAACTGCAGGCCAGCTTTTTCATAGCCAGTCTGAACTGGCTATCTTAATTACCTCCAGGTGTCCTAATTGGGTTAGGCTGGTCTGACTCTGCAGGCCTGGTCAATTAGCCCCATGTGTTCCACTACCCCTGATTGCCCCTGCTGGTTCTAAACAAGCTCTTCCCTAGTACTCTGGGAGCAGGGATCACCCTCCACTACTTTTTTATCGCTTTCTGTTCTGATGCTGTCACAGCTGTTTCTTTCCCCAAAATTGGCTAGATAGTTGGAATCCCCCATTATCTAAGTTCCCTGTAAGTTATGTGACCTTGCAGCTGTTTTTCGAGCTCTGCTCAGAAGTTCAAAGCTCCCTCACAGGCAGGGATTTCAGCTGACCAGTGGGGGACAGGGCATCATTTTACTAAGCAAGCAGCTAAACGGAGCTGCTCTGGGTTTGAACTGAGCAGCTCCCAGAACAGGTAAAGAAGGAAGATAAAGAGAGAAAAAGTGGCTTGGGGGAGGAGAAGGAGGGAGGGAGGGAGGGAGTAATTGGCTGAGGAGGAGCCAGAGGGGAGGGGAGTTTGGAGAGTCCTGTCTGTGCAGGGAGAGCGAGGCATAAACTCAACACTCTCAAACTACCTGGGAAGGGGGAGATAAGAGGCTGACTCCATGGGGTAGGTGAAGGAAAGTTGGGATGGGTGAGTGCTGGGGGGCGGGGGGGAGTTTGGGCTGTGAGGTAGGGGAGATGCGGATAATTTGTTTGTGCTTTAGCTGTGAGTTAGGACAGGACAGACTGTTGGTGCCTGCTAGTTTGAGAAGCAAGATTTTATCCCAGCCCCTTCTTGGGAGCAGACTGCACAGAGGTATGTAGGGGAAAGGGTGTGTGCCAAGACATTTGCATGATTACATTTCAAACAAAGTTTACATAGGTGTTAATGGCTTAAGGTAACAAAGAAAAAAACAGATTTTTTTGGAGTGTTGCAAATATCTACAAATCTGATCTTAATGATTTGTTTTAAATCCTGTGTTACTAATTAATATAGGGTCGGCAACTTTTTAAATCAAAGAGCTAAACTACATCAAAATTCAGAACAAGCGGTTAGCAAACAGCTGTATAAGAATGCCCATTTGCATGAAAATATACAACTTAATATTATTGATAACTGACATGATGAATAATAATAGCATAAATGAAGCATTGTACTCACAGACTTTATTTAATGGGACTTCTGCTACTGCTGGAGGTGCAGGAGTCAGGGTTGGCATGTTTGAGGGGTTCAGGACAGGGGGCTGCAGTGTGTGGGAGGTGCAAGAGGTGCACCTGGGCAGCAGAGGCTGGATGAGGGGCCGGGCCAGGATCACCACTGCTGGTTCGTGGCCTCCCCTCCTGCACATGCTGCAGCAGCAGGGGGCTTCCACCATCAGTCCTTCTTGCAGCCAGATGGGGGACATACTACCGGGCCTGTCCCAGGATCAGGGCTGGGAACAGGATGCTGTGGCCAGATGGGGGCTGGGCACTTTTACTTTCTCATGTAAGTTTACCAAACTTCATTTTAAATAAAGTAAAATATTATGTCCAATACAAAAGGTTTCAACATAGTCTTTATGGTAGGGGTGGGAACCACACAAGTGAGAAGCAACCCCCCCCCCAAAATCAAACCAAACCAAAACATACCTCTAAATTCCCCCCCAATACCTCACTCCTCAGGCCAGATTAACTCTTCTAGGGTTCCAGGGTTGGTGGATTTTGTGGGCCTTCCTAGGGCTCTGGGGTGGGGCCAAAATGAGGGGTCCAATGTGTGGGATAGAGCTGCCAGTGAGTGGGATAGGGATGGGGGCGCAGGATGTGGGCAGGAGGTAGGGTACAGGAGCAGGCATTTCAAGTTCTTCCTGTTTATTCTCTATATTTTTCATTAGTATAGAGGAAACTAAAATACTGATTTGATTTTATCTGGTCTCTCCGTTATCTCTGCTAAAAAAGCCCATACGCCCCATAATTTCTAACTCATCTCTTAGGTCTCCATGTTTATGCCTTAGCTGTGGGCTTTGGACTCATATGCAAACACAAAAAATGTACATAATGATGCATGCAGGTACATCATGAAACTTATGGCCACAAGTACCTTTTAAGAGTACAATCAAATACCTAGTTCTTTCAACTATGGGTGAACTGTGAATATATCTTGCCAACTAATCAACTTATTGAAGTGTGAGATAGCTCTTATGAAATATTTCATTTTATAATTATTTAAATTGATGCCTATTTTTTCACATTTTTGTGAAATAGGAATACAGTTTAGGAAATAGGTTTGCCACTATATGCAGATAATCAAACTCCAATACTGCATCACTGAAGTCAATGGGAGTTTTGCTATTGACTTAAAAAGGAAGCAAGATTAAACTTTTAAAGAGCCTAATTTTCACCCCATAGTCTCCATTTATACAGAACATGTTTGTATTTGCACAATGGTACAACTGTAAAAAAACATGAATGCACATACTCTTAACTTCAGCAAAAATATCATGTAAAAAAGCATGTACCTGAACTATATCTGAATCAGTGATGAGTAAAACAGTGTTCTGGCCCTCCAGCCCTGTTTGTATATAGACTCTTTTCAGGTCCTCCCTGAAATCTGTGTAGCTGTAACTTTGGGTAACAGACAATCTAAAGAGACTACAGTTTGATAAATAACAGGCTAGGGTCGCACAGCTTATTTTCCCATTTCCATCCAGGCCAACCTGCAGAAAAATATCAATTATTATTTATACACATGCACACATACCAAAGATGATTTGAGAATCACTTCACTATCCAATAGATTAAGAAGAAAAAAAAACCCCAAATAACTCTACATTTAAATTTTTTTTTCAATTCCAGCTTCCAGATCATCTGAAGAAGTAGGGTTTGCCAACAAAAGCTCATGATACTATATATTTTTTTCTTAGTTTCTTAGGTGCCACTAGACTACTTGTTGTACATCTACAGATATTAGAAAAACAAGGCAAATGAGGTAACTTCCACTGGAGAGAAAAGTTAGTCCAATAAAATACATTATTGCACTCACCTGTCTCACTCCTTGAAGCAATATGACTACAACACTGCATACAACCACAGATATGACTATCAAGTCAGCAGAAAGTTGCTGCAGCAGTTCTTCCTCTTGAGTGTGTAACTTTGAAAGATAGTATTAAGATGTTTCTGCTTTTTCAGTGGACTTTTTCTGTGCACCAGTTTATTAGCTTCAGTTAGAGTACAGTACACTAAGATGACATAATGCTATGAAGCAGGCCATGACATATTTAAACGCCTTTATATGAGTCCATTCTCTTGAGGCAAATTTTATTCATTAACAACAACATTTGCCTCTTGTATATGGATTTATTCACAAATTTCAACACTCTTAGAACAAAAACAATTAGGAGTCCTGTGGCACCTGATGAAATGGGTTCCAGCCCACAAAAGCCTATGCCCAAATCAATTTCTTAGTCTTTAAGGTGCCATAGGACTCCTTATTTGTTCTGAAACAGACTAACATGGCTACCCCTCTGAAATACTTTAAACATTAGATAAATATGGTTAAATTCATTTTACAGATGGAAACAAAGAGGCACAGAAAGTTTCTCCGACTGGTAGGTGCAGCGGCGCTGGTGCACCTAAAGGTGGAGCACCCACAGGGACACTCCCCGAAGAAGAAGTTTAAGCTGTCTGCCCATGATCATGAAATGAGTCACTGGCATAGCTAAAATAGACCCTATCTAACTTCCAGGTTCTTGTCATAGTTACTACATGACCTTGCCTTCTAAATGCACACCAGATATTGTAGTACAAAGCATGCAAGTGTATTAGGAGCTAGAGTCACGAAAGGAAATAGGTGCCTAACTTGCCACTTTGGGCCTCTAAATCACAGAATCAGATTCTACTGGGATTCATAAAACGCCTGGTTATCTGCCTCTAAAACCTGAAGTGCTTATTTTTTTAAAGTAAAATTACCCTAATCAGCTACGTTTCTCTTTTCGAATTTTTACACAGCAACTCCATGCAAGGTGTGTATGCCTATGACAATTTATATAACCCATGCTGACCCTCATGTATGTCACAGTATCATGATTGGAGAATTATGGCCCTGAGCTCTAAAATATCAGCATGAAGGATGTACTTCTGAATGGTCCAGATGCCCTGGATAGCATGATATTGCAGATGAGCTCCCCATTCTAGAAGGGAAGTGTCCAAAACTACTGTGACAGTGGGGGAAAGGGTTGATGATAACCCTGAGAATACCTTATCTGGATTCTTCCACTAGTTGAGGGAAAGTAATATAAGACATGGGATGGAAATAATTTTTTTTAGACTTCTGCTGGGGATATCAACTATTCTGAGAGAGATTTGGAAGCAACAGATATGTAGGTAAGTGTAGGGTGACCAGCTGTCCTGATTTTATAGGGAAAGTCTCAATATTCAGGGCTGTTTCTTATAAAGGTTCCCATTACCCCTTTCACGATTTTTCACACTTGCTATCTGGTCACACCCTAGGTGAGTGTGTACAGTGACAAAGATGCATGTGCCATGTGGCCAAGGAATTGTAGATATGGCCTGACAGCCACTTGAGAGCTCAATTCAACTCAGCAGATGAAATGTGACAGAGAGAGGCACCCTCACACTGAGCGTGGGCAACACTGCGTCTTCCCTCGAAGCATGAGGCTTGGGATAGAAACAGGGAAGAACAGCTGTCTCATTGATGTGGAAATCCGAACAAACTTTTGGAACAAATGCTGGATGAGATCTCAACGTTACTGACTCCTTAGTAAACACCGTGTAAGGAGGTGATGACATTAATGCAGCTATTTCGCTCACTCTGCGAGCTGATGTAATGGAAAGCAGAAAAAGCAATTTTGTGGTTAGAAGTTGCAATGGTATCATAGCCAAGGGTTCAAAGGGGGGCGGGGGGGAGGGGATGTCAGAGAATCCAGAATGAAGTCTAAATTCTAAGAAGGTGGTGGTGGTGGTCGTGGTGGGTTGAGGTTTGTAAGTCCCTTCAGAAACCTCTCTTTGTGATGGGATGAGCAAATACAGAGAACCCATCCTGACCCCGATGAAAAGCACTAATTGCTGCTACATGCACTCACAGCGAGGCTATTGCAAGGCCTGTGTCGTGGAGGTGCAAAATGTAATCAAGTATCTGTGATATTCCTGTGACGTAAGCATCCCTACCATCACTGCCACACCACACTTCAAATCTGGCCCCCTTGGCGAGGTAGGTCTTTTGAGTGGAGTCTTTTCTGCGGTGTATTAATACTTGCTTGACCCTCTGTGAGCATGAGCGTTCAACTGGACTGAACCAGCAAGCATCCATGCCGTGAGGTGTAATGTTTCGGGTTTCAGATGAGAAAGGGAGCCGTTGTCCTGAGTCGAGATCCGGAAGCAGAGGAAGGGTGTACGGTGTCCTGATGGACATCTGGTGGAGTATTGAATAACAAGGCTGCTGTGGCCAAGCTGGGGCTATGAGGATTACTCGAGCCCTTTCTATAGTGATCTTTTCCAGGATCCTGGGAACTAAGACGATCGGGGGAAAGGCGTATAGCAGTGATGTTCCCCAATTGTGAAGAAAAGCGTCTCCCAAGGAGTGGTGTCCGATCCCTGCCCTGGAGCAATAATAGGGGCACTTGGCATTGGCAGCAGTAGCGAACAGATCTATTGAGGGTACCCCCATAGGGCGAAAATACCATGTAGAATGTCCGTGGGAAGTTCCCACTCATGGTCATGGGGAAACAGCCTGCTGAGCGAGTCCGCAATAGTATTCTGGACGCCCAGCAAATAGGAGGCTGTCAGGACGGTATTGATGTGGATACACCAGTTCCACAAGTGCATCGCTTCTATACAGAGGAATCGGGATCGAGCCCCTCTCTGTCTGTTTATGTAGTACATGGTGACAATATTGTCCGTAAGGATTCTGACGGTCGTGTTCCTTATATGGGACTGCAAATGCTGACATGCATGATGCACTGTTCTTAACTCGATAATGTTGATCTGTCAGAACATCTCCTGCAGAGACCAGCGACCTTGAACCATCATGTCGTCCATATGCGCTCCCCAGCCAGTAAGGGATGCATCCGTTGTTATTTGCTTTGACGGTTGTGGACGGTGAAAAGGAATGCCTGCCATAAGATTGGTCGACTAGGTCCAGGGTACTGCAGGGATTGTTGTATATGTGATGGTATCGCCATCACCTTGTGAATGCTGTCCCTCACCGGAGTGTATACTGTAGTCAGCCAGTGTGGAAGGCAGCGAAAATGTAATCTTGCGTTTTGAACAATAGTTGTTGAGGCAGCCATGTGTCCCAGTAGTTGTAACGACACTCTGACGGGAATCGTCGGGGCATACGTCAGCGTGTGAACAAGCTCTCGAATGGCGGCGAAATGTTCGGCAGATAAGTAAGCGCGTGCTGTTCTCGAGTCAAGCCTCGCCCCTATGAAGATGTGATCTTGTGTAGGTTCTGGCAAGGATTTCTGCATGTTTATGAGTAGACCCAGAGAGTGAAAAACCTGAGAGGCTGTTGTCACCATGTGTTTGGCCTCTGAATATATTAGGCCTCTTATGAGGCAATCATCCAAGTATGGGAAAATTGTCACTTCCAGCCAGCGCAAGTGGGCAGCCACTACTGCTAAGGTTTTGGTGAAAACTCTGGGTGCACGTGCTAAGCCGAAAGGTAGTACTCTGTACTGGAAATGTTCTTGATCTAGCTGGAAGCGGAGAAAATGCCTGTGTGCCACATGGATCGCTATGTGGAAGTAGGCGTCTTGCAGGTCGAGGACTGCAAACCAGTCTCCCTTGTTCAACGACGGAATGATGGCATTTAGGGTCACCATCTTGAAGCGATGTTTCCTGAGGTAGCGGTTTAACTTGCATAGGTCCAAAATGGGTCTCCATCTTTCTGTCTTCTTTGGGGTAAGGAAGGACCGGGAATAAAATCCTTTTCCCTGAAATTGACTTGGTACCCTCGCTATAGCACCGACATTCAGAAGGCGCTGAACTTCTTGCTTCAGCAAATGCTCATAAGAGGGGTCCCTGAAAAGGGATGGGGTTGGAGGGGTGGTGGGGGGAATGGATAGAAAGGGGATGGAGAGACCAGATTGTACCACCTCCAGTACCCACTTGTCCGTGGTGATACTGGACCAGTGAAGGAGGTACTGTTTTAATCGATGGTGAAACAGGTGTAAAGAGTCCTGTGGTACATTGAATGTGGGAGTCGTGCTTGCGTCCTCGATGGGAAAATCAAATTTGCTGCTTAGGTGCAGGTTGATTGGATGAACGGTTCATTTGAGATCTCTTACGTTGAGGATGCTGCCGGAAGCGCTGATTGTCTTGGGGATGTGATTGATTCTTATTGAACGCATAATTGTACCTTCGTTGGTAAGGATAGTAATGTTTACGTTTATAGGGAAGTGTGTACATTCCCAAGGTACGTAAAGTGGTACGGGAGTCTTTGCCAGAATGAAGAACTTCGTCAGTGTTACTAGTGAAGAGCTTCTGTTTATCAAAGGGTAGATTTTCTACTTTATTCTGAAGCTCCCGCGGGATTCTGGCGGATGATAACCAGGAAGACCCCCGTAGCTGTGGCCCGTGCAGCCATGTTGGCCACATCCATGGCCATCTGCAAAGCAGTATTATAGGCTATATATCCTTCTTGAACTATGGCCTTCAGTAAGGGTTTCTTGGCATCAGGAAGATATTGTAGTAGTTCTGTAAGCTTTGAGTAGTTATCAAAATTGTGGTTAGAAAGGTGGGCCATATAATTTGTGATTCGTAACAATAACATAGCCGAAGAATAAACCTTTCTTCCAAAAACATCCAATTTTTTATTATCCTTGTCTTGGATTGTATTCTTATATTGAAGAGCCTTAGCCTTCCGCTGTACCACATCAACTACAAGGGAATTGGGTTGAGGGTGGTTAAAAAGGAAATCCAGTCCTTTAGCAGGTACAAAATACTTCCTATCAACCCTCTTACTAGTTGGGGCAGTTGATGTAGGGGTCTGCCATATTTCGTCTGCCACTTCCATGATGGCCTCATCGATTGGGAGGGCGATTTTTGCCCGTTGTTGCTGCCGCAAATTCTTCAAAAGATGATGTTTCTTCATGGGAACGTCCGTTAATTGTATTTCCTGTGTGTTTGCAACCCTTTTGAATAGGTCCTGGAACTGCTTCAGGTCATCCAAGGGAGAGGCGTCATCTGGAATCATTGCTTCCTCCGGTGACGACGAGGAACAATCAGCTGGAGAAATGTGTGGCTGAGGATCTTCTGCCTCGGACAGTTGGCCCTCTTCTGGTTCCGAGTGATCCCGATGGATGGGTAAGTTTTCTGATGAAGACAATGAAAACAATTTTTGTGGACGCTCAGGTAAGTGCTGCACACCGGGTGATAGACGGGTACATGAAGAACCCCTATAAGATAGAGTAGCGTGTCCAGGGTGAGGGCGATCATATTCAGCCCTTGGTAGCGCCCATAGTAATGGTCAGACCGTGCTGGTGAGGAGTATCTGAAGAATCTTGAACTGCAGATGTAGTAGATCCGCCGCGGCGACTGCCTAGGTGATCTATGCCTTGGTGACCTCCTGGGGGAGCGAGAACACGATGGGG
>CM057847.1:40288856-40300650 GCA_030068395.1 Apalone spinifera
TTAAATGAAGCGGCGATTATTTAAATCGCCGCTTCATTTTCCTATGTCGGATAGTCTAATCTACATGCCTCTGGCAACAGAGGCATGTAGTCTAGACGTACGCTAAGTGCTTCTGGAAATGGTAGTGGAGTAAAAAGTACTTGAGTAAAAATTGAAGTATCACAAAAATAAATTACTCAAGTAAAGTACAAATACCAAAAAAATGTACTTGAGTAGTGTAATGAAGTATTTCTACTTAGTTACTTTCCATCTCTGATTTTTAATACATAAGGCAACACCTTATAACACAAATACTGGGGACAAAGGGCACTTTTGTAAGGAGGGTTGCTAGCAATTGGGCAAAAATGGTAATATTCCAAGGATCAGAAAAGGTGTCAAAGGAGCTAAAAAATAAAAAGGTTTTGATGAAGATTCCTATTCTAATGATAGGATATCCTCCTCAGTCCTTGCCTTATTTTCTTTAAATGACACACACCTTCCTGCTTCAATTTCCCAAGCCCAGCAACAACAGCAAGATGTTTTTTCTTATCAGGATAAAGAAGGGTACAGCAATTGATGGGAGATTTGGGTGCACCTGTTTGGCAGGAGAGGTAGGTGAAGGAAAGATGAAAAACTGAGAATGAGCTTAATCTCTTCTTGTTCCTCAAATGTAATTTACTGATATAAACTAAAAATCTTCCTCAGTGCATGAAGGGTTAATTTAACCAAAATCTCACAACTGTGAATTATCATACCATGACCTATGGCATCTCTCCAGGAATTCTGTGTTAAACATTATTTCAGTTAACTCAAGGTCATAAAACTTTAAGTGTTTCCTAAGTAGTGAAATCAAATTTGTTTGGGACATACCTGTTTTGAACCTGATGTTCCCATATAAATGATGGTTTCTTAGGGAACATCTTCACTAGCAACGCTGGATATCGACGTTCTGGTATTCGATTTAGCGAGTCTAGTTAAGACCCATAAATCGAATAATGAGATTGCATCACCAGCCAGTGCCTGTACCCCTTGCTCCCATTGGCCTCCCGCTGTGGGGACACGGCCAAGCTCAGCTTAAGGTAAGGTATAATACGTAGCTGGAGTTGCGTACCTTAAGCCAATCTTCCAGATCTAGTGTAGACCTGGCCTCAGATGCCTAAAGCCATCTCTTTTCTTATACTATATACAATTTTGTGATTAATATGACAGAAATTGAGAAATTTTAAATTAAATGTATTGGCTATTCATTCTTTTAGAACTTTTACTTGCTGATATAATTTTTGCCAATCAATCTGATCTCTCACCTGAAAAATACGTTGCAAAGATTGTAAAGAAGGCTGAGGCAGAACCAACAGGCAAAAGTGTTTGAGAAGACGTGGGCTAATCTCATTTCTTCCACCACCTGGAGGAGCACAATCTGCAACCAATGAGACATCCTGGATATTCTATAAGAAACAGAATAGGAGAAACATGAAAGGCTGCAAATGAACCATAATTTCAAAACAAAATGAAATTTTAGAACGCCGGTGCTATTGCATGGATTTCTACTTAAAGGTCTCCATTTCACTCCAAATATAAATGCAGTTAGAAAATGGGCCAAATTAATCTCCAATATAAATCCAGTGATTTGAACAATGGTAGTGGGAAAGAGTTACTCAGAATGACAATTATTTATATATATAACTGTGTGTGCACGCATGTGTGTTAAGGCTGTCAAGTAATTAACATTAATCACAATCATATGATTAACTGCACTGTTAAACAATATTAGAATACCATTATTTAAATATTTTGGAAGATTTCTACATTTAGATGTTTTCTATATCAAGTGAGTAATTTAATCAATTTAAGATGCATAACCTTCAGATTAAATAATAAATTGGAAACATCCAGTCAACACTGTCACTGAAGAGAATTCTTACTTTGTTTAAAGTATTGGGTACTTTTAGGAATAAGAAAACTTTTATCTAATTCAGAATCAAGAGAAAACATGGATTTCAAAGTTTGATTTAAATTTATATGTATGTGTTCTGCTCAGGAATGTGAAAAATGATGCAAAGAGGAACAGAGAAAAAAATCAAATGAAAAATGGTATAGAAAGGAGCAGAAAATAGAACAACTGAAAAACATCAATGTGTGGAGAAAAGGAGAAGAAAGGTGAGAGAAATTCTTAATAAGAATTAGTCAATATTTGTCTATTTACAGTCTAAATACAGAGTTGCAAAATTCTTATAAAAGTGCACAACTCAGGTAAAAATCCAGGAGCACACTAAAGTGACATGTCATGCTGTAGTAAGATTCCATGTCTATATGTGCCCCAATCAATGAAATAATCATTTTTGCCTCCCCATACCATACAATACTTTCCTCTTCACCATTTGTAGCTGCTTTCTTAGCACCTCTTTTGGGTGGGTTCTTCTTTCCTGACAATTGTTTCTTGGGGAGAAAGCACTCCTACTTCCAACCTCTGTTTCCGAAAGAGACAAAAATGGGGGAGTAGAGAGAGAAGAGGATGGGAGATATTGAGTTAATTCCACGTGTTCCAAAGATGACTAGAATCCTGACTGGAATAAAACTGTAGTGAGTGAGGGAGGCAGGCAAAAGAAACATGAGATAAACAAGTTGATTGAGGTTGTAGGAGGTGACTCTCTTTAATTGCTCCCTTGAGATAAGAGACAGACAGATGCAAGAGTGATGCTGGTGGCCAAGCACTGAGAATAGTCCAAGTTCCAAACCTAGGAAAGGGGAAGGAAGCTTGTTGAAGGAAGAGCTGTTATCAGGGACAAACAACTTACAAATTGGTTTCAATCTGGGTATGTCTAAACTACATTCCTCTGTCGGATGTAAATTAGGCAAATTGAAAGTGCAAATGAAGCAGGGATTTAAATATCCCAAGCTTCATTTGCATAAAGGCGTCCAAGTGCTTTTTCAAAAAAGGGTTTTTCGAAAGTGAAAGCACGGTCTAGATGTGGTTCTTTCAGAAAAAATCCCCTTTTTCGAAAGATCCCCTATTCCTCAAAAAATGAATATGGGGTCTTTTGAAAAAGGTTTTTAAATCCCGCTTTATTTGCACTTTCTATTTGCCCAATTTACATCCCTCTTTTGACAGAGGGATGTAGTATAGACATACCCTCAGAGAGAAATGTTAATGTTCAAAAGAGTAGGTAAGATTTGTATTACACAAAGTCAGCAAACAGGGAATTCCAAGGAATTCAGACAAATTGAAGGCATTGCTTGACTAATCTGAACTCAACAATACCTCTGCTGTAAGCTGATGCCAAGGCATGACAAATCATTTTGGAAAATTCTTACAAAAATGTAGTTCATCTAACCAAATCCTTAAGTTCTTTTTAATGGTCATAACATGTGGATCTGGAAGAGCCCTGGTCAGGGATGGTTCAGCTTTACCTGGTCCTGCCTCAGTGGAGGGGGCTGAATTTAATGATTTCTTGAGGTCTTGAGGTCCAGAGTTTGAAGGGATTTTGAAACTGGGATGATGAAATAAGCTGGCAACAACTAAATTTCAAGGTTTAGCTTGGAACAAAAGCACTGTCTGAACTAAGCCAGGGAACAAAGTTTGGATCAAAAGATATTAGACATTTGCAACTGTTCAGATTATAGCAGATCCTGACTAGTGGAGACTCCAAAAGGACTTCTCTGGTGGACCTGAATTCATCTTCAATACTTCCCCAGCACAACAAACAGAGACTCTGGGATATGAGCCCTCCTCTTCACAGATAACTTCACATATATGGGCTGGAAGACTGATCAGAAAGACTGACCGGACCTCCCCTGAGAGACTTGATTTTTAGAATCTTCAGAGAGGTAGCCGAGTTAGTCTGGTAACAAGAAAAACTTAAAAAACAGCAATAGTCTAACAAAACATGTAGATGGTATCATGAGCTTTCATGGGCTGAAGAAGCGGGTTTTGCTAATGATACCATCTACATGTTTTGTTAGTCTTTAAGGTACTACTAGACAATTTGGTTTTTTTTTAAAATTTTTTAGAATATTGCTGATTTAAACAGAATCAATAAGGGGCATATTAGTGCAAACAATTTTTAAGAAATGTAATGTTTATTTTGAAAGCTTGTGCAATATACACGTAAACTATGAATTAACCAATGAGTATAAGTTTTAATCTTTTATTATAAAGAAAGGGAAATGTGGAGTGATTATGGAGTTCCTGGCCTGGCACAGCTCCTGAATAGATCATGATGTGTTGCACTTAGATCTTAATAAAGAGAAGGACTTCCTGGGTCAGGGAGTTTTCTAGTTACAATTAATGCATGGCATGCTAAGTGTATGTCCTGACACTATAGAAAGGAGACACTATAGAAAGGAGAACTATAAGATGAAACAAGTTTATAAAAAGAGAAAAAGATTCTCAGAAGAGAAGGCAAGTGCAAAAGGTTTTCTGTAAGGATAAAGGGAGAGGAGCTGTATCCAGCTGAAGCAAGATATGTGCTGAATGAAAGATTTAAAAAAATTGTGTATCTTCATAAAATGTCATGATCTTTATTTAACTAGAATACAATAAAATCATATTTTCAGAATAAATTGTAGTTAAAATATTCTTTTCACAATTTTTCTTGCTTCTCAAATCAGAATTTAAAAAATATTCTATTGTCCTTTAGAATAGCCAGTAAGACACATTTAAGGCTCTCTCCCCATCTCTCCTGGAAAAATATATACTCTATTGTTATCAGTCATTTATCAAATATTATAATAATATTAATATTAAATAGTTAGTGGCCTTTAGATTTATCTTTAATCTTCTGCAAAGAGCAAGTTAGTAAATTTGAGAAACAATCTGAAATCTATATTGTACCTTCCATGCAAGTTGCTTAGTGTCATAAAAACCTCCTAAATCTAAAAACTGTCTGACTGATTCAAGTGGTGGCTGGGCACCATACTCCTCTGGTATTGGCATATTCACATCATCAATAAACACTATCACCTGTGAATAAACATAACCACATTAAAAACCATATCTGAGTTGTATTATGCTTAGCTTTACTTATTATTACAGAGTATTAACATAAAATGATTGTGTTTGATGTATATAGTTATGAATCAGATTTCTCTTTATCTAAAACAAACATTAGTGTACCTGAACAAATGACCTAGTATATGCTGTTATATGAGCAGCTAAGATGTAAACTATATATATAGGCAAGCTGTCATAGCTCATCTAAATGGAAAAAAAGACAATACTTTAATATTAAGAAACATAAAGAATTGGAAGACCATGCTGAGTCAGACCAATAGTCCATCTAGTAATGTATCCTGTCTTCTAACAGTGGACAGTATTTCAGAAGGAATTAACAGAAAAGGGCACTTTATCAAGTGATCTGTCCCCTGCTGTCGGGTCTCAACTTCTGTCAGAGGTTTAGGGCCACCAAGAGCATGGGACTGCATCCCAGACCAGCTTCCTAATAGCCACTGATGAACCTATCATCTATGAATTTATCTAATTTTGAGGATGAATATGGATATGTTTGAACTATCTGGATTAACTGCTTAGTAAACATCTATTTTTTCCACTATTCTTATGTCTTACTATGTTAGTAAATTATAACTTAGATTGTTTATTAATTTCAAAGTTTTTGTGGTCAATATATAACTGATATATAAAAAGTAGGATTTAAGTGACTGCAAGTGAAAACAGATGGATCAAAGTAAGTTACTAAGCCAAAATAAACAAAGCCCACCAGCTAAGCCTAATACACTAACACTGTGTCTAGACTGGCATGATTTTGTTCATTAGGTCTACAGCTCTCTGTTTTTAGAGTTCTTTGTTTTCAGGTTTCTACATGTGTATCTTCTTAGGGTGGGGAGGCAAAGTATCACTAATGGCCGCCCTCAGCACATTTAGAATTAAAAACCAGATTCAGACTTCATATTGCTGAAGTTCACATACAAGAATGATATCTGCACAAAAAGAGTATACAGAGATTTAGCCAATTATAACTTTTAAAGTGATATGTTACATGCACAAAGTGTCTTTGAATTATACATATTCATATACCTTTGACTATAATGACAAACTAATGATGTAGTATCATTTTGCTGCAGAGGACTGTGACTCTGGGAAATGTGGACGACATAGTGGCTGGCTTTCCAGAGCTGGGCTTTCCTAACTGGGCACATACATTCCAATTGTTGCACCAGGCCACCTTGCCAGAGAGTACTTCAACAGGAAGGGGGTATTTCTCCACGGTGCTTGTTGTTCACTGTGGGCTTTTCACAGACTTAAATGTGGGGGTGGTCTAGAAAGATGCATGATGCATGCATCTTCAGAAACACTGGCCTGTACAGAAAGCTGCAGGCAGGGACTTTCTTTCCAGACCACAAAATTACAGTGGAGAATATGGAAATGCCCATTGTGATCCTCTGACCCAGCTTACTCCTTACAGCCCTGACTCTGAGGCACCTAGACAGAAATAGGGAGCAATTCAACATTATGCTGTGTGAAAATAAGAGTGAAGTGTTTGCTCATGAGTGGAGCACTGAGGCATAGTGCTTGGGTGCACAGTTTGAGAAGTCAGACATGAAGGCTGTCAAAGGAGTCTATAACATGGCCATTAACATCAGAGAGGCTTTGAGGATGAGGGGCATGAAAATTTCTCCTTTTTGTGGTTGCTTTTCTGTGGCATCCCTCTATTCATCCTGAGTGACACCTTCCCATGAAAGCAAGGGATGGGACATTCTTCAGCTGGAGCCTGAACAATTGGTATGGGTTGTGGAATAGAAAATAAAGCCATTATACCGTGCAACAGGTTTGCCTTTATTGATCACTGCAAATCACGGTCACATACCTAGGATGAACGTTTGCTTGTAAGGGAGGGTTAGGGTTCAGAGGAAAGCCTCACAATTGCATGTAGGTTCAGTTGTCATAGTTACAGTTGTCACAGAATGTGGAATGTGGTGGAAAATAAGCATCCTCAGACAGTGAAAAGGAGAGTATAGGTGTAGAGGTTGGTTGTTGTATCTGTTGCAAGGGAGACCCATGCCAGTTCTGTTCATTCTGCATTTTGATTAAACACTTTCAGCATCTCTGTTTGCTCTTCCATGATGTTGATCATATGGTCAGCGGTCCTTTTCTTTTTTTCATCTCCCTGTGCCACCTCTCCTCTTTTCTGTGTGTTTACATTGATGATTGTTGCAAGACCTCCCTCAAAATCTCTTCTCTATTCTTCCTCAGTCTTCTCCTCAATAGCTGTAGTCTGTCAACAGGAGAAGTTTTCTGCGTTGTCAGTCTCCTCTGCAACACAGAAGGTTACAAAAGAGTGATTGCAAAATTCCTGTTCAAGGTTGAAACATTTCACTGAAAAGCACCTTTAGCAACATAAGCTGCCACTTTTTCACTCACTGATCAGTAAGCAAAACACACATCTTTGCAGGCATTGTGAACATGGTGAGTTTGGGGGGGAAGAGGACAAGGGGAATCAGGGATGTGCATAGAGGCATAAGAAAAGTACAGTCCTCTCTTGTGCAGCAGGTTTGCATGGAAATAATTCTAATGATATCCCACTTGTCCACAAGCTTCTATCAGTCTTGCTGATATCTCACTCCTGAGGCTAATCAGGGAAACCTGGGCTCCACTTCAGAGTCAGCCCAAGCTAAGGGCTGACCAGGCTACCACCTCGGGCACCCCATTGTAGGGGGCACCGCGTGGGGCTGCTGGGCCGGGCGACACACGATGCTCCATTCACCTGGGGTGTTGCCACGCATGCGCCGGGCACCTGGGGGCAGGACCACACATGCGCTGCGTGCCCACACATGCACTGCGCTGCGCGCCCGGGGGTGGGGGACACCATGTGCCCAGGGGCGGGGTCGCACATGCATTGCATTCCTGGGGGTGACACCGCGCTCCTGGAGCCCGGGGCACACGAATGGCTCGGACCGGCCCTGCTCCACTTCTCAATGCTAGTGAGGATCACCTGCTCCTTATTCAGCCTTGCAATTCTATACCACCTTGGTTCCTGCAGTACTGAAGAATAGTATGGGAGAGTAGCATACCATGGGAATGGGGATTCCACTGCTATGGAATCTTAATGAGAAAATTAATAAGCACCTCAGACAAAGTTTCCAGAGCATCTGTCTGTGAGATTCAATTGACATCGGTGTGAATCAACACCTTGGTTGGACATGATGTCTACCTTAACAGAAACACAGCTACCCTCTTTCATTTTTTGTTTCTTGCCCCCACCCATTGCTACACTCCCCAAGGCAGAGCCACTTACCCTGCGTCTCTTCCTGTTTCCGTGTTGTGTTGCTGCTGAGACGAACTTGAGAACAGTTCCTGGCTGCCTGCCACATTGGGCGACTCTGCTGTGAGCCCCACATTGTCATCTAGCTCTACCTCTTCATATACAACTTCATCCTCAATGTTAAGTCCTTTTTCTGCTGACTCAGGGCCTCCGGAAGTATCCACAGGGTTCTTTGTGTCACCACCTAGGACTGTCTTGGGTGCAGCACCAGAACAGTGGTTTGACTCCCTCACCTTATGGTATGACTGCCTCAGAGTCTTTATCTTTGCTCTGCACTGCAACTTTCTCACATAAGGCTCAAGAAATGTGGCCATGTGTGTTACAGTTCCTATGGGTCACTTGTAGCTGCAACTGTACTGAATCATCTCCCCACACACTGATGTAATCAAAAAGCTCCATGGTGGTCCAGGCAAGATTAAGTTTGGAGTAATAGCTAGCCATAATCAGTTGAGAGGATGTCATGAAAGTACTCCATGCCAGCGGGCATGAAATGGAATTTAAAGTTCCTGGGGCTTGCAAGAGGGAGGAATCGATTAGTGTTTACCTGGCTGCAGAGCAGTGGAGTTCAAACTACTGCCCAGAGCAGCTACTTGGGCATTGTGGGAAATATCCTGGAGTTCAATCAAGGTGGGCGGAAAAAAGCCTCCTGTGGTGCACACTGCATGACTGTCAATGGAAAAGGAAATGAAGAGAAAAAAGTCCCTCGTTGAGGTGGAAGTTTTTTGTTGCCAAAACTGATCGTATTTTGCTATTTTTGTTGTAAATGCAGTATGAACGCTATTGGAGTTTTATTGCCAAAAAGGGGTATTTGGCAACAAAACTTGCCAGCATAGACATGTCCTTTTGAGTTCTAGGACTAGATGCTTCAATAAGTAGTTACATTGAATGAAATCATCCTTCCCCACAATAAAGCCTTCAAGAAGCAGTTCTGGGAAAGGAAGTCATTTCTTCTTGCGCAACTTTACAAGCTCAGACAAGCTACATTTGATTTTACAAGCAATGAGAAGTTCACAGCTATGGAAGACCATGAGATGGTCTAACTAAGTATTTTGTTAGTTCCTATTTGGATTTTTAAAAGCAGTTATTGTAATATGTTATATTTGTGTATTTGTCCACTGTGGAGGCCAAGAATCATGGTCAGGAATGGCAACAGCAACAGCTCATTGTCAGAAATTCATTGGCATAGTCAGCTAATTGAGCAGTCTGGCTAGCTGGCTGAAACATTTTGGAAGCTTTGTATTTATTTTTGTAACTGTTATAATGTTTATATAAATGAATGAGGTTGACTAAATAGTGTTATCGGTACATTACTTATTAAGAACATCATACCCATGAATTCCTACCATGACATGTGACATAGTACACTAGTACCTGAAAAGAATAATACAAACAGCCTAAAATACACAAGGGTAGTTAGAGAGACAAGGTGGATGAATCTTTTATTGGGCCAACTTCTGTTGGTGAGAGAGATCAACATGGCTACAATACTGTATTTAACAGTAGTTAGATGGACACACTTTTGAAATGTCAGAAAGCTCTGTTGATCTTGTTAGTGTTTCTTTTAAGCATTCATTGCCAGCATTTTTAAGCATGGGTACCGGTAGAGCACTGTTTTACCTGTTTGGATGTTGGTGCACCAAGAGCATCTTTACTTTTCAGTATTAATTTCTGACGAATCCATGCCTGCATTTGGGCAGCACTGGTGTGGGCACCACACTGTATTGTGGAGGCTATTATACCCTTGATTTTTTCTGATGATGGAACAATGTCATCATTTGCAAAATATGGCCCCTTGGTTGACTTCAGATCTGATCATATACAAAATTAAGACACAGAATTATAGCTTATCACAGTGGATCGACAGCATTTACCATTTTAAAATTCTGTTAAGCACTAGTTGTTATTACATCTCATATTTTCTTTTAATATCATTAAAAATGTAATTCAAGTCAAAGACATATTGTCTTCATATTAATATGGCATTTTAAGACTTATCAGCATTTTAAGCATTCTAGAAGAGAGCACAGTTCTACCTCTACAATTCAAATATGCTTCTGTGATTTAACAGTAATTTTATAGTTTTGAATTAAAAGCATCTCTTTGCTGGTATATCTTAAAAAAGCATATTAAAAACATATGCTAAAATGTTTTCTCATCCTGAAAGTGATAAAGGAAGTTTTCTACTAAGTTACTATGTAAAATACATACATTATTTATTCATACATTTTTTTCAAATTTAGAGATTACATAAAAAATAAAACAATCTTAACTGAGGAAGATGTCAAAAAACAGTTAATTGTCCTCTTATGAGAATTACTTATGACATTGTCTTTTCAGTTGTATATGAAGAATAAAAACCTGTGAATAGTAACCCTAGCTTCAGTTGACAGGCATGCAAATTTCAGTAATTAGAACCTGAAAACCTCAAAGAAATTGCAAAAGAGGTAGCAGATTCAGTACAAGAGATATTCCAAGACCCTCAAGAAAATGTGCTGCAACATAACTTTTAAAGCTGAGGGACAAGAGTGACTGCCAAATGCTGCACTTGGTGATGCACACCTTTAAGGTGGTGGCATTATACATCCTCAGAATTCTGCAGTCATACTATCTCTTACCTTCCATTTCAGATAGGTTATTGGGAAAGTTGCAGTGAAGCATCTCCTATGTCATCTGGAGTTTTCAGATTTATTTGGTTTGTAATAATAATTCTTGTAGTCAGAGAACAGTATAGAAAATGAACCAAACTTATTGCCTGATAATTTCCTTCTAGCATTGGTCAACAGAAATACAGATTCTTTTAAATCTTTCAATAGCATTTAATACAGTTGGCCATACAGTTTTTGTCTATCAATCATGCTGGGATGAATGAAATTACACCTTATGCGGTTCCATTTTTTTGTTGTTGTTCTTTTGCAGTGGTCCAAGAGCATGTTGTTTGGAAATTGTTCCATTAACTGTAGGGCTTTCTAATTCATGGCTGCCCAGGATTATTTTCTGTCATCTCTTCTTTTGACATATATGTGAAGTCATAGGGTCAGAGAGTTAAGCAATTGATATGGAGATAACATGCAGTTTGAAATCTCATGCAAATTGCAATCAGTGGATCACATGACCTTAGAATCAGAGAATAGGACTGGAAGGGACCTCGAGAGGTCATCGAGTCCAGTCCCCTGCCCTCACGGCATGATCCAGTATTGTCTAGATCATCCCTTACAGACATTTATCTAACCTGCTCTTAATATCTCCAGAGATGGAGATTCCACAACCTCCCTAGGCAACTTATTCCAGTGTTTAACTACCCTGGCAGTTAGGAAGTTTTTCCTAATGTCCAACCTAAACCTCCCTTGCTACAGTTTGTGCCCATTGCTTCTTGTTTGATCTTCAGAGGCCATGGAGAACAATTTTTCTCCCTCCTCCTTGTAACACCCTTTTAGATACCTATCATTGGAAAACCACTATCATTTCCCCTCTCAATCTTCTCTTTGTCAAACTAAACAAGCCCAATTCTTTCAGTCTTTTTTCATAGGTCATGTTCTCTA